>JAREIK010001156.1:3059236-3755301 GCA_029783825.1 Sapria himalayana
ATCTGTCTTGGACATGTACCTGAAAAGGAGTCCCACAACGGAGTGAGCAAAACTCAGTAGGGTAAACTTCTTCAGAGTTATTCACTACCTAAATACACGTAAAATGTCATGAATATATATATCAACACCCATTCAAGTACAATTATGCTCATATTTCTGAGTCCCATCGACTCCCTCACACATGTCGAAGCCAAGTGTGACATATTATATATATATATATATATATATATATATATATATATATATATATATATATATCATGCACCAACCCATGTATATGGAATGTTCCCATGCGTATGAAATACAATTATGTCATTTCCAATTTAACCCATGTTCTAGACAATTATAACAATCTAAATCCAATTCGTCCTATACTAATTTTTACTAAACGAAATACCGAAACTTTTCACCAATTAATTATTTCCAATAAAATTTCTAATAATTCGAATTAAAATATAAAATATGATCATTTCTGGCTATTAAATAGAAAGAAATTCTGATAAGATAAAACCACAACTTTTCAGAAAATTTCACCGAAACTTTATAAATTTGATATCAATGTGAAGATTTCATTGTGCAGAGTAACTTTAGTTCTTTTACTATTTCATTCTGATTCCAGAATAATCCGTTACGATTAAAAGAAAATTCCAGATATTTTTTTTCTGTACTGTCTCTCTCTCCAGTGCCGAATGTTTTTTGTTTGCCTTTCTCTCATTTTCCTGATTCCTAACATTTTTCCCTTTTTTTAATAATTATTATCATTAATTAATAAATTTTTTTTTCCTTTTAGGTTGACACCTGGACAGCTGACGAACCACCCACACAGGCACAACCACGTGTGAACGACATGGCGCAGTCTTTTGGTTGAGCAAATTTTTTTTTAATATTCTAATAATTATTTAATTAAATAAAATATAATATATTCTGATTTTCTAAGAATTTAACGAAATTTGACACCGTAGCTATATTTTCCAAGACGAATTCAATAACGACATCCATTTTATCATTATGACTCTAAAATTTTCAGGCTATTTTCTCTTATTGAAAAATTACCATGTTGCCCTTATTTTTTTTTTTTCCAGAAATCGAATTATGTTAGTTATTTTTTTTTTTTCGGGATTTCACAATAAGTATCATTTTCTATGAGTAAGATATTAATAAAATAAAATACTAAGAAATTGTTGTGCTCCCACAAACCTTTTTGTAAACATAAGATTCATCTTCTTTTTTGTTAAAACTAATTATTTTAAGTGTTTCATCAAAATGAAAATGCATGTTTCAATCAATAAAATATTTCTAAAGCTTACATACCTTTTCAAAATTCTTAGGATTGGCAAAGCTATCGAATTGTATCATGTATACATCCTCTAACAAATTTTGATTAATAAATATTATGTTGATATATATTTACCATATCTCATTATCATAGCATGAAGTTATGATAATAAAATTTTATTATGGATATAAGCATAGCAACCGATGAAAAATTTTCATCATATTCAATGTCATACGTTTGCCTAAAACCTTTTGTAGCTGATCATTATTTATAGGTACGTATTTTTTAAATCCATGTTATTTTACTTTTTTAAAACTCATTTGCACCCAGTAGTGTTTAAATCATCAAATTGATCAAATAAATTCCAAATTTGATTACAAATATGGATTGCAACTCTTATTTCATGGCTCCAAGTTATTCCATGGTAGGATGTGTGCTCTTCATGATATCAATAAAAATCATGTTTTAGTTATTAGTCATGAGAAATCCACATCTCTCACAATTTGGACATATCATACCAAACCTTTTCTAACAATGTGCCTCTTTTACAAGTTCAACAATAACTTGTGAATCATGTTGACTTTCCATATTTGGTGCAATGTTGTTTGGCGGTGCTTCAACTTCTTCAAGTTGAATTTTATTCTCACTATTCCTTTTATATATATACTCTTTTTTTTTTTAACATATAATTTCAAGCAACAAACATTTTATTTTCAGAAATATTGTAGAAATATTATCATTTAGTTTCCTTGGGATATCCTACGAGATAACATTTATTTGAATTGGATGTTAATTGTTATAAATCTAATAATTTATATAAGCTTCACAATCTTAAATCCTAAGAAAAAATAAATTGGGACCCATTACAGTTCATTTCTCACATGATACTTTTTGAATCACCTTAGATGAAACTCAATTAAGTATAAATATAAGTCTCTAGGGCATACCCCCAAAATGAAATTGGAAAATCAATTACTCATCATAAATTAAATCATAGCTAATAAAGTTTGATTTCCCCATTTAGAAAGACTATTCCACTGAGTTCTTGGTAAAGTTAATTGTGAAACAATTATATAATCTCTAAAATAGTGAATGAATTCTAAATATAAGTATTCACCATTTCTATCTGATAAAAATATTCTAATATTTTTCCAAGTTGATTTTATATTTCATTTTTTTAAAAAAAGTTTATAACAGATTTATCTTTATATTTATTAAATAGAGATATCCATATATATTGAATTCATTTGTAAAGTTAAGTATTGTTTACTTTCTATGATAGTTGAACTTATTAATCTAGATACAAATATATAAGTATATGCAATATATATATACACTACACATTTTTTTATTCATACATGTGCACGTGTGTATTATTACATATTTTTTTTATATGTATTGTATATATATAGTGAATATACATTTGTATATACATAAACTGATATATATACATTCGAATTTTAAATCTTTTTTGAATATTTATAAACTACGTACACACAGACTATATATATAGTGTCAACCAGGGTGGGCGACTCAAGTATGACACATGACACAGTTAAACTATGCCTAGGATGGCACTGCTTGCTATACAATCATGCTTGTGTCATTGTTAAGCCTAAAGACTCAGAGTGTTAGGTTAATCTTTTTGGCATGGAAAGCTTGCACAGCACAGCATGGTATGATAACATAAGTTGGCTAGTTTTAGCAACTGCCAAACCAACTAGTCTAATTCTGTTAGGCTGGCCTGGACTAAACCCAATCTAGACTTTGATAAACCCAATTAGCCTGAGAAGGCCTGACCCTACTTGGCATAACCCAATATGACCCAATGAACCCCCACCCAAAAACCATTCTAAAGTCATATTTAGCAACTCCTTTTAAGAACTGTGCATGATACTAGCACATTGACTCATGATAAATGCTCAGTATAGCCCATGATAAATACCAAGATGTTATGCATAACAGCAATGGCCTGAAAAGACCCTAAGAATGGCTTGTTGGACATCTATTCTTTGTTTCGGGACAAACAAAAAATAATTGGGTACCAAATCACACTTTTAAAAATTTCTATTCCTAACTAGAATTATTGCAAGTAAATTTTTAATTATAACCAATAAAATTAAAATAAATGTAATGAAAATAACATTGTAATTATATTAATAGTAATAAACAATAAGTAACAGTAAAAACATAGAATATAATTACTAATATCCATGTTAATTAGTTAAGCATTAAAAAAACTTAAATTAAAAATTTAATGTAATTACTGATTTCTCATTTATGAAAAAGCAAACAAAATTTACAATTTATAAAAAGAAGTCTGCAAGAAGACATGTCGCTCATAAAAAATATGGCTAATCCATTTACATAAGATACAACTTATATAAAAATTTTTTTAGAGAGTTTTATATTTGTTTTTCATTATATAGAACTCATTTGCAATGGGAGCACTAATATTTTTATTTTAGTGATTCCAATAGGTATAGCGGGGCTTGGTCCTTTTTTTTTTTAAAGTTTTGAAAAATTAGCTAAAACTAAAAATATATACATTTTAGTTCATTTTAATGTGAAAATCCAGATGTATCTTTAATATTTTCCAAAATTTATGTATTTTAGAAAGCAATATTCTCAACATAACAGTGTTTTGGAAAACATGCCAGTTTGATAAACTATATAAAATTTTCAAACCATTAAAAATGAAAAATTTTTAATGATTTTAATTTTTCAATGTGTTTAATAACAAAATTTTAGGGAGTTATTAATTAAAATTTTCAAATGAAAAATCATAGAAATAATAAGCAGGTAGATACATACATTATTGAATACAGAAAATGCTCAACAAAATAATTTTTTGAAGTGACCATTTGATCCTTTCTTTTTTTCCATTCTTTTTCGTTTTCATTTTCTCAAACACTTATTGTCTTGTACTCATGCACGGATTAATTTGTGTTTGGGGAGTTTCGTCGACCCAGTTTGGTGGTGATAATTCATGTTTTTTCTGCGATTGATTTTTGAGAATTCTTCTGTGTTTGTTAGGAGATTTGGTTTTCATTGGTTAACATTTTGTGGTTTTTATTTTTGGGAAGATTCTTAGAAGATACAAGATTCCGAGTTATTCACGAAGTTCTTCGCAAAGAACTCAATTCTTAGAAGACTACGAGATTCTGAGTTGCTAGATTATGTCGTATATCTCATTTGATTCTTTTTGAATTTTAGATATCTTGAATTTCCACCAAATTTTTGTTTATATTTCCCAATTGAATTTGCAAAATTGTTTAAATATACTTTCTGGATTATTATGTCTGATTAAGTCTAGAATTATTGGAAATGCATGTTTATCCTATTATTTTCCTAATCTGGGTTCCTTCAAATTGTCTTTTTTAATTTGTACCTATGTAGGTTTTTTAATACTTGTAATGTATTCATGTAAGTTTTGTTGTTGCATAGTTTTGAAATGTTTAGAATTGGAATTTATTGTCTATTATTTTACTTGAAAAAAGAAAATACTCAAAATAACATTTTCTTCCATACTTTCGGGATGATTATGTGAGAGATCAAGTCTAGAATTATTGAAATTATATTTGTATCCTATTATCTTGGGCATTACTAGTATTTTTTTTTTTGAGTTCAGCAAGCTCTTTGCACAACACAAGGAGAGAATTATAAAAATCTAAAGGGGGGATCAAAATAATATTTGTTTGATTACAACATCTTGCTATGTTTTTGTATTTATGAGGACCTATTATTGTTGACTTACTGGTATTACATGTGTTTCTGTTAATATTTGAAATCTTATATATAAAAAAAGCCTAGTTATGATTATGTTCTTAATTTCCTTAGACTAGCCAATATACATCGACAAAATAAATTATATATTTAATATTAATTTATTATTATAAATTATCTTATGTAGGAATTAATCCTTTTGATACTGCCAGAGCCAGTTGGAAAGACTCAACATTAGTTAAATATTTTTTAGATTTATGTCTCGACCAAGAAAACATATTGGGAGGGGGGGGGGGGTACTTGCATGTTGAATCATGAGATAAAATTTAAAAAACTTTTGAAGAGGACAAAAATATTAAATTCACTCAAAAGCAATTGAAAAACTAATGAAATTATTTAAAACAAAAAATATACGCTGTGGTCAAATTTAATAGGAAAGTTTGGTCATGGCTATAATCCAGTAACTAATATAGTTGACTAGACTTCAAAAGAGTGGAAAGAATATATCAAGGTATAGCTCATTTCTTTAGTTCATATTTAAAAAAAATAAATTAAACCATTTTAACTAATTATAATGATTTGATTAACAGAAAATTCTGGATACAAAACAATTTTGATATAATGGGCTGCAATATGCAGATGAGATGAGATCACTCTTTGATGGCATTACAACTACTAGGCAAGAATCATGACGTCATCAAGATAGTGGTTGCCTAAAAATGGTGCTGACAAACATTCATCAAGTACTCAACCACCAGTAGAAAATTCTTATATACACATGGATATAGAGCCTGAATCTCCATCAAGCCCTTCATCATCAAAATAAATTTTTACCAAAAAGGAAGTACCAAAAGAAAAATAATGAAGTAGATTTAGATGAAAAATTACTAGATATTCTTAATACATTGGAGCAATCAGATGGACCTAGCATTGAAGAATATAATAAGAAGTTGTATGAGATTGTAACATTACATATGGATGACCCATTGTACATTGCTGCATCTAGCATATTTTGTGAAAGCAAAGCATATAGAGAATAGTGAATGATGTTTTCACAAAAGCCTAAGGCAGTCAGAAATGCTTGAATTCATATGCATGCAAAAAAAATAAGATTACTTTAGTTTTCTTTTAGGTAATTGGGGTTTACGCAAATGCAATTTATGTGATATTTTATGGGTTATTTTTATTCTTTGTCTTCACATTAGTTTGTATTGACATAATTTCTTTTCATGACAATATTTTGAGGTTCATTTTGTTTATAATTGTATTTACTTTTATTATTTTTAATTGATATATTTGCATATGTTGAATATTGTTAAAAGTTGTTAATTGAAAAACAAAGAAAAATATTGAAAATCACATTAGTGATTCTAGTTAAGAAGATTATTAGAAAAAAACAAATTGGAAGAAGACTAGATATCGACTCGGCACTGAATGGTTTAGCATAAATACAAAAAAAATTAAATGGTAACCCATCACATTGTCTAGAAATCTTAAGAATGAATAAGCAAGTATTTTTGTGTATTTGTGAGCATTTCAAAAATACAACACGGTTGAAAGGAAGCCGTTACATCAAAGTTAAAGAAAAAATAGCGATGTTCCTTATGACATTAAATCACTAATGTGAGAAATCATGTTACCAAAAGAAGATTCAACCATTCAACTCAAACCATACATCATTACTTTCATGAAGTACTATAGGCAATGCTTCTCTTCGGAAGAGAGATGATTATGCCTATCCCGATTATTGAAATTATAAAAAAAGCATCCCCTTAACAGTTCAGGAAAGTGTTTAAGGTAAAAAATTATTATAAGTTTATTATTATTATTGTTCTTGTTGTTGTTATTATTACTGTTATATTGATATTTATTTTAATTAATAGGGTATTATTGGTGCACTTGATGGGATGATTGTTTATGCTGTGATACTATCTGAAAAACAAGTCACTTTTAGAGGAAGAGGAATATGATAATATTATCAAAATGTTCTAGCAATATGTGAATTCAATATGATTTTTATATTTGTTTGGGCTGGATGGGAAGGCATAGCAAATGACTTAGTATTATCAGAGACTATGTGTAATCCAGAAAATAATTTTCCAATACCTCCACCAAGTTAGTATAATTATCTTCTCGGCTATTATTAATAAATTCGAAATTAATTTATAAACTATTTTTTTATGTAGATAAATATTATCTTTGTGATGTTGCATATCAATATACTCGAGGGTTTATGGTGCCTTACCATAATGCAAGATATTGGTTGTCTGATTTTCATAATGGTGTCCGCCATCATACAAAAGAAGAAACATTCAACTATGCACATGCTAGATTGATGATTGTTATTGAGCGATCTTTTGGTGTTTTGAAAGCTCATTTTCCAATCTTAAAGCGGATGACACCTTATCCTTTTCAAATACAGAGAAACATTGTTATTGCTTGCGTAGCTATATATAATTATATCCAAAAATTATGTATTGCAGATGCTTTCTTAGAGCAGGGTAAAAATGAGTATGGTGATAATTTGGGGTTATCTCAAAATAATCATGAAGGTCTACTACAGATAGGAGGAAGAGCTGTACAAGCTGATCAAATTTTCATAATTAAATTAAGAGAGGAAATAGCAAATCAACTAGTTGCTCATTAATTTTTGTTTTATTTTTTAAACATATTTATGTCTTTTTTTTAGATTTTATGATTTACCTATGGATATATTTCTAGTGATTTTCATTTTTATAATAATTAATAATTGTAGTGAAAAATAAAATATTATTAGAAACTCTATTTATTTTGGATAATATATAATACACTGATAATAAGAATAATTATGTAAGATACATAATTTTTAGTATTCAGTATTTATAGTTATCAAACAATATATTTATCTTTAGTATTCACTTGTTAGTAACTTATTAAATAGTTTTTACAATACAAATTCAACATTTATAAAATTCAGAACTTAATATTTCAGCACTTAATTTTTTTAATTTATCAAACATGCCCTAAAAATTGTAATGTTTTTAATTTTTATTTTTTGATAAACTATTAACAATTTTTAAACCGTTGATAATGATAAATTTCAATGGTTTTAATTTTTTAATATGTTTGATAACAAAATTTTAGGGAGCTCTTAATTAAAATTTTTAAATGAAAAACTATTGAAAATAATAAATAAGTAGATGCCTACTTATCGTTGAATGCAGAACATGCTCAACAAAAATATTTTGTCATCTTCTTTTTTTCTTTTCTTTATTTTTGCTCATTCACGCTACACTTAAGAGAGGAGATAACGAATCAACTAGCTACTCATTACTTTTTGTTTTTATATTAAAACTTAGGATAGTTTTAAAAAGTTTAGATTCTATTGATTATTTTTTAAACATATTATGTCTTTTTTTTGGATATTATGATTTATTTATAGATATGTTTCTAGTGATTTTCTTTTATATAATAAATAATAATTATAGTGAAAAATAAAATATTTATTAGAAACTCTAATTATTTTGGATAATAAGGATAAATTTATAAAATACATAATTTTTAGTATTCAGCATTTATAGTTATCAAATAATATATTTTTCTTCAATATTTAATTATCAGTAACTTATCAAATAGTTTTTACAGTACAAATTCAATACTTATAAAATACATCACTTAATTTTTTAGTATTTATTTTTCCGCACTTAATTTTTCTATTTTATCAAATAGCACCTAAGGGTCTATTTTATATACTATTAAAAATTTTCAAACCTTAAAAAATGAAAATTTTCAAGAATTTTAATTTTTCAATATGTTTGATAATAAAATTTTACGAAGCTCTTAATTGAAAAATTTAAATAAAAAACTATTAAGAATTATAAGTAGGTAGAGACCAACTTAATGTAGAATGGAGAACACTGTCAACACATTTTTTTAAATGAAAAAAAATTGGACCAAAAAAACCCATAATAAATAATATGCTCTTTTCCTCTAACAAAAAATAAACCCTAGGCCCTAACTAGCCCCAAATTGATCCTACCTCCCATGATTCCCCTACTACACCTCGGTTGCTGCCATTGATATATAGTAGATGTACCCTACAATAACAATAATTAATAATTGTAGGGAAAAATAAAATATTATTAGAAACTCTATTTATGTTGGATAATTTGTAATAAAATGATCTTAAGAATAAATATGTAAAATATATCATTTTTAGCATTCAACATTTACTATTATCAAATAATATATTTATCTTTAACATTCAATTATCAGTAATTTATCCAACAAATTTTACAATACAGATTTAATACTTATAAAATTTAGCACTTAATTTTTCAATACTTAATTTTATCTATCTATCAAACAAACTGTAAGTGTTTTGGAAAATATTGTTCACAAAAAAAATATCATTTTTGAAAAATGACACGCACACACACACACACACACACACATTGTGGTGTCAATATATTCATGATATAAATATTAAATATGTGTGTGTGCTATAACATATATATAAATATTTTAAACTATATATAACATGTATATATACAATAATATATTAAAAACTATATGTTATATATCATTAAAAAAAGGGGTTCCATTATATGTTAAATGATATGTTAAAAACATATATATAAATGATATGTTAAAAAAAGGTGTTATATATACAATAATATAGGCTAATTATTCTTTAAATCAATTACAATTTGGAAATGATTCAACAATTTAATTTATGTCAATTTTGGAGTTATAGAAAACATTTCAAAATTACTTGAACAACTAACAAGGTTTAAAAATTTTTAAACCTTGTTAGTTGTTCCAGTAATTTGGAATTCACAAAATCATTTCTATAACTCCATTTACTTGCATTCTATTTGTGTATTTAAGTAATTAGTAAAGGGCCAAAAAGAGAACAAGATATAACATTGTAAATTGTACTTTAACTTTGAATCAAATAAATATATAAAGCAATAACTTCTCGAGTGCTCATTCCCCCTCATCTTCCTATATGATGGGTAAAATATTGTGTATTATTGTGCTTTTTCTCTCTTTTGTAGCTTGCTTAATCTCAACGTGAATTACTTGGTAGATTTGTCCTCACCATTAACACATTATCACATATTATTGTGAGATAAGATAGATCAAACAAAATGGCGATAAGATCCTTTGGGGGAAGGACAATATGTTTTTTCGTATTGGAATCATAGTAATTTAAAGGATTGATTCCTAATATTTGGTATCAGATATGAAATTTCAATCCTAACATATGGTATTAGAATCGAGATTCTAATCCTGACATTTGGTATCATAGGTAAGGATAGATTAAAGGTTAGATTGTAAATCTGTGTTATGGTTATATTAGTAATGATTGGGTCAATGTGAATGGAGCTAAAAAAATTTTCAGGCAAGAATTTAAAATTCTATAAGCTAAAAATATAAGATTTCTTTGCAGATAGGGATTTATGGTCATCTATTGAGAAGCAAAGGCCATATGTCAGTGGTAAAGGTGAAGTAGAGATGAAGTCAACTATCTATGTTGAATGGGAAAAGCTATACTTAAAAGTTAGAGGCTTAATTTGGTTATACTTGGATGTCTTTGTGCTTGTTGTTGTGAGTTTGTTATATTACCAAAAGTTGTTTGTATCACAACACTAAATGTATATTAGATGATTGAATAAGTCTAATGAAAATTTACAAATATATAGGGCATATAAGTAATAAAATAGACATTAGTCTAAATATCTTTCCTATAGAAATCATATAGATGAAAGGTAGGATAATAAACATAGGCCTTAGATAGATACTTAGACTATAGAGTTAACCCACTTCCTTGTTTATGATAAATCTTTTTTAATATTATGAGAATGCTATACTTGATTATTGGATAAAAGTTAGAATGATTTGGATGTTTCTCTTTGCCCCCTGGCATACTAGATAATTGTAAATCTTGATAATAATTTCGAGTATGTAATTTTATTTTCCGATCTCAATATTCATAAAAGACATGAAATAATATGGTTATAATTATATTTGAGCTTTTGGCTTCGTATGTATCATTCTCATATCGATAACATACATCTCCCTAATACCTTTACCTATCAAAGTCATTCAAGATCGAATTATCATAGGGTTTCCACCATTTTACGAAACACATTCTATTATATATGTTTCATTATTTTCATATCACAGTCCATCATAACCAATACATAAATCACACACTATGATAAAACTTCTAGGTTAACCATTCTACATAACATCCACATCATTTAAATGTTAGTTATTTTAGAATATCACAATGGAAGGGTTATAATTTTGTTTATACTTTCAGATTCGTTACATGATCACATCAATTAAATTTATATAAACTTAGAGTTTCCATACATAGGTTCATCTCATAAGGTAAGAATAGAAAGGTTTTCACTTTTTTTGACTCTAATCTCATGAGTATGTTCAATGATTTACCTATCACTATTCACTTTGGCCAACACATATTAATCTATCTAGTGTGGAACCTTAAATCTCTATTCTAATTAACTTTTAATCAATTATTATTTAAGACATACAATTTCTATAATTAAATATTATAAATGCACAATCATCATCATATACACATATATAAACCATCCTAAATTTCTAATTAGCTTGATATTAGAGAAGATTTCACATGAGTGGATTAAAACATGATCTTATCAATTTAAGGATACCTAATGATAGTTGATATGAATCTAGGTCTTAAATCTAGTTCCCAATCTATCCTTGTATTAGGCTTGAATTTATCTCTAATTGAGGGTTGAAATACACATCCTTCTTGGTGTGATGTGTTATTGGACTTGAAAATCATATCCTCCAACATTTTTTCGTAAGTGTTTAAGTTCTTTTTTTATATCATCGAGGTCGAAAGTTGTTGGTGTGGTATTTGATATTTTTTAAATTCTCTCTAGAGCACAAAGGTGTAGTAGAAAAGATAGCTATGACTATATAGTGATGGGTGTAAATTTTTTTTCTAAAGGTAAATTCACGGGAGAATTTTCTTTTCTAGAGCATATAGTGATGAGAGAAAAGATAGCCAGAACTAAAATAATTCTTCTTTATAACACAAAGGCATGATGACAAATATTATCATGACTAAGATAATTCCTCTTAGAACAAAACTCACTATTACAATGATTGTCACGACTAAGGTAATTTATCTCTGGAACACATAGTCATGACTAGAAAAGAATATCATGATTGAAAATCATTTCTTATTGGTTAATTTTGATTCTATAAAAAATATATTGTAGTGCTAAAAAATATCATGATTTCTAGTACTAGTTTAGAATTAATTTGGCTACAACTCTAAGATAACATCTTAGGCATAAAAAATATATTCCACAATCAAAGAATATGATAATAGGGTGGTATAGTCAAAACCAAGAAAGACTTCCATAACTTTTCCATATCTATGTATTAGTTTAAACATGTCATGATGTTAGAAATGTCATGACTTTTTTCTTGATGTTCTGCCCTCCAATCTAGCTTCCTAATAAGTCTACCATTTTTACTCAAAATTTATTTTAGTTTAATATTATAAATCCAAATCTATTAAAATTATGATTCAATGAAATTCTTAAATTTAAGACTTATTTTTAGTAATATCACATTATGAAAACAATAAAAAACAACCACAAAATTTTATTTTTAGTAATATCACATTATGAAAACAATAAAAAACAACCACAAAATTTTATTTTTAGTTAAATTTTTGAGTGTCAAGCACTTGTGAATATCTCTAGAGTGAAAATGAGAAGGAAATTATAATTGTCATTATAAAAAGCATCTATCAAAGTGTAGACAATCATAAATTCTTGAGGAAGTTGTACAATCTACACATGAAGGATAGAGTGCATTTCTTTAGTCACTTATATGAGTTTAACACATTGATCAGCCACCTTTCATCTATAAGCTTGTATCTCAATGGTGATGATATGGTAGTGATGATTCTTTGTTAGCTATCTGATTCATGAGGCAATCTAGTTGTTTCCATTGGTAGTAGTTTGGTGAAGTTATCTTATGAAGGAGAGATTGTAGCACTTTTATCCAAGTATATGCAAAAACAAATTATGAGAGGGTCCTCAAGTGATTTGATGCTTGTGAGAGGTAGAACTAATCACTGATGACAATAGTTCCAATCAGCCCACAAAAAAAAATCATACCTCAGAAGAAATCAAAGAGCACTTAAAAGTCCAAGGTCAATTCTATAAATGGAATAAGCATGGGGCACTTTAGAAGGCATTATCAAACATATATTTCTAAGGTAGCAAATTGAAGATATGGTTCAATGAAAAAGGTAGAGACAAGTAGAGATTTCCACTTTGCAGCTACATGTGTTGCGCACAATTTGAAGACACTTGATTTATTATTTCTAGAACATCATATCACATGACTCCATATCGAGAATGATTTTGTAACAAAAACTATGGTAGTGGAAGAGTGTATATGAGCAATGACCAAGTGTAATGCATATATCATGTGAGATGCTTGATGGGACTTTGAAGAAGCTCATTTCAATTGTTATGCATATAACAATTGTAATGACAAGTAGAAATCTCATTTCAATTTGGGCGAAATGCATTTACTAGGTATAAGTAGAAATCTCATTTTAGTTTGGGTGAAGATAGTTGTAGGTTTGATCATCACTTGTGATGACAAGTCATGTGACTCATGAATCAAGGATTATTGCTCATGGAATAAGGGTTGGATTTTTATGCAAGCTGATAACTACCACCAACCTAAGTTCTGATAGTGCCTTTTCATTTCAGAAAAGGACAACATTGAGAAGAGGGTTGTATGTTCTGATAGTGTCATAACTCGAATGGTGTCATGATTCCAAGAAATTTGTTGTAGCTTTATATTTGGAAGGGCATGCAATATGTGAGAAATCAATATTGGAAACTTAAGTGATGTAGGATCAGAGACTTAGGAATATCATTGAGAAAAGTCTTGGAATCGCACCATCAAACAACATGCTGAAAAGGGATTCAGAATGCTTACAAGGCTTTGGATTCTATGATGACTATTTTTATGAGAAATAAAAGAGGGTCAAGTTCAAGTCACTAGCCACTAGAGTAATGGGAATGCAAGACTTGATACATAGTGATTTATTTGGAGAAACACCAAAGACATCACTTCAAAAGTTGAGGTATTATGTCTCATTTGTGAATGATTTCTCTAGATATATTTTGGTATATTTTATTTTGAAGAAGTTAAAAGTACCAGAGAAGTTCAAGAAGATAAAGAAAATGGTAGATGGCATATTCCACTAAAAGATAAATGTTTTGCAAACAAATAATGGGAATGAATATTTTTTAGTGGACAAACTCTATGTTGAGCAAGGAATTATGAGGCAAATACAATCAGAATGACACCTCAAGAGAATGGTATAGCTGAAATACTAAATAAAATACTGACGGAGAAAGTAGTGTGCATGAAATCTAGGCAATCTTGGAACCAAAGTATTGAGCATAAGTTATCATCACAACATGCTACCTAAAGAACCACATGCCCACATTTATTGTGCAAGGGCAAACTCTATTCGAAGTGATGCATGGAAGAAAATCTAATGTGGCTCACTCTTTGGCACTCTAAGTACTAACTTTTTTGGGAAATTTTGGCATATATTTGATGATGTATTTATACTTATTTGAGTGTTAAATCAATGAATTTCACTAAATGATTGTTTGGATTGAATTTGATGAATTGTAATAAAATGAATTTTTTTTTGGATAAAATTATTAGACTCAATGGAACAATTATTTTGAGGGGAGAAAAGTGATAGAGAGTCATGATATTTCCTATCTCATGACTTGGTGACACATTTCATGATCTTGTTGAGTAGTCATAATATTTTTTCTTAGTTCTAACTCTACAAAACTAGTCATTGCAATCTTTTTAAAATGCATAACTATTTTCATTTCCATGAAATTTTATTAGTCATGATTACACAATCTCTAAAATATAATACCATCATGACCTTGTGGCACTCTGTTCCCTAGAGAGCATTTACTTAGTCATGGCATTTCCTTCTTCCATGACTTTAGTAATTTAGTGACAAAATATCAAAGTCATAATCATTCTCAGTGCCACAACTTTGTATTCTAAAAAAAATATTGTCTCTATTATGGTATTTCAGCAACCATGACATTATGATCTAGAGGGTGATTACTAAATCATGACAACCCTTGCTACCATGAATTTTGTACTTCAAAAAAGATTTAGATCCAAGGTAAATGCAAGTAATAATTATCTGAGATTAGATTTTGAGACTTCGATCCTTATGAGAGCTATATATAATTGGGAACTCACAATTCCATGAGATGTCATATCAAACATATCATGTGAATTCTTCCTTAATATCAAGCTAATTTGAGATCTAGTATTGTTATATATACTTGTGTATGATAATTAATTAATTTTATAAAGTTTATATTTGTATTAATATTTTTGTTTGAATATTGATGGATATAAATATTATTAAAACTAAATTTAGTTTTTTCACTTTATCATAGGTCAGTACATGTCAATAATGTCTGATAATGATAGTTATGACATGGGATTCCCTCAAGTGATAAGATAAAGAAGAAAGTAACAACTCTTCTCATCTTAATGTGTGAGATGAATCTATGTGTGAGAAAACAAGATTGAGGTAAGTTAAATTTTGTGAATAGGTACTGACGAAACCATAAGTACAAACATATTTAAGACCAATCCATTGTGTATATTCATGGGAAGACATATATTAATTGATATGAGTATGATACTTATGAGTATGATACTTATTTTTCATCTTTAAGATATTAAAGTTTGTAGAATAAGAATATATACTTGAAGTAGTCATCAAGCATAATTGATTAATTGCTTAAAAATAATAGATATATGAATGATAAATGAACATATTGACATATGGTTTCAATACTAAAAAAGCTAGAGCATAACTACAAAGTGATCATCCTTGGTAGTGATACTCCAAGAATAACAATCACCTTGTATGTAAAAAAAAAGTATAAAAGCATTTACACACTAGTTTATCCTTCGTCTAATAAATGAACATAATATTTCCAAAAGAATAATGAAACATCATGACACACAATAAAGTGAGTCAACCTTAGATTTAAGTATCAATCCAAACACCCAAGTTTATCTACGTAACTCAATTAGTAGTTAGTTCATTATTAGTTAGTCATATTGTCTACAAACTTTATATTGAATTAATACATAGACTTACATCTATTTTACTAATGTATACCTCATATACTTATAGAACTATGATGGATAAAAGATAATTGCTTAACAAGCTTTTGGGACTATATCACAAATAATAAGTCTTAGTCATTTAACAAAGTCATAAAATTCACCTCTATGTCTTTTGATGTGATATGTATGCACATGGGACAAGGAAGGAGAGGAACATGTAATACCTTGATTTTATGATGTGCTTGTTCATTTATGATGAAGGCATCAAAAATTACAAACTTTGAAACCCAAAAAAAAGAATAATAATATATTCTAAAGATGTCATGTTAATGAAAACCAATGAGGAAGCTAGTTGTCACGACTCTACTAAAAAAGATGACATAAATAAAATCCAACACATTTCTCCTCAAAATTCTAAAGTGAAGTCAAGTTGTCATGGTTTAATACAATATAATGTCATAGATACTAAATGTTGAGACTCTGCCCAAAGGGGTGACATGAAGAAGTCATTGGACAACATGATGTGGTAATGTGAAACTTTAATGTCATGACTCTACACAATGATGCAACATGAAGAAAGGTCATTAGTGTTGCAACTTTGTTATGCCATCAAATTTTATCAGTTAAGTGATGTACTAAATGCTTGCTAATAAGAGTGTCTTAACAAATGATGTCCCAAAAACTCTTAAAAGTTGTAAAAGAAACTTGTAATCCTACAAGGATTGTATTGATGGTTCAATTATTCAATAATGAGATAACATATTTTTTAGTAAAATAAATACTCAAATTATTAGACAATTTTAGGTTTAAAGTTTATTCATTTAATATGTGTGATATCATTTAATTTGTTCAATTTATATTATGCTGGACATAGAATGAAGGTTAGAGTGTTGTGTAATGACTTCTTTCCCTAAAGGTATATAAGGTGGTTGTCACTATTGAGCTCATCTCTATAATGGTCCTCTCATAGTTGTCCATTTGGAATATCATCAATGAGACAACAATTCATCTCTCTCTACTTGAGAGTTATTTACAATCACATACCTTTTTTGGGAATTTCGTCAAATATCCTTGTTAGTCATACAAGTAAAAATCATACAAGTAAAAATACCTCAGAAGGGATATCACACCTTGTTAGTCATAATATACTTGTGTATGTCCCAATGATTACCTATTACTATCCTCCTTGGTAATGATGTTACTCTCATACTAAAGGTGAACTTATTTGGAGAATATTCTATATAATGTCTATCATAATCAAGAACTAATTATTTTAAGATATCTACAATGAATTGACATGTAAAAGTATTTGTATTTTTAGTTTTGTAAGTATCATACTAGTGATAATTAATATAGTAAAATTATAGGGCTCAACATATAGATATATCTCATACATCACAATCAAAAAGATTATCAATTTCTTTCTATCATATGTAAGAGTGAGCCTCATTATTCACCTATCACTATTCACCATGACAATCTTTCATAAACCTACCAACAGTCAAAACAATAATTTAATTTCAGTTTAATATCATTCATCAATATATATACATAAAATAAATCAAACTATTCGTTCATTCATAAATAACACTAATTCATATCAATTGTCTTGAATTATACAAATCCTAAACCCATGTAAGTTTGGTTCAAATTCCCAAATCCATCCTTAGATGAAAGGGGTTTGAAAGCCATGTCGCTCAACTCTAAGAATTAATATTAATTTTGCATCTCTTACTTGCTTGTAAAATTCCTAGGGAGTATGAAATTTACCCTAGGGTTTGGTAATTATCATGTCTTTGCTTTGTGTGTGAGAGAGAATAAGAGAAAATTTTTGGAAATTTCTCTATCTTCCACTTTTATACTCTAAATGATAAGTCATGACTTTTAGAAGAGGATCATAACTTAAGCCTATATCTTTTTGCCTAGAGGTTATTACTCAAGAAAATGGTTGTGACTCTAGTCTGCTTCTTGATTTTTCTATAACACATAGTCATGGTGTTAGATATGACTATAACTTAGGCCTAATGTCTCTGAAACACAAAGTCATTGTTCAATGAAATAGCCATTGCTTCATGCTAATATCTACTTGTAATCTATATAAGGCCAAATTGTTGGGAAGTGGCCATGAAGTAAAGAATACTTCTCATTTTGTTATATAGTCATGGTGTTGAGAAATAAATATGACATTGAAAAAAATCATATATGTGTTGGACATGACTATAGTGCTAGGAAATGATCATGGTGCAAATGTTTTCTTTCATATCTCTCATATGTCTGCAGCATTGTGGGTGACTATGATTTTGATAATCAATTCTTTCATATATCATGTTTCATGGAACTATTAGGATACCACTTCATTGGCAATTAGCATGAGCCTATAATTCATGGTCATGTCTTCTTTGGAGGATAAGAGTTATGACCTTAGAAATGACCATACTCAAGTAATGTCTTTTGTAGAATTTAGTATCCCAAAAATCATAACTTTGAATAGTTGTGAGGGCTTTGGCAAGGGTAGTTGTGCCTCTATAATTTTCGGTAGCTCAAATATCATAGTTTTGTAAAAATATCATAACTCTAACTTAAGACTGCTGAGTCATATTAAAGATAAAGTAGCAGTACTTTAACTTGGCCATAACCTTGAGCACAATTAGGATACTTGATTGCTACGATGAAGAATTAATGTCATAACAATAAAAATTTTTTTATGCTAAATATGACTATAACTCCATGATAATATTAATAGTCATTAGAATGTATCACATGGTAAAAAGATTATACCAATGAGTTGATTGGGTGGTGACATACAGAAACTTCTCCAACCAATTAGGTAGAGTTTTGATCAAGAATAGGCCACAAAACTATGTGAAACTAAATAGCTTATCCCCTTAGCTTAATACCTCCAAAAAAATATTAATCTTTTTTCTATTCATTAAAATACTTCAAGATACCAAAATTTTGAAATCAAATAATTTTTTCTCCCTTTTCATGTTTACACTAAACTACCAAAATACACAATAATATTTAATAATTTGAACACTTAACTAACTCACACACTAAAATAATTTGCTTATCCCCGAGCCATAATTTCCCCTCCAAAAAAATCACTATCTTTATAAATTTCCATGAATAGGTTTGAGTGTCATTGGGCTTATAATTAGTGAAGCAACTTCAAATAGATATGTTGACAGTCATGACAGAGTTTGAGTATTGTAACTGTACTTGTTGGTCATTAGATGTGTGTATTTATTTATGTGATGGAAATAGTTAATTACTACATCACACATGAAATAAAAAATACTAGTGTTGCCTCCCAAATATCATCATATTTAATATCTATAAGTAGATAATCAAAACTTATTTTACTCATTTGTAGATCACAAATATCCATGCTTTTCTTCTCGGTATAATATTTTATCTTCTTCTTGTTAGTCTCTTCTTTTTGTTTTTTCTTTAGCTATACTTATTTCTTAGGTTATTTCCTCTTTTGATGCTGTGATTTTAGTGAATGTTGTGACTCCTCTACTATATTATCTCTTTTCATTCTAGATTCCCTCACAACACTGGCATTATCATAATTTTGTCTTTAAGCTTTTCCATTGTCATTTTATTTTTGTATCTCCAATGTCACGGTATTGTATATAGCTGTAGCTTTTTCCTTAGGCTTTTGGTGAGCTAATATATTCTAATTCACACTATTCATCCACAATAATAATTTTAGTGAGCCTCATAATTTACTTATAATCAACCACTTCAACAATCTTGTACAAAACTATCAATTTTCAAAATCCTAATTCAAGTACTATATAATCACCATCTATCAATAATAATACATAGAATAAAACAAAATATTCATTTATTCATAAATAAAACTAATTTTTTTAACATATCTAAAATTACAAAAGCCATAGATCCATACTAGTTTGATAGAAATTCTTTAATTCATCCCAAGAGGAGAGGGGTTTAAGAGCCATTCCCTCCAACTCTAGGTATTATCATTAATCTTGCATCTCTTGCTTGATTTTGGAACTCTTAGAGTATGAAATTCATTCCTAAGATTTGTTAGTTTTCATAGCTTTGCTTGTTGACCGAGAGAGAAGAAGTGTAAAATAAAAGATTTTTTTTTTGGAAATTTCTTTATCTTCTACTTTTATATACATAGTTGTGGCAATGTAATTTTTTCTAGCTCAAAAATCATAAATTTGTAAAAAGATCATAGCTTTGACTTAAGACTACTAAGCTATATTAAAGATAAAATTATAGTATTTCGACTTGGTCATGAGTTTGAGCATTAGTGGAGTACTTACTATAATAAAAATATAATATCATAACCATTCAAACTTTTTGAGCTAAGTATGACTATGACCTAGAGGTGTCAAATGGGCGGGGTCGGCCTGGCCGGGCCTAGTTTTAGGCTGCCCAACCATGCTACCGTGTCGGGCTAAGCACGACATTGTATAGTAACCATGTCATGCCTGGCCTGACATGGTTTCTTCAGGCTAGCCTTGGCATGGCTCGTAGGCACGACCTATTTTTAACCATGCTGGGTCAGGCTCGTATAGGTCAGTTTATAATATTTAATTTTTTTAAGATAAAGTTTTTTGTTTTTATGTAAATGTAATTATAAATTAGATAATGTTTAAAAATTTTTAAATTATAAATTGTAAATTTTTAAAAGTTTAAAATTTTTTATTTTTTATGTTATTTATTTTAATTATGTATTAATTAGAATTAGAATTTATATATAAATTAATAAAATATTAAATAATTAAAACTTAAATAGGAATAAAAATTTAAATTGAATGAAAAATGAAAAAGAAAATATTCAACTTTAAGTTTCAACTTTCAAGTATCATTCACAAATCATAACCAAAAATTAAATAAACACAAATGACAAAAGCCAAACCAAATTAAATACAATGTAAATAAAAATAAGTACAATACATCTAAATCAAAAATTAGAATCATGCATAACTCATAAGCATAACATAAGTGCCATAATCTCACAATCATCAACCATCATGCATTAGGTGGTAACCATCATCAATCATCCATCATCTTATCATTATCATCCTCAACCTCAATATCAAAATCACTATCATATGGATCATCATCAATAATGAACTCCTCCACTTTGTTGTAGTCACAGTCCAGCACGATCCTGGATGTCCAAGCTTGAATCCTCCCAATCCTTCATGCATGCTAAAGCCTTAGAAATATCTGGATGTAATCTTGATCTCCTATCTGAAATCACATTCACTGTTACAGAAAAATAGACTCTGATGTTATGCTTGACACCGGAGGAGTTAGTAGATTCCGTGCCATCTTAGATAACACGAAAAAGGTGGACTCGTATGATTTCCACCACAATAATATATCAAGATTCTTAGTATCAGAATATGATAGGATTGAGCAGTAATCAGTATCTAAGTACCGAGACAGCTTGCTCATATTCGATGGTCCACCCTGCCGTTTCCTCCTCGCTAACTAAATGGAAAAGTTATTGTCTCTAAATATGATATCTATGTTCATACTCCGAACCTCACCACCACCACCACCATACATAGTATCATAGTATATGAAAAGCTCAGTCAACTTCTCGTGAATGAACCCTTCAGGATGAGTCTTCCAGGTTCATGCATGAGAAAATGTAAGTCAAGATATTATCTATCCTTTCCACCTTAACCATAGGGTCCATGCAGGTAGCCATATAATAAAGAGATGAAATGGTGGTCTAGTACTTTAATTACTTAGTTTCTATCTCTACAACTATATGGCTAAGTGTCGGGTCAGCTTGTTACTTCCTAAATATGCTACTAATGATGCATATGCACCTGAGTGCTATGCAAGTCGTGGAAGTACAAACCAACAAACACATGTTCGTATCTATCACATGACTCCAACATCATGTAAGTATAATTCCAACGATGTCTCACATAAAATTAGAATTTTTTCTTCTTAAGATTCACATACAAACAAAGACTACCGAACTCCTGTTGTCTATAAGGTGTGCAAATGTATTTTAGTGAGTTACATATGTTTTCCAAAGTGGGGGAACACACATTCATCCCCGCTTATACAATCAAGTTAATCACGTGACACATGCATCTGACGTGGAAAATCACTCCTAATGGTTCGTCTCTAATATTCCTAACAAACATGTTAATTGCTATTTCATTATTAGCTGTGTTATCAAATGTGATACTAAAAATTTTATTTTGAATTTTATATTTTCTAAAGATTTTCATCATGCACTCAAAAATGGCCGGGTCATCATGAGGATGGAGAATCTTAGAAAATCCTAATTTTTTTTATTTAGAGTCCATTTTGAATCTACATAGTAGGTGGTGAGGCATGCATAAGATGCATTATCATGACTTGTCCAGATATCAGATGTCACAGATACCACTCCACTATATGCCGTAAATTCATTAATTATTATTTGTTTTTTTAACTTATAATATTTTAGTATATCGTTCCTACATGTGGATCTAGGAATCCTACAAAAAGCAAGTTGAAAATATATCTGCATGATGCTCACTACCCTTGGATCTTCCGAAAATTTGATCAGAAGACTCTTCGTGGTGATAAGTTTGGTCATGCCTTCCCTTCCAAACTCGCTGCGGTATATAAAGAAAGTAAACTTTGAGACTGAACTGGATCCAGCCTCAAAAAACCCACTACTGAGTTGGGTTTGCCTAGGATCAAATGCACCATTTTTTTGGTGCATAGTTTGGCATGCCTCTTAAGGTGCCCAGTCCCACACGCACTCTCACAAGTTAAATTTTTTTTATAATATTTGCACTGTATAGTTTTTTCTTCCACACTCCTAATATTTTCTTGTTTTATTATATTAAAATGTGTCTAGACTACAGAAGTCCTAGTTTTTTGTTTTTTAGATGTTTGGGTCGAGGTGACCGGAGAAACCAAGTAGTCTCAGACCATTGCATAAGATTTTCATTTTCTAAATTTAAATTAATTTCATTAGTATTTGTCATTTTTTTGATTTTTATTAAACAAGTGGGTAGACTGTAGAGTAGAGAGAGAGAAAGTGAAGTAATAATTATTTTTAAAAATAAAGTTAAGACTTAAAAGTTAATTAATTAAAAAAAATGAAATACCCGCAAAGCACATGCACCACAAATCAAAAGTTCGATTCAAACACCAACCAAAGTTGAGCTCGAGTTGCAAGTCCCAAAAAGCCGAGCCAAAATCCCGAGAAAGAGAATTTTAGGAAAGATATTTGAGAGAGAGAATGAGATTTGAGATATTTATGTTTTCAAAAAACATTAATATTGGGGGGGGGCACGGGACCTAATTGGGGCCCGTAGCCCTGATGGATTTTTCAGATCCATCACGCTCGGCCAATTTCTCAGCTCATGCCGAGATATCATGCACATGGGCCTCGGTACCGGGTTGTGCCTAGCTCGGCATGAGGTCTTCGGTTGGCCTCGGCATAGCACGGCACAAGCCGTGCCATGAGCAAACCCGACACGGCATGAGCCGTGCCATGAGCAGGCCTGGCACGAGCAAGGGCACGGGTCATTCTCGTGCCATGTTGGGCCAAGCACGGCCGAACCATGCCGTGCTTTGTGTCAGGTCGGGCTGGCCCGACCCATTTGACACCTCTACTATGAGTACATAATAACTAGAATATATCACATTGTTGAAAGATTATGCTAACAAGTTAGTAGGATCATGACATACTAGAATTACTTTGACCAATTAGGTAGAGTTTTAGCCAAAAATAGATGTTAAAATTATGTGAGACTCAATAATATATCTCCTCTATTAAACACATTCAAAACTTATTGATTTCATTTATAAGATACTAAAGTCATGAAATCAACCCATATTTTCTTCCTTTCTATGTCTACATATCATTATAAACCACTAAGATATATATGAATATTTTGTAATTTGAACATTAAATAGTAAGACAACATGATGTGGTGATGTGGAACCTGGATGTCAAGACTCTACCCAAAAGAGCAGCATGATGTAGGATTTTGAAGAAGAAATGGATAGTGTCAATTCAATATTATTAGTGCATAGCAAGTTTGGTAAGTAGCCATGGCGTCGGCACCCGCACTAGGATTGTCTAAAAGGGTTCGAAATACTTTATTGAGGTATGTAAATAATGCATACTATACACTTTATGTGGTAAGAGTTGATTTGAACATTATGGAGGAGGTAGCCTCTAGGAAATCGATGTAGTGGGTGCAATCCATGGAGAAAGAGATGCAATCTATTGTAGAAAGCAACATATAAAAGCTTGTCAAGTTATCCAAGGAATGAAGAGAAATAGGATATAAGTGGGTGTTCATGTAGAAGATCACCACTTAAAAGAATCTTGAGAAGTACAAGTCATGATTTAAGGCCATGAGATAGTCTCAAATTGGACTGGATTATGCTCCAATATTTTCTTCGGCCCACTGACCTGGCAGTGGGACCCCCATTATTATGCTATTGCTGCATTTCCAATCTTTCAATATTTTCTTTTCTGCACTAATAAAATATTGAAATAGAAAATATTTTAGTTATACGAAATAGTTTATCAAAATAAACTATATACAATAATTTTTATTAGAAGCCCTTAATTTGACAAAATGATGCTTTAATCCTCTCACACAAAATCTTTCCTTAATTAGAGTTTTAATTTGATTTATATTTACTGATATAATAATTGTATATGTCTAATGTTTAATTGTCTAATGTTTGAATATTAATTAAAATAAAGATTTAGGATTTGACAATAACTAAATTTTGATTATTGATTATAGTGAATGGTAACAAAGAAATCATAAGACAAACACAATTAGTCGATGGAAATGACATCTTTTTTTATAAGTAATAATATAGCATTATCAAAAAATTTTGTACAACTTTGAGGAGCTTCATAATATTATAATCTTTGTAAATACAATAAAAATTTCAATTTTAATTTTCCTAATAATGATATCTGCATCTTGTGATTTGCTTTCAAAACAACTTTGATTTCTTTCTCTCCAAATGTGATAAATAACTACTGCAAATGTTGCTTTTTTGACTCTATTTTCGAGCATATTTGTTGCATAATTTTTCTTTTTCTTTGAAAGCTAATGATATGGATTCCATGCCTTCTGTAATTTCCATTGAGCACTTAAATTCTCCCAATATATTCTTGAAAAATTGACAATCAAAAAAAATATGTCTAATGAATAATGCACTTGGGTAGAATTCACAACTAATATTTTTAGGCATAGAAAAAAAAGTCTATCATTCATTCTTAGTTTCCCATGCTTCAAGATTCAAAGATATATTGCATGTTTAGGTATATGATTCTACATCCAAATGGTACTACCCCAAGCATTCTTTCCTTTTGAAAAATTACCAATAAAAAAATTATACACTTCTGATATAATCATTCCTTTATCCCCCCCATTTATTTAGTATTTCTTTAGCTTGTTTAAATAAGCCATCTTTTTTAATTAAGACATCTCTAATAAAATTAGAAATTTCCAAAATATGGACTCCTCCTTGGATATCTTATATTCCCAAATATTTTGGGAATTAAGATAAAAATGATGGTTCCACTTTATCCAAAGTGAATCCCCCTTTTGATTTATTTTCCATTGTGTTTTGAAAAAAAAGATTTGTTCCAAATTAATAAATTAAGGATACCCAACCCACCAAGAGAAGTAAGCAAGAAAACTTTTTCCTAAGAGGCCTTTGGAATAGTATCTACTGGTTAGTGGCCCATTGCATAGAAACCCTTTACATGTACTTTCGATGGTATTGATCATAGATAAAGGTAAGAGGAATACAAAACACTAGTATCCTTCAAAATCTTGAAGAACCATTCATAGAAGTTCTAGTATTCCTGCAATTAAGAGGATATTACCAACCTATTGATGTATAGCCAATGTGATTTTCATCAATAACATGAAGAATTTATAAGTTATGAGCCAGCTACAAGATAAAGGAATGCCAAGAAATACAAAAGGGAGGCAATACTCTGCAAAATCAAAATATTTTAATATTTCTTCCTTCACAATTTTGCCAACTCCTTTAAAATTCACATATAGCCCGAAGTCGCTATAAATTTGCTTAATATCTCAAAGATAACCTTAGTAGAGGAATGATCTCTTCTAGAAAAGATTATCAGGTCATCGACTTACATTGAGTAAAAGATTTTTAGGGAATCACAAATGAGATGTAATGTGAATTGTTCTAAAATTGTTTCATTAGCTAAATTGTCTGATAGGTATTTCATGCATTGGAAAAAGATATGGAGAATGTGGATCTCCTTGTTTTAAATCTCTTTTGCCTTCAAATAAGCCATGAAACTGCCCATTTATTAGCATAGAATAAGATGTTGTGGAAACATATTCATAGATTATATATATGAATTTGTCTAGAAAATCAAAACCAATTAGGACTTTCTTTAGAAACTCGTATTCCACTATACCAAAATCTTTGTGGAGATATATTTAAAGGAAAACATCTTAAGGATATTCTTTTCATTGCATATCTTTTTATTTGACTTTGTGTAATGAAAAAATTATCTGAATTTAATCTACCCTTCACATATGCCTCATGGCCTAGGTTAATTATATTCATTATGACCCCTTTCAGCCTCGAAGCAATGAGTTTTGTGATCAATTTGTATATTACATTGCAACATGATATTAGCCTATAATCTTTAACAAACGATGCATGAGGTCTTGGGAATCGATGTAATATATGCATAATTTATTTGTTTCAACATTCTTCCAGAATGGAAGAAGCTTTATACTATATTAACAACATTCCTTATATTATGATCCCATGAGTTTGTATAAAATTCAATATTATATCCATCTGGGCTCATGGATTATGAATCCCCCATGCTAAAAACAACATTCTTGATTTTTTTGAAGAAAACTATAAAAATCAGGAATCATGTTCTTTCTCCTGAAGCTTCCTATCCATTTTTAATCTCTTTACTAATACTCTCTCTCCCTTGAGAAGCCCAAGGGATTCCCAAGATCGTGATGCTACTACCACTTTGTGCATTTGAGATGTAGGAAGCAGAAGGCTTGCCTTAAAACTCCTCTGGGTGCACATTGATTATTGCATATTATTGTCATGTAGCACTTCACATTTATTTCATGCATGACCATCCACAAGACATCTATCCTTAATGGTGTCTTCACCTCTCCCCAAAAATCTCCCATGTTACATATGAGGGAGGCATTAAAATTTATTCTCTAATCCAACCGCCAAAACTCCATATATAGTTTCACCAAGAAAGAAAACCAAAAGTATGAGTCTCAGTTTTAGAGGAGTAGAGATCTCCTATAACTTATCTATCTTAGATCACAAGAGAAAATTCTCCTTTGCATTGCATCTTTGAACTTACCTTTATTCCATAGGTTTAAAGATGACCTATCCCCTGGAGCTACAACATCTCTCCTTTTCTTCTTTTCTTTGATCAAGGTAAAGTTGTCCTTCTCTTCCTCCACGAGGTGTACATTGATGTCCATTTCTTCATAAGAAAATTTGAGATCCAAGTACCTTCTCTTTCTCCGAGCAATGGTCTCTCATTGGAACAATGGGCCTTGCGGAAAAGTCTCTCCACCTCTCTTTTCTTATTCATCTCTGATAGCTGCTCATTAAGTGCCCAAACATAGAGCAAGATTTCAATAGAGAGAGAGAAAGATTTTCATTGAATACTAGCTGGAAAATTTTTGAGTCATTTACAAAGTTTAGTGTAATTTCATTCAGTAGGTCTTCATTTAGATACATTTCCATTAACACCCTAGCATATGTTATTTTGAAAATGTTCAAGATTTATTTATTCATGTGTACCAAATACTAGGTTCCAAAGATGTATTGGATAATTTGAGAACTTCATCCATATCATGGTCTTTTAAATCCCCTTCAGCCGATAGTAAAAACCCATCGAGAGAGGCTTAACATATTATAGTCTACCAAATACTAGGTATGGCCCTGATTTCAACATATATTCTATTTCTTCAGTATTTCTGAATTTAAAAAATATCCAACCACTTGGATGCTGGATAGCTTGGACATTAGCCATGCATTATTCCATGAATCTTTTAAGTAATATTTTCCCATTGTTTCTAGTCACAAGATAGCTTGCTAAGTAGTTTTTCTAGTGCTTTATTCCAAAGAGTAAATCCTCATCCTAAAATAAGCATTGCAGGACTATTTAAAGGGAATAATAGGATAGTTTGTTTGTGTTTTCTAAGTTCCCATTCCTAGATAAAAGACTACTCCATGAAAATTTGTTTTCCCATAATTTTTAGGGTGTACATGGGCTATCTCCTTATCATCCTTACTTCAATAAGTTTTGTTTTCCCAAGTGACAAGATTAGGATTTATCAGTCTCTTATTCTTAGTCTCCAAACACAAGTTTTCAAATTCATTAGCGTTTATATGAGAATGAGGGTTGGATTCATCTTCCTTATCCCCATTATCAATGTTATAGTAGTTAGCAATAAAAAAGTTTATATTAGTAGAATACACAATTTGTATCATACTTTTCATTACCAGAATTCAATCACATACCTCCTCCAAGGATATTAACATTAATAGTGAGCATACCAAACCATTTCTTATGATAAATTATCTCTAGAGTATGCTTCCTCCCTTACATCACAACTCTTAGGATCAACAGCGGACATACCATGAACCCCAAAAGGGCAAATATCATGTGGGAGTAAATTATTTATTTACTCCTATAAACATCACTTATATTTTTATTCTTTGAAGTGTTCTTGGGAAGAAACTCAATCAGGTCAAGAAGGATTTTACCATGGAAGGTTTTTTGGGAATCAACATTTTAATAATATATTCTATAACTTCCAAGTCAAAATATGAATAAATTACAAACCTTCTTCAAGTGTGGACCCATGATGAGCCCATGTGCATCTAGAGTGCTTTCGGTGGTGCTTAGATCTCAGGGTTTGCTGATTGTTCAGGTAATCCTATGGAACACATATTGATAATATAATGCATGCATGATTTAGTTTCTAAGTTGAGAAACTAATATCCATGACTTGCCTTGCTAGATACAAGCCTTGCAAGGTTGAATTTTCAAGTATTTGAGAAGATTGAGGTTTTTTGGAGTTTGTATGGAAAAAATATGTTTTAAATAAAAAATCTAAAATATAATGATAGTTTGAAAAATATTACCAAACTAGTATGTTTGGAAATAGTATGGTAAAGGTCGTCATTGTGAATGATGGTCAGTACCATCTTGTTGTATTTTAAAAATCAAAGGTCGGCATTGTGAATACCGACTATTGAAAATACTGTAGAGATCCTATTATCATTATCTTATCTCGCCCCTCGCCTCTCACCCCTCACACGTCTACCCTTGCCCGTCTCCCCTCCTGCCCTCCCCCCCCCCGACCGTCTCTAGGAGCTTTAACGAGCTCGAAGTGGAGCTCACTGGAGCTCGATTCCTCGTGGAGTTCTATTAAGCTCCAGTGAGCTCGAGGAGCTTCAGTGAGCTCTAGCGAGCTTAACGTGGAGCACGAGGAGCTCCGTCGAGCTCCACGATGGAGCTCCTTTGTGGAGTTCCATCGATCTCAAAGTGGAGCTCGCTGGAGCTCGACGATGGAGGGTATTTATCAAACAGTTTTTTCAGTACTTAATTTTTTCATAAAAGATCAAATGGGCCCTTAATTAAAACCCATAAAAGGACTATGGGGTTAAGTTTGATGAGTTATTTATTTATCATATATCGCTTCTCTTTATGTAACATCATAAGTCTGGTTTATATGGAAATATTACTTCTCTTCTGACATAGTCTAAAATAATTCTTTTTTATTCTCAAGTTAGACGACTTCCTAAAATATTTCGAGTTAACAAATATGGTGAGTAATGTATAATCACAAAATATAGAGGGTATTTAGTGAGACCTTGAAAATGTTCCTAGCTCACGCTGAGTTGTATTATCATGAGCAACTATATCATGCCCATGTCTAGTTGAAATTTAATTTCTCACCCTTTTAATTATAAAATATTAAGGTTCAAAATTATTTCACAAATCTCAAGGCTAAAAATCATCTTGATATATTTGATCTAGGGAAGGATGAGGCATCAAATTAGTGTGAATAGAAATATCTCAAGGTTCACTTTCCTCACTACCCAAATAATTGTCGTCGACTAATTTTTCCTATAGAAAATTCACACCAAACAAGTTTTCTAGCTATATGGTCTCATAGTCTATACATGAACTCATTGTGTCCATAATGGATGCTTTGGAACTAAATGCTCTCAAGTGATTATATAAGTTATCATTCAAACTAGATATAATTGGTAATATCATCATCTAGGCTAACAACAAGATACATGTTAATTTAATCAATAATCATTTGAATAGTTTTTCCCCATGATTCTTAGAAAGGTTATATATTGAAAAGTATATTATGGACTCTCCTCACTATTGTGATTTATCCTTTCTTCCATGTCATTCAATTTAGTTATATTCATTAGTGTCTTTTTAGGACAAATATCATGAGATATACAATATTTTTCAAACTCATTCTTGTATTCTCCCCACTTATGAGAATCTATATAGATATGCCTTCTAATTATCTTACTCAATTATGAAGTGTAAATCCTTAAAGATGTAAAATAAAAGATCATTTATTTTCAATCTAGGTGCCAAAACCTTTTAAAATGATTGTCAATTAATTTTACAAAGTAAAGGCCCTCACCAAGATTTTTATTTTGCATAGAGCATACATCGATATGTATGAGATTTATGATATTCAATCTCATCTAAGTAGAAGAGAGTACGATCATGCTCTATGATATTTTTTAGCCATATAGTCCATACAATCATCAAAAGAAGAACTCTGATCAAATGATAGAATATTCCTTCTAGCTACTAACTGAAGGTCATTCTCACTCACATAACCAAGTCTCTAATATTAAAGACTAATGCTGCTCTTTTGATGAGCAATATTCACCTAATTTTCTAACAATTTTACTTAAATGGTACAAATATATTCTCAATTTATCCCTCATAATAACTAATGAGCCATTCACTAATTTCTACCAATTATTGGTGAAGTGACTCATGTGTTCCATGTTATCTAACATGCCTATGAACATCATATTCACATGAATTTTTATATACAATGAATATATTTTAAGATCAATTAATGTTGAGTTTGTATTTGCAAAATATCTTTCTCATGCCTAAAATCTCAAACTTTACACTATTTCTCATATTTACTTTGATATAATCACCAAATTTATATGTAGTAAAGAAGTTAATATAAGGATATATATAAAATAAAGTTTTTGAATCAATCATTCAAATACCCTCATGATTCATTAGGTTACTAGATTATCATTTCTAACCAACATGATATCATTTTCCAATGTGATATTTAACTCTCTCGAGTCATTCAACCCTTGAATGTTCTAGTTGCAATCTTGTCAAAGAATAACAATTTGTCTTTATGTGTCATTGTATATTACAATGATAACTAGCTATTTTTTTTTTATTTTTTAACTTTCCATTGGAAGAATGTGTCAATCTTATACTCTACGTGTGACTAGTAGTACACCTACCATATCTCGTAGAAATAAGGACATGAAAAAGAATATTCTAATTTTCCTCCCTCCTTAAGTTCTTTAACCTTGGGTTGAGGATTAAAACTAATGTTGGGTTTGAGTGTTTTGTAATCCTTAGCCTTACCCTTATTTTTTCCGTTCATTTTTCATGCCCTTACCCTTTTGAGCCATTTGTACATTACTAGTAATTTTGATGTTTACTAAGTATTCGTACGCATCTTATGCAATTCAATAATTAATTTTTTCATTTTATGCATATTATTGTTTATTAAAAAACTATCATATGCATATGGTAAGATTTGGAGAATTAATGTCAACTTCCAACTTTTCACTAAATATTAGACCAAATTTCTCCAAATGATCTAGAAAATCTTTCAATTTTAGGATATGTAGCTTATTGGGCATCATTCAACCATCTTACAAGAAGAGTAATATCTTAATGGTGAAAAATATTTTAATATGGCCATTCTCTTGTAATATTTTTTGAGATGACCAATCATAGTGAACTTCTCTATATCAACTATTTTCTCTTGATTCCTGAAGTTCAAAATTCATTGTAACAAACAGGAAACAAGTGACATCAACAAAAATATTTTGATAATTATGATAAATATTCTCTTGGGGGTATTGTTAACATGTTTCTCAGGGATAAGTTGCTCTAGGATATATAATTTCTTTGCTTACATAATAATGATTCTTAAACTTTTATACTAGCATTAACTGTTAATTCCATTAAAATTTTTCTTCTCAGGGATTGATCGCAGAGTTAAGATAAGATTATATTAATTCAACAATTTCAATACTTGAGATTTTAGTAGACCAAGATCTACATTTCAATTAACTTTGAGTGAGTTTTGGCATATAACTCAAGGTTTGGATAGTTAGGTAGGTAACATTTTACTAATTCTATATCATATAATTGTTGGATAATAACAATATTTGACATCACATGTTCCAAATCATATTAATTTCATAGATCCAAAACCATTTTGATAACCCATTAAGTTAAACTAACTTATATGTATGGATAGCACCATTATCTTTCATGTCTCACAAAAGATAGCTTAGTACACTCTATTTTTGGCAGGCCCATATTTAGATGATTGAAGACTTGATAGGTGAATAAATTTGATAAGCATTATTTGACTCTAGTTTTTAAAGAGAAATTTTAAATAAAATTCATTAATATATAACATCATATGTATAAATATTTGTAATTTTATTTGTGTATGTGTGTATATATAATATTATTACATGTGTGTGTGTGTGTATATATATATATATATATATCATCACATGTATATATAACATCACATGCATATATAACATAAATAAATAAGTCATAGTGATTCATATTATAAATTATTCTTTGGTTAACCTCATTGAAATTTTTATCTTTATGAACATATCTTAAATGTATCGACATAAAAAAAACACATTTGTTCAATGGGTCATACGATATACCATGTATTTTCCACAAAAATTATACAAATCTTTATTAGTTTATTCATTACATAATGATAATTTTATTTTTAATCAATTTAAATATTATATATTACTAATAAGCATATTTTTAATATAATTAAATTTAAATAAATTGATTATTAATAACCTTGTATAAAGTCTACATTAAAATTTCATGAATAATGAATTTAAGTAATTTATATACATATTATCTGCAACAAATGATATGTTCACTGACCTAAGTCATCGAGTGACTCCCAAATATTAATTGGTCATCCAACTCTCACATGACATATCAATATTGTCTACTTTATCCCTTGGGCACACAATTTTACACATGTTCCATATGTCACATCCTCTAGGACTTGAACTTGAGATCTTTAGTCTATATAGTTCTAAATTCTAACACTAGAATATCAATTGACTTAGCTCAATTGATATTCTATTGTATGAATGAAAGGACTTGGATTCAAGTCCTAAGGATATGACATGCAGAGACATGTATAAAATTGTGCGCTCTTATAGATAAAGGGAACATATATTGATATGCCTATTGGGGGCTGGACAATTAGTTAATACCCATAAGGTTGAGTTGTCTAATGGGCCAAGCCGGCCCATCCAAGCACAAAGCACGGTGCGGTTCTGCCGTGCTTGGCCCAGCACTGGAATGACCCGTGCCCATGCCCATGCCTAGCTTGCCCTCACCACCAGTCGTGTCGTATTGGGCTGAGGGATTTCGGCCCACGTGCCGTGTCAAGCACAACATGAATGCTTGGCATGTGGGCACGACACTAGTGGCCCCGCACCGAGCATGGTCACGACGAGCTGACGCCGACGGGCGAGGCTCATCGAAATCCATCGATGCGCCGCCATCACCCTTTTAGGGCTCGGTGAGCCTCGTGCCCTCACCTGCCAGCATGCCACCAAAACCCTAATTTTTAAAAAAATTAGGGTTACGGCCCAACCCGAACCATGCTGAACCAAGTTGATTTCGGGTCATGGGCTCGTGCCGAGCCTGACATCCACTGAACCGTGTTAGGCCAGGTCGGGCATGGTAGCACAGTTGGGCAGCCTAAAACCGGGCCGGCTTGGTCCAACCCATTTGACACTTTTACCATAAGGCTATCAATGGATTCGGGTCAAATGGGATATCGATTATTACCCATGATGCTTATGAAGAGGGTCAACGAATCAACTATTCATGAAAGTATAAGGTGAGCATTTCTAAAAAGCTGGAGTAATTTTTTATGACATAATCGGTTAATTATTTTCTATGACATAATTATACCCAAGTGTTCATCATTTGCTCGGCTCTCATTGGGCATATTAATATTGTCCACTTTTCCCTCAGGCACATGGTTTTATATATGTCCCACATGTTGCGTCCTTCAGGATTTGAAGTCGATACCTCTAGCTTATATAGTTCTAAATTCTAGTTCATGGATTTAATTAACTAATTATGTCATAGAAAATTACTTAATTTTTCCAGAATGCACACCTTGTATTTTCATGTATAGTTGATTCGATGACACTCTCCATAAGTAAACCGCTTGAATGATTATGTTTACCAATACTCTATAAGCCAGAAGTTGGTGTGCTAGTAGCATGATTTTGTCTCATTAAAATTTTTATTATTGAAAAGAAAATATTTTCTACATTATTTCTATTATTTTCTTTATTTCTCATATATATTTTACATATACATTGTGATGTCACATACTAAACATAAATAAAACAATCTTAGCTATATTGAAATATTGATTCCGTTTTTTAATTAAATATGTAGCAAGTATTTTTTGCAAAAACATCTTATGCATTTTTGTGAAAATATGTGGGTCATAAAAAAAATTCCTTTCTTTTTTTAAGTTAAATACGTATTTTCTAAAAATATGTTTTATGAAATATATATTTTCATGAAACAAATATTATATGTGTCTCCCAAACATATTTTCCTATTTTCATAAAATATAAATTCTAAAAACCATCTTATGGCTTCAAAACAAATATTATTTAAGAAACCCATATTTTATAAAAAAAAATCGTCTTGTTTTATTCAAAATAAAAACTCATATTTAACTTAATATTAAAATCATATTTTAATATTACATGTACTTTGACTCTAACTCAATACTTGATTTCTAATCTATTCTTAATGTGTGATCCTATGAGTTCACATAATATTGGAAGTAAACAAAAAACTTTTTTTGGGCATTAGTGGTGATAAATTATAAATGATGTCTATTAAGATATTATGACCACCTAAGTTATGTGATTGCTAAACATAACCTAGTACATAGTCAATGAATGTTATGCTTATTTTGTCCCGTGATATCTTAAATGAGCATAACTTTTGGATAAAGTCATTATTCTATAGTTTAACCATGTTTCTATATCGAAAATGGACTAACAAAACAAATTATATTAATAACCCTTTATTAATTAATTTGTCCATGATCATATATTTTTATGTCTCACTTAAGAAGGGGCCTAAAGATATTCTTCTTTAAAAGATAAACAAATTTTATTTTATTCATGCATATCCCTCCATATGATTTAGTGTGTATTCAATCACAATTTGTATTGTCACCTTATTATGGATGATAATGTATTATATTAAAACATAGAATTTATCATGTAGGGATCATTATAAATTCAAATCTTAGGACTAAAAAAATCATTATATGAGAATTACTTATGACATTTAATTCATATAATATCATATATTGTTATCTAACAACAAGTATGTATGAATTAGAATAATATCATATATTAATGATTTATAAAATATAATCATTATTCATACTCTACACTAATCTTAATTTATTATTATTATTATTCCATTAATAAAGCACTCTTTATGTTTTATGATTTTACTATCATGTCACATACTTTATGGTCATAAGTAGAGTTAACTATTTATGGAATTAGTGATCAACAAAGTGACAATAAATTACTTGTTTTTATTTAGAGTATCTCCAACCACACTTAACAAAATAGCTACTCAAAATATATTTAAATATTAAATTTACTAATTTAGCTAGCAAATTTTTAGAATACACTCCAACCACACTCTCTATTTCACACCTAAGTTCTAATAATTTTAAAAAAGTCAAAACATATAGAGAGAGAGAGATAGAGAAAAAAAAGGGAGAGAGAAATTTAGAGAGCTCAAATGGCTCTCCAAATTTGTTGAGCCATTTGAGTAAACTAAAAAATAGAGTGTGGAATAGAGAGTGAGTTGGAAAGGATTTTTTGTGTTTTGCTTGCTAAAATAGCTAAAAGTGAATAAATATCTAGCCCATTGGAGATGCTCTTAATTAACTATATGATGAAAATAATTTCATCATTATCCTAGAGCACATCACTAACACAAAAAAAAACCTAGCTCAGCTAGTAAATAATTAAGTTGAGCAAAGATACAAATTTCCAAAGAAGCCCAACACAATTTGATCTTGGCCCATGTATTATCTTCATTAGATTTTTTTTTTCAATGGTCTTATAACCATTGGATTTGGCCTTCTAGATGGCTTGACGCATTAGCCAATTATCCATCAGTCCATGTGGACCATTACCTTTTCAAATTTTCCAATGGATCGTTCAATTAACAAATAATCTACATGTACCACTTGATTAATTGATTCAATAGTCATCTAACCACGATAGTGTTTTTTTGTCTACCATGGTCAATTGATCATTGCATACCCTTTGATTATAATGGTAAACCAATCATTAAAGCCCTCATTTACTACAATGATCAATTGACCACCGTAGTAGCATCCCTTTGTTGCAATAGTCATCCTAATAAAGAACATGTAAATCAACATTTAAAAATAAAAATAAAAATATCATTTCAAATTGACATAATTCTAAAAAATATATATGCCTAACATAGTAATTCTCATGCTCATAACCCTCGTCTGAGTGAAAATTCTTATAAAAAATGTGCATGCGAATGAGAATATTAATTTTGTGGCAGGGGTTGAGAAAATTAGAGGAAGGGATGATGACATTATAAACTCTATTAAACTAATGTAAATTCTATCTCAGAGTTGAACACTTATAGTTGGAAAAAAATACAAAAAATGTACTTGACATGTATGGGCTATTTAAAGCTAGATTTTTAAATTGATTAAAATACATATAAATTTTGGAAAATACAACTATTCATTTAAATTATTATGTGGTAACTTCTTAATGGAGAAATAACATTTACTTACTATTGATGAAAAAAAATAACAGCATAAAATATGGAATTAAAGATCTAAACAACAATAATTTACAAAATTAATAAAATGGATTGCTAATACAATTTTACCACTACAACAAAAAACATATTCAATGATGCTTAAAAAGCGGCATTAATGATATTACATGTTGCTTATCGAAAGTGTCATCCGCTAGCCTGTCATAATAAGTATTTGCCTATAATGTCATTTATTAGAAGTGTCGTTGAAAAGAACATTGACGCTAAAAAAAACTATCATTGTTTATTATACCAATCTACCTTGACACTCAGAGAACTATCATTATTTGTTGTATCAATCTTAAATTATTTGAATATAATGACACTTAGTAAAAGTGTCAAGGAAGATAATGATTTAATTAAATATCAATTTAATAATTGTTGTAAATAAATTTTCACCTGTTATTATAATAATGCATGCACATAAGAAAAACTTACGTTTCAATCCATACCAAGATTTTAGTTTTTAAATTACAATGGGGAACATGTACTTCTTACATTTCATAAACAAAAAAAATTATCACAATTTCAATATTCATTTCTTTAATTCAATTCAAATTTTCTTATTATGCAACCCAATTGTGCCTTATCTCTAAGAAACTACTTCATGCTAGCTTGGCTTAGTTGAAAGTTAATTTCCTAAAAAGGTAACCTACATACAAAAAGATGAACTCTAATCAATTACACTTATAGAAAAAAAAATATTATAGAGCATTGAAAAATAAAAATGAAGTAATGATAACAATATATCATGAAAATAATTTATATAATAATTGATATATGTGATTAAAAAAAATTTCACAACAACAAAAATAAATTTAGTAGTAATGGGTAAAATAGAAAGCAAGAGATTTATCAATTATGACATAAAAGTTGATCAATTATGGTAAAATACAAGCAATAATAATCCATTAAAAACATATATATATATATATATATATATATATGTGTGTGTGTGTGTGTGTGTGTGTGTGTGTGTGTAGTGGGTTGAAAGATCAATAGTCACAAACTACTTGAAGAAACACTACAAAAACCAATTTAATTTAATAAAATGAAAAGTTAAATTACAAGCCATCTTCCCAATACTTTAAAAAAACTCGATTAGATGCTATGTAATGTAATTTCAAGTTCTATTGATTACACATATATAGTAATCCATCAACACTTAGTTTTAGATTCATTAATAAAATTAAAGGCTATGTAATAAAAAAAAATTGTGTCTTGAAAAAATCATTGTGTTTTATAAAGGTGACAATGTAACTTACAATGTAGTGGTAAAGTATTGAAGCCAAAAGTCGAAATTTCCATGTTTTCCATATCTAATCAACAAAAAAAATCTATAGTTGACAACGAAAACAAAAGATGATATGATAACAATAAAGTTCCAATTGCATATTCCATTTTAAAATATTTAATAAAAAGAAAGAAGTAATAAACTTGATATCATTATGAAAAATACATTTATTATCACAATAGTCGCACCCCTTGAAACACTCATTAAATTGGCATACCTTACCATCTATTTCTACATATATAGAGTTGGTGACGAACCAAAAAGGCCTCTGAACCTACAGGCAGCAAAACTAACCATTTGAATAAAGAGGGGTACAACTCTTCTAACAACAACTAGTGCCTAGAAATAAGGAGCAATTAAGAACTTGATTTAGTTGAGTTAAAGACAAGGTAATAAGCTTGAATTTTACTTTTAAAGCAACAGTAATAAGTTATAAAATCATAGAATCCATATAAAGTAAAAAAAAATTACAGCTTGATTGAATTCACTTCACGTAAGCCTTACAAGAAACAATTCAGAACCCATTGGATCCGTTACATAAGCAACAAAAGGGTGCCTTGTGCGAAGGAGTTGCAAGATGATATGTATGTTAAGATGAGTGCGAGCAAATCTCATAAGAAAAATATTAAAATAAAATATAAAAAAATACATAGATGGTATGATTTAGTGGTCTACAAAAAAAATAATAAAGAAACTTATTATTAATACTATATTTAAGTTGACAAATTACAAAATAATAATATATTATTAAAAGCATGAATAAAAATAACAAATGACAATAATAAAAATAGATATCTAAATTTTTTTCTCTATCAAAAGATATTACTTAGTAAAAGATATTAATTTTTATCAAAAGATACAGATATTACTTGGTAAAATTAATGGCTTATTTTATTTTATTTTAATTTTTCTTGATTTATACATAGATCGCACAAATCTCTAAAAATGTTTATTATTTTTTAATATACATGCATATGTTTTTTTTTAGAAGAAAGACTTTTATCATTTATTAAAGAAAACATACCCCTCACTTGTAGGCAGAGGAAAACCTTTACAACTTCAGAAAATTTATAAGACATACTATTTACAGAGCAATACCCTTGTCAATAATACAGAGAAATTATCATTTTCTTAGGATTAACTGAAGCGGTAACCGCTCTCTTTATGATTCTTCCTTATTATATGACAGTGAACAGCAGGAAGACTTTCCACACCAGCAGGTATATTCGTCTCATCAGCGGGAGGTCTCATGGCAGTAACAGAGTGCTTCTACATATGCACTGTGTAAATTTTGTTCTCCCATGGCCACAACAGACTGCACATTTGGCAGCAACAGACAGCAACAGACTTTCCCCAGCTTCTTCTATATTCTCTCATCAACCTAATTTTTTGTTCAGGCAGGTTTTCCATGATATGTACTCCTTTATTTGATATTGTCTCTGCATATTTATGGAGGCAGTTTTAGCAGCAGCCCTGGAGGCTCTTTTCTTCATAAGTTTTAGACAGCAACAGCATCCTCACTGGAGGCTCTTTAGCAGCAGCAGCAACAATGAATAAATCAGTAGTGCTGCCCATGTGGTCGGGCCTCTATCTCTCCTTTTCCCCGTGCGTCTGGCTCTAATCTTCACCAGATTCCAGCCGTCTTCCTTCCTCGTATATTCACTGTCGATCCTGTAACAAAACCAAAGAGAAAACAAAAAAAAACAACGACCGTGCCTACCAGATCTTGACACCCTACTACCCTTATTCTTGATTAAACTTATACAACATAAGACAAGCTCCACAGAATTAACGATTTCTCTTTAACATTCTGCAAGGAAAAGACAGAATACATATTGTCCTGCAAGAAAAATCAAAATACATCCTTTCTAAAGAGGTTATCGAATTCTGCCGAAATGCAGAATTAGCACATATTTTGGGTATGCAGAATTTCTAAATTACATACATATTATTTTGACAACCTTACATTTTAGCTATGTACCATTCTGCCAAAATGCAGAATTAACATATCCTACAATGGGATCTCCTTCATTTATAGCCAATATGGCTCAATCTCCATCCTTCCATTCCATTTAATTGTGAGACAGAAATTCTCTGCAATGATGAATTCCCGCACAATCCAGCAAACAGATGAGACTATGTCATATCTTCATGGTCAGTTTATTTGTTCTAATATAAGGAAAACCCATTTTATCTAAACATGCTATTCCCTTTAGTTTATTTGGCATGAATTTCTCATTATAATCTATATCTCCTCTGGTGGTGCCTATTTTAGATAGACTATCCGCTAGATTATTAGCTTCTCTTTATATATGTATTATTGAGGCCTTCAATTCGTCCAAAAGACTAAGAATAACTTCTAGATCCTCTTCATATCTCCATAATATTTTCTTATTGATTACTGTATCAACTAGTAATTTTGAGTCTACCTGAACTTCAATGTTTTTAAAGTTTAGCTGCTTACATATCTCTAACCCTAATTTTAATGCTCTAATTTCTGATTCTAAAGCCGAGGAGGCTCTACTAGATCTGGTGAATGCTCTCTGTACTGTCCCTGTATGATCTCTTATTACCCCGCCTCCTCCTACTATTCCAGTGTCCCTGCTAAAACTCCCATCCGTATTAAGTGAGAGTTTTCCAACCGGTAGAGCATTCCACTGTATACATTTAGCCCATTGCTGTTTTAACACTTTGTATGTGAGATATCATTCTTTCTCAAGCTTCTTTTCTTGTTTCATTTCCTGTATTACTATCGGTTTTATTATTGATATATTACATATCTCCTTTCTAATATCTTTTATAATTTCTGTTAAATTCATCCTTATATTTTCAAATTTACTTTTGTTTCTAGATTTCCATATGCACCAAATAATTAGATGTGGCAGTTTCTGATTAAGCCATTTCTTGGTGGGGCTTTTCATGTTTACTTTTTCCCATTTTTTAACTTTATCTATTAATCCATCATCTATTTTACATATTCTTTTTTCCCCTTCCATCTCTCTCCATATTTCTGCTGCAATGGGTCCATTAGAAAGCAAATGATCAGTTGTTTCAACCACTTGTGAACAACATTCGCATCTTGATGCCATGTTTATCCCTTTCTTTTGTACATTTCTATCTACCGGTATAGCATTCATTAATGCCTTCCATGTGAAGGAGCGCATTTTTTGCGGGATATTTTCTTGCCATACCTATTTAAATAGAGTTTGAACCGGTTTTTTCTTTCTGACCAAATCTTTTGCCGACTTGAGGGAAAAGTTTCCTTGTGGTGTTAACGTCCATTTCCAGCCACTCTTCTTTAGTATAGAGTGTGAGTCTACTATCTCTTTTTGTTTTCCCATTAACTTCCAACTGTTCGAAGCTTTCTTAGAAGTCTTATTTTTATTATCTAAATATTTTACCCGCATATATTTAGCCCAAAGATTATCGCTTTCTTTAAGTCTCCACCAGCTTTTGCAGTCCCAGGCAGCTGCCGAGTCCTAGAGGCTCATTAGACCTAATCCTGCTTTCTCTTTCGGATAACAGATACTTTTCTAGTCCTTCCAGTGTAGTTTATTTCTGCCTTGTTTTTTACCCCATAAGAAGTTTGCCATTTCTGATTAGAGTTTTTTAATAAATTTTTTAGGGGGATGTATCACTGATAATATGTGTGTTAGTGTGCTTTGTAATACATGTGAAAGCAGCGTAATCCTCCCCCCAAATCCCAGGAGCTCTTCTTTCCATCATGCTATTTTCTTTCTTAGTTTTTCTTGAAGGTAAGTTAGATATTCTTCCTTCAACCTCCCCTCATATATCGGACAACCTAGATACATTAATGCCCCTTTAATTTCTGCAAAACCTGTAATATTTTTTATTTTATCTACTAACTTTAATTTTGCATTTTTTGCAAGCATAAACTGACATTTACTTTTATTAACCATTTGGCCTGTCTCTTTTTCAAATATTTGAAGAAGATCCATAAGATTCATTAAAGACTTTATGCTAGCATTAGTAAATATTATAAGGTCATCTGCGTAAGCTAAACAACCAATTCTGGGTGTATTCCTTGGTTGTCTGAATGGCATTATTTTACCTTCAGATATTTTCTTATTCAAGTTTCGTATTAATAGTTCTAAATAGATATCAAAAAGAAGGGGGGATAACGGATCCCCTTGCCTTAAACTTTTATTTGGTTTAAATTCCTCACTTAACTTACCATTTACCAGGACTCTTACCCAAGTGCTTGAAATACATCTATAAATTAGATTTATGATCAACTCAGAGAAGCCGAATCTTCTTAACACAAAGCAAAGGGTATCCCATTCCACTCTATCGAAGGCTTTCGATAGATCTAGTTTGACCACTAAGTTTTTTCCTCTAGATTTACCTCCTATTTCTTTCATCATTTCTGATGCAAGTTTTATATTTTCAATCATTAATCTATTTTTAACAAAGCCCATTTGTTCCTGAGATATTATTGTAGGTAAAATTAAGCTTAGCCTATTTTGTAATATTTTGGCCAATATTTTATACATAGCATTGCATAAACTTATTGGTATATAATCCTCACATTTCTGTGGTGATTCTTTTTTTTGGAATTAATACTATAAAAGATTTTACCTATGATTTTGGGATTTCCGCACCTACAAAAAAACTTGCAATTGCAGGGACTAGCTCAGTTTTAATTGTATTCCAGTTTACCTGATAAAAATAATTATTCCAACCATCAGGTCCTGCAGCACTATCTTTATCCAGACTAAAGACAGCTTCTTTGACTTCTGATTCTTTTGGGATCAATTCCATTAATTGGTTTTGAGCTTCCGTAATGGTCTCCCTAATCTCTTGCATTAGAGAATTATCTGTCCTACATGACTGACTACATAGTTGATTTTCAAAGAAATTTTTAAAGAGAGCACCTATTTCCTTTTCATCTTCTACCCATTTTCCTTCTTTATTTATTAGACCTTTAATTTTATTTTTTTGAGATTTTATTTTAGACATATTATAAAAAAATTTTGTATTGCGATCACCATCTTTTAACCATTTTATTTTTGCTCGTTGTTTCCAATAAATTTCTTCCATGTGTAATTTCAATCTCAGTTCTTCTTTAGCCTTACTTAATTCTATCCGAGTTTCATTGTTATTCGTGGAGTCAAAATCTTCCTCTAGCTTGGCTACTTTTTCTTCTAGTTTTTTTAGCTCCTGGTTTAATTTTCCAAAAACCTCTTTATTCCATGTTTTTAAACAAGCTTTTAGCCTCAGAAGTTTAATTGATAGAACTTGCATCGGTTTACCCTCTGCTGGTTCTTTCCAAGACTCTCTGACAAGTCCTGCAAAGCTCGCATGCTTTACCCACATATTTTGAAATTTAAAATTAGATGTATTACCCTGGTTACTTTGAATCATGATAAGCAGGGGGCTATGGTCGGAGCAAGTTCTATTTAGGTGTCTAAGCCCCGTAATCCCTTGTGAGGTGACCCACTTTGTGTTACACATTATCCTATCCAATCGAGCCCAGATAACTCCTCTTTTTTTCCAATTATTGCACCAGGTATATCTCGAACCAGTAAAATCAATTTCCATTAGATTAGTAATGGCTATTGTGTCATTAAATTGTTTCATGGCTACCTTATCTGGTGGTTTTCCACCCTTCTTTTCTTGAGGGCTTCTAATTATGTTAAAGTCGCCTCCTATAATCCAAGGTAAATTTCTACTTGCTATATCTTTCATTTCTTCCCATAAAGCCAACCTAGATTGTTTGTCATTTTTTGCGTAAACTGCTGAGATTATTTGGTTTGTGCTCTTATCTAATTTGAAATGTACTATTTGTTCAATATCTTTTATTATTTCAATTTTCAATTTACTGTGCCATAAAATCCAAAGTTTACTATTTAGATTAGCATGCGCCTTATTAAATCCTAAAATTTCTCTATATTTATTTAGTTGATCTTGCAGGACCATTGGTTTTGCAATAATCAGTAGTGAGATTTTATGTTCTTTAATTAAAAGTCTTAATCTATTTATCGTGGGGCTATTAGCTACCCCCCTAACATTCCAATATAGGTATCTATCCATTAAAAACTAATTTAGCTTGAGCTCGAATTGTACACTTAGATACATAAGACATGTTAGCATATTTTTTCGTATTTCTTTCTGTTTTAGGAGTATGAGGAATTTCATACCTAATCTCCTTATATTTTACCTATTTTCCGAGCACCATGGCCATTTGCTTTAGGGCCTCCATGGATTGGGTTCTTGAAAGATTTCCCCAATCTTCATTATAAATATATATATCATCCTTTGCTTTCGCCTCAGGCTCGTCTTGAGATACATCACCCTTATGACTTGAAGGGCAACTGAAAATTACTGAATCTTCTTCAAAAAAATCCAGAAGATCCTCGTCTATCCACGCATAATCATCAAGTTTTTCTTTCAACACAATTCTTGTTTTAGATGTTTTTTTATATTTTCTCTTGTGTTTTACCTCCTCCCATCCTTTTTTTAAGCTAACCTCATTCTCTATCCCCAAGTTAGTCTCTATCAGGGTTCCTTCTTCTTGGGTAATATTTGGATAATCTGGTGGGTTGCTTGATATTATTCCATTGTCCAGATCTCCCTTCGCCTGGATATTTTATTTGAGAAATGAAGCCTCCTCTTTCCTTACCCATTGCATCCCCTTCCTACCTCCTCCCTCATGCTGCTGCCCATTATTATTCTCTTCTTTCCCCACCTTGCACAATAAATTTTCATGCTCGAGCCTCTTACATTTTGTACAGTAGGGAGGAAGGCTTTCGGGGATGACAGTTTGCCAAAACCCCTCAGCCTGTTCCGCTTCACCACTACCTATCCATACTTTGTCAGGCAGTTTAGTTAAGAGGTTTAGCTCGACACATACATGTGCTTTATTCGGCCTTGACATGGTTCTTGTGGCTTCATCTCGTAACATGGGCTTACCCAAACACGATGAAATTGCATAGAGAGATGTTTCAGAGAAAAGATGGAGTGGCAGAAAAGGCAATGTAAACCATACCGGGGCTATAGGCGGCTTTTCAAGAAGAGTAAACTCCTTTGTCCACTTCAGTATGCGCATGGGGAAGCCATCAACTTGCCATAATCCGCGCTGCCATAAACGATATTGATCTTCCAGTAGAGAGCATTGGAGCACGACATGCTTGGCATCGAAATCAGCAAATTTCACCTTCCCCTTGAGCTTTAAATTGTCGATGAATTTCTGAACTCCAATCGCACGAGGCCTGCCGTGAGAGAACTTACCAACGAGCGTGTATTCGAAAGGTTCTAAGAGCCTTCGAGATTCCTCAGCAGAGAAGATGATGGCCGAGAGCCCGTTTTTGTTCCCTTGAATTCGTGGAATCGGCACGGTTCCCTTCACCATCGAGGCAAAAGACTTATTATTTAATAATAAGTCAGATTTTTCCATACTCACCTTGAGTTGGGCTTGGTTTGAACAGTAATGGAGTGTTCTTCCTTCTTAGTTGCACAATCTAGCAGTTACACATAAACTATACACTATCGAACAGTAATTCACGAAGCAATTTGCACAATAAATCCCTCAACTGTTCGCATAACAGTTTACTCCAGATAATCGCAAGAAACGAAAGCTAGAGAAGAAAACGCAGGAAATCGCGAGAGGATTTTCGCGAGAGAACCAAGGCCTTCCGGCTTCTAATTTAGCTTAATATTTCTTACAAATGTTGTTGTTCATGTTCGCCCGTATTGCTTCATGCCCATAATAGTTTTCCTTTTTGTAGATATTGGTAATATCGCGAGAGAACCAAGGAGCATTTCGTTGCGTAAAACTAGCAGTTACACATAATAACACTTTGCAAATATAACATCAAACAGCAATTCACGAAGCAATTTACATGATAGTTCACCCAACAATCCACAATTAACAGTTTATTCAAGATAATCGCAAGATAAAAACGTAGAGAGGAAATCGCGAGAGAACTTATATCAAACAGCAATTCACGATGAAATTCACATAACAGTTTATTTAAGATAAATCGCGAGAGAGAAAATCTAGAGAAAACCACAGGAGAGTTTTCGCCGAGTTTTCGCCGAGAGCAAGGGTTTTCATCTAATATCTAATATACATGCATATGTTATAAAATATTACGTTGCAAGAATATAATAGGAAGAATAGAGAAAGATTAATAAGAGAAAGTAGTAGATAAACACCAAAAATAATAATAAAAAAAAAATCAGTTTAGCATAGATAAATACCAAAACTATTTATTATTAGTTCTTATAATGATTAATAATTTTCTCAGAGTTTGCATGTGCTTCCGGCAATGCTTTTGAACCAGCAAGTCTAAGATTATGATTTTTGAGCAGTAATTCATTAGTTTGCTCAGTAGTGAGAAACACATAAATTAAATCCAAGTAAATGACAAATTGATGTTGCCGATATTACTATTTCAATACAATATTCAAAGTATGAAAGGTGGAGAAAGCCCCCCTAACAATTCCGCATCAATGAGTTTCATACTGCATATCTCAAGCTGGAAATAATATCAAATAAAACGAAATTATTGTAAGACACTGATTTAAAATCTTGTAGTCTAAGATTTTGCCAGTCATATTGTGCTTGAAGAATGATAACAATTTTGGTATGATCATACCTATCCTTCAACCTCTTCTACAAGGTTTGAGAATCTCGAACGGATAAATATTGAGTCTGAAGGCTCTTATGCAAATAACGACATATAAAAATTAGTGTATCTTTTGCATTTGAAATACCGTCTTATGTAATTGCATTAGTGGGATCTTGCCCTTGGAGTTGCATTTAAAAATTAGTGAATTGAGATTTGTTATATTTTATTATTTATTGTTTGTTTTTCTTCACTAGTAAGGGAGCACTCAAGATCTAGATTGCCCTAACCCTAGTCATATATATATATATATATATATATTGTATGACTTATTTTATGTGTGAGAATAAATATTTTTCATTTTTATCAATAATAATGATCATGGAAAATGATAATACTCTTGAATATATAATAATAATAATAATCATGAGATCTCATGTTCATGTACACAACTCAAAAATAAAATTATTACAAAATATATATTATATCAAAACTATTAGGAAGTTCCAAGTATATTAAACTAATCCTCAGTGTTTTGGAAAAAAATAAATGTGATAACAAATTATTTGATCAACAATTTTTTTTTCCAATCCTGAGAGTAACATCAAAGTGCCTACCCATAATAAAATGTATTTTATTAGAGTATTCCAATACTATTAAGACATCTTTCCTTAATGAGATAATATTTCATTGACTATCATGAATATTTCAAAGAGACTTTCAAAATGTCTCTCTTTTATCTCTTAATAAAGCATTTGTATGCACTATAGCATATAATTCTTGTTAGTGTTTTACCTCAAAGGTTATTGGATCTTATTAGCAAAAGACATCCATTCATAAATATTCCCCTACCCCTATAGCCTCATAAAAAGGGTAATTGAATCTGAATGAGGTTGATCAAGTTTTTTATTGGGAAACTTCACTCAAGCTTCACAAGAACAATTGTACGTGATGAGGGAGTTCCTAATTGAGACAACTTCATCCTCAAGTCCCATTAAAGTAACGTGAAATGGTAAAATGATTCCCCATCATGAGACTTAACTCAAAGGACCCTAAATTACTTTTTTTCGAACATGTTGCACAAGATATATAAACATCAACTTAAGGAGCGTTGATGTGTAATTTTTTTTCTTATTTTATTTTCATTTTTTATGTCTGTGTTTAATATGTACTTATTGTTCGCAAGTATTAATGTGAGATTACACAAACACTGATATGTCAAATCTCATAAGAACCCTAAATTAAAATTATTTGAATAAAAATAGTACTAAGATGGTTGATCACCTGAAAAATTTACATATTCTATTTATGTAATGAAAATCATATTTTAGTGCGATGACAAGTGAATTCGTCAAAAAGCGGCAAGTCTCAGATTCGAGTCTCATCAAATGTATTCTCTCTAATATTTGGAGATAAGAATGTATAGATATTAACATAACCCAAACTTCATGCTAAAAAGAGAACCTTGTGTACTTGACATGATCTTCTATGACCTCCACTGTTAGCATGTATACATTTAAAACAATGATTAATTTTCTATGTCTACATGTATCCACATGTTTTAACATCTTGAGAGAATAAATTCTCACACTTACACACTTGTATTAAAATTCTTTTAACAATCTCAATTGACCCAAAAAATACGAATATTTTTTTCACAAAATTAAAATATTAATATGCGCATATCTGCACACAATTAAAATTAAAATAAGAAGGAATAAGTATAAATGGCACAAAATTACAAAAAAAATGTATGTTCAAAAGAGAATATAACAAGTAAATACAAAAAAAAAACTATATAATTCACAATTTCACATTGTTTTGGAAATGGTGTGATGGAAATAACTACTTGCGCACATGCCAACCACAAGGATACCATAATGATTAATGAATGAGAGATCCTAGCCTAAAACCATGTGATGAAAAAGTTGAATCTCATCTACCTCCACTACTCAAATATGTATATAAATTAATGTGCGTGTGACTATGTATATATACAACACAAGTATGTGTGTGGCTACATGTGATAGCATATATAGTTATGTGAGAGAAATGAGGATTGGAGCACCCCCAATTCTATCATGTTGGCACTAGCACACAAACGAAACTAATTTATTTAATAGTTTTTCTAAATTTCCACATCAGCAAGAGAGAAAGAGAAGGGAGGAGAGGAGAGGAACCACAAAATCATTATACCTGTCTAAAAATTACATTGCTTTGCCCACGAATAAAACCTACAGGTTGCAATAGAGGTGTCAAACGTGCCGGGCCGGGCCGGGCAGGCACGAGGCACGGCACGGTTCGGCCGTGCCTGGGCCGGCCCGGCACATTCTTAAACCGTGACCGGGCCCGGGTTAAGAAAATCCTGTGCCGTGCCGTGCCAGGCCCGGCACGGCTCATGCCTTGGCACGGCACGCCGACACGGGTCCATCCCATGCTGGCTCACGCAGGCACGCGTGGCACTGGCGGCGTGTCATGCGTGCCGTGGCGTGAGTCGTGAGTCACGACTCACGGCTCACGCCTTGTGAGTTGTGACCCATCCGCCCCCCCCCCCCCCCCCCCCCCCCCCCCCCGGTAAAAAGACCGCGGGTCGGGTCCAAACAGACCCGACCCGCGGTCTTTTCTGCCGAAACCCGAGTCCCGATGCCCATAGACCCGATCCGAGCATTTCCAACGGCAAAAAAAAAAATTCAAACTTGAGCGATTTTCAGCCCTTGGATTCACCTCCAACGGCTAGGGGGCAGAATCCAACGGTCCTCGTGATTCTGCCCCTTAAAATTCGCAAAAAAATTCAAAAAATTAATAAAAAATTATCTTTTTTTATTAAAAAAAACATTCTTTAGCCTATAAATTCTACCCCCCCTCCCTATAACATTTATGTTTTTCAAAAAGATAAAACCTCTCAATACTTTCTCTCTCTTACATAAACTGTGCATCTCTCTCTCGGGCCTCGTGATTTTGATTTCGGCTTGGATTTTCGTGAAACTCAACTTGAGTTTTGAACATCAGAGCTTTCTGCGGTGCACCTTGCACGTGACTGACCTCATTGCTTTTACCGGGTAATATATTTTATGTTTTTTGTACTTTCTCTCTCTAAAGCTTCTCTCTCTAGAAAAACTTACGAAAAATAAAAAATGACAAATACACCTAACACGTATTTAAATTTGTAAAATGAAAATGTTAGTGTTACACATACGTCTGTGGCTCCTGAAACTTTGGTTTCTCCTGTCATCTCAGCCCAAAGTTCTAAAAAACAAAAAACTAGGAGGACTTCTGTAGTTTGGACACATTTTAAAATCATAACACAAGTAGATGTTAGGGGTGAGGAACTTGAAATGGCACAGTGCAAATATTGTATGAGACTTTTAACATGCAAGAGTACATGTGGGACTGGGCACCTCAAGAAGCATGCTGAAATATGCTCCAAAAAACATGGACCCTTAGATCCTAGGCAAACCCAACTTGGCACTACATTTTTTGAGACTGGATCGAGTTCAGTCTCAAAGTTTACTCCCTTCGTATACTCCAGCGAGTTGGGTAGGGACGGCATGGCCAGGCTCATCACATTGATGGGTCTTCCGATCATATTTTCGGAAGATCCGAGGGTAGTGCGCATCATGCAGACTTATTTTCAGCCATCCTATCGTAGGATTCCTAGGTCCACATCTAGGAGTGACATACTAAAGATATATAAGTTAGAAAAACAAAAAATAATTAAGGAATTTTTGGCATTTAGTGGAGTGGTGTCCGTGACGTCCGATATATGGACATGTCACGATGATTCTTCTTATGCATGTCTCACGAGTCATTATGTAGATTCTAACTGGACAATCAATAAAAAAATATTAGGATTCACTGAGATTCTTCATCCTCATGATGGCCCGGCCATTTTTGAGTGTATGATGAAAATATTTAGGGAATATAAAATTCAAAATAAAATTTTTAGTGTCACTTTCGATAATGCTGCGAATAATGGAGTAGTGATCAATATGTTTGTTAGGAATATTAGAGACGCACCTTTAGGAGAGATCTTTCATGTCAGATGCATATGTCATGTGATTAACCTGATAGTTCAAGCGGGTATGAAGGTGTGTTCCCCCGCGTTGGAAAATATACGCAATGCACTCAAGTATATTCGCACTCCTCGCAGACTACAAGAGTTTTGTAATCTCTGTTTGTCTGCGAATCTTAAGAAGAAGAAATTCCAATCTGATGTGAGACATCAGTTGGAATTACACGTACCTGATGTTGGAATCATGTGTTGGATACGAACACATGATATCCGACTACGTCAATAGTAAGAGTGGCGAACTTATTATTGACGACACTGACTGAGCTTCAGAAATTTCATTTATAAAATTCCTGAAGATATTTTATGACACGACGAACATGTGTTCGTCGGTTTATACGCCCACCACTTGCATTACACTTCGTTGCATATGCAACATTAGTAGCATGTTTAGGAAGTATCGAGCGGACCCGACGCTTAGCCATATGGTTGCAGAGATGGAGACCAAGTACCTGAAGTACTGGTCCACCATTCCATCTCTTTATTGCCTCGCAGCATGCATGGACCCTAGGGCTAAGGTGGAAGGGGTTGAAAACACCCTGACTTTCATTTTCTCGTGCATGAACCTGGAAGAGCCACCTGAAGGGTTCATTTACGAGAAGTTGACAGACCTGTTCACATACTACGATACTAGGTATGGTGGTGGTGGTGGTGAGACTGTGAGTACGGACACTGATACCTTGTTCGGAGATGACGATTATTCCATTAACCTAGCGAGGGGGAAACGTAGGGGTGGACCTTCACATAGGAGCGAGCTGTCTCGGTACTTAGATACCGATTACTGCTCAATCCTATCACCTTCTGACAATAAGAATCTTGATTTATTACAGTGGTGGAAATCATATGAGTCCGCCTATCCCGTGCTATCTAGGATGGCACAGGATCTACTGACTCCTCCGGTATCGAGCGTAGCATCGGAGTCTGCTTTTTCTGTTGCAGTGAACGTGATTTTGGATAGGAGATCGAGATTACGTCCAGATATGGTTGAGGCCTTGGCATGTTTGAAGGATTGGGAGGAATCGAGATTTAGCATCAGTGATCGTGCTGAAGCTGGGACTTTGACAGACACTGCAGTCGCATCCACATCCACTACGATGGCGGATGAGCTGATTGCCGATGATGATGACCCATATGATACTGATCTTGATGTTGCGGCTGATGATTCTCATGATATGCCGCTTGACGATTGATGCTCATCTGCTCTTTTTTTTCGATGTTTTTTTATTTATTTTATTTATACGCTTTGTTTGTACTTTGTACCATACGTTGTGTTGAAACTTATACTTGTTTTGTTCGGACTATTGGTTTCAAAAGCATGAATGGTAATTTTTCATTTGTGTAGTTTAATTTTTTTTAATTATAATTTTTACTAACTTAATTTATTTATTTATTATTTTACGATTTAAATTTTATTTTAAAATTTAATAACTTTAAATTTTAATATATAATAAATAAATTATAATAATAAAAAAAGCTAAACTTAATTGAAAAAAAAAATTTTTTTTCTAATATTTGTTTGTTTTATTTAATTTTAAATGTTATAATTTTTACAAAAAATTATATTTTTTAATTATTACTAATACTCTAAAGTCTATACAGTAACTTAATAAAAAAATTTTAAAAAAAAAATTTGTAATCTGCCATTTAGGCATTTTCAGCCCGTGCTCGTGCTGGCCTCCCTGGACCCGGACCCCGGTTGACCCGGTCCCGCGTTCCGGCACCCACCCCGCCTGCCCTGCCGTGCACCCGTGCCGCCTCGCCTGGCATGTATTGGCAATGCTTGCCCGAGCGTGCCGGGCACGACACGGCACGGCCTTGCCGTGCCCACGGGCCGTGCCGTGCCCGCCTTTAACTCACCGTGACGTGCCCGGCACGGCACGGTGGCACGACCGTGCTTGTGAAAAATGGGCCGTGCTGTGCTAGGCCAGCCCGTTTGACACCTCTAATCTACCATTTTCAGACACTTCACTCGAGCTCCAATTAACATTTGATCTGATATGCATGACAAAAATACCAAATGAAAACCCCAGGAGAATAAACACTGAATTGAGTGATGGTGTCAATTCTAACACTTGATTATTTTGATTCCCGTTAGAAGAAGACATTCACTTAAGTTTCAGAGAACGTGTGGCCGATCCTAGAGATTACCAAAGAAAGCAGATAACTCAACTACGGCAAAATCACCGACAAACTCAGCACCAACATCACAAAATCACCATTGCTTGAAGGAAACATTACTAATTAAACTTCACAAAATAGCAACACAACACATGATGCCGAAGATATGTTGCATAAGTCATGTACAACTCCACATTCCACATTTCCAAAAATAAGCCATGTAGAAACCGATGACAAGAGTAATTGACTGTATTTTCTCTATTTCGATCCCAATTTACACTTATTTTCAGCTTTTTATTTAGTCTTGTCAAGCTACAAATATTTTATATATAACAAGGGTAGCCATTAAGAATCATGCATTTTGGTAACATATCTACTAAATTAATAATAAAAGGCGCCGATGACATGTCATGCAACGCGTAAGAATCTATTTACTGAGATCATGTGCGAGAAAATAACAACCCAGAGGACGAAGGATATAAATATGTAAAGGGAATTCCAAAAACTTTCTATAAATCACAAGTCATGACTAATATGGCTTTGGACTTGGAGAGGGCATTCCGAAGCCGAATGGAGCTTGCGTGGGGTTGCTGAAGGATGGACGAGGAGGAAATTGATCAGGAACAGGCGAAGAAGTCAACAAAGGAGGAGAGCCTCGTGGTGGGGTTGAGAAATCTGGTGGGGAGTCCATGGATTTGGGAGTGGGGAATTTTAGACCAAATGGTGAGTTATCTTGTTCGTCTGAGAATGGTGTTGGAGGCTTGAATTTGGGCACTGTGTATTGGAGTGGCGACAGTGAAAGATTATCACTGCCTGGTGAGACTATCATTTGAGGGGGCGAAAGTGAAAAATACGGCAAGTTAGCTGGGATTGCAAATTTAGGAACATGTGGAAAAGTCAATGAAGGAGGAGAACCTCGTGGTGGGGTTGAGAAATCTGGTGGGGAGTCGATGGATATGGGAGTGGGAAATTTTAGACCAGGTGGTGAGTTATCTTGTTCGTCTGAAAATGGTGTTGGAGGCATGAATTTGGGCAAAGTGTATTGGGGTGGTGACTGTTAAAGATTATCACTGCCTGGTGGAACTAGCATTTGAGGGGGCGAAAGTGAAAAATACGGCGAGTTTGTTGGGATTGCAAATTCAGGAACATGTGGAGAAGTCAATGAAGGAGGAGAACCTCACAGTGGGATTGAGAAATCTGGTGGGGAGTCCATGGATCTGGGAGTGGGGGATTTTAGATCAGGTGGTGGGTTATCTTGTTCGTCTGAAAATGGTGTTGGAGGCATGACTTTGGGCACTATGTATTGGGGTGGTGACGGTGAAAGTTTATCACTGCCTGGTGGAACTATCATGTGAGGAGGCAAAAATGAAAAATGAGATGAGCTAGTTGGAATTTCAAATCCAGGGGCCATCGGTGAGTCACTCGGAGTAGGTAACATGGAGGATTTTGGCGCTAGTGGTGATGAGTAGACACGACGAGCATCCACAATCCAAATCATAGATAGAAGACCAAATGATAATGCATAAACAAATGGAAGCAAATGCTTGAACAATCCATTAGTTTCCATCTTGTTCTTGATGCAAGAGTATCGCAGAGAAAGGTTATGAACTTTGAGTTTGAGCTTGTGGCTAACCCTATATTTATTGCATTTATATAGCCTTGAATGACATCGTTATCCATAATTCTGGTCGAGGTTTTCCTACATGGTCAGTATTTTCAAGAATTGAAGAGCAATCTAAGGATCCTGTCGGGAAGATGATGGACTCGTGGTTTTTAGGTTTAGTAAAATATTGAATTTATGGAAACAGAAAAAAATATTGATTCTTTGGATGGTGTGCCAAACGTGGGGGAGGCACGATTCCACGCTGGTAATAGCCGTGAAGGCCGGAGGGGACGAGACCGAGTATTAGCCGGTGCCCAGACTCGGTGGAAAGATCATCGAGTCCCTACTTTTTTTTACTAAACTAGTTTCAGGAATCAAATTGGGTGTTGGACTGCCACGTGCTGTTAGGTTTTTTTTTATTGGATTAATTATGGTTGAGCAAAAAAAAAGCAAAGGGAATTCCATCAATGAAGAAATGAAAAATGAAGCCATAGAGAAGCAGACCGAGACTCTTCCACTCAACTCTTCCAGTTTGTTGCCAGCGCCATTTTAAAATCTATTACTTATTTTACAAATAAAAAATACAAAATTAATTAGTTCCAAATCAATAAATTCAAAATTAATATTTTCATATCCATTACACTTATAAAAGTGACAAGGTTTTTAATTTTCAGCCCCTTATTCCTTGGCATTTTTTAAAGAGTCAAGAAATTTCCTAACCTACTAGTCTTAACAATGACACTTCTAGTAAATGCCATAAAAACAGAAAACATGTTCCAAATAATGATGTTTTTAGAAAAATATCATTACATGTCTAATTACAAATAGAATAATGACATTTTCTGAAAACGTCAAGGAACAAAATGTCATAAATTTGAAGTTTTGTTGTAGTGTAGCATGATCCCCAAAGTTTTTAAGAAATCATTATGCTAATTTATTTCAAGGACTAATTTATGATCAAGTTTAGAGAGTCTTTTATTTATATGCGACTATATTAAATTATATAATAAAATATGAGTTGCTTTCATAAGTAAAGTGAGTAGTTTAAATCTATATTTTATAATGACTTGTGATATATGGAATAAGCACAAGAAGATTATTTGGGTGTGATTTTTGCATTATCTAAATACAAAAATTAATCCAAAAAAGTATATTAAATTTTAATTAATAGGTAAAATATATATATCAAATAATTTCATCACTGTCTTATATGAGTACGTTGTCAACAATTAGATAATATTTATCTCCTTAGATAATGTAGCATCCAATATGAGAGTTATGACTATGATTCTGCATCAAATCTTGTAGTTATATCTTGATGAGTTATTTTTTTTTTGCATCAATGATGTGTGCACATCACATATTTAGTGTAATAGTAAAATCAAGAATGAGATTATGAATGTGAAATCATGGATAAATTATTCAACCCATCATCAAGCTGAATCTTGAACAAATCACAAAGTTAAAAACTTAAAATTTGAGAAAATTCTAATATATATGAAAATTATGTTCGATTCTATATATCTAATCCGGCAAAATTTGTACCTATGCAATAATATTTTTGATTTTTTATTGAACTATCATGTGTCATCTGAAAATTTTGTAGATGATGATTAGGTAAAACTAAAAAAATATTATGATTTCTTAGAAGTTTTTCAGGATTACATAAATTTATTATCGAGCATATATTATTCCGCTAGTTTCCTAGAATAGCATCATATATATATATATATATATATATATAATTGTATTATATCTTGACTCATTAGTGATAATGTTTAACTAAAAAATATAATTAATACATGTGGAAAAAATTATAATTATATAACCTAAATTCCAACTTTATTTATTTTCCCTACTTAAAATTATGTTTTTGCACCAGAAATTTACAATAAAACCATAATTTCATATATATGCCATACAATAATTTTATTCGCAAAGGTTGATAATTATCATGCATAAATTTTTTGTCTTTAGAACTAAAAGCTATTTACATATATTAGAATATTTTTTCTCATATTACCACAATAATTGTAATGTTCTTGTTTGCATTTTTTTTTTCTTATTTCAAGTATATTTATTTTTCCCCCTTTTAATGGCTGCATATACTTAAATAGAGAAAATACAAAAAAAAAAAAGAGAGGATGATTTGGAGACAAAATGCATAAGCTCCCACATTAACATGTGATGTGCCTGGTACTTGTGCATCTATAGAATCAAAAATGTAATCCTCACTTTAGCATAAGTACTTTCCTTGGCACATATGCAATAGAGACAAATCCATACTAGCTTCTAGTTTTGGCATCATACATTAGTGCATTAGCTCCTAATAGATAGATAAAAGATTCAACATAGGCATTTCACCTAGATTTTCTCTAGCAATTAGAATTATTTAAAAGAAATATTTTTGTTTCTTGCAAAATGTTAGTGCCTGAATCAATGCTTGATTGAAGTTTATTGCAAAAAGTTGTAAGTATGGTGCTATCCTATCTAAATGGGCATCATACTAGATTGAAGTTGGGCTTCATATGTATATAGATAGTTAGGATTTCATTGTTATCAAACTCTTATTATCTTATGAATTCTAACCAACTCTCCAAAGTTTTCATATGTCAAAGAAAATTTAGAAAATCAGGAAGCTTATTTATATGTGATGTTTTAGTTCTAATTTGTTTTCCTAAAGTTTTTTTTTTAATAATTGAGGTTACAATTACAATGGGATGTGCTTGTTATATTGTGAAGTATTTTAGAGTGGAATAAATCTTAGATAATGCTAAGTTATAATATAATGGATGTCAATTAATTATTTCATGAATACATCATTTTATTATGATATGGAATGTTGGGAAGTATAGATGATTTATTTCTTTTGCAATTAGTAATAACCTTGGTTGGATGCCAATTGATTATTAGTTGGCATTGTATGAAGAATGGATTGAAGCATAATCCACAATAAGAGAAACAAATGTGTTAGTGAAAAAAAAAACTAAAATAACTTTCTTCATACATAATACAATGAGTTATTCTTGTCAATAAAGAACATAACTCGAATAATTAATGTAGGAGTTGAAATGATACCACCTCTGACTTACCTTATTTGAGAAAAATCTCAAGTAGGTTAAGGGGTTAACCAATATTCATTACATGATATACTAACTATTAATCACTTATTTAGGGTTTTCTATAATTACAAAATAAATGTTAATTTATTTAAGAGTAAATAGAAGTAACATGGAGAATTGAGATATGAAATATTATTTACACATTAAAAGATAGTAATGAATTATGGTCATCAATTGTGAACATTGATGCATAATTTAATATTGATCGCTCACAAATAGGTAGGATACCACAAAGATAGTTATAAGGGTTTTGAATAACCTAACTCAAATAGATAAAAGAGTTAATGAATGATTACTTATTAGTTAGGAAAATCCATGATCATTTAAAAGTAATTCATATAAAGTAAAGAACTCATTGATATTCAAATTAGAATAGCTATTGTATCCATCTCTCAATTCAGTATCTTATCCATGAAATGAAAACTCTTTTTCTAGTGAACGAATAATTGAATATTATGTATATCACCACTAAAACATACCTTTCTTTGCATTTGTTTCGTTGTTTATTTTTTCATTGCATAGAATGTCCAATGATAAAATAAGCTACAAAAATATTTGTAATTAAAAATAATCTTATTAGAAGATTTAATCCATTCATTATTAAAAACCTTCTGTTGGTTTGTGCTCAATGAAATTTCAAAATACTCTTATTAAAAATAAACCATCTGGTAAATTAACACAATTTTTTCTAGGAATATCCTAGATAGAATACTTAATATCAAATATCTGTCCTAATTTCATTTTCCTCAAACTAACAATAAATGATGAACATGGGCTTGGGCTATTTTTAATTAATAAAACTTCTTCAAATAAGTAAATTAAAGAATTTCATATTTTCTCAAATTTTATAATTCTCACTTTGTGATTGTGGCTACTTTATAATAGTGAACTATTAATAATATTTTCATCAATCCTTAGCACTGAAATGTCAACAAAAAATTTTCATTTAAGATTGTATCATCCCCGCTAATAATTTGATCTATGAAACTTAGTATTGTTTCTTTGCTAAAACAAGCATGTATCTCTTCTTTAATAATGTTGCTAATCCATATTGAAAGCAAGGTTCATTATTATCAAAGCGACATCATTGTATGTAACATTAGTAACTTTTATTAAATTGAATTGAACCACTACGTAATTGCAAAGCTTCCCTCTATAATTTGGAGCACATTTAGAAATACCCAATGATAGTCTTCAACATCAACATAGGGGTGGAAATAAATGTGTCTTCATGATGTTGATGCACAAAGAAGTTCAATAGTAAATAGAGATGAAGGTAACATCAAGAAATATAGCAGGTCATCATCATTGCCAATTTTACCATGAGAAATTAAAATTTTACCAAATTAATAGATAATCTTTAATTCCAACTCAGAAAAGCTCATGTCAATTCTAATTAGCAAACTAATCAAATCAAAATGTAAAAAAATTGTGATGCCTTTAACAACCCACAAAAATTTATTACAATTTACATCATTATCACCACTAGCACTAGAGACAAGATTATCTACAACAAAAATGTCATACCATGGTCATTATCATTTATGCTAGAAGAAATAACTATTTTTTTACTAATAATACATAATTTATTATTGATCAATGATTGATAATGCATGATACCACAAAGATGGGTTTGAAGGATTTGGATAAACTAACTGAATTAGCTAAATGAGATAGTTGAGCTGTGATAGCTAAAATTATTTAAAAAAGATTTATAAAACTTATCTTATTTATTGTTCAATCAGGTATCTTATTCATGAAAACAAAACCTTAGTTATAGCAATTGGATAATTGAATATTACTTATTACCAATACTATATACTCTTCTTGACTTTTTTTTTTGGTTGTTTTTTTTTTCCATTGCACACCCTACTAATTTCATTTGAATTATGGACCTATTCTATGAATATTGTAATTTTTGAAACATCTTTAGATAATAAATTAAAGAATTTTCATTATTTTTACAATATTCATGAGACTATTTTATGATAGTTAACTATTAATATTTTTACCAATCATTAACACAATATTTATGCCAAATTTCAGGAAATATCATTACATTCTCACTAAAGAGTTGATCCACGAAACCTAATAAATGTTTCTTTATTAAAATAAACATACATCTCTTCTTCAATCATTTTTTAACCACATTCAAAGTGAGGTTCATTTTCAAGATCATTTAATTTCGGGAAAAAAAATGAAAGAACCTAGTAATAATCATCAACAATCAGAGTTGGACTTGCAAAAAATTCCTTTCAAGATGTTGATGAACCAAGAGTTTGTTGGTGAATAGAAAAAGAAGTTTCTTAAAAATAATAATTATATCATCATTATCAATTATACTAGAAGAAATTAGCATTTTAACATATAATTATGTAACCTAATCTAATTAACATATTAATAAGTAAGTTTTAGTTATGCTTGTATTTTAGCTTAGTAGGAGAAAGAATTTTAACATATTAATAGGTAACATGCAATTCCAATGATCTTTGTCAACTCTAATATGCAACCTAATCAAATCAAAGATGTATATATATGATATAAATATAAATACATATATCTTATATCTATTACAATAGACATCATCATAATTATCAATAGAGATAAAAGTATCTTCAAGAAAAATATTAGAGAAAATATGTTTTTGGGTATCCAAAATAAAATAATTTATGTTTTATGATGTTTTCTTATGTTTTGATGTGTATATTGATGTGTGTATATAGTTTATAATATACTATAAACTAAAATATATAAGCCAACAAATAGACTCACCCATCCACATCATCATTAAAAAATACATATCAAATATGCATTATCTTAAAAATGAAAAAAAAAAACAAAAAAGGTATTTTTACCAAAACATTCACATCATGACATATATATATCATACCTACACATGCATAGTATATAACACCACAAGAAAAGAAGCAATTAGAAATGAAAATTAGAAAATGCCTAATTCCATTTCTAAAATTAGGAATGGAATTGAAATGTATTAGAAATGAAAATGACAAATTAAGAAATAATTTGAAATAGAAAAAAACTTTGTCACTAATTAGCGACAGATTATGTTTTTTTATTCCATCACTAATTGTGACATGATGTAGGGTGAGGATTTGCTTGCGTGATATTTAGCAATGAAAATTTATATTAGTATATCTATAGAAATGAAATGTCTTTCCATTTCTACATTCAGCGACGGAATTTATGACTATCACTAAATGAGAAACAATATCATTTTAAAAAAATTAGCGATAGAATTATATTACATTACTAAATTCCATTGCTAATTTATGATAATTAATTTATTGAAGAACACTCTGAAACTTTAAACAAATGTAGGGCCTGGGATTTTTATTCATTATGAATCTGAGTTCATTCGAATTGTTTTTGGATTTCCTTTTCTCCAATTATTGATCGATGCGTAATTCATCCATAATTGAGGTATGAAATTTTTATTTTTATTTTATATATGTATTATATTCGGGAATAGCTGTATTTATGCATTTTGATGTTAGGTTTAGTTTATTTTTATTTTTAACATTCTTATTGGATTCTCTCTTATTATTCTCTTATAATTTTGTTGAATGATTATAATTCTAATTGATAAATTATACATTTTGTATTTTTTTCACATACATAGATTTGTTAAATTTTTGTATTACTTAATTGATGTATGCTTTTTTTGTGCATTTTGTTATTGGCCTATAGTTTTAATCATTATAATTAATTTTTATTTCATTTTCTTACAAGGATTAGATGGAATGTAATAATTTTTATAAGAATAACTCATACTAACCACACAATTTTAACAATGAATAATTTATAATTATTATAACAAATACTAAAAGTTTATTTGTAATAACAATGAAAATCAAAAAAAAAATTTATGAGGGCATGCATTTGGAAGGATGAAACGTAATGAGCAATTGTAAAAATAAAAACAAATTATAAGCTCATTTCAGAATTTATATAGCTGTTTGATCTATATTTCACTAAAGATGCAATAAAATAAATAATATCTCCCTTTATTTAATATTTTAATAAGTCATAACATTTGTCACATATAATATATGCCTATTTATACTATATGTTTCATTTAGATTAGATGATATTCTTATTAATTTATTAATGTTATTCGTCGATAATCGATTTATTTTTGTTATTTTTTCATTGACAAATTTAAATGTATTGACATTGAGAATTTATTTATTATTTTTATTATATATAATATGTTTGTCTAATTAGTTAGTACTGATTATTAATTTAGAAATCAAGAATTATGACATTGTAATTTTTTTCTTTTTTAATGTAATTTCAACCAATATAGATAATTATCAAATATTTAGTTTTATGTAAATGACAAAAATATAACTTGTGTATTTTGATACATATCTAAGATATCAAAGCAACCCGCATTATCTCATTTTAATCCAAAATTATCTAATAATGATGTTACTACATATTATGTTTTAGATTTATGTAATGTCGTAAAAATGTTACTACTTCTTTATTATAAATAAATCTCTATCAATATTATTATAATTCAAAAAATATTTATGTTATGTTACAAGAATTGAAAAAATTTTACGACCTTATCGTCAATGAATAAATATAAAACTGCAAAATAAGTTTTTAACTAATGAATTTATAGAGGGGATCGATAAGTTTATTAGTTTTACTGAAAAATAATCAAAATTTATAGTTAAAATAAAAATAAGATCTCCATGTAATGCCCGTAAATGTCAAAATTGGAGTTTCTAAGATGTAGATACAGTGTGATATCATTTTAAAAAAATAGATTTATTAGAGACTATTATGTTTGGTATAATGATGGGGAATTTAGTTGTGCCACAAATAACTAAGTATTATGTACATAAGAGTGTTGATTTAAATATTGTAATAGAATTTACTAATCTCAATGATGCATGTGAAGTAATGTTGAAGAATGTTTATGGTCCTTCATTAAATATGGATGTCACTGATGATATCTCAATATCACCAGTAAAACAATTTTATGAAATGCTAAAGGTTTTAGAAAAAGAAGTTTGGCCAGGTAATTTGTATGGTCACTCAAAGTTATTTGTGGTGGCTAGACTCTTGAATTTAAAGATAAAACATCAATTTTCAGGAAGATGTTATTGAAATATGCTAGTTGTTATTTGAATTATTACCAAAGAATCATGACAGATAGTTTTTACATCACAAAGAAGTTAATGTGAGGTTTGAAATTGCCTATAGAAAAAATACTTTGTTGCATTAACGGCTGCATGATATATTGGGACATGGATAGTGAAGCAATTGTATGTAATTTCTATAACTATCCTCGATATAAAAAAATACAAGTAAAAGGTAGAAAACAAATATTCTTCATAAAAAGATGTATTATTACTCAATGACACCTCGTTTGCAAAGATTATTTGCATCTGAAACCACTACTAATGATATGAGTTGACATAAAGAGTATATTAATGAAGATGACATTATGTGGCATTGCTAAGATTCTCCTTCTTGGATTTATTTTGATAATTGTCATCTATCTTTTACAAATGAAAGCCAAAATATTCGATTATGGTTGTGCACATGTGGATTTCAACCATTTAGAAAAATAGGGCAACAATACTCATCATGGCTGGTTATTGTCACACCTTATAATTTATCGCCATGGATGTGAATAAACAATGAGTACATATTTTTGTGTATTATTGTGCCCAGTCTGAAAAATCCAAAAGACAAATTAGATATATTTCTACATCCCCTTAAAGCATAGCTTAAAATCTGTGGTAGGATGGCATCGAAACAAATGATATATCTAGAAAGCAAAACTTCAAAATATGAGAACACTTATGTGAACTTAAAGTAACTTTCTTGCATATTCAATGTTTTAAAGATGAAGTACTATAGAAAAATTAGCTTGTCCTTATTGCATGGAAGAATTAGATGCATTTTATTAGAGCAAAGGAGGTAAGACTTCTTGATTTGATAATAATCATAAGTTCTTACATATGAAACATCCATTTCAGATAAATATTGATGCATTTAGGAAAGGCCATAAAGTCTTAAAAGATGCACCACCTCTAAGGTCAGATGAAAAAATATCCAATGTAATTGAAAGATATAGGTTCAAAAATGTTATAGATGTTAATGCTAATTGCATTAATGTGTAAATTTCAAAGAATTATCACTGTGGTTGGAAGAAAAGAAGTATCTTTTGGGATCTGTATTATTGGAAAATAAATATAATTAGACACAAATTAGATATGATATACATTTGGTCAACCAGCGGGGCATATTGATTTATTTTGGGATTTTCTGGAAGAAATTTCTAAACGACATTCTTTTTTTAGTGTTCATGCAATGATGAACATATTAGTGTTGGAGGCTATTACTATGTTTTTGCCTGTGAACAAGTCACATATCTCTAAGATGCCCTAAGCTACCTTTTGTTTGTCTAAATTTAGAAGAATTTGCATGACTCTTTTGTAATAACTGAGTGATTTGATGACCGAATCAAATCTGTCGATCCAGTGATTCATTTTGGGATACATGTATGAAGACTTGATCTCTTTGTTTTTTTGATTTGTATCGAAGTCTAAAATTTCATTGTTGGCCATTAATTTATTTTGCTATTTTTGATTTGAAATATAATTAAATATGATGAATTTCTAGTAAAATGGGTAATTTGCATATGAGTTTGTTTGCTGATGCTTTAACCTTGGAAATCTAATTGTGGAAATTTGTTTTTTTGTTAGATTTAAAAAATATATAGATGTAATATATATTGAGAAGAATTTTTTTGATAATATTTGTAATACTATCATAAATGTGAAAGAAAAAACAGAAGATAATGGCAAATCAAGAGAGGATTTGAAAAAGTTATGTCTATGTTCAAAGTTAAATCGTGAGAAATTAACTAATAAATTCTCTAAGGCTTATTATAGTCTTAAAAATGATGCAAATGAAGCTTTATGGAAATGGCTGATAGCTTAGCTTTCCTAATGGATATGCATCTAACATGGGAAGATATGTTGATATGAAGAAGCATAAGTTATTTGAAATGAAATTTCATGACTTTCATGTATTCATGCAAAGGCTATTACCCATAATATTCTGTGAATTACTTCAAAAAAATATTTAGGAAGCATGGACTAAAACAAGTGCTTTTTTAAGAAATTCACTTGTAATGTTATAAGAATTGAAGAAATGAAGTAATTACAAAATAACATCCTTATTATTTTATATAGACTTGAGTGTATATTTCCTCCTAACTTCTTCGACTTCATGAAATATTTTCTGGTCCACTTGCCTTATGAATCCATGATAGCAGATCCTGTGCAATACAAAATGATTTATCCAATTGAGAGGTTATATAGTTTTCATTTGTTAATCTAAAAATTTAAATGTATCAGATGAATATTTTTTTCTAATATATATCAATTCTAGATATCTTAGAAAATTGAAAAATAATGTTTGAAATAAAGCCGAAGTAGATGGATTGATATGCAATGCCTACTTGGTTGAAAAGGTTTTGACATTTTGTGTGCATTACTTTCAGCCATAATTATATAATCGGCATAATAAATTATCACCAAATAATGTATATAGTATGGGAAATGGATCAGAAGAAAAGAATATGCTTTTGATTGTTAGACATGTGGGTCGATCGTATGGTAGAACAACATCAAGATATTTTTTGAATGATTAGGAGTATCATACTATGCACACATATATTTTGTTAACTATTAAAAAGTTACACCTTATTTTGAGTAAGCTTTATAATAACTTCATAATCATATTTCTTTGTCATTGTATGGGATATAGTTTTTTAATAATTCAAAATACTTTTAATATTATTTTTGAAGAACATATGCTAAGGAATCAAGGCAAAGAGAATCTAATATTGATGATGCTTCAATTGATGCAAATCTTGAAAAAGATTTTGCAAATTAGTTTGAAAAATTTGTCAGTATATAACTTATTATTCTTGATTCAAAATAGTTACGTGCAATATTATATAAGTATAAATTTATCCTTTATCATTTTGTAAGTATAATTTCCTTCATCAAATGTATGTAATAGACAAATAAAGGATCTTGCAAAAGTACCATTATGAAATTTATAGACGTATCCTATATATTTTGTAAATGGATACAAATTTCACACTTTGAAACATGGTCCAAATAGAGTTGTAATGAATAATGGTGTTTGTATCAAGGGGTCTAACTATATTCCATCTACTACTGATTTTGATGGTCAACTAATTGAAAATTTATATGTAATATATCTTACTTTATCAATTAAGAGAACTATTCTGTTTAAGTGAGAATGGTTTGATCTTATTCCAAATAGGGGTACTAGAATTCATCATCAATATAACCTTATTGATGTGCACCATAAGAAATATTATCGTAGGTATGAGCTATTTATTCTTTTGGTACAAGCTGAACAAGTGTGTTACATCACATATCCAACCACAAGAAGAAATCTATGTCACTAGTGGGCAATATGTAAAATAAGACATAGATCAGCTATTGAAGTTATTGAAAAGGATATTATTATCACTCCATCACATGTATCGACATTTCAAGAGCATAATGTGGAACTTCATTCAATAGTTCAGAGGACAAATGATGGGCTTTTAATATTATTTGGTAAAGGTAAAAACTATTTGGACATTAATGATGATCATGTTGAAGAAGATAATGAGGAAGAATTAAATACAGAATTAGTTGGCAATGAATATGTAGATATAGATGATTTGTTAGAAATTTTCAATGATGACTATAAATTTATTGATTACATTGTTATATTATTATTCTTAAATTGTAATCATTATAATTTGAATCTTAAATGAAAATTTTTTATTTATTTTTTTAATGTCAATGTGTTTATCACTATAGTTTTGTTATTATGACATTTTCATAACATGTTTTTATTGCCTTTGTATATTTTGATATTTATATAACTTGATTTAGGTATGAGAGATAACCATTCAAGTGGTTGAGGATCTCAATACGTGGGCAGGGTTAGATGAAGTCAACTAAAAATTTGTGGATGAGGAAATCTATATGTATTCTTTTACACGTATGGAGGAAACTTTGGCATCACCTTATCATAATATATATGGATTTACTATCATACATTTTTCATCTTCATCTCATTTTGCACTAGAAGATACAACAACATCAATACCGATAGGATATTTATAATCCATAATTTGTATGCTAAGTTATGAGAAAATTTTTATTCGACCCACAATTGATATTAAATAGTACGTTCTTAAATTTTCTACATATATTCATTATCATTTTTCAATTTTTTCATTTTAATTAAATATAAAATAAAATGTGAATGAAATGATAAGTATATTATAATATTTGAAATTTGGTAATTTAAAATAATAACAAAGAATGATATTGCTACTTATCAAACGTTATCATGTAGAATTAAAATAATATTTGTGTTATAAAGTTTTGGATAATAAATATAAATAAATTAAATATTAACTCAGTAGTAAAAAAGTTAGTGTATTTTGTTTATATTTAAATGTGCATGTTGATGTTAAATTACTTACAGATTTTTTCCTTCTGCTTCTCATACAATCAGAAAGATATTTAAGGAGAAACTAGTTACAAAAGATATAAAGTGGAGAAAAGTACCCCCATGTATGAAAGAATTTTATTAGGAAGAATTTGAGATACAATTTTCATGTATTTCCTTGTTTTCAAATTTGGTCTAATATGATTTACTCTTAAAATAAATATACTACAATGTATTATTATTTTATTTGGTTTTTACAGAAAAAGTACAGATTGTATAATACTTTAGTGGTCTTAGTGAAGGATACATAGAAATATGTGGTAAGTGTGAGAGACAAAAACAAGCTTGAAAAATTGAGAAAAAAGTATGATAAAGATGCAAAGCCTAATATTGCCCCCTTAGTGTTTTGATTAATTGGTGGAAATACTAGAATAGTGAGGAGTTCTAGGCCTTATCTCAGATGGCCTCACACAATCATCAATTAGAGAAAGCAGGTGAAGGATTATGATCTTCAAAACATATTGGAGGTTCAAAGGTGACCTACCAACATTTAGTAGATTTGGTATACTTGTCTTTCATGTTTTGTTATTATTTAAATTTTTTGAATACAAAGGACAATATATGTGTGATAATGTATGATTTACCTTAATAGTAACTATTATTTATTTTTAGGAGGCTGAGTTTGGACGTTCACTAACACCATTTGAGGTATTCAAGTAAATGTACAAGAAGAATGATCAATCATTTGTGGACAAGCACTCAAATGATATTAATGTGAGTTTCTCATAACTAATAATATGCAAACTCAAGTATATTTTTTTACCATAACTAATGATTTATTATTTATGGACTCATTAAATTAATGACTAACTTCATTTTTATGTTATTTTTTTAGTAGGGAGATGATAGTTTATTATATTGGTATAAAATTTATTTGAATATATTAATGATGAGTTATGTTCTATTTTAACAATTATAAGAAAATATAGTTATAATTGCTTCACAATTGACAGATCCTTCTACATAGGCACTAGAGATTAATGTTGTGCATATTTACCTTCAGGCTGTCAGAGTGGAGCTGAAAAAATGGGAAGTGTATGGTCTTGGTACCCATGCATCTACAATTTATTCAGGTTCTATTTAGAGTCCTTCATCTTCATCTTCCAATTACAATAACATGTTTGATGAGAGGTTACATGAGGAGATGCTAGAAATTCAAGATACATTACAAAAGAAAAATGAGGAGATGCAACAAAAGAATAAAGAGATGCAAAAAAAATGAAGAGATACAAAAGAAATTTGAAGAAATGAAAAAAAAAGAGGCTGAAAGATTGAAAAGAGAGGAGGAAAGAATAAAAAGAGAGGATAAAATATAATAGAATATTTTGAAGATGTAATAAATAATATGCAAGTTAGCAAATGCATTATCTATTTTTCATCATTTGTGATGTGTTATTAATTTTTTACAATGGATATTTTTGATGTGAAATTAAAGGTGTCAAATGGGTTTGGTAGCACAGGCCCGACCCGAGGCATCACCTGACTCAACCATGCCTGATTTGGCATGACATGGTCTAGAACCATGCCTGGGCCCATGCCAGGTTGGCTTGAGGCACGGCTCGTGCCGTGCCATGCCGAGGTAACTCAGGCATTGTGCTGGGCCAGGCATGGCCTAGTACCCTAGCCCAAAGGAATTGTTCATTGGCATGACTCGAACTATGCCCCACCCCCAGGCCCTGGATGCCCAGATCTTAGGTAAGTGTTCAGGCGAGTCCACATCCAAGTTATGAAGTCCGAATGATCAAACCTGACTGCCCAAACCTCCTATAGATTCAAGAAGTCAAAGCTTCTGGAATCTGTGACTGTTGGGTCAGTTGGACAGTCAAAATGATCCAATGGTAAAAAAACACACATTTTAATCCGTTGGATTCGCCCACAATGGCTAGGAGCAGAAATCAGATGGTTATTATGATTTTACCCATTAAATATACTTTAAAAATTCAAAAAAAATATAAAAAAATAATTTTTTAAAAAAATTATATTTTTCGAATCTATATATTACCCCATCTCATTCTCAATTTTTATCTTACACACACACACACACACACACATATCTCATATTATCTCTTCATCTCTTCTCGGCTCTCTTATCTTTTTCTCTTTCTTGGTCTCTCCTTTTGGTTCTGACTTTCAGGACTCAGGTGTGGAGTGTGGATTGTCGATTGTAGTCTAGATATCATAAAACAAATAAGATTTTATGCATTATGGGTATTCATTTTAAAATTTTGTTTCATTAATTTTTATTATATTAATTTTAGTTAAAACTTTTAGTTTAATTAATAAAAATTAATATTTAATTTAAAAAACATAATTTAGAATATAAATAATAAACTAATAAAAAATTAAAATGAAAAATAGTAATTTTAATGATGATAATGAAATTAATTTAAATGTAAATATAAAAAATTTTAATATGGATAATGATAACCCTACTAAAAGGTCTAAGGCCGCTGAAACTTTGTTTTCTCCAGTTACCTCGACCCAACATCTAAAAATTAAAATACTATACAAAAATTAATTTAATATAAAAAAATTAATAGTTTGGACTCACTTTAATACTATACAACATAAAAATATTAGGGGTGTCGATGAAAAATTGACATAATGTAAATATTGTAAAAAAAATATTAACTTATAAGAGTTCATGTGGGACTATGAATCTTAAGAGGCATGTCGAATAATGAATCTAAAAATATGCTACATTAGATCCTAAGAAAATCCAACTTGGTGGTGGGATCTTTGATGTTGAATCCAATTTAGCATATTTGTTGACCCTCTTTTTATACCACAATGAGTTAGGAAGGAAAAACATGACCAAATTAATCATCACGATTGGTCTTCCGATTAGATTTTTGAAGGATCTAAGGGTAGTCAGTATCATGCAAACTTATTTTCAGCCTGCATATCATAGGATTAATAGGTCCACATCTTGGAATGACATACCTAAAATACTATAACTTAGAAAAAAATAATAATCAATGAATTTAGGGATTATAGTGGAGTGGTGTCCATGACATTCAATATCTGGACTAGTCACGACGATGCATCTTATGCATGCCTCATCGCCCACTATGTAGATTCTAAATGCATACTAAATAAAAAAAATATTAGGATTCTCAAAGATTCTCCATCCTCATGATGGCCCGACCATTTATGAGTACATGATAAAAATCTTTAGAGAATATACTATTAAAAATAAAATATATAGTATCACATCAATAATATATTTAATAATGGAGTAGCCATTAACATATTTATTAGGACTATTAGAGATTGACCATTAGGAAATATTTTTCATATTAGATACATGCATCACATCATTAACCTCATAGTACAAGAGGGGATGAATGTTGTTTCCCCCTCTTTAGAAAACATACATAACTCACTAAATTTCTTTGTACACCTCATTGACAACATGAGTTTGGTAGTATATGTTTGTCTACGAGATAAAAAAAATAAATTTCAATTGGATGTGAGACAATGTTATAATTACGCATACCTGATGTTGGAATTATGTGTTGGATACGAATATGTTATTTCAAACTATGTTAATAGTAAGAGAGATGAACTTATTATTAATGATACTGACTGGGCTATAGAAATTTAATTTATGAAATTCCTAAATATTTTTTATGACATGAAGAACATCTGTTCATCAGTTTATACCCCCACCACTTGCAATGCACTCAGTTGCATGTGCAATATTAGTAGCATATTTATAAAGTTTAGAGATGATATGACATTTAGTGTCATGGTAGTTGAAATAAAAACTAATTACTTAAATTACTGGTCCACCATTCCATCTCTTTATTATCTGGTTGCCTACATGGACCCTAGGGTTAAGGTGGAAGGGATAGAAAATGTTTTGACATACATATCCTCATGCATGAATCAGGAACACCAACATAAAAGGTTCATTCACGAGAAGTTGACTGAGCTATTTACATACTATGATACTAAGTATGGTAGTAGTAGTTGCCAAGCTATGAGTATAGACATGAATACCATATTTATAGATGATGACTTCTTCATTTAATTAGCGAGGGGAAAATGATGGAGTGGACCGTCAGAGAGGAGTGAGCTATCTCGGCAGTTAGATACCAATTACTACTCAATCCTATCACATATTGATAATAAGAATCTTGATATTTTATAGTTGTGGAAATCATACGAGTCTACCTATCCTATGTTGTCTAAGATGACATTGGATCTACTGACTCCTCCAGTGTCAAGTATAACATTAGAGTCTACTTTTTCTGTTGCAGTGAATGTGATTTCAAATAGGAGATCGAGATTATGGTCTGATATTATTGAGGCATTAGCATGCATAAAGGATTGGAAAAATTCGAGTCTGGGCATCCAGGATCATGCTACAACTACAACAAGAGCGGATGAGTTGGTTGCTGATGATGATTCATTAGACTTTAATGATGATTGATGATTGAGATTAAGCCTACTGTACTACCATGGCCTACGGCTAGTGATACCATCACACACTTATAAGATTGATCATTTTTGGATTGTTTTTGTTTATTTATTGTTGTCATTTGTGCTTGATGCTTTTATTGTTATTTTGTTCTTTATTTATCCAGACACTTACTAGATTTATGTTTTGTGTTTATGAGTTTATCTTTGATGTATTGATTTTTATCTTTTAATGATTTAATCTTTCTTTATTGTTTTATAATTTGTATGTGTTTTTAGTTGTTAGTTGTGACTTGTGATAGTAATTTTATTTTTTTTGTTGTATTAATTTAATTAATTAATTAATTAATTTAGTATTAAAATTTAAATTTTAAAATATATTTGAAGTTTGGGATGACCCAATTTTGAGCATGCCAAAACAGCATGACTCGGCACCTAGCCCGACTCGGCACATCCAAGCACGACATGGCCCGAACTGGGTATGAGCCGGGCTGGCTTGCCGACCTGGTCCGGCCCATTTGACACTTCTATGTGAAATTATAGTTTTTATGTTATTGTTTTTTTAATTAAGTTATGAATTGTGTATTGAATTTTATGGATATTTATGTTTATTATCTAATATATTATTTTATAGTGGATGTTATGTCAATGTGTTTCAATGGATAATATGTGGATATGCTTATTTGATTGTAGATCATATAGTTTTTGTATGTATTTTTATACTGTATACAACATACAGAAACTACACAATTGGGACATATTCTTATTGCAGATAATATAAATGGAAAATAACATTTCTAAATCCATTTCTAAATTAGAAATGGATGCTACATTTCTATGTTATTCCATTGCTCATTTAGAAATGGATAATACATTTCTATTTTTTATCACTAATTTAGCATCGAAATCCAAAATCCCATTGTTGCCTCTAATTTTATCAATGGAAAAAAATCTGTCGCTATTTATAGAGATGTCATTACGGTATTCATTTCTAAAAATTTAGAAAGGAGCATTTTAGAAATAGATTCTTTTCATTTCTAATTACATCGCTATTTTACTACTATGACAGAATTAGAAATGGAATAGGGCATTTTTGATTCCAAGTTTTCTTGTAATGTAACTATATAACTATATATACACACACACACACACACATAAATTTATACATCTAAATTACTTTGTTTAGCTATATTTATATGTTTATCTACATATAACTCTAGTTATGTATACATAACTATATATATATATATATATATTCATATCTATATATAACTATGTGTGAGTGAGTGAGTGTGTGTGTGTGTGTAAAGAGAGAGAAATTGAGATATCCATACATCATCATATATGCTAATGTGTGTTTTTCTCAATGCTGATGCACCTGGGGTAAGTGTATTTTTGTATTGATAAATTTCAATGGATCAAAACATAAATAAGTTTGATTTTAGTATAGCAAAACTAAAAAAAAGGATCTCAAAATATAAATATTTTCATTTTGAGATACCCATATATATTTTTCCAAAATACCATGAAACACCATCATCACTTATACTAAAAAAATCAATAATAATGCAAAATTACCAATAATGCATGATACCATAAATATGATTATGAGGCTTTTGAATAACCCAACTAAATTTGTTCATGGATAATTGAATATTATTTATAACGCAACTAAAACATTTTTTTCATAGCTCAAATATGTATGTATCTTATCCATGATGTGAATATTCAATTTCTAACCAATGCATAATTGAATATTATTTATTATCGCAACTAATATATACATTTCTTTACTTATTTTATTGGAAGTTTATTTTTTTTATTGCACACCCTGATATGAACCCCACCAACAAGCAAATGAAACCCATGAATTCAGATTTTAACATTTCTCAGGAATAATTTAAAATATATTTGTATGGAACAATGACATGTTTCTTATATTGAAGCAAGAATCTTGGTATGATGAAGACATTACTTAAAATATGAAAAGATTAATTGATAATTCAGAGATGAATGCCATCAAAATATTTTGAGAAGTTCATAAGTTCTTAAAGAACCAAAGAAGAGTTTAACATATTAAAATTTGATTTTGTTCACAAAAATAATGGTCATTTAAATACAATTGATTTCATGTATTGGCACCATACGAGTCTTATTTTATGTCTAACACCACAAAGACAATAGTGAATATAATTTGCTGATGTGGACTAGCACATCTTCTATAATTTTCCTTGAATAATTGATTAATCTATTGGATATTTATAGAGAAAGAAAGGTTGGAATGATCTTTCCTAGATTTAGCCTTCATATTATGGATAATGGCACCAAATTAACACTTGCTCTCAAATCACATAAGACATTCTGGAAGAAGTGCTACTCAATAACACATAGAATGGTAGAACTTTCTAAATCTGTGTTTCCATAGAAGTTTTTGTTGGATTACTAATGAGCCAAAAAGTCATCTATATTTTAGTCTATTTTTCTGGCATATTTTCATGTTTAGGAGATGAATTTCATGGTTGAAAGATAGGAATTCATCATTCTCATGGTTCTGTAGGTTTTTAGTTAGAAGAAATAAAATTGTAGCAAAATTCAAGAAATTGGTTAAGGAAAATATGTCATGAAAAAATCAACTCTATTGCGACAAAAATCTAAAGAAAAACTAAAAATCAAGCCGCAACTCGGGAATGATGTCATAACCAATAACAAAAAGAAAGAAAGATGGGACCATTGCCGCTCATGTCTTTAGCAAGAGTATGAGAATCGTGATACACAACAAGTTGTGACCAAGTGTGCAAAACAAGAAAGATAAAGTTCATCGTGATATATTTTTCAGGTTGCAAAAGAGAATGAACTATGCATGATCATGATAAGAAAACTATTATCACAAAGAAGAATTCTTTTAATGAAGAATCCCAAGATGGAAATCTAGTCGCAACATCAGGATTTAGTCTTGACATCATAATTTGGTCTTGATAGTAGAATTTAGTCGTAACATCAAAAATAGGTCATGACAGAGAAATGAGAAGAAACAAAGAATTGTAGGTCACAACACGAAATTTGAAGGTGGACCATTTGGATTTTACAAAAATAACCTTATAAGTTAGGGCTAGTACTAACCATATAAAAATGTATTCTTCTTTCTGAAGAAGATTTTGGTAGGTGAATCGGGAAACAGGTAGCTGATGGCTTCGCATATTTTTGTTTTCTTTTCTTTTCTTCGTTTATCATAGATCTAGATTAGATTAACATTATTCTTTGTTATTTTGTTATGGATCTAGAACTCATCTTGTCAAATGCATGAATCTAAACAAGTGTTGCTTAATTTTTACTAATCACTAGTTGTATTTTTTTGAAACCAAAACAAATCATACAAAATCAAATAATTCAGGTGGTTGCAATCATCATGTTCCTCACGATATGTAATCCATAAGTGATTCCAATCCAGTAATATTGAAAAGAGATTTTTGCTAAATCTATTAAACTGTTGAGCATGTTCTTTTCTATAGGAATCTGTGAAAGTTTCTTGGAAGTAGAAGATTAAATCTAATGGATTGGTGTTGAGCTTCAATTAACTTGCTCCCAATGTTAATACTCCCATAATTTGTGTATCCTATCCTTATTTCTGGGAGGTTCTCTGAGTGATACAAAGAAGATAATTCGCGAGGGTCAGTGAACAATCTTTTAAGGAGATATGTTGAGCTAACAATGATGAACAAGATAATTTGTGTGCCCCTATTTTACTCAGAGATGAGAAAATGGAGCAAATCTTTAAATAAATCATTAGAGATATTAGCTTAATCTTTAGAGCAATTGATATCCATGTGTTAGCTTAGATCCAATCAAGGGAAGAAAAAACTTTCTAAGATTCAAAAGAATGGGCACCAACCATATGCAAAGACTTACAACACCCATGTCTTGGGGAGCAAGAGACATGCAGTCATTAGAAATGAGTATGCAATATTTAGAAAAAAAAATACTCAATTCTCATAAGAGGACTCAAACTACCAGTAACCACTTAGATCTTAGACTTCTAGAAAAGCAAGGTAATCTAAGTAGTGAAAAGAGTAGCTACAATGAGAGATCAAAGACTTCATGACAATTGTGCTTGACAAATTTCAACTTTTCTCTATAAATAAGCAATAATAGATATGTCTACAAGATTTGGCCATACCACAGTACTTTGTGTCGGTGTCAATTTCTACAAGAGAACTGATCTAGTCTAATTTATCTTTGTGGATTTCAGTTGAATTTTTATTTAGAGTTTTAGTTCTTTAATTTTCATTATCTTTTAACTAGTATACGAACACTTCTTTTTAATAGTTCAAATAATATGACTCTTTAGTAGTCTAAGTAGTTGACAATTCAATTCTTATCAAACACCATGGGAATAATATCTGGACTTCCATCCATTTTACTACTTATATAACCCATGTACTTGTAGTGTCATAAACTAAATCCAATTATAATCTCTATAAGACAGTGTCAAAGGAGAGTGATTTAGTCTATATAGAAAAAAGGTAATTAATTACTATGTTGTATTTCTTGTTCATGCTCACTATTCCATGTGTCTAATTTCTTCTTGTTTATCATTATATCTTTTCATCTAGCTTTCCCTTTCTATACCATTGTGGAAAAGAAAAATTAGGGTGGTCACAGTTTGGACCATCTACATTATCTTTGTTATCCGCATCATCTTTTTGTTTGTTATGATAATTCATTTATATCTCATTCTCCAGCTCCACTCCATCATATGTCTTTGCTGCTGAAATAAGTTGGGTAGGGTGGTCAGGTTGAGTCATGATATTGAATGTCAAGACTTCAGATGTTATGACATTGGATATCATGATTTTGGATGTGGAGACAATGTCTATGACAAAATTCTTTTCCACATCAACTTCCTTTTTTATGATTTCACTTCTATTTTCTATCTATCTACTTCTTTACTATTCATCAATATTATTGACATACATCTCTTTGGATTTGTTTTGGCATCGCTAGGTAATATGATGACATTTTTTTTCATTGTGAGTATAAGTTGCCTAATTTGATTCACAATTATTTTTATCATCATGTTCATATGATCTAATCTTGTTTCCATTTATTTTATTTGATTCTCTTGCTCATTAGTTCTTCTATTTGTGTCCAATAGTAATGCAAGGATATTACTTCAAATAATAGTTTTCACACTACCTTCTACTAGTTTTTATTGAAATTTGAAGCTTCTTGCATTTGGTATCCCATCAAATTAATTTCCAAGTTTTTTCTAATATTGGCTCATATTTTTTTTATAGATTTCCTTGGCTACCATATGCTAGATTCTCATGATTTTGCTATAGAAATGTTGTTAGGTTTGAAAATATATTTTCTATTCTATTCTATGTTAGCTTCTTCAACTTGATAATGCAGGCCGAAGTTAGTCATCTCTTGTTATTACAAGGCTACTATTTCTCTCATACTTTGTCTTTTATCTTGTTGGGTTGCAAACTTGCTGAAAATGCATCTAGCTATGCTTATATTACTGTCAATCTATCAAACTCTAGAATTCTAACTTGCTTCCTTCAACTTTCTCTTTCATTTGGAGTTTGATAATTTTTTTGACTAGCTTCTCAAATAGGTAATAAGTCTCCTCGAGTGACTTATTCATTATAGAATTACTCAAGGCTACATATATCATGCATCTTATCATATAATTTGGCTAATTGTATAATTACCAGGCTATGAAGTGATTTGAGATGAGAAGAACTTGATTAGAAAATCTTACACAAACTCATTTCAATTCTCAATTGATCTTCTAAATAGGTATTGAAATTAGCTCCTTACTTTGTCCCTAAAAAAATAATGATCACAACTTGATTGTATTCAGGCTAACTCCATTCATTTTATATTATCACACAATTCTAAAATTATCATGATATGACTATTTGAGACTTTCAAAAAACATCTACCACACTGATTTTGTTGCACATTGATTATAAGGCTTCGCTTCAACTTGAAATGATTTGCTTGTATAGGTTGCATTCGAATCCTAGAATAGCTATTCATTAATGTTATCTTCTAATAATCCCCTAGGGTTTGGTTGGGAATAATCTATTGGATAGCTTATTTGGTACATCATTGGTTGCCATTATCTTCCATAATTACTCTTTGAGCACTCTGTGTCAATAACTATCTTAATGTTCACTCAATTTCTAGGTCAAAAGATGTCAACATAGTTCCAAATCTTAGGTATATATAAATGAGGTTACAAAACAAAAATGAAAAACAAATAAATACAAAAACAAGCAGAAGACAATAATAGATAGCTAAACAACTTAAAATAAGATTACTTTTAAGGTTGTTAGATCAAATCAAAGTTAACCAATTAAACTAAATTCAATCTCAAATAACATAGCCAAAAACTTTTTGTGACTCTGTTATTATACTAAAAACTTGATAGTTCTTGGCACAATACCAAAAGCTCGTTGAAAAAGTATTTATGTCTAATTTTAAGATGGAAGTCCAAATATTAATCTCACATACATTGTTATAGAAATGTGATTAAGTAAGATTGAATTAACTAACTGCTCAAATTGAAAAAATATATTTGGATTTCAGACATGTGCTTAGACTATATAGTTAATTTATTTTCTTGTGTATGTTGAAGTTTTCTCTAGTATTATAAAAATGTCATGCCATTTTTGTTAGACAAAAAGTAGGAAAATATAGAATCTATCATGCATTGTTAACATTCAAGAGATTATCAGCTACAAGTTGTCATCTTCATAGATGGTCTTCCCACAATCCTGTCTTTAGAAAATATACCAACTACTCTTGATAATTACTGTAACTATGTATCTTTATTCTTCAACCTTAATTATCATAAATGACATACAATGATATAATCTTAATTATATTTATATTTTTGGCTTTATACTCCATTAATTAACATGTCACCTTAGTAATTCTACTCATGAAAGTAATACATGAAGAAAATGATCATATGGTTGTCACTTCCTATCGATTAACATCCCCTTGCATGTATCTCTTGATATACGTATACCAATTACCATTTACCACAACTAATGGATGATTCCCAAGAATTGGTGAAACCCCAGGCTAGATATTTTAAAAAATACTTATATTATTTTAGGATCAATCCTTCTAGAAGATACATAATGATATGCTCATAATTATATTTATAATTTTTCTTCGTAAGTACCATACTCATATCAATTAAATTTACATCAACCTTAAGTTTTCACATATGAACCCATCACACAAGGAAGAGATCTGGAGGGTTGTCACTTCTTATTGATGCCCACCTCATGTGTGTCATATGACTTTCTTGTCACCATCTACCACAGCCAATTCATATCAATATTTTAGATGGTGAAACCCTAAATTGATATTCTAATAAATCCTCATATCCATCAACATCCAATACATTACAAACTACAAATATTCATTACAAAACTACAGCCATCATACACAATTACACAAAACAACCCATGTTCTTAAATAGCAGAATATTGGGAAGAATCTGAACGAAGAGATTGGAAAATCATCTCTTCAAATTTGGTATCCTCAAGAATATTTGATATTAGGATCTAGGTTTCAGTTCTAATTCCCAGTCTACTTTGTCTCACACTCGACTTAATATTGTCCTAATTGGGGGTGGTGTTTTGCCTTGATGCTCTTGATTTCATCATTTTATTTCCACCATAATCTCACTTTTCCACCAAATCACTTTGAATTTCTTTTAGTCAAACATTTTTATCATTAGGTTTCATAATTTACCATAGTGTATAATGAATTCAACATCATGATTTTAAATTTAAGTCAGCAAAAAATTCCCATATATCACTTCTAGAACATAATGACATGAAATGTTATGAAGAATATCATGCCTTTGACATGTAAGTGCGAGGATAAAGTCAAGATGCTAAAAAAAATGCAGCAACTCAAGAAATTACTCTATGGAGTCATATAGTCATGACATCAAAAAATGTCATGATGTAAACATCACTTAGTAAAATGTGATTTGGTTTTGTAATGATTATGCAGTAATATAGAAAATATGTCATGATTTCGCCTATCAAGCAAGCATTAGAAGCCATAATGAAAAAATAATTTTGCAGCCAAAATATGTTTAGAGAAAATGTGCCATTCAACTCCAAATAATATCACGACCATGAAGAATGTGTTATATAATGAAAAAATATCACAACTAAATGATAGAGTCACAACTTATTTATAGGGTCATAATCAAGAAAGATTATCACAACTACTTCATAAATATGTACTAATTTAAAAAATATCATGATATTGAAATAGTTATGAATTTATCTCACTGCTCTGCACTTTATTTCTTCTTTCCACCAAGTCCATTATTTGTATCTAATTTTACTAACATTCATCAAAACTCATCAAAATCATAAGTTTATAAAATACTTATCATTTAATTATATTTCCAGTACAAACATATTATGATAAAGCCCAATAATATCCATAAAAACTCAATACTTTGAATGACAAATAATAATGGCTCTCTGTCTATACATCACAATGTTGAACCCAGTTGGAATATTATATTTCCATGTCATGACTATAGTCTATTGTTTTCTATAGACTTTTCAAAAACAATGGATCCAACTTCAATAATGATAGTGTCTCCCAATAGCTTCTATAAACTTCCATACCTTGCTCCACAAGCAATTATGATTGCTTTTCATATCATCTTGAAAGACTTGTCATCATAATTTAACTTCATGCTAGTATTCATCATCACACTTACATAAATAAAATTTCTACTTAAGTATGAAATATACATGACTCCTAAAATAAATTTTAAAATTCTCTTCATGTATCTTCAAATTCACGTTCTTATGACCAATTATCTTATTCGTTAAGTCAATTCTCATAGTGACATCTCCTCCATCATATGGGTTATAATGATTGAGCCAATTTTAACTAGGAGTCATATGATATGATGTGCTTGCATCAATCAACTAGGTGCCCTCATAAACATGAGTAACGGGGGCCTCAACAAAATGTACATCTCTACCAATGGATGGCTCATTGACTACCAAGCTAGCTCACTCCTAAGTCATGACTTGTGATGTCATGGCCTGAGTTGACACTCTTTCAAATTTATAGTAGTTCCTCTTGAAATTCCCATGTTTATCATACTTCTAGCATTTCAAAATCAACTTATCCATATTCTTTAATCCTTCTCTTGACTTAAACTTTCTTTCAGACTGGTTCATCCTTTGGTCTCTAGTCTCCCCTCACGGATAATATATCCTTAGAATATTTACTCATCTCTTATCATTTCATCTGATAGTAGAGCAATAACTAATGTCTCATAGGATAATTATGTAGCACTACTAGAAATTACTATAATCAAATTATCTCACGAATCATATTGTGAATAGAGGAGGATTGTAGTCAAATCATTATCACTGATCTCACAACTAACAAATGATAGTTAACTGATCAATATCTGAAACTCATGTCGATATGAGATAAATGAGTCATTCTCCTCCATGCACAACTTATAGAGCTTCTTCCTTAGAAATAATTTATTGACCACTTACTTGCTCTGATAGAGAACATTTCAAGTTTCCTCCTCAAGTCCTTTTTGGTTCACTCATTAAAAATATTCACAAAGATATCATTTTCCAAACAAAGTTAGATCAAGCCTCATGCTCTCTGATATACTTTGTCAATTTGACAATATCCATAGATATTATCTCTAATTTCTGTTTACTCATTATTAACTTCAAATCCTTTAATGAGGATCAATAATCCATATCAACATGAAGATCAATAATCCATATCAACATGAAGATCATCAATTTTTAACTTTCATAATTTGAAACCATTCCCCATAAATTTCTAAACCACAACCATAGTTGTCGCCAAACTTACCTTTCTCCAATCTACACACTGATCCTTTTTTCGATACCAAAACATAGATCTTATCAAGACTTTATACCAAATTATGGTTCTAATACCAAATGTTAAGATCCATGAGTCCCAACTATTTTCATTGATACCAAATATTAAGAATCTAGAGATATCGAGGATGGATAATAGTTGGGGTTTAGGGTTTTTGAGATAGGAAATCAACCACAAATAAAATACTCATAGAAGATGCACACATGCACCATGAGAGAAGAGGGAAGAAAGATAAAAAAAGGATCGAAAAATTTCTTCATTATTCGTGCTTTGTAGCTAAGCAACATTTCTATATGCATATGCATGCACTCTATCATTCTCACTCTTTTTTAGTCACTTATATTTGTCTCATTTATAAGTCTTTAAATAATAATTTAAAACCCTATTAAACTTAAGTTCAAGTCATGACAACCTAACATGTCATGGTTTTATTCAAGTCATAACCCTAGAGAATAGTTAGTGATTTGAAACATCAAGTTACCAATCACTACAACATAAATATGTTGTGGTAATAATGATGTTATAACTTAAGTTCATAATACAAGTCATGACTTCAAAACTATAATTTCCAGGCACTATTTTAGCTTTAGTCATCATGACTCCACAAAACAAGGTATGAATCATTAGTAGAACTTTTAGCTTTAGTCTAGCTATAACTCTATAGTTAAAGGCAATGATTCCTTGATAGTTATTCTATCTCATAGTTCAATCATGACTCCATAGAATAGGGTTGTGATTCCTCATCAACTATTCTAGTTTTAGTTTATTCACAACTTTATAGAATAGGGTTTTTACTCTATTGTATAGTAAATAATTTTATAAGATGAGTCAACCCTAGGTATTACATCAAATCTCTACGTAACTCATCTTCCATGCCAAAAATATAGGTTCTTCTTAAATGTGTCAAAGGGCCGGGCCGGGCCGGGCCGGCCAGAGGCACCGCACGATTCGGCCGTGCTAGGGCCGGCCCAGCACGGAAATTTTCCGTGCATAGGCTAGTGTCATGCCCGACCACGCCACAATCGTGTCGTGTCGTACTGAGGCCAACCGGGCCTCATGCCGTACCTGGCCCGGCACGGTACCGATACCGTGGGCCATTGACATGGTACCGTGCCGAAATCATTTTTTTTAAATTAGGGTTATGGGGGCGCCGAAACCCTATTTTTTTTTAAATTAGGGTTTCGGGCATGCTCAAATCCTAATTTTTTAAAAATTAGGGTTTAGGCACACCGAAATCCTAATTTTTTTTAATTAGGGTTTTGGGCGTGTCGAAACCCTAATTTTTTAAAATTAGGGGTTCAACGTGACGATGCATGCTGAAACCCTAATTTTTTTTAATTTAGGATTCGGCCTGACCGAGCCGAACCCGACGAATCGTGCCACGGGCCCATGCCGGGCTGAACCCCACAAACCCATGTCGAGCCAGGCACGGCACGGTACAGTAACCGCTGTCGGGCCTGGCCCAGCACGAAAGCACAGACGGGCCTAAAAAATGGGTCGGGCCGGCCCGACACATCCCATTTGACACCTCTAGTTCTTCTATTCATTCAAGTAATCATATTTTTTTCATCTTATTCTAATATTGTGTTAGATGATGCGTCTCAGAGGAATGAGATAAAGTCAAGTTATCATGACTCAACTCAATAGCATGATGTGAAACTAGATTGCTATAACTTTTCTCAAAGGCATAATATAAAAAAAATGATGTCATCACATGGAATTATAGCATCATGATTCAAACAATATTGCAACAATAAATAATAAAGCCACAACTTGGAATTTTGAAGAAGAAATGAAGAGTATTGATTTAGTTTCATCAGCACATGAAAATTCTGATGAAGTAATAGAGTTTGTACCCACACTAAGAAAGTCTGCAAGGGTCAAAAACTCATTGATGGAGTATGTAGATAGTGCATATCCATGCTCTTCTTGTCATGTGAATGATCTGAACACTATGAAATATGTCATAGCCTTTAGGGAATCGAAGTAGTAGGAGGAATAAAAGATATAATCTCTGAAGGATAGTAATAGCTAGAAGCTTGTAGAATTACCCAATGGCCAAAGAGTAATATGTTGAAAGAAAGTCTTTGAGTAGAAAATCAATGCTGATGGTAATCTTCTATGGTGGACAAGATGATATCTATCCAGATAGTTTTGGCTATATTAGTTCAATATAATTTAGAGATAGAGCAGCTGAATGTGAAGACAATGTCTCTTCACAATGACCTAGAAGAAAAGATTTTTATGAGACAACCAAAAGGATTCGAGGTAATAGATAAAGAGAACTTGGCATATAAGCTAGAAAAGTATATGTACAAACTGATACAATCTCCAAGGATATGAAACCATAAATTTGATGCTTACATCCTTTAGTTGAGTTTTAAGAGTAATGTAGATCATTGTATATGTACAAAGGTGTTAGGCACTAATTTTTCGATCTTTACTCTATATATGGAAGATATGCTTCTACTTAGAAACAACAAAAAGATGATATTACTATGAAAGGATAGGTTGCAAGGAGATCTAACATGATTAACCATATGAAAGCTTTTGTACATTGGGCACCAAAAGTACATTGGAGTACTTTGGATGTTCAACATGTCTTACTACAAACTCGTTAGAATACCTATGCTTATTGGGTTAAATATATTTGTAGATCACTACCCCTCTACATGAGATGAAATGAAAAAAATGAGGTTTATTTCATATGCTAGTATAGTCAATTATCTAATGTATGCTATGTTGTGGTAAATAATAATGAAACATATATAAAAATCGTGGGAATTCTTAGTAGATTTATAGCTATCCCAAGAATTGAGCACTATAACATAATGAAAATGGTGTTCATGTATCTCTGTGTGACTTGTAATTTTATTTTGTAGGTTGGGAAATAGTTATGAAAAAAACTTTGAAGTTAATGGTGTTGTGAATACTGATTGGAGCATGTATGTGAATACAAAAAGATTCAAAAATAGATTTATATTTAGCTTGTATGGTGGATTGGTAAGTTGATTAAGTAATAACTTATTGTAGTTATGTCATCAACCTAGGTAGAGTGCATGCCTCTTACCCAGACATTCAAGGAAGCCATTTGGATGTTGTGATTATGTGCAAAGCTTGGTTTTGTGTAGAAGAACCAAGGTCCGAATGTGACAATCCAAGTACTATTCACGTAGCAAAGATTCTGATATTTCATGCATGAATAAGGTATATTGATATCTAGTACCATTTTATATAAGAACAAGTTAAGAAAGACTTTGTTCAACTATAGAAAGTTAATACAAAGTGAACTATTCTGACTACTTGACAAAGCAAGTGGGAGTTGAGAAGTTCTAGTAGTGCACAAGTGAGACAAAATTGATGAAATATTTACCAAGTATGAAAATATTAGGACTGAGTCATACAACATTTAGTATCTTGGAAAATAACTATTGTAAAAAAGAAAGACATGACCTAAAAAATAAGCATTATGATGTGTTGTTATCATGATGTAGTTCTTCAACATCATGACTGGATCAAAGTTCTACTTAACTTGTGAAAGTCATTACCTTATCTTATCTTTTAAGCCATGACTCAATTTGTTGTAACGATGTTACATTACCGCAGATGGTTTGATGCACAAATGGGAATATGTTGTTCTTTATTTACTTGTATTCATGTTTAATATTTAAGAGATTAGTAAATGAGTTATTATAACAAACATAGATGGAACACAATGACAATATAGAAGAAAAGAAATAAAGTATTGATTTCTTTTTGTGTATGCTCTCTCCCTTGCTCACTTTCTTTTGTGTGTGTATGATTCTATTTATTCTCTTTGGTATAGCTCATATATAATCATGACATCAATCACATCATAGATTTTCCCTGACCATTATCATTCCCTGTCACTTGGTGGTGGGCCGAGATAAATCCAACAAATCGATGTCAAGATCCTCTAAGTAATATGTTTGGCCTAACATTGGCATCATACTTTTCTTGGTTCCGATCATGCCATTGTATTAGATGTTTTAGTATCTTTACATTTGATATTAAAGCATTTGATTCATGATATTTGGTATCAGAGTGTTTGTTAGCATTGCTGATTTTTGACATTTGGTTTTAAAGTGCTTGTTACCATTGTTGATTCCTGACATGAAGAAGTAGTCACAAGGCCTAAAGCTTCGGTGGTATGGGTGATATATCCTTTGAGAAGGCTTGATGGCTTACAATTTCGATGCCACATCACTTTTATTGTGGCTGCCCTTTGATTCCATTAGTTAGTTTCAAAACAACGGGAGATACATCAATTAAATCCATAAACAAAGTAATATTATCCAACATATGATTAGAAGCATCTATATTGATAATCCACTTGTTGGAAAGAAGTTTGCTAGATAATTTTTCAGAACAAGAATGAGACTTTGGTATTTTTTATCAATTTTATCAATGTTGACCACTGCTCATTAGATAGTCAAGACAAACATCTATCTCAATCCACAATCACTTGTACCTAAGGTTTGTTCATGCTAATGCAATAGTTATATTGGCCAAAACATTGTGCCCGTGGTTGAATTTACCACCTCACCAAAAGTGATCACTACCCCCTACCATTTTCTTTGTCATAGCTCCCCCTATTTTTCAGAATATCACTAATCTGAAGATCCCACTAGTTGAAAACACAACTCTTGCAAGTGACTCAATCTTCCATAATGCTACAAGTCACATTTTCATGGAGACAGTCACTTCCCCTACCAGTTGAACCACCTCACACACTTGTTGCTTCCCGTGCTTCAAAACCCACAACCCCACTTCTTATATCTCTCGGATGAATGATAGACCGATGTATTTCTTGAGTTACCACCCTCAAGAATATGATATCGAGACTAAGCATAGGGTTTATAAGTAAGAGACTAGAAAACTATACTATCACAATGTGCAAGATCAAGGCCATTTATGAATTGACGAGTCTTCTCATTCTCTCATTCATTAGCTAAATTAGTCGTTGCATTGCACTTGCATCCACACTCACAAGATGTTAGAGTTGATTTTTAAAATCATAGGCCAGCATTAAGAATGTCGGCTATTGAAAACACTAGAAATCACATTATGCCCCTCTATCCTCGCCCGTCTCCCCTCGCTCCTCTGCCCTCACCTCTCTCTTCCAACCCTTCTCCCCCCCCGTCTCCAGAAGCTCCTTCGTGGAGCTTCGCCGAGCTCCACGATGGAGCTACATTGAGCTCCTTCGTTGAACTCATGGAGCTCCAGCGAGCTCGACGTGGAACTCTCTAGAGCTCAGCGTGGAGCTTGGCATGGAGCTCGGCGTGGAGCTGGGGGAGCTCCACAATGGAGCTCCAGTGAGCTCCTTGTGGAGCTCGTGGTGCTCCGGCGAGCTCGAAGTGGAGCTCAACGAAGCTCCAGTGAACTCCATGTGGAGCTCCCTAGAGCTCACTAGAGCTCCATGAGCTCCTTCGTGGAGCTAGTGGAGCTCCGTAGAGCACCACGATGGAGCTCCGTAGAGCACCACGATGGAGCTCCTTTGTGGAGCTCGTGGAGGTCCTGGAGACTGGCCAGGGAAAAGGGGTGGGAAGAGAGGGGCGAGAGGTGAGGGTAGACGAGCGAGGGGCGAGAAGTGAGGGCAATGAGCGAGGGGAGATGGGCGAGGGTAGAGGGGCGAGAGGTAAGGGCAGACGAGCGAGGAAAGATGGGCGAGGGTAGAGAGGTGAGGGTAGACAATCGAAGGGAGATGGGCGAGAGGGTAGAGGGGTGAGGGGCAAGGAGCAAGAGCTGAGGGGCGAAATGGGACCTCCAGTGTTTTTAATAGACAGCATTCTCAATGCTAGCCTATGATTTTAAAAATCAACAGCGTGGTAATAGACGCCGTTCATAATGATGGTCATTGCCACGCTGTTTTCAGACGCATTAATTTGAGCATATTTTTGAAACTAGGATTAAATTTTAGTTTTTTTATTTTAAATATATTATTCCCGTACAAAACTAAAATTTATGGGTGCAACTCAATTGGCTCATAATACTCACGGATCATGATGCATGCAAGGTCAGTCATACACAACAAAACATCATGAAAGCATTCTATGAACCATCAAATAAAGAAAAAATATCATGAAAGCATTAATACTTAGCAATAGCTATGATTGAATTTGAATAATTAATGATTTAGAAATATTTGTAATATCTGAAATATTTTATATTTTTTTGTAAAAAGTATAAAATACTTAGCAATAGCTAGAGAGAGAGAGAGAGAGAGAGAGAGAGATAATTGTGCAATGAGTATTTTGGGTATTTACTAAGTATAAAATTAACATTTTCCCTTCACAATAATTTTTCAACGATTTTTTAATCTTTTTCCCTAATTTTCTACTTTTTATTCTATCCTACTAAACCCTAAAACATAATTCTCTCATATGACTACTATGTTAATTTTAGGTGTGTGCCAGAGGATAAGATTACCACTCATTAAAATATTACATTTAATATTTTCCATTTCTCTAATACTCCTCCACTTGCCACCATTCAACATTGTAGGAGTGATATATCCACACGAAAAAAAAAAATGACAAAACGACTTTGGCACATCAAAATAAAAAAAAATTACATTCTAAGTACCAAAATATCATTTTTTTTGAACAAAACTAAAAGCATTTAAGTTTTGGTGCACACTAAGGTGGTATTTATTTTTTTTTACTTAATACTGAATAGAACTATTTTTGAGCTTAATACTGAATGGTACTTATTAGCATTAAGTTGTTTAATTTTTAATATTAGATAATGAGTATTGATGGTGACGAAGTGAAATTTAAAAAAAAATACATGAGCTAGGTTGAGATGAGATGATTACGTCCTAAATCTCTCTCTATCATCAATAATCGTGAGTATTATTAGCTCACATTTATATTAGGTAATGATGAATTTTTTTTTATTTTAATAAAAAATAACTTTTTATGAATTAGAAAAACTTAAATATTTTTACTTTTTCTATTTATAGTTTTTTTTTTAAATTCCACATTAAGTCACGATTTTTTTTTGAAAAATAAGCAAGTGAACACTGAAAACAAATTACTTTCAGTGTTCAGCCCAAAAAATAAACAAGTCCTAAATTTTTTTTCCTACTTTATATTTGTCCACGTTAGCACACCACTTGAACTAAACAAATTTAAAAATATATATATATATATACTTATTTTATATATAACCTTAATTTAAAAAAAAAAGAATTTTTTTTTTGAACATATTGCCATATTTATAATAGAATACATAACATTTAATACAAATTTCATAATTAAAAAAAAACACTTACACACAAATATATCACTTATCAAATTCATATATGTAAGTTGACAATACATAACTATATCTATACTTATAGTTATGTATAACATTTTTATGCAAATTTTACCCTTAGCTTATGAAAATGATATATGTAAGCTAACAATATGTAACCATACCTGTAATTACCAACACAAACAAATTCGCATATGTAAGCTAACATTCTCCACATAGATGTAGATCTCTCCTAAAAGTGATGCATATAAGCCAGCAACATAGAAATGTATGAGCGTCCACAAACGTAAACAGATCCATAAATGCCATATTAACGTAAACATCACATAGGAAGCGGTGCATTGCCTACAATTGTTTCATTAATTAAAAAAAAAACAATTACAAAATTTGCCTTCATCCTGAACTAGACACAAGGTTATCCCACCAAAATCATCTCCGAAAAAACTAATGTGATATGCAGCTTCCTAGATGCATCATCCCATGCTTTTGTGCAAATAAAAAGCTGCATAATAACAAACGAAACCAGTGATGAGTGCCAAGATACTTGTCACCAAGGCATATGCATAAGCTCTCCATCTTTCACTTTCTTCTTCCATTGCATTGTACTCGGCTATGAACGTCGAAACAGTACTTAGGCAGCCTGAAAATCCCAGCTGTATCGCACTTGATACAGTGGTCTCCCATGTCTCACCACGTGCCTGCAACGCCAACACATTTAACAAAACGGGTCGCAATTCTAAGAATTAGATTTATTTGGAAGATGAAGACCCGACTAACAACCCATGATGGTGGCGATGTGGAAACAACGCAAATTCTCCGTCTAATGCAAAACTGACAAAAAAAATGTTGACACCATGGCACCCGACCAAGTCAATAGTTTTTTCCCTCATGGCAGTTTTGCATGCCTTGAAAATTCAAGTTGTCAACCTAACATTTTCACATCAAATTATCATATATATTCTACTTTCACATATTTGCGCTTTGACCATCTTCATTCGAGTTTTCTATAATAAATACTTTTTTCTTTCTAAATTATTCATAATTATTTGAGTCATAAGATACATTAAGCCACAAAAATCTTTTGGGATCTTGAAACACCAAACATCATTAATATTTATAAATAATGTCTATATACATAAAGTGCTAATTTTTTTATCTATTAATGATGGTACAAATTTTTTGTCAAGACGTATTCTACCTAATATATATATAAATTATAAGGGGAATTATGTTTTGGGATGCTTCCCTAAAAATTTTTAATAATTAGAAACTAAACTTTTGATATTTGTGAAAAAATAACAAAACTAGAAAAAAATTAAAAATAAGAGCATTCAAATACTTAATTCCTAAAATACCGTATCCCCTGGCCCTCATCCCTCGCCCGTGGCCCTCGCCCTCACCCATGGCCCTCGCCCGTCTGCCCCCACCACCCCCCACACCTCTCCCCCTGCACCTCTTCAAGATGGAGCTCACTGGAGCTCCAGTGAGCTCGGGCGTGAAGAGGTGGAGGGGGAGAGGTGTGGAGGAGAGGTGGGGGGGGTGGTGGGGGCAGACAGGCGAGGGCAAGGGCAAGAGCGAGGGCGAGGGCAAGAGCCATGGGAGAGGGGGAGGACGAGGGTCAGGAGAGAGATGATAAGGTATTTTAGGAATTTCGTATTCGAGTGCCTTTATTTTTAAATTTTTTATAGTTTTGTAATTTTTTCTCAAATATCAAAAATTTAGTTTCTAATTGTTAAAAATTTTTGGAGAATCACCCCAAAACATAATTCCCACTAAATTATATATTGCCATTAAGTAACATTATATATTTTTTATCCATTAAAAAAAATAATTAAGTAAAAAATATTAAACATAAAAATCAAATATCATTAATATTTCTATCACTATAAAAAAAATTCAGAGTTGTAAAATAAAATAATAAAATTTCGATAATCCATTATATAAAATTTCAGGACATTAAACATATTATCTATAATTTTTGAGAATGAAGAAGAGGAATAGATGTTTTGGAAATAATATGATTTATGGAAAGAACTATGATGTAATCTACTATTTTTAAAATCTATATATTTTTTAATTTAATTTATTAATTAAAAAAAATCATTTTATTTCATCTACTACCTTGTTCCTTCAATGTGGTGCTGTGTGGTATTTAAAAAATAAAATAAAAAAATAACAGCAATTAATATAAGACCACAAGCAATAACCTAATAAAGATTGAATATAAATACTTAATTATCATGGGCAACTTCAATAAGAGTGATTGTTGAGTTAAAAATATGTGAAACAATTGTTAGATGATTCACCTAAAATTTATTCATAAGAATGATTAGTGATCAATTAACAGTTATTTGGTCTATTAGTACTGCAACAAGTTCTTCTCTCAATTGCCAAGTCTAAAGGCTTTGATATTGTTATGGCCAATGACATCATTATATGAATAGAAGGGCATGATAATATTAACATTATGACTTTTCATCTGAGACATTTATTTTATATCTGAGTTTTGCTATAATTTATTTTTTATTAATTATTTTCCTAAAATAATTAAATTATAGCATTATGTTTTTCTCTTTTTAATATTTATATGCAGGGATTGAGTGAGATGGATTGTACATATTCTTTCTACCCTCAAAAACTCTTCTAGATACTTGGTCACCTTTAATATACTTGCTATGTATTCTCATTTTGGACATTTAACATTTGATAATTAAAAAATTATGTAACCAAGCACATAGAAAGTGATTTCTATTGATTTTATGATATATCAACTAAAAAATCCTATCAAAGATTCTTATCTAACCTATCAAAAAAATATTACTAATGACTTGTTCTATCTGTTTTATATAAATATTTGAGATCCTTATAGGATAATCACACATGTTAGTATCATATATTTAATTTTTATTAATGATTATATTTGATATACATGATTGTTTATTTGTATATAATCTAGATGCATGAAAAAAATAAAAACAATACTTAATATCTAAAATGTCAAACATGCCACATTCATATAATGAGCAAAAATGATCATAACAAATCAAAGATGGGTGATCCTATCAAGGAACATAAAAGAAAAATAAAAACTAATAAAATTACCACACCCTCTTCTAGTTGGCGCATATAAATCCATAACACCCAGCTTGGAAGAAAGAAAAATAAACTAAGACTTCTTCAAAACCTATGTGAAAATATTCACTAATATTCTGTTGTCCAAATATATGTTATAGTCATAGTCTCATCCTAAATTTTCTCCTTAAGAAAGAAACAATCAACATCTATATGCTTCATCCCCTCGTGAAATATAAAATTGAAGATTATATGTCTTGTCACACTAATTGTCATGTTGTCTAATTACATATTGTAATCATGGTCTTATCTTAAATCTTCTATCATGGAAGAAATAATCAATCTCAATGCATTTTGTCTGATCATGAAATAATAGATTAGAGGTTATATGGCTAATCATGCTGACTATCACAATAAAAGACAAACAAATAAGAAAGTGCAATACTCAATTTCTTCGAGAAAATAACACATCCAAAGTATCTTACAAGTACCTATCATCATCGCATTGAATCATACAACTATATAAAATCTCGAAATAATTATATGTCCCTTACTTTTTCAACAAAGAAAATTGCTTCCAAGAAAATAACTAACTCATATCATAGATCTCTTCTCAGTACATGTTGATATCCAACTTCAATCTGAAAATCTGACAAACTACAAACATCTAAGACCTCTAAAAGATATTTCAAATTCTAAAATTTATTTCACATATCTTAATATGCAAAGAATTGCATTAAAATGAACATGCTAAGAAAATTTAAAAAAAAAACTAATTATACAAATTACATATATCATATCTGGTATGGCCATAGTTAGCTATTATTTCTTACAATTTTCTTATAAATAGTAGAGATAACTTCAAGCATCACATCAAAAATAAAATTAGTACATGATATAATAAAAATATTTGTTATAGAAAACTCAAAAAACCAACATCCACAAGAATATCAAGTATATACATCCTTTGTGATATAATGATATATTACAAAAATAAATTACTTATGTCAAGAAAATATCTAAACCTCTTAAGGTTATTTATCTAAATATGTGTCTAAAGACATTCTTTGAGTTGAGTAATTCTCAATTCATCATCTTCTGAAATCATAACCTCATTCATGTATATATAGACAATCAAAATTATCATTTCAGCAGAATCCCTCCAAAAAATCAAAAAAAAAAAAGAGTAATAAACTTATATAATACAAATGAATTGATTATTTATAAAAATCATATAAATTATATTCTCAGTAACTACATTTAGTTGCACAATATTTTTTTATAATCTACAAACAGACTTGACTATACTAAAATTTTTGATGGACATTCCATATGCATGTCTTCCTTAAGGTTAACATGAAAAATCCTTTTTATGTCTAGTTAATATATCCTCTAACTTTGTGCTGTTGTAAAAAAAATAAGAATACATATTGAGACTATTCTCAATAGAGGAAAATAAATGTCTAAATAATTCACATCATATATTATAAGTCTCGCCTTAAAGTGATTTACTTCTAATCTTGACATGTCTTCAAAATAAATACCTACTTGCAAAAACAATATACTTTTTTAAAGATTATGATATAAGTTCCTAAATCTCATTAGAGAGAAAGACATGCATCTCACCTATCATGCTCTGATATCATCTTGAATAAAATAATATCTTCAAAGTAGGCTTGGATATGTTGGTACCATAAAAAAAAGAACAGAATAAAAATATAACAAAACCTATTAAATCAATCATTATGCACAACTTATCTATCCCTTCCAGAGTGTGATCAAAAGATCAATATAAAAGGGGCTAACTACAAAATTGTTTGCCCCATTGATAAGCTCATCTTTGATTTAGTAATATTGATATGTCTCTCTGGTCCTATTATAGACTATAAATCATATGTAATCAAATTTTTTAGTTTCCAACTCAATATAAATCTATGCTAGTGAAGATTCATGTAATACCACATCATCTAGATCAAAATGAGATCCCCTTAATTAGGAACCTTTACTTTTTTTAGATTCAATATAACTTGAATTTATTGGTAAACATGATAATTTTATAAAAGTGACATCAAATTGAATACCAACATAACTAGATTAAAAGCATCAAGTGGACCATAAGGCTTGGGAATGATCAGAGGTATGGCCCATATGCTAGAAATACCGACAAGATATAGTGGCAGGCACTACATGACTGGCTAGTGCCAACCAAGGAATATGCGTATTGCGACTCTATTTTAATACCTAATTTTATGATTACGGATATCCCAAAAGCTAATCAAATAAAAATCTTCATTCAATATCATTTCGTAAATATGAGTGTTACAAGTAATAATATGAACATTTAATCTAAAAACCAATCTCACAAAGATTGTACGCATAAAGTTAAATCAGTCAATTATAATTAATAATTACTCTAGTTACTAGCATGTACAAAAAACATGATTCAAGTCATAAATCTTATATTTTTAAGAATGATTCATATTTTTATTTATAATAAAATTTATAAATAACCATTTATAATTATGTTCAGTCATAAAATAAAGGTTGCATAATTATATGATAATCTCTTGTCATACTACCATACAAAATGAAGGTTGCATAATTGTAATAAAATTCAATTCATTTATAATTATTCATATTATATAATAATTATATAATAATCAACCATTAAATCATTCCCAATGATGATTCCCTCATAGCTACCCCCTATGTATTCTTTCACCAAGATAACATATCATTCATATTCGAATGTCATTCACAACTTTTTATATCATAGCTATCTTTAATGAATATTTCAAATATATATTCTTATTCTCTGACCACTAGCATCTTTCTCGATAAGAATTAATGTGATAAAAAAATATTTATACTTTTAATTTTGTTAGCGTCATACCCACATGATTAACATATGATTTCCTTTGTATTTCACTAGTTGTAGTTATATGATTGAATATAACTCAAGATTGTTACCACCATACAAATCACATATGTCCATGCATGATGCATGGATTACTTATCACTATCCCTCACAACGACATGCAACTCTAACACAATATAAAACCCATAAAAGAATATTCAATAAAATATTCATGCTTTTAACTTTACAAATATTATACTCATAACAATTAAATAAACATCAAGTTTGAGTTTTGACATATATATTTATCTTATACATCAAAGTTGAAAAAGTTATAAGTCCTTACCATAACATGGGTATGTTTTGTGGCTTAAATGTCATCCTTTATCACTCTAATAAAGCAAAAACCAAATTCATAATCTCAATTCTATTTAACTATCAAACTTTTTATAATCGAACAATATTAAAAAAAAATATCACACTAAGGCATAAATGATAATATCCATCATAATAAATATATTATATTATCTATAAATTCTCCTTTTAACCTAAAATTTAATAATATAAAATATGAGATAAATAAAAATTCATCTCGTAAAAATCTAAGTGCTCAATTTTAGCCCTTGGCTTTTAGCACAATGAGGCTAGAATGTGTTTGATTTTCCATAGGTTTCAAAACCCAAATCCTATAAAATTGGTTCAAGTTCACTTTGATTTATCCTAGGAAGAGGTTGAAATGTACATCTATCCCTTAGGATTTTTGTTTGCATATTGTATCATCATTGTTACCTATAGATCATCATAAAAATGAAATTGTGGAATATTTTGATTTGAATTGTCTTACTTGCGCCTCTTGTGGTTTTTTGGTCTATTGGGATTTTTCTTATATCATCAAGCATCTAGTATGAGTTTTTTAATTAGAAATCATAACGTTGAATTAAAATAATGACAGTAGTCCTTTAGTTCTATACCATAAAGTTATATCGGGATACAAGTCATGACTTTAGTCTCTTTCCTCTATTTAATAGTCACAATATTAAAAAAAATCATGATGATTCATTTAATATTTATAACACATGGTCACGGTACTAAGATGTGACCGTGTCTTATGAAATTAGTTTCTATAACACATTGTCACAATACTCAATGTGACCACGACTTATGCATTTTTATTATGCAACCCAAAGTTGTGGAGTTGAAGAATGACTATGACTTTGATTTCTCTCTTAAGTCAAAGTCATGATGCTTGTATTGACTGCAGCTTAAATTTGACTCTATAATATTTTATAACCAAAAATCATGACGTTAGATTAGTATCACAATTTTAACTTAAGTATTTTATAGTTTGGTAAACAAAAAAAAAGACATTTGAAGACTGATATTTTGTACAATGAGATATGTTGCTGCAACAACATGAGATTAATATCGTAACCATAAAATTTTTTCAAGCCAATTCAATTATGACTCAGAAATTTTCATAGCCAAAAAAATATATTGTATAATAAAAAATATATATTAACAATATAATAAAATCATGAAATACAATAATTATTACAATTATGACTTGTATAGTCAGGTTGAATTATATCAAATATTGTGACTTGCATGATTTTTTGCTCCATTTTTAGTTACCAACTCAATCAAGCCACATATTTCACAATAAAATATTTTAATTTCATAATTATTCATCAATATTCTCCAAGACTAGTGTTTATGAAATCATTAGAAATAAACCTTTTTTTAACAAAATAAATTATGAAAATAATACCAAATGATCAATATTATTTTGTAATTGAATAAAGCTCATAGTGAAGGCACTATGTTTATGCTCCATGAAAGCATTGATTTTTTTGAGTGCTAAGGAGCTATGCTAGACTATATATTGAGTATTTACTTTCTATAAAACAATTATCATGACAATGTGTGGAATAGAGGTGTTAACCAAACCAAGTAGTATGAGCCCGACCCATTTCAATCATGTCTGGCTCGACATGACATGATCAATGACATGATCCATGATAGTGCAAGGGTCTGTGTCGGGCAGACCCTCGGCACAACTCGTGTCATGCTGTGCCAGGGGAATTCGGCCCACGTGCTGTGCTAGGCACGACCCAGGTGCCTAGCAAGTGGGCAAGTGATGACGATGTGATCTGTGCCAGGCTACAATTGACACTGCAATGACTGACGAATGATGGTAGCGTGTTATCCCTATTCCCAATTCTTGGTTAAGAATTATCTTAACCTAGAACCAATTCGAACTAGCTTGAAACCAGGCTGATTTCGGACGGCAAGTCATACCAGGCCTGCCCTCAACATGGCATGGTTACTATAGCTTGTCGTGTCTGGCACGACATATGAGCCCATACAAGCATGCAAAAAGATAGCTCATGCCGACCCGCATGGCCCATTTGACACATGTAGTGTGGAACCATAGTTGCTACCTTTAACTTTTGAAACTCCAAAGTTGTGGCACTGTTGAAAGTCACGACTTTCATCACTATTTTATTTTCTCTACTTCCTTGGGAATCTCTAAATCTTTCTTTTCCATCATGTCTTCATCATTCGTCTTGTTAACCACCATTTGAGATTTTGCATTAGCTTTCACTTAATGCATAATATCCAATTTCTCTTCATTTTTTCTATGAATGTGCATCGAGAAATTGTACATTTCTCTTTCTTTTTCTTTATTTTTAATGTAGCCTTTTTTGCAATTATCTAAAATTACAATTTTGAAGAATGTCACAACGCTATGGCAATTATCATCATCATTTTTTGTTCCATCACTTTCATACCATCATATTTCTGTTGCTACATCATCTTCCTTGCCTTTCCTGCATCAACAATTTTCTACAAAGTCTTTATATCAAAAATTAATATATTGCATTGTTATTCAAAAGAGACTATCTATCTTTCATCTACCAATTTCACTGTCAACTAGACTATTCACCCCCTTTTAAAGATTGATTTTGATATTTATTTCATCCACTCAAAGTATAAATTCTTTCTTATTCACATTAATCATAATCTATCAAGTAACTAAAAATGATCATCGCAATATGAATAGAATAAATTGATCTTATTTCACTTCCAAAATAACTAAACTCGGGAAAATAATAAATGCACAAACCTTAATTAATATATCTTTAATAATATTAATTAGACACTTTGTAGATTGATCTGTCATTTAGAGTGAGAGAGGTTAAAATGATTTTACCAAGCTTTAATCTTCATGTTATCCATAAAAATATTAACTTCCTATATCTTTTAATTTTCTCAAAAAGTTTTATTGAATTATTACATTATATTTCTACATCATATATATAATTTTATGTCTTCAACTTCTCCTTACTACTCATGATATTCTTCATTAAATTTATATTGTTGAGCATTTGAAATTATATTTTGACAAACAAAATATTAACTTCCAGCTTCCAAAAAATGAAATATCTCAAATTGTTGATTCATTGTGAAAAAGATAAACTAAGAGTAAAAATAACTTTGTTATCATTTTTCGTTACATGTTTCTTTCTATTGCTTTGGACAGTCATCATTCACTTTGCACTTCAGCTTCTCCATCAATTATAGATGCCAACAAGGAAACACGGACACGGCTCCCTACAACGGTGTCCACGTGTCTGACACCGGGACACGGCACAGATACATGTCCAATATGCCACGTGGCGTATCGGACGGCAGGCGACGTCCAGTGGCCAACGTCGCCGCATGTGCGACGTTAGACACTCGACGCTGGCGGCAGGCATGATATGTGGGGAGGCAAGGGGCTGGGGCGATTTGAAGGGGGGGGGGGGCGCGATTTGAGGGGGTGACAGGGGGCAGGCACGATTTGAGGGGATGGCAGGGGGCGGGCACTATCTGTGGGGATGCAGGGCTGGCATAAAATAAAATATTTTTATTTTATAATTAAAAAATATATATATTTTTATTTAATATAAGATAATTATAAAATATTTTTTTATAAAAAAAAATAATTATAAATATTATCTTATAAAATAAAATAATTATAAATATTATCTTATAAAATAAAATAATTATTAATATTATCTTATAAAATAAAATAATTATAAATATTATCTTATAAAATAAAATACAATATTTTTATTTTATAAAATAAAAAAATATATATTTATTTTATAAAATAAAATATTTTAATTTACTTTAATTTAATTTATTTGATAAAATACCTAATATTTATAAAGAAAATAGTTTTTATTTTTAATTTTATTTTTTTATCATGTCGTATCCTAGCCATATCTGTATCCTAGTTTTTTAGAATTTGTCGTGTCCCCGTATCCTGCCGTGCCGTATCCCTGTGTCCGTGTCTATGCTTCTTAGGCTGCCAATCTGAATTAGGCATGCTGTTCAATGAATGATGTGGCCTCAAAAAAGTCATAGCATTGGGAGTTTGTGGCTTTGAAATCAACCATGATAGAAATTGACTTTTAAAAAAATCATGATTCTATTAATAATATCTTCCTTTGTTTCAACTTGCACTTCATGTTGCTCATCTAGTTCACTTCCGCTTCTAAGTACTATGGATAAACATATGTTCAAGTTGGTCACTGTATCATCAAGTAATTTTTTCATGCTCTCCCCTTTCTATGATAATACTAGGTGTCTAATTTAATTTTCTATACTCCATATTACTACGTTCATAATTTCCATTATCATCTCAAGTTTATTTATTTTGTTTTCTTGAAGATCATTTTTTAAGTTCATCTCAACTAGCAATGTTATCAATTTGTCATTCATGAATAACTTTTCTTCTATGTTTTAGTATTAGTAATCTAAGTCTGATCTTTCTTAATTATTATATCTTATTGAATTTTGCTCAAAATTTTGAGACTTGACCGATGTTTTTGGTGTTGACTAGAGGGGTCAAATGAGTCGGGTCGGCTCAGACCAATTTTTTCGGGCACAACCAGGCTAACATGCCGTGCCTGGCACAACACGGTTCCTTGGAGGTCAGGCCCGGCACGAGCCTACAGCCCGAAATCCACCCGGGTTCAAGCTGGGTTTGCCCAGTTTGGATTAGCTGGTTCAAGTCGGGGCGGTAATTTTTTTAAAAAAATTAGGGTTTCGATATGCTCTACAACCACCCGTCACCTATCGGACCTCGCCAAGCCTTGCCCATCGGGCATCGGCACGTCATCCCATCATCACGACCACACTCGGAGCGTGGTCACCCAAGTCGTGCCCATGTGCCAGGCACCTGTGTCTTACCTAGCTAGAGGTATCAAACGGAATGTGTCGGGGCCGGTCCGGCCCATTTTTTGTGAGCACAACCGTACTTTCGTACCGTGCTTGGCCCGGCATGGTTTATTCAAGCCAGGCCCTGCACAATTTATTCAAGCCAGGCCCGGCATGACCCACCGGACTGGTAGTAAAAGTACCGTGCTGGGTCAGGCCCGTACGAGCCTAGTTAAAAAAAATAAAATTTTTTTATTTTTAAAAATTTAAAGTTTTGTATTAAGTAATTTATTTTTGTAATATATCATTTTATCACAAAGGATGTATATACTTGATATTCTTGTGGATGTTGGTTTTTTGAGTTTTCTATAACAAATATTTTTATTATATCATGTACTAATTTTATTTTTGATGTGATGCTTGAAGTTATCTCTACTATTTATAAGAAAATTGTAAGAAATAATAGCTAACTATGGCCATACCAGATATGATATATGTAATTTGTATAATTAGTTTTTTTTTTAAATTTTCTTAGCATGTTCATTTTAATGCAATTCTTTGCATATTAAGATATGTGAAATAAATTTTAGAATTTGAAATATCTTTTAGAGGTCTTAGATGTTTGTAGTTTGTCAGATTTTCAGATTGAAGTTGGATATCAACATGTACTGAGAAGAGATCTATGATATGAGTTAGTTATTTTCTTGGAAGCAATTTTCTTTGTTGAAAAAGTAAGGGACATATAATTATTTCGAGATTTTATATAGTTGTATGATTCAATGCGATGATGATAGGTACTTGTAAGATACTTTGGATGTGTTATTTTCTCGAAGAAATTGAGTATTGCACTTTCTTATTTGTTTGTCTTTTATTGTGATAGTCAGCATGATTAGCCATATAACCTCTAATCTATTATTTCATGATCAGACAAAATGCATTGAGATTGATTATTTCTTCCATGATAGAAGATTTAAGATAAGACCATGATTACAATATGTAATTAGACAACATGACAATTAGTGTGACAAGACATATAATCTTCAATTTTATATTTCACGAGGGGATGAAGCATATAGATGTTGATTGTTTCTTTCTTAAGGAGAAAATTTAGGATGAGACTATGACTATAACATATATTTGGACAACAGAATATTAGTGAATATTTTCACATAGGTTTTGAAGAAGTCTTAGTTTATTTTTCTTTCTTCCAAGCTGGGTGTTATGGATTTATATGCGCCAACTAGAAGAGGGTGTGGTAATTTTATTAGTTTTTATTTTTCTTTTATGTTCCTTGATAGGATCACTCATCTTTGATTTGTTATGATCATTTTTGCTCATTATATGAATGTGGCATGTTTGACATTTTAGATATTAAGTATTGTTTTTATTTTTTTCATGCATCTAGATTATATACAAATAAACAATCATGTATATCAAATATAATCATTAATAAAAATTAAATATATGATACTAACATGTGTGATTATCCTATAAGGATCTCAAATATTTATATAAAACAGATAGAACAAGTCATTAGTAATATTTTTTTGATAAGTTAGATAAGAATCTTTGATAGGATTTTTTAGTTGATATATCATAAAATCAATAGAAATCACTTTCTATGTGCTTGGTTACATAATTTTTTAATTATCAAATGTTAAATGTCCAAAATGAGAATACATAGCAAGTATATTAAAGGTGACCAAGTATCTAGAAGAGTTTTTGAGGGTAGAAAGAATATGTACAATCCATCTCACTCAATCCCTGCATATAAATATTAAAAAGAGAAAAACATAATGCTATAATTTAATTATTTTAGGAAAATAATTAATAAAAAATAAATTATAGCAAAACTCAGATATAAAATAAATGTCTCAGATGAAAAGTCATAATGTTAATATTATCATGCCCTTCTATTCATATAATGATGTCATTGGCCATAACAATATCAAAGCCTTTAGACTTGGCAATTGAGAGAAGAACTTGTTGCAGTACTAATAGACCAAATAACTGTTAATTGATCACTAATCATTCTTATGAATAAATTTTAGGTGAATCATCTAACAATTGTTTCACATATTTTTAACTCAACAATCACTCTTATTGAAGTTGCCCATGATAATTAAGTATTTATATTCAATCTTTATTAGGTTATTGCTTGTGGTCTTATATTAATTGCTGTTATTTTTTTATTTTATTTTTTAAATACCACACAGCACCACATTGAAGGAACAAGGTAGTAGATGAAATAAAATGATTTTTTTTAATTAATAAATTAAATTAAAAAATATATAGATTTTAAAAATAGTAGATTACATCATAGTTCTTTCCATAAATCATATTATTTCCAAAACATCTATTCCTCTTCTTCATTCTCAAAAATTATAGATAATATGTTTAATGTCCTGAAATTTTATATAATGGATTATCGAAATTTTATTATTTTATTTTACAACTCTGAATTTTTTTTATAGTGATAGAAATATTAATGATATTTGATTTTTATGTTTAATATTTTTTACTTAATTATTTTTTTTAATGGATAAAAAATATATAATGTTACTTAATGGCAATATATAATTTAGGGGGAATTATGTTTTGGGGTGATTCTCCAAAAATTTTTAACAATTAGAAACTAAATTTTTGATATTTGAGAAAAAATTACAAAACTATAAAAAATTTAAAAATAAAGGCACTCGAATACGAAATTCCTAAAATACCTTATCATCTCTCTCCTGACCCTCGTCCTCCCCCTCTCCCATGGCCCTTGCCCTCGCCCTCGCTCTTGCCCAATTAGAAACTAAATTTATATCAATTCATTTTTACCAATTCATTCTCTTATATTTCTTCACAATAGCAAACTAAAGTAAAAAAGACATATATTATATTCTAATATAATTTTGAAACTGGTACCTTGATTTTCAGGGAGATATATTAGTAGTTACAAGTGATTTTAAGTATTCATACCAAGAATATATATATTATTAAATAAAAAATATTTTGAAAGTTCACATCAAATATCTGAGTAAATCTCTTACAAGAAATCTCAAATTCAAGCGATTTAACTTCTCATATGAATCAGTCTTCACATTGAACACTTATCTATAACTAATAATAATTATTCTTGAATATCAAGATACTAATTTTCAAGTCACATTATAATTGAAAATAATTTTTTTTTCAACATGAACTGACATTATCCTATTTGAGATAATATTTTAAAAAAAGAACTTGTATATCATAATATTATCAAGATAAATAATAAAATAGATAAAATAAAAGAGAACCCATTATTACAATAATACATGTGCAATTAAATATTGGGTACAATTCCTTTATTTTTTTTGAAAAATGATGAAAATACTAAAATCAAAAGAGATAGTTGTAGGATCATCAGAATTTTTAAAAAATTGTCATCCATGTTGAATAGACTTTGTATGTTACCTATTCATAGTACAGGCTCAATGTTCGGTGTCATCAGATTTCCTCAATCTTAGCTAATTCTAATTTGGTATTGATACTATAGTAAGCTTGGGAGCTACCATATAATCAAAAATTATAAGAGAATTATTTTCTGGGTAAACATCACTCTATTCAAAGTCAATATCTTATTTATTTATTGATGCATCTGAAAAGTATACAAATATCATCATAACTTGAACTAATATGTTCACATTTATCTGAGGGTTGACTCTCTCACTTTCCTAATTGGAGACCCAAGTAAGACTAAATAAGAATATAAAATAATAATAAATCCAAATGAATCTTATGGACTTTTTCCCTTGCTAAACTTTTAAAATTACACATATTACATAAAAAAATAATATCAATACTTATTAATACTCTATCAATCTTATATAAATAACATTTATACCTTATTGAGTAATCGATTAACTAATAAAATTATAATTTACCATATTGAGTGTTTTGTAAAATCTTGAGAAAAATTTATGAACAAAACAAATATTTTCAAAAATTTTAAAAGATAAATTAAATAATATATTTTTAGGTGCAAGAACTGCAATGATACACAATAAGATATGATAGAAAAAAATATTTGGTGGAATAGTTAGAATCCAGTTCAGATTTCATTTTTTCAAAAAAAATACATAATATTTTTATCAAATTATACAATGATAGTGTACACTGCACAATTTATTTTGGCATTGTGCATAATGCATTGTATAATATGTAGTGTAAATAGCAGCATGCAATGTACATAACCCAAAGCCACATAGGCATAGGTGACCAAGTCCCAAACTGAGAGACCAAAGTAACTTTAGTCTGTGTGCATCTTATATGGCCAGGCAGCCAAGTTGGGCCGGCTCCCCCAAATTCTTACCCCTAGTCAGGTACAACTCAATCCAGCATTCATGTCGCATCAACCTGACATGCACACGTCCCCATATGAGCACAAGTCAGGCCTGGGCATGAGTCTGCCACGCCTAGCCTGTTGGAAACCTCTAAAGTATCTAATACCTAACTATTTTCCTACACATGATAATTCGAGTCTCCACTTAAAATTTATGAGAAGAAAAAACTACAGAAAATAACACAAAAAGTGAAAATTTATTTTTAGTTCGAACTAAGATGCATTATTTTTAACTTTTAGACTAATGTAATAATGACGACCAATGATCTACCATCTGTAATATTATCATAAATTTACTTTAGTTCTCATTATAATTAGGTGTCTTTATGATACATCTTGCTCTTTCAAGCTTGGGCCCAACCATCATGACACGAAAAATTGTCAAACCATCACATATGCAAACGTGAAAAATCCATTTCATTAAATAATTTCGCATGAAATGTAGAAAAAAAATGAAGCATACATTCAAACCCGACACAGCAGCTGAGACACAGCAAGCTGAGACATTGGCAATAAGAGTCCCAAAAGGGATCCACTTCAGATACTCTTCCTTTCCCAATCCAAGACCATTGAGTTGTGATAAATACCACCTAATCCATACTCCCAGTGGAGCAAATAAGCAAGCCAGCCATAGTTGGGAGTTGGTACCATTTAAGTCATATTTTTTTATAAATAGTATTCCACTCAGACTCCAAATGGTGCCAAGTATCGAAGTCAACATTATCATGACTACAAAATGACATTTGCGGGTGTCGACCCTCCACTTGTGGCTGCTTCTAGTTTCTGTCCTTTTCAGAAATGTTTTGAAACATTTAGCAGTTCCAATTCCAAATCTGAGAGAATAAGCAATGAGAAACAAACCTGAGGGGCAATGACAGGAAAGAAAAATCATGGTATTGCCCCATGTTTTGTAATTATTATCAATTTAACATGCAAAGAACAAAATACATCAACAGAAGAAACAACTTGATTAATCAAAGAGAGTTAGTTGTAATCATTTGTTCTTGTTATCTAATAATTAAAAATTAAAAATTCACAATGAGCAGCTAGCAAATCGTTTAGTAAATATAATTGGTAGCTCATTTTTTAATTAATTTTTTTGTTTATATTGTATGGGAGCACCAAACTTGTGGATACCCAACCATAATAAAGGTGGATGTCGTACTCAATGTACAAGATTCTTAGTTTTAACAAGGTCTAGATGATGTTGATATCTTAGCAGTCATACCCAAGATATATCACTCATCGATGAAAATATATGACATTGCACAGAGACATGACAACTAATATGTACAAGAAACATAATTACTTCACAGATAATCAGTCATCCTAGTACTATTTTGTTCAACCATTATATATATATATATATATAGATAAATTGATTTTTTATTCATTTCATATATATATATATATATATATGAAATGAATAAAAAATCAATTTATCTATTTTTCTTTATTTTCACTCACTTTTCTCCATTTCTCTCTTAAGTCAAACCCTATTAGTCGTGAAATCAACATGGTATTGAATAATTCAAGTAACTGAAAGGTGATGCATAGTGATCATCATTGGGAAAGATCTTCTGACAGTGCCAATGAAACCGAGCACCGGTGAGACAGTGTTGATAATGATGATGTCATTATAAGTGCCCACATATGTGTGTGTGTGTGTGTGTGTGTGAGTATTTCATGACATTAATCATCAAAAGCATGATGGTGACTTTGAATTGGTTCAATAAGCCACCAACATTATTGAAAAAGGTTGTGGCAATGATACTGAAACAAAGCCAGTACAACGTTGTACCAGCAACACTACCAAAGTCATTGAAAAAAATTAGCAGCTAACTAAGCCACCACAAAATCACCATCACATGTCTAACAATTAGTGTCCACTCAATTGCAACATCATACAATTAGTATATGTGATCCAACAATAATTCTATTGTGTAAAGCAACATAATAAAATAATATTTGTATGTGCATATTATAACCAACAAGAAATCAGATTGTATAGCTGCATATTATTCTGTTTAGGCAAATGAATTTGTGATACCACAATATTGATTCAATGATATAATAGTTCTGTGTATTTTTTATATGCACGCATCTTATTGAAAGAGATTATTATAATTAGTAGGTAACCAATAGAAATAACCCAGTGAAAATTGAGTGAACATAATATTCATAAGTAAGAAACATGTTGAGTGCGGTATCTCCAACTAAATCAAATGAGTGATTAGTGATTGATGTGCTATTACTAGTATATCTAAGACAGTTGATTAATTAGAGTATATCTAGCATGCTTATTTTTTACAATGCAAGCAATGAGATTTCAAACTTGATTACGTCATCATGACAATGCAATATGTCAGGTCAATGAATTAAGGCGTAGAGTCTACACAATAAACTCCTATTTGCTGTATTTTTCACAGCAAATAAGTGTGATAGACTGTACTTATTTCTTTTACTCACAGGAGCACCTATAGGTGTATGACTATCATGGATCTATTGATCATACAATCTCAACTTGGACATCAATCATTAATTAACCTGCATTTTCTCAAACTAATATCAAAGAGATTACTTTTATTTAATTGTGGCGTATCGGATACGGATTGATCAACGATACGCCACGTGGTGTATCGGACACATATCCGTGCCGTGTCCGTACAGTGTCCAAGTGTCCGACACGTGGACACGACTATAAAGAGCCGTATCCATGCTTCCTTGGTAAACACCATAAGGATGATGAAACATAATCACTTGCTTGTGTTTCTTCCTTGAGTTCCCTGCTCAGAGATGAAATGTGATGGCGCAACACTTCCAAATCAACATATTTACCATTAGTAAGACAATATACATTGTTTTCATGAGCAGGTGTTTCACTTTCTGTTTAAACTTTATTCAAGCACTCCAGCTTTGGCTTCAGAGTCTTATTCTCAAGTTTCTTGTACTTCTACTTGGCATTGGCAAAAATTGTATGATAGTATCTCCTTTAGATACTTCTTTATTGTGAGTCACCAATGCCTCTTGAAAAATCTCATGCCTTTGACTATATGCCAGTATGACCTCTATTATAGCATTTAATGCTTTCTCAAAAACATTAATTTGATGTGATGCGTTATCAATATCTAGCCCTGCATCCTTTCTTTTAATAAATGAATGAGCTCGAACATTATATGATGAAAATTCGTTTTTAGGGCAGTTGATCGTTCCTTGAATGGCAAGCAGTTAAGCATTTTTTTTATTTCACATTTGGATGTGAACAGACAATTCTAATTCCAGATGACCTTTTATTTTTACTGTTTTAACTTCGGAGAGTATACAATTATTGTCAAAAGCTTTCACTTAACTCCAATCCCTGAGACACTTCTTCCCAGATTTTCTATTCTTTCTCATGTTCAATTTTCAAGTAAACAGGTACCCTTTTTGAACCATTCAGGGTGGATTTAGTCATGCTATTTCTCCAACTAACACTGCATTCTTCTCTGTAACCATCAATTCTTTCTCTGCAACCAACACTTGAATCAAAGATATTGTTTTGGTTGCCTTATTCATATCAAATAATGCATCAACAATTTGAACTTTTAAGTTTTCTATTATCTGCTCATGTTTGGCAGAGAGCTCAGCTTGAGAACAAAGCTTTTTCTCTTCTGCAAACTATAGTAGCTCATGCATCTCCACCAGCATTAGTTCCTTACCCACAAGTGTGTATCTCTATTCCCCAATAGTGTCATATAATTTCTTGATGGTACTTTGCAGTTCTTGATTCTACCAATCCATGGATTTCAGTGTATCAATTGCTTGTTGCCTTGTAGTTATTATTTCCAAATTTTGCTGAAGAGCCAACAATTGAGTTGGTGCTTATTGGGTAGGGTTGCAACTTTATTATGCTGTCTAATTTTATTAATTTGATAATATTACAAAAGTTTGTTAGCAAGAAAATATATCAACAATAAAAACTAAGTATATAAAGCGTACAAGTAATAAAGAAAATTTTCATTCAGATACTAATTCTACAGAAATTATATCAATAATTTGGTCAATTAATAGTAGAGGTGTCAACCATGCCGGGCCGGCCCGGTCTGGCACGAGGCACGGCACGATTCGGCCATGCCTGGGCCGGCCCAGCACTGGAATTTTCCATGCTCGGGCTCGTGCCGTGCCCGACCACGACACCAATCGTGCCGTGTCGTGCCGAGGCCAACCGGACCTCGTGCCTGGCCTGCCACGGTACCGTGACCCATTGGCACGGTACCTCGGCACGAGCCAAGAAACTGAATTTTTTTTAATTAGGGTTTCGAACGGGACAACGGCGCGACGGCACACACCAAAACCCTAATTTTTTTTAAATTAGGGGTTCGGCATGCGGCGACCCGACGGGGTGCAGCCGAACCCCTAATTTTTTTTTATATTAGGGATTCGGCCAGACCGGGCCGAACCCGACAGATCCGTGTCGCGGGTCCATGCAGTGCTGACCTCCACAAAACCGTGTCGTGTCTGGCCCGACACGAAAGCATGGTCGACCAGGCCCGACACGAAAGCATGGTCGACCCGGCCCGACACGAAAGCATGGTCGACCCGGCCCGACACGAAAGCATGGTCGTCCCGGCCAGGCACATCCCATTTGACATCTCTAATTAATAGTGAGTAAACTTAATTCTAATAAAATAAATATTTCAAATTATTATATCAATAATAGATCAATGAATTTGTCCATTTAATTTGCGTGTTGTACTTTTGAATAATTTGAATTATATTAGTTTAGATATGAAATGAATGTTTCGTTGTAATGTTATAACTCTTTGTTGTGACATTCAATGTGATTATTACCATTAAACTCATTTCGATAATGATTCACTCGTAGTTGTCTTATTAAGATAATACTACCGAGATAACAAATCATCTATGCATAATAGTTATTCATAAGATATTATCTTTTAGACAATTCATCAACTGCCTTTGATATTTACTTTATATGTATATTCTTATTATTCAGTCTAATGTGTCATAAAGACTAAGAATTAACATAATTTATAAGTATTTATACTTACAACTTCATTAACATCATACTCATACAATTAATACATATTTTTCTCAAGTTTCATCAGTGAGAATCATAAAAGTAAACATAAATTAAAAAGCTATCATCACCATGTGAGTCATGATATACTAACACAAATCTCATGGATTACATATTACTATTCGTTTGTATGACTATGCAACTCATATATTAAAAATAAAACTCTTAGAAGAATATTCTATATAATATTCGCTTCAATTAATAATCAATTCTTCTAATATATATATAATAAATTAGCACATAAAATCATTCATACTTTCAATTTTATAAACATCATACCTACAATGATTAACATATTTAAATTTTAAGTTTTAACATATAAGTTTATTTCATGTATCATAAAAGTATCAACAAAATCAAACATCACGTGCACGACCCATGGCACAACACAATTCAGTCGTGCCCAACATGGCATAGTGTAGCTAGAGGTGTCAAACATGTCGGGCCCAGCCTTGGCCCGACACGCTACAATGATATGCTCGGGCCCGTGTCGGGCACAGCCTCGGCAGGAGTCGTGTCGTGCCATGCATGGTATGGCACGCCTGTCATGTGGGCACGGCATGATAGCCCCAAAAATCGAGCGACACCCAATAGGGAGAGACGCGCCGACACCCGACAGCCAATGCTTGTCGTGTCAAATGGGCAACGGACATGCGGCGGTGCGGCATCGAAACCCTAGGGTTTTAATTTTTAAATGACCCGACCTAAACCGGGTCAAACCGGGCCAAACCAGGTCAAGCCCGAAGAATTTTGGGCCACATGCCCGTGCCGGGCCTGCCATCCCAAGAATCATGTCGTGCCAAGCACGACATGATACTATAGCGTATTGTGTCTGCCATGGCATGCTAGTGCAGTTAAGCCTAGAAAAATTAAGTTGGGCCAGCCCTGCCCGTTTGACACATCTAATTCTAGCAGCATAATTAGCCCTGGGTCGTGACAGCCTGAGGCACAACTCATTTCGTGCTAGGCTAGTATGAGTCATTCCATGTGTCGAATCAGGTACGCCCCGCATGCATGGCTAAGTGGCACGATCCACAAGCCTAGTGAACTAAGATCCAGCACAAGCAAGTCTCGAGTTACAAGGCTAGCCACGTTGGGAGATTGCTCAACAGAGCATTTTTTTAAAAAAAAATTGGCCATGTAATCCTAAATCCACTTACGTTTCCAATCTTCATTGGATGGCTTCCCATACCCTGCCTATCAGATTTTCACACAATCGGCTCTGACAATAACATTGACCAATGCAGCTCGTCAATGTCCCTTCTGGATATTTATTAAAAAAAAATTACATTATGAATAGTATCCATAAGATTAAATTTGATAGCTACTAATCAATATTTAACGGCTATCAAGATTCTTGCCACATATCATTAAAAAAATTAAAAAAAAAGTGTTTTTAATAATTTGAATTCTATATAAATAAAGAAAAAAAAATTAGAATTTTCATTCTAAATTTTATCTTCTCTCCCACTCTCCTTTGTGCTATCCTCCTTAGTCTTTCCCTAACTACTTTATGTCCTCCCTAGTCTCTCCCCTTTCTCCTTTAAAATTTAAATATTTGATATTTTGTTTTTTAAGTAATTATTTACTTTAAGACATACAACTTATGGTTTACACTTAGATGCAGGATAGATGGTGGTATGGATATGCTTGTACAACTTGCCTCGAGGTTAGATCTTAAATATAATACAAATTTCACAACAAAATAATCTATAATAAAAATATTTTTTTGTTATTAAATTTTTTCTAAGTTTTATTTTTTTAGTTTCAAATTTTATGTAATTAAGATAGTTAAAAAAATATCACATAATGAATTTAACAATAATGAATATAAAATTGACGTACATATAGATAATAATGATAATCCTACCAAAATGTTCAATACTGAAACTATGTTTTTTCCAATAATCTCAACCTAAATTCATTTTCACCTAAAAAATAAAAAACTAGGCGAATATTAGTAGTATGGACATTCTTTAAAATAATAAAAACTAAAAATTATAGGAGTTTCAATAAAAAATCATAATAATATGTATATTATTAACAAATATATATATCAAAATTTTAAAAGACAAAAATATAAAATGAATCATTTTTATGTTCATGAGGCAAGGCGTACGCCTCGAGGTGTAGAATTTTTGTGCATCACAATATATAAATAATTAATATTTTAAAATATGTAAAATAAAATAGCATAAATAAAAATAAAAAAATTATTCATTTGAATTAATAAAAAAAAACATACTAGTTTATAACTTTCACAAAAAATCATAAAATAAATACTAAAATAAATTTCTTCAAACTCAAGTATCCTATTATAAGGTATCATCATCATCATCTAATATATCAAAAATAGAAAAATATTCACTGTCATGTATCATCATTTTATCTTTATCAATTAGTGTCAAATTAAACTCCTTTTTACTTTTGCCTCCGCTTCTACCTAATAAAAAATATAAATTAATAATTAGGATTAAATATTATAAGCTTTTTTATTAAATTAATCAAATTTATGATTTAATTTTTGTGTACGTATTTGATATTTCATTATGTTTTCTTTGGTAGAAATATAAAGAAATCATTTGATCCAATGATGCTTTAGACTATTGGGAGTTGAATGACAACTTTAATAGCAATAGTGAATTAGGTGTTAAATGGGCTAGGCCGGCCTAGCCCAACAAGGGAACGGTTCAGCCGTACCCGGCACGGCACGGCACAGCACGGCATGCTACAGTAGCGTGCCCCAGCTCATCGTGTCGTGCTGACACGTGGATACAGCATGCATGACCACACACCGAATGTGGTCAATACGAGCCAATGCTCGACAAGCGAGGCTAGCCGAGCCCCAAAAGGGTAAAAATGCACGACGACGCACAGCCAAAACCCTAATTTTTTAAAAAAATTAGGATTTTATCTGACCCAAACTAGGCCAAACCCGGCGATTTTAGGGTCGTGGGTCTGTGCCTGGCCCGACATAGTAGCCCGATTAGGCGACCAAAAACTAAGCCAGGCAGGCTAGGCCGGCCTGTTTGATACCTCTACATTGAATACCTCATCATTTTGAAGTCAACAAAGATTAAGAGAGAGGAGGAAATCTTCTTTCTCCGCAATCCACTCGTCATCCAAATTAATCTATCATCTCAAAATCATATCAACATTTTATTTCCTTTTCTCTAATATTAAAATAGAAGTATATGTATAAAAATTTATAAAAATAAAAATATTACCTGTTCAAATGTGCTCTAATTTCTTTCACATCTCAAAACACTAAAAGTAAGACTAAGGACTCGAATAATGAACTTTGATAACTCAGGTATTGAATTTTCAAAATGTATCCACTAACTTATAAGATTTCTTAATATTCGAGAATCAATTATAATACAAATTCCAAATTCACTCATTGCTTGATCAAATAAGTCCAATTGAATGTGAGCTCTTAAACATTCTTAATAATTCAACATTCTGCCCATTCATTCAAATAATCTATTCTTCTTCGAGGCATGAAAGGCACATTTTAAACACACCTCGAAATGCCTCACAAAAGAATGCATGTTCCTATCAAGTGTGTCGCCTTTTTTAATGCACCTCGAGGCATTTTGCGCACCTCTCCCTGGGGCACGCTCCAAGGCATGCCTCATTTATGTTTTTTTAAGCACTGTGTGTGTGTGTGTGTGTGTGTGTGTGTGTGTGCATGAATGTACGACTACGCATATAAAAAGGTATAAGAATTAATATACCAAAAAATATGAAGTATTAAATTCAAGATAAACTCAACTTCAAAATATGATTTTTCAAGCTTGATCTAGTTCAACTTTGTTGACTCCCTTAATATACCACAATGATTTTAGAAAAAAAATCATGATCAAACTGATCATGATTATAAATCTTATGATTAGATTTTTAGATAATTCTAAAGTAAGCAGTATAATGTAGACTTGTTTTCATTCTACTTATACATGTAGGAAGAAAACTCAACTTAAAGATGGAGTTAGAGGTGTCGAATGGGTCTGCCCGGGCTGGGCCCAGCATGGCATGCAATAGTGTCAAGCTCGGGCTCGTGCTGGGACCACCCTTGACACCAATCGTGTTGTGCTGGGCTGAGGGGTTTCGGCCCACATGCCATACCTGGCCCGTGGGCACGGCACAAGTGACCACCCACCGAGTGTGGTCACGACGGGGCGAGGAGGATGACAAATGACCCCCAACGAGCAAAACTCAGTGAGCCCAGACAGGGTGATGACGATGCAGCGGTGCACCACTGAAACCTTAATTTTTTAAAAAAAATTAAAATTTTATCCGATCCAAACCAGCCCGAACTCATGTGAATTTTGGGCCATGGGCTAATGATGGGCCTGACCTCTACAGAACTTTGCCATGCAAAGCAAGGCACGGTACTGTAGCGTATCGTGCCCAACACGGCATGCCAACCTAGTTAGGCCTGAAAAAAAATAGGTTGGACCAACCCATGCCTGTTAGACACCTCTAGGTGGTGTCTTGCAAGCTTGATCTAGTTTAGCCGTATTGACCCCCTTCATATACCACAATAATTTTGTGAGGAAGACATAACCAAATTAATTATGAATATTAATCTTCCGATTAAATTTTTGGATGATCATAAGATCATCCAGTATTATGCAGGTTTGCTTTCATCCTACTTATTATAGGATTCCTACATCTATAAGAAATAATGAATAAAAAAATATTATAAATTAGAAAAATAATTAATAAATTTAAAAAATTGTATAGAGTGGTATTAGTGATTTCGGATATATGAACTAGTCATTATGATGCATCATTTATATATCTCAATGCTCACTATATAATCTCTTACTAAAAACAAAAAAAAATTTTAGAATTCTCTGAGATTCTTTATCTTTATGATGGTTCTGTCATATATAAGTAGATATGTCAAACGGGCCGGGTCGAGCTGAGCTGGCATTCCGTGCCAGGTACGACATGCTATAGCATCATGCCATGCCTTGCATGACACGGTTCAGATTAGGTCTGGCCCGACAAGGGCCCATAGCCCGGAATCCATATGGTTAGCTCGGATCGACCTAGTTCGGGTCAGGCCAAACCCTAATTTAAAAAAAAAAATAGGATTTCAATGGCACATGCTGCACCGCCATTGCCCTTTCGGGGCTCACCAAGCCTCGCCCGTCGAGCATAGGTTCTTCGGGACATCATCCCAGCATTGTGACCACGCACGATGTGTGGTCACCTGTGCTGTGCCCACATGTCGAGCACTCATGTAGTGCCTGACATGGCACGACCGGTGCCAAGGGTGCGCCCAGCATGGGCCCGGGCACGACACTATTGCATGCCATGCTGGTCCATTCACAGCTGAACCGTGTTGGGCTTCAAGCTGGGCCCGGACTGCCCGGGCCATATGACACACACACACACACACACACACATTTATAGGAATATGATAAGAATCTTCAGTGAATAAAAAATTTAAAATAAAATATTTTGTATTACTTTAAATAATATTTCTAATAATAAAGTAACTATTAATATATTTGTTAGGACTTAAAAATAGATCACTAGTTATATATTTTATTTTAGATGCATGTGTTAATTAAAGTTATATTATAGGCAGGAATAAAAATTATCTCTCACCTTAAAAAAATAAAAAATTTGATAAAAAACCTTAGCACACCTAGCAGACAACATAAGTTTAGTATCCTATATTTATCTATGAAACTAAAAATAATTCAAATGGATATGAGATAACGTTAGAATTATACCTACCTTATGTTGGAGTCATATGTCGGCTATCAATATGTGATATTTATTTATATCAATAATAAGAACAATGAACTTATTATTGAAGATTCAGCCTGTGATACATAAATTTTTTTTACAAAATTCCTAAAAATTTTCGTAGACATTTCAAATATGTATTCATCTGTATACACTCTCACTGCTTACATTGCACTTAAGAGCATGTATGATATTAATAACATATTTAGCAAGTATAGAAATCATCTTGTATTTAGTATTATTGTTGATATAAAAACTAAGTATTTGAAATAATGATCCAACTCTATATTATTTAGCTACCTATATGAAACATAGAATTAAGATGAAAATGATAAAAAATATTTTAATATACATATAAATGTATATGAATCAAATACACTCATCTGAAAGATTCATTGACGAAAAAAGTAACTAATTTATTTATATATTACAACACTAAGTATGATAATTATTGCAAGTCTCTGAATATGAACATGAATATCATGTTTAAAAATAATGACTTATCCATTTAGTTAGTCAATAGACAAATGACTGGGTTGTCTTTCGAATAAAAATGAATTATCTTAGTACTTAGATATCGATTACTATTTCAGCCTATCACAAGATGATAATAAGAATTTGAATATTTTACTATAATAAAAATCATACAAATTTATTTATCTTATGCTATTTAGGATAACATGTGATCTATTGACTTCTCTAGTATCTAACATAACATTGAAATTTTTTTTTTCTGTGTCAGTTAATATTATTTCAGATAGAATATCTAGATTACAATCAAATATCATAAAAACACTTGCATGCATGGACTTAAAAGATCCAAGGTTGTGCATTCAAGATAAGACACATGAGATAATGGAAAATGATGATTCATAGGATATGAAGATCATGAATATGAGGGCACTAGCAACATCTTCAAAAGCATTCATAATGATAATTTGCATCTACATTCGCACTACCATACCACAGACACTAATTGATCATTGATGATTTTGAATTCATGTAATAGCGATAATATGATTGTACTTATTTATTTTTGCCTTTTTTATTTTGTTATGACTTATGCACTATTAATATATTGGATATTAGATTGCACTTACTATCACATTCATTTTTGATGTTTTTTTATTTTAATATGATTTATGCATTTTTATATTATATTTGTGTTTCATTAATCTATTATTAAAATTAAATGAAATTTTAAATATTTTATTTGAGCTAAACTAAACACAAAATCAATTCACAACCACGTCATCACAATTTAAAATTTAAAATTATATTCAAATTTAAAAGTAAAGAAGAAACCCCAAGGTGCCAAAAAATATAAAAAAATAAACCAATTCATGTTGGCACCATGCCAGACACAGCTTGGCACTTTGTGGGCCAATCGCGCCAAGTAGGGACGCTATTTTGGTTCTCATGTCATGCCTAACACAGCACGGTGGCAAGACCATACCTCACTAAAATGTGTCATGTCGGCACAGCATGACCCATTTGATACCTCTAGCATATTATAATTTTATCACTTCATTTCTATCATATGCATTAATAAGCCTCATGATTTATCTGTCACCATCCACCACGATAACTCACACAAGTCCACAATTATTCAAATCTATATACTCATTCTATTTAATCACTTAACTATTAATTTTCTTAACACAACAAAAATCAAAACATATTTATTAATATAAAAATTATTTATGCAACATACAAATAATGTTATATAAATCCTAGACCATACACTACTTTGATATAGATTTTAGAATATACCATAAAGAGAGAGGATTCGAGAGTCACACCCTCATCTCTAATATTTAGCTTGTCTTGTGTTACATATTTATTTTTTAAAGCCTCCTAGGGAGTGTAAAAATCATCCTTAGAATTTGATTGTTGTACTTTGGACTCTAGTTGGTGCATGAAAGAATAAGAAAAAGAAAAAAATATATAATTTTTTTCTCGATTTCTCTATTTTTTTCTTTTATACTCAAATATTTTTACATTACTTTAAGTTGAAGGATGAAGCTATCAAAAAAAATTGCTACTTTAGTCTTTATTTCTTAAGCTTAAGATAGTAATAGAAAGTAACTACAACTCTAAAATATATCAATTTTTTTTGTAACACAAATTAATGATGTTGAGCAATATTCACGACTTGGGCCTAATGTCTTTGAAACACAATCAAACATTAAAAATGATAGCAAATTCAACATTTATCTCTCTCATGTACATCATATAGTCACGATATTATGAATGTCCTCTCATGTGCATAACAAGATTGTGTGGCTGAGAAAAATATAAGTTTGGCATTAGTCTCTCTTAATCATCATATAATAGCAATGCTTAAAGTAGATATGGTTTTGGCATTGATCTCTCTTAGTTATCATATAATCATGAAAATAAAAATGATTACGGTATTAAAAAGCATCTCTTATATACATCAAATAGTCATGACAATGAGAAATATAGCGACGCAAAGAATTGTCTTTCTTATGTCTAAATTGACCGCGACATTGGGAATGGAAATGACTTTTGCCTTGATTTCTCTCATTAATAATATGATTATGGCACTACAAAAATATCACAACACTAGCAAATAGTCTGGCATAAAAAATATGATTTTACTTTCTTTTGAGGACAAAAGTCACGACCTTGGAGAATTGTCGTACTCAATTAAATACCTTCTATAATATTTCATATCTAAAAATTATGACACTGAATAATTATAATAACTTAGCTTGAGTAATTTTGGCTTTATAACTTTTTATAACCTAAAATAATAGTTTTATTCTAAAAACACAACTCTAATTTCAGGCTACACAGTATTATTAAAAGTTAAAAAAAATTAAGATACTAGTAAGTAATCGTGACTTTTAATATTATTGTAGTATTTAGTTACTGCAATGTAAAATTAATATTGTGATAATTTAATTATTACAAAATAAGTATGATTGTGATTATATAATAATATTGTAACCACAACTATTATATTGCATACTTTAATTATGCTGATAAAATAGTTGAGTCAAAGTATACAAAGATTATGATGACTAATTAAGTAGAATTTAGACCAAAAATAAATATCAAAACTATATGATATTCCATAATATACCAATTAGCTAAAACCTCAAGAAACAATATATTTTACTACTATCTATCAAAATCTACTAAAACTCCAAGATCATAGATTAATTCATTTATGTCTCATTCATATGCTTGCACATCATCTAAAAATACCAAAATATTTAAAAATATTTAGTAATTTAAACACCGGACAAATTTTCATACTAAAACTATTGATAATCACCAAACAATAAATTCTCTTTCCGTAAAAAAAATCCAATATCATCTCAAGTTAATTTAACACAATAGTTACAACATCACAATATAAAAATAAATATAAAAATAAATAAAAAATAAAAAACAATAAATTGAGAGAGGTCAACGATATGATTTCTCTTTAGGATCATACCCCTGAAAGATAAAATCTAAATTTGAATACTTGAATAAAAGCATAGAAGTGGATAGCCTCTCCAATTCTCCTTTATTTGTGCCTAACCAATCCAATATCTTGCCTAAAATATCTTTTAAGTATCTTTTATCTTTGCATAATGAAATTCAATGCACCCTTAAAGGATTTCATTACAAAATACAAGACCTTTTGAGTTGCATTGTATTTTCTTACTTTTTTCATTCACGGGCTCTCATGATATTTTGCGTCATTTCAATTTGCATAGTTTCTTTTTCCATTGTTCTCTTCCAATCAACCACGACGATCTCGTACAATATCCCAAGCAATTCAATAATGCCCATAAATCTGATATCAATGGTTTCATCCTTTCCTCCAAAAGTTTGTAGCTTTTATCATCAAACTTTTCTTTCTTTTTGATAAAAAAATCTCTTTTTTGATAGAATTATTTTCCTCACATTGCATCATATTTTGTAACTTCTTCCACTATTGCTATGCATAGGGATTTGATCTTATTTTTTAATTCTTCATTATTTCTATCAGCATCCCATTGTATAATTTCCAAAATACATAAAATATTAATAAACGTATTTTTATCTATAGCTAAGGAATGCTCAATGAAAGATAATTTGTCTTCTTGTCTTCCTCCTTTTTTTTCATCTCTTATATGTTAGCTCCTATAAAAAATAAATCTTCTTCCGAGATTTAGATTATTATATCAATCTTAGATCCATGTAAAGGTGACAAGTGGGTCAGGTGGCTCAGGCACGGCCCGAATTAGTCATGTCTGGCTCAGTACAATATGGTCCAGCTAGGCCATGGGCAATCATGCCTCGTATAGAACCAAGCATGCCGACATACTTGACCTAGTAGGCATGATCCAAAGGTACATGACCCATGACACAAGATTGGATTAAGATCGTAGGTCACAAACTCATGGATCACATGAACCATGACCTGAATTTTTTTAAAAAAAATTAGGCGTGTTTGGACATGCCCATTACAAATTCACATAATAGGCCCAAACATGGAAAGCAATGGGCATGGCATGTGGCTTTACGTGTAGATAAAAAAAACATTTTTTAATTCAGATTATTTGTAGTCATCACATTTGATTTCAATGACTACAGTAGAAATCTGATGGTATTTCTATACTTTAAAAATATAAAAAAAATCTAAAAATTAAAAAATATATATATTATTTTAATGTAAAAAAAAATTTAAATATAAAATTGAGAATTCTAGAATTTCTCTCTCATCTTCTCTCTTATTTTCAATTTATCCTCTCAACTCTCCTTCTCATTTCTATGCTCTTTTAACTCTTTGGACATAGCTAATCCTATTGTGATTTTCGAAGTTGTTGGAAAATAAGGCACGGCCTTCTACTCAAATAAATCAATGCAGCATAGTTAAGGTTACGAAACACAATTTTTTTTTATTTTTAAAATTTTATTATTAGTTTATTACATAATATAATATTCTAAATATATATTACAAAAAAAACAAATAGAAAGTTAATTATAATGAATTTAATATAGATTTAAACAACAATAACAACAAATCGACTGAAAATTTCAAGAGTAAAACTAGGTTTCCTCTAATAACCTCAACACACCCATTTGCCCAAAAAAATCTAATATTGAGCTAACTTTAATAGTATATACTCACTTTAAGATAATAAATAATAAAAAATCTAAAAATATCAAAAAATAATAATCATAATATAATATATAATATTGCAAAAAATATACACGTATGATTGCATTTAACACTAGTCACCTTAAAAGACATACCAATCAATATAACAAAAAATATAATGTATTAGATCTCGGGCAAAATCAGTTGAACAACATAATTTTTGAAATTAGATCGAGTCAACTTCATTGACCCTCTACACATATCACAGTGACTTTGAAAGGGAATGCATGCCCAAATTGATTACGTCTATTACATCTTTTGATTATATTTTTGAAGAAACCTAGAATAATAAGTATTATGCATATCTATATTCAGTCTGCATATCATAGAATACCTATGTATACTACTAGAAATAACATAATAAAATATTCTATGTTAAAAAAATAATTAATAATTAATTATTTTAGAAAATATTATAGCACAGTGTCCGTAATATCTGATATTTAGACTAATCAAGATGATGCATTATTTATATGCCTCACTAGCCACTATGTACAATCAAGATGATGCATCACTTAATAAGAAAATTTTATAATTTATTGAGATTATCAAACTTCTTATAAACCTATCATATATTATTGTGATAATAATTTTTAGAAAATGTCATTCAAATTAAAATATTTAGTAAAATTTTTGATATTACTTCTAATAATAAAGTAGTCATTGGTAGAGATGTTAAACGGACCAGGCAGCCCAACCCAATTCATCCGTGAGTAGCCTTGCACAGCATGCTCTAGAATCATGCCTCGTTCTGGGTTACCACATGGCACAATTTGTGTCATGCTAGGCTAGCATGAGTCATGCCTCATGGAGGGCTAGGCAAGACCTGTGTGCCTAGGCCGATGACATGGGAAACTAACCCAGGTGACCACCCAAAAAGGCAGTCAAATATTTTTAAAACAATCAATCATATAAGCTGAATGTGATTATGTGGCCGATTATAATAGGCCGATCACGTAAAACATCCACCCATTGCATTTTCAAGCAACAGGTTTCACACATTTTGGCAAGGTCATGCACTCGATCATGCCACAAATTACTTTGATACCATGTTAAAAGTTGAAATGCATAAAATAGAATAAATACTCGATCAATAAATAATATATCAAATGAGCTTATATAATAGATGAAAGTAATTGAGACTCTCACAGATTAAGTGTTCCCATCAAAGATATAAAAAAAGAAAAACTAAATAAAATCACAAATATAATAATCAAGAAAAGTAATAAAATATTTTATATTGTTATATATAATCACCTTACAAAGTAGGTAGGGCACGACATGATTTAGTCATGTCTGGCATAATACTACCCGATTCAAAGTCATGCATGGGCGTGCCATGGGTGTGCCATGGGCAGGCCTGCAACATGGCTTGGGCCATTATAAACCAAAATTTCTAGCATTAGAGAAGCAACACGGTATGACCTAGCACAACAGCTCATGCGGGCTAGTTTTGGCCCGCTAGCCAAACAAGCTAATCTGATCCTAACCAGGCTAGCCTGATCCTAACCCAAGCTAGCTTGGACTAAACTCATGCTTGCCTAGAATGAACTAGGCTATCCAAAAATAAATCGGGCAAGCCTAAAATGAATCGAGATAACCTAATCAAGCCTAACCCAACTTGGCACAACCGAGCTAAAAGGCATGCTAACGAGTCATGTCGGGGTACCCATTTTTAGAGTCATTCCAACACAACATGTCCCATTTAAGATATATAATATATCTTAAATGAGAGTCACATCATTAATGCAATGCTTAGTTTCAAAATCTTCAATTTCTCCATTGATAAATATACAATATGATAGTGCATCACTAGTATATCTATTTTAGCCCAAGCATAACTCTTATGCATAAACAAAAATATATAAAATGTATCTCACTCAATCCCAATGTAAGTTATCTATCTTGTTCAATAAATTTTTTCAACATTAAAAAAAATGTCAAAACACATATACTTTAAAAAGTAACTAACTAAAAATAAATCATATATAGAGTACAAATAAAATATGTATCAAAATAAAAGACTCAATATTAATATTGTTATGTCATTTGGCCAATACAATAGTATAATTGGCCACAATAATATTAATGACTCTAAACTCCACAAAGAAAAATATAAATGACCACAATAATGTAATCACAAATGACATAGATGTTGACTCTTGAATTTATGACTTAAAAATTGGAAGAGAGATGATTAGAAGAAAAAACCATAGAAACATATGTCTCGGCTCGAGCTAGCAACGCCCAAGAAAAAAAATTAGAATACTCCCAAGTAAGCATCACGTGACCAATAGACATACACAAAAAATCTAGAGCAAATTTCATAGCCTAATGTATGACCTTTGAACTTTGAAATGTACTACATATGTTAACATGCAACATCTAACTTCTCTCCTAAATATATCCCAAGCTCTCACAAAAAAAATAAGTTATCATTGGCTTCTTCCCTTTTGAAGCACCTCTCTAGTTCTCTTACAATCACCATGTAAAAAAAAAGTACTATAATAGTTTGATTGATCATCTCAGCTATGTTTTATCTTAGTGTAAGCATTGATATTTGAATCATTATTTAATAAATATCTGAAAAAAAATAGAAATGTATTCTCACTAAGGATTTGGGTTCATAAAATAAAATATTGCTCCAACAAATATAAGTACAATTTATTATGAATTTGATCATCTAATCTCCTTAATATAATCAAACCTGTTAACACACGTACTATCTCATCAACTATGTTTAAGCCACATTGTGAGTTACATCATTTTAATCAATCATTTATAAATTGCAAGTCAATAACTAAATAATATTATCATACAAATAAAACATTTTAAACGAACACATTGACATAATTAAGTCCTAGACTAGAAGTGTCAAACGGACCCGCCCAACATGGATTTAGGCAGCCCGACCGTGTTTCCGTGCCGGGCCAGGCACGGTTACTATACCATGTCGTACATAGCCCGACATGGTTTCTTCAAACTAGGCCCAGCACGGCTGATTATTTTACCGTGCCGAGTCAGGCCCGTACGGGTCGGTTAAAAAAATTAAAATTTTTCTTTATTTTTAATATTTATGTAATTATAAAATATAAATTAGATTATATAATATTTTAAAATATTTAAATTATAACTTGAAAATTATTGAATAGTTATAAAGTTTAATTTTTTTTATTTATTTTAATTATATTTTAATCAGATTAATAGATTTAGATTATAATATATTAGAATTAAATTTTAAAATTTTTAATTAAATTTTTTATTTTTTTTTTTGTATTTTTTTTATTGATAATTAAGGGGCAGAATCATGAGGGCCGTCGGTTTCTGCCCCATAGCCGTTGGAGGCAAAATCCAACTGCTAAAATTCAAATTATTTTAATTTTTTTTTAATATCGAACCGTTGAAGATTTGGGGCGGACCCGCGAATCGGGTGCAGAGAGGTGGAATCAGACCCGGGCCGGGCAGTTTCCAAAAAGCTGCTGCCGTTGGTGCTGGGTGGGGCGGTGTCTCAGGTCATGCCAAGGTACCATACCAACATGCCATGAAACCGTGTCGGGCTAGGCACGGCACGAGGCCCGGTAGGTCTCAGCACAGCAAGGCATGGTTGGTGCAGTGGACAAGCACGGCACGGGCATGGGCATGAAAAATTCTCATGTCGTGTCATGCCTCATGCCAGGCCGAGCCGGTTAACACCTCTATCTCAAACTAATTTTCACATATGACATGAACAAAATATGATGGTTATACTCGGATTAATCGACTTTGATGGATCAACAAATATGTCGATCACCAACAAATTATTTGATACAGCCTCAGGTGGCTCATCTAACAAGTATCTCACATACCCTAGGCCCAAGAACTAACCCTCACCAAATTAGCCCACAATGAATATGTATTCACCTTTAATTATACTAGATTATATTCATTGATCTTACATTAATTATAATCATCATTATCAACAAAAGATATACAAAAAAATAAAAAAAAAGTGTCCATGTAATATACCAACATCATTAAAACACAATTGTAAAATAACACCACATCAAACAACAAAACACTGTAACAGCCACCCCAAGCACCATTACAAGTCCACAACACACCACAACCACAATAACAGTAAGCACAAGCACCATCACAACACACTGCAAACACAGTAACAGTTCACCACCAGAACCATGATGAAAACAACCACAAAAACCACCGGACATTCATAGTGCCACCAAGGTACCACCACCAGTGTCTCACAGTATAATATTCACACATTCATGGAAACAAAAAAACACAAAAATGTCACGACTGCACTTCTTCCAGAACACCAGCACCACCATTATTGGCACCCATTGTCGCTGATCTCATGCAAGGTGCACCACCATGTCAGTAATTCTTTATTTTATTTTTAATTAAGAACTGAAAATCACAACATATATACTCATGTTGGGACAGCCCACATGCCGGATGTTCACATTCTGACAAATAAAAAAACATATACAAAGTAAACTAACAAACAAAACTAAATCTAATGTGTATAAACTATGGTTTTATTTTTTTTTTTTTTTTTTTTTTTTTGCATCTAAAATTTTATCAGCAGCTTAGTTACCATAAATAAACTTCAAGCTCAAACAAGGTTTTCTCAGATTACTGTTACAAATTATTGTGATGGGATACCCCCATTCCAACAAAGTCCTCCAGGGTGCCAGCATTACCTATGAGAAACCCAACAAAAGAAAATAACCAGTGGCCATTCACAATAAGGTCAAGCATCGTCTGATTCCAAGCACTAAACGTAGTTAAGCTTCCCAAGTAACCAGTAGTTAATCCAACAGCCAGATGATGAGATACATCTGATATATTGCTTTTGAAAACAATTCCACACCAGCCCATCAAGAATGACCCAACCTAAAACAATTATATTGGTGAGAATCAAGTCCTCAAGCAACTCATGCAGGGTAAAAGCATGTGGACATGTCTTGTATGTGTTTAAGCAAGCAAGCATTTTATGTGTGCAAACAACTTTTTTATACATATAACTAGAGTTTCAGAATGAATTGCTGAGTAAAGATGATTAAGAAATCAAACTTGCCTCTTTAAAACATTCCTCATTTTAACTATTTTCTATTATTACACAAAACAACCTGAAAATTTGGATAGTAAATTTTCAACTCATTTTAGAGAAAACATCATCTACCATCTCCTATCTAACGTAATATGGCTTCTGCTTCCCTTCTTTTCTCCATCTGATGTCTACATTTTTCCTCTTCCTTTGTCTCAGTATCTTCCCATTTTGTTGACCAAATGATATCCCTCATCGTTGGTACCCAACTTTTTTCTTCTAACAACCTTCAACTTTTACTTCTTACACCATGAACTTTCCTATTGTCATTATGATGTCCCTCTTAATTTCTTTTCCCAATGTGCTTAATAACATTGTCAGATCTCAGGAATGCATAACAAAAATGATTAAATTTATAGAACAAAGTCCTAGAAGAATTGATGATAATAAGTGTAGAATTTGTATTAATAAGTCAAAAATGAATAATAATGAATTCATATGAAATAGTGCATCGATAAATAAAAAATGTGTTTAGACCAACTAAATCACAAAGGGGGACCCCAGAAGGAGAAGTACTCTATATTCAAATTGATGCGTAACTCAAATTTGAATGCTCTACTAATTAAAAATGTTCATGATCTCTAAAAGAAATCACAAATCATAATACGTAAAGAATGACATCAAGGTAAACATGACGAAAAGGAATTAAAAAATAATTAATTATATTAACCACATAAGTTATATTTAATTTTGTGATAGTGAGATAATTAATTTTTTCCTAGGATTATCTTAAACAAAAAAGAATAAACTATAAAAATCTTATCATATAACAAATTAGTACTTGAATCAATTAGAATATCTAATGGATAACAACCAATAAATCAATGTCTATCAGAATATCATTTATAAGATAATTATAGTGCACGAGCTTCATAAAATCTATGGTATTAAACTATAACTACAAATATTCTTTGAGTTGAGTATTTTTCAGCTTGTACTCTCCCATAATTAAAATATCATTCACATATATAATATACAAAATCATACTTATATTAGAATTCATCTAAAAAAAACAAAAAAAAAATCATAATACATATAAAAATTGAACATAATATATATCTGTGAAAACCTCATAAATTAGACTAGCGATGAATGATTCATGTTATATAATATATTTCATAATCTACAAATTATATTTGAATATGTAGCTCAAAACTAATGTCGTTGCTTAATATGCAACTCATTCTTGTGAATAAAAGATATTTTTATATCTAATTAATATATTATCTAGCTATGAAATATATCTCAAGGTCATAGGTATTATGTTTTCCTAACCTAGAAAGAAATTATGATCAAAACAAATATTTCCAAATATTATAATCTCTCTCAATGATGCATGATTTAATAAAACAAATAATGAGAAATAACATAAGAGGAATATATGAATTGTCTCGACCATATGCTTATTCTTTCTTTTCATTATCTTATTTTGTGAGGGTATACTCACACATAAAATTAGATGGATGATCTTGTAATCTAATAGTAAATACTAAAGTTGTCTAATATATATTTTTAATATTGTCTAACATATATTATAATATATTATAACTTCTAATTTTCATTAATTTTTATTAAATTATTTTTTTATCATTTTATGAAATAACTAAATATAAAAATGACATAATCTAACACAAAAAAATACACACGTAAATCATAACTAATCATTAATAAAAATAAAATATATATATCTAAAGCCCTCTTGAAGTATATCTATATTAAGTCTTTATATGCCTAAGTGTATTATATTGAATAAGTAATTACTTATACTATTAAGGTAAGTAATATAAGAAAATCTAATATATTTTCCTAACAAATACATCTCATTCTCCAAGATAGAAATACTCTTAAGACAATGATACAATATTCTCTATTTAACTAATGATAAATAATCAAATTAAAAATGTATAAGCTAATAGTACAAAGCACTTAAACAGCTAATTAAGAATCATCCCATAGACATATAATCATTCATCAAAATTTTCAATCCAATAAATAAATATCAAAATAAAAATAAAAATCAAAATTAGCATATCTAAAATTGTAAATTTCATAAAGAAGAATAATAGGATATTCAAGAATAAATACAACACAAAAGAAATAAATGATCAAGTTAAATATTATCAAATTCAATGACTTTTAAGTAATTATCAATAACTATCATAATAAAAATAGAAAAACTAATTATTATAATAACCAAACCTAATTCAATGACTTTTAAGTTAATTAATAGGCAAGAAATAATAAAAAGAAATCGATTACATAAAATGTAGATATTAGCTATTAAGTCAATAATCCAAAAATACAAAATAGAAAAACTAATTATTATAATAACCAAACCTAAAATACGAGAAGAATTTATTGATACCCAACTAAGGAAAAAACTCATTTATTCCTCCTCTCACTTTAGAAGGGGTCAGTAATGAACAACGTCTTCTACAAGACTAAAAATTCCTCAGACATGACATGTTGCCCCATCTCAATAAAACATGTTTATCAACCACTACAAACATAGTGGTTGATAAATATGAGAACGTTATGAGTATCACTAGATGAATATGATAATCGATGTCTCAACTATATGTAATACTCTCAATCTCCTATATAAAACATCTCTCAACAATTTCCTATGCTGTAATTCATCATCTTACATTGTGTACAATGGGGTATGGCTCTCCTACATTGGCACCTCCTCAATAACAAACAAGTACAAACATAGATGTCTCTCTAATATCTTTCAATCTTTCTCGCATTAATTAAATTGAATAGTGATGTAACTTTAATTTAGTGGACAATTTCCTATGGTGTAGTTCATCATCTTGCATGTTATGCAAGATAATAAAATTGAGGCTAGCACTACATCAAAGGACTACCACATTGTGATCAAAGAATGAGTCTGCCTGTAGTCACCTCACCTTCATCTCATCACTGAATAGTTCATTTGTCAACTAGTCTACCATCCTCAAACTAAAGATTCATGTATTAACTTATGTTGCTCACAAAAAAAAAAATCTGGTTCTCAAGTTTTCATAAAATAATAACCATAATTTTAACCTTCTCCACACAAAAAATTTTAAAAAAATCACACGGTATACTGGTGCACAAAAATCAAGGTTTTTTGTGCACCACCCAACAAAATGTTCCCCCGCCAAAAACATACTTGCATTGCCAAAAGAAAAACATTGTTGTACATATAAAACCAAAATATACAGCACATTGCATGGCTGGGGTGCGCAAAGTCAGATTACACATGAAAAATAACACAATGTACATTGTTTTAGCCAAAAGATTCATGCACAACACATTTCATAGCCAAAAGAAAAACATTGTTTTACACATTTCATGTGGCCACAAACAACACAATATGTCATCGCACACAATGGGTGTGCAGCAGTGAACCATGACAAAAAAAAAATAATAACCATAACACATGTCAAAAAATAGTTAGAGAAATATTATATATAGAAAATTAAATGGAAAACGCAATAAACTCATAAAAAAAATATAAGTGAAATCGACAATAAATATAAGCTATTATAATTGAGGCAGCTAACATGTTGAGCACTTCAATCCATAATTGAGGCAGCTAACATGTCGTGCCTAGTGCGTGGCAATGATGGATTTGGCACGACCCAACCTAGCCCAACATGAACTAGCACGACCTAGGCAGCCAACATGCCAAAAGGTCATGCCATGCTTCTATTTTTTGAAACCATGTTGGCATGCCAAGGCCCGTGGCACAAACCGTGTCATGCTAGGCACAACAAGGTGGCATGCCTAGGCCAAAAAAACCGAGTCGTGCCGACTTAACATGATCCATTTAATACTTCTAGCCAATCACAATAACATAAAACAAGTTATTACTACAAAGATATCAAAACAACACATAATAGAATCAAATTCACTCATGTCATGATATCATAAAATAGAATCACAACACTAATAGACATGTTATAATTTTAATTGAGTCACAATTTCATAAAACATATTATAGTTTCAATTGAGCCATGACATCACAATGCATGTCGCAACTCCAAATATTTGAAATATTCAACTGATAATTTATTTATATTAATTATAATTGAATGCTAGGATATGGTTGATCTAATACTAAAAATTTACAAAATTTTGCATTCCAAGTTATCAACCTAACATATAGTGCTTCTGATTGTGGAAGAAATTGAAGTATCTTTGAGAATGTAGGTTACTAGAATAATTAAATATAAATGAATGCCTTTATAAAATTTTTTAACATAATATACAATCATAATTTTTTTCTAAATTCATAACAAGAAAAAAAAATATGGTGGAACTTTAATGCTTAAATGATTTGAATACATTAAGTACAACAAAGCCTTAATAAAATGAGCATCACACAATTAATCATATTATCTTTAGAGATGTAAATAATAACAATAAATGATTGATAAAAAGAAAAAAAAAATAAACATGCTACAAAAGATTATTTGATATTTGAAATTTATGATTTAACATGTAATGATGTTGCAAAAACTAATGAAACTGAGGATCTTAAGATTTATACAATAGCTAAATAAGCTCAAGCAAAATATTAACACTAAAATCAAGACCAACAAATTCTAAATATAATCCACTTGCTTTCATTAATAAATATGAAGAGATTATCTATTCTATTTATCGGGATAAAAAATTAAAGATGAAAGAATATAAGAGTAATGATAAAAATAATAATAATAATAATAATTTTATTAATTTAAAATTTAAGAAAAATCTATGAGTATTTATTTTGATTATCTTTTAAAACTTTAAATATTTATTATGTTGGAAGAATGATAGTGATAATGATTTTGTGAATTTAAAATTTAAGAAAAATCTATGAATGTTTATTTTATTTATCTTTTAAAACTTTAAATATTTACTATGTTGGAAAATATAATGATATTTTATTTTTATGTTTGATATAATATATTTAAAATTTAAATTTTTAAATTTGTATGCTACATTATTAAAAATATCATTATTTTGATTTATAATTATGAATGTTTATAATGATGTGAAATATTAATAATATTTAATTTTTATATTTGATATTTTTATTTTATTATAATTTATTAATAGATTAAAATTATAGATAATATTTAATGAAATATAATATTTATATATATATATTAGTTAAAGTATATCTCACAAAAAAAAACTCATTTTATTTATATCTTGCACATCAATGCCCCAAAAAACTTATATATCTAAGTGTGTCCTGCGTCTCACATAGCTATGAGTACAGCAGCTTATTAGATCCTCCAAGTGTACACTTGCTAGTTACGTTATCCTTACTCATTAAGTATTTTCTAGATTTCTTTCACTGGGTGCTTTTAGCTAGTATATGAACACTTTTATGTCTAATATTCTTTTTTCTCACTATGTTATTTCAAACTTCTTTAATATAATTTGGTAGGTAATATTCATGTCACAGGAGATCACACTCATTTTACTTTTTTAGATCTTATGATATTATCGTGACCAATAGTATAGTTGTACAAATCAAAAGGTATGACAATATCAATATTTAGTCTTTTCTTTTCACATAAATTATTATTATTTCAAAGGTTCATCATGATTTATTTTTAATTAATTATTTTACTAAATAACTAAGTTATGCTATTTTTTATCTTAAAAAAAATTTTTATCCAAAATCGATGAACCAAGTAAATGACTTACTAGTGGATTGAGCAACATGAATTTACTATATTAGATAGTTGATCCATTAGTCATGCACTCTCAATTATGATATCTATAATTAGTAAGTTGAAGATTCTGATACTAAATATCAAAGGGATGAAATATATTAATTATGAAGCATATCAATTAATAAAATATATTTAAACTTCTATATAGCACATCAAAAAAAAATTAAAGAAATTCATTCACTATAATTCATTCAAATATTTTGAAATCATGTAGGATAACTACTCATAATGGCATCAAATTTTATTAATTTTATCAATTTTATTATTTTTATTAATTATTATACTAGATATACATTATTATTGATTTCCAAAGAAAGAACTCTAATTGCCTATAAAAATTATTTTTAGGTAGAGGTCGTACCCAAGTGCACAAGACACCCACTTTAGCGCATAAACTAAGACTGTTTAATATATCGATAGTTTTAATTCAAAAAGTCAAAAAGATTGTGATTAATAAATCTTAAACCTGAGATTTACCGCTTTTAAATGAAAACATTTGCAATAACACCAAAATATGACTTCCAATATATTCATCCAACACAGAGACATCAAAGACAATTAATTGTTTTTGTATTTTTCTCGCACAAATAAATTTAATATTAGAGTTCTTATGATATCTAGTGTATTAATATTTTTGTAATCTTTATGAAATTTTATAAAAAAAATAAAAATTCAATTTAAATATATAATTAAATATTATAATAATTAATTATTCTTTAAGGTATATTTCTCATTATATTTCTAACTTTTTTGAGAAATATGAGATGAATTATAAAACATTTTATGTTAGTACTAAAGTACATGATTGAATATCAAAGAAAAAGAATCAATATTAAATTGAGATAATTATGACACTTCTACTAAATAAGAATGTTTCTATATGCAATTTGGGATAATCAATAATAACTATTAGATTGCTAATCAATCAAATATCATCTTTTGTTCATCAATATCATACCTCAAATTAATTTTTATATTATGTAATGATATTTTTTCATCTTTCCCATAAGATTTTTAAGTGTACTTATCTTATTCAATGTCTCTTTCTAAGTAGAGAAAATATAAATGCTCGTGTCAATAATTACACCTTTATTGAGTACTCTAATATTCAAAATGTGTACAAGTACTACTCACCAAATATCATGGGAATCATTAAAAATGTAGATTTAATATTCTTTGAGTTTGTTGGGAGTTGGATGACACAACTCTATATGAAACAGCGCCAAAAAAATCAGATTATATGGATCAGTGCCGAAAAAATCAGCGTAGGATTATATAGAGCAATGCCGAAAAACCAAGAAATTTGAGCAGGGAGCATTGGCGTCGGGTTTAATGTCAGCTTCGGCATCAAAATGTTCGAGCAATGCCGAAAAATCGATCAGCACTATTTAGGTTTTACGGAATTTTTTTTTTGAAGACACTCAGTACACAATAGGCATACGCCTTCTTCTTCGAGGCATGAAAGGCACATTGTGTCGCCTTTTTTCATGCGCCTCGAAGCATTTTGCACACGCATCACCCTAGGGCATGCTCCAAGATGGACCTCATTTATGTTTTTCTAAATAATGGAAGCAACTAACATTACTAGTAGTATAAATTGTAAAATTGAAAGTTTTTTATATTTTTTTTCATATTCAAAAAACTTATATGTATTCCATTTTCATATTGTTGGTATATTGTGTGAACACAATTTTAAATTAAAAATATATTTTTTAAAAATGGTAAATAAGTTATTTTTTAATTTTCCAATTTTTTAAAATTGTAATGTGCAACATATAGATGTGTGTGCATGAGTATTTATATATTGAGGTATTTATCTAGTTTTTTCACTTTTTGTATTTTTAATTGAATATCCAACATATAAGTTATTTCAATTATATTTACTCATTATATAAAAAAATATATTATAAATTAATTATTATGACCGTGTTGTTTAATTTATTTTTATACATAAGTTTTAACATAATATCACTACTAGATTTATAAACCTAATGTGTGTATGAATATAATAATAATTATATGCATTATTGTGTAGAGCAAATAAAGATGTCAAACAAGGAGTATCGTACTGACATGGCCCAATTTATTTAATCCTAATCAAGCCACCATATCATGTCTGACAGGGCACGAGATGCATTCTCATGTCGTGTCATGCCAGCACAGGCTCATTATAGGTCAGCGTCAGCCCAGCACAACCCGATTGACCAGCAACTTGGCACTTCGATGCTAAGTTGTGTCAGGTCAGTTCTAAGTCTTATCAGGTCATGCTGGTTTTGAACATCAAAATTTGAAAGGCACAATAAAAAAATTTTTAATTATTGAATTTATCTTAAATATTTTATTTGAAAATTAAATATTAAAATTAAAAATTATATTGCATTCTAAATTTAAATAAAATAAATTCAATAATTAGAAAAAATATTTTACACTCAACTCAAAATATTATATATAAAAAAATAATAAAATTCAAAATTCTGATTCAACTCAAAATTCAAAACTCAAAATAAACTATTGAAAAAACTCATAAACATAAATAATAATAAATAACTTATAAACTTAAAATTACAAATATGATACATAACAAAAGCATAAATAAAAAAAAAATATGCATCATATATTTCATCAGTACATGTGTAGTATAGTAGTGCAGATACATATCATTATTGTCATGTTTAATTTTAAATGTAGCATTTGTGGTGGCTTCAATATTCTTAATGTCTTGTGAATCATCATCTGATAATAATAATCACTTTATCCTAAATTTTTAATCTTGAATTTATCTAATCTTTCAAATATACAAATATTTTTATAATATTTAATCACAATCTTAATTTTCTATCTAAACTAACAATGATATTCACAAAAAAAAAAATTCCAATATCATACTAAATATTGAAAAGGCAAATAAATCATAAAAAAAAAGAAAGCTAACTCAAGTTGAGCAATATAATCAAACTTGTTGAAAAAGAAAGTAAGAGAGAGAAAAAAAAAAAACCTTCATTTTTTTTTAATGTCTGCCGCTTCACCTTATATTTCACACTCCCCCTCAAGCTGGAGCGTGTGCGTCATATGCACCAAGCTTGTTACAAATATATTTAATCCTAGGACAACTGAGAGATTTAGTGAAAATATCTGCTAGTTGATCATCTGAATTAACAAAACGTGTAGCAACACATCCTAATACGATCTTCTCTCTAATGAAGTGACAATCAACTTCAATATGCTTGGTCCTTTCATGAAAAATTGGATTGGATGTAATATGTAATGCGGCCTGGTTATCACAGATGAGTTTCATCTCTTCATCCTTTCCAAATCTCAACTCTCGAAGAAGATGTTTCAACCATATGAGTTCACATGTTGCCAAAGCCATAGCTCGATACTCGGCTTCAGCGCTAGATCTCGCCACTACATCTTATTTCTTACTCTTCCAAGGTATTAGATTACCTCCAATAAATACACAGTACCCTGAAGTGGAACGTCTATCTGTGGGTGAGCCAGCCCAATCTGCATCTGCGTAACCAACAACCTGAGTATGACCTCTGTTCTCGTACAACACACATTGGTCTGGTGTACTTTTGATATATCGAAGAATGCAGATTACGGCATCACAATGACTATCACATGGTGACTGTAGGAATTGACTAACAACACTCACAGGAAAAGAAATATATGGACGAGTAATGATGAGATAGTTCAATTTACCTATGAGTCGTCGATATCTCCTAGGGTCTCCTAAAGGCTCCCCCTTTCCTGGTACAAGTTTGACATTTGGATCCATAGGTGTGTCTACCAGTTTACAATCTAACATACCGGTACCTTCCAGGATGTCTAAGGCATACTTCCTTTGGGAAAGGACCACACCGGAACTGGATTGAACTATCTCAATTCCCAAGAAATACTTGAGTTTCCCCAAATCTTTGGTCTGAAAGTGGGTAAAAGAATGTTGCTTTAGTTTCTGAATATCATCCTGATCACTGCCTGTAATGACAATGTCATCCACATAAACAACCAGATAAATACACTGCCCCAATGAGTTATGATGATAGAAAACTGAATGATCTGTTATACTGCAAAGCATGCCAAACTCTTGAACAACAGAACTAAAACGACCAAACCATGCTCGATGAGAATGTTTCAAGCCATATAGAGAACGGCGTAACTTGCACATTAAACCAGACTCCCCCTGAGCATCAAAACCAGGAGATTGCTCCATATAAACTTCCTCGGCAATATCATCATGAATGAATGCATTTTTAATATCCAACTGATAAAGAGGCCAAGAACACATAGCAGCCATGGAGAGAAGCAGACGAACAGAAACAATCTTGGTAACAGGAGAGAATGTGTCAGCATAATCAGAACCATAAATCTGAGTATAGCCTTTAGCAACTAAGCAGGCCTTAAGGCGATCAACCTGACCATCAGGACCAACCTTAATTATATAGACCCAACGACAACCAACTGTAGATTTACCAGAGGGTAAAACAACAAGATCCCAAGTGCCATTAAAGTGTAGAGCAGCCATTTCATCCACCATTGCCTGTCGCCAGCCTAGATGGGAAAGAGCTTCATGAGTGCTCTTTGGAAGAGAAACAGAGGATATAGCAGAGACAAAAACAGAATAGGGTGAAGATAATCGATGATAACTCAAAAAATTGTAAATAGGATAAGGATTACGAGTAGAGCGATTACCTTTCTGAGTAGCAATGGGTAAGTCATCAGGAGAGGGTGGAGCCGGGGCAGGAGAAGCCGAAGGGATAGGAAGTGAGTCAGCAGGTGCCTCAGTAAACGACAGAGGAGCATCGACACGAGGACGACGATGATAAACCTGAAGTGGTCGAGGCACAACATCAGGTGAAGAGACAATGGGAATGGACAATACTCCAGAAACAGGAAGAGACTCAGAAGTAGTGGAAAAGAATGGTGAGTCCTCAAAGAAAGTAACATCAGCGGAGATAAAGTAACGATGAGTCTCAAGAGAATAACAACGATAACCCTTCTGAAATCTGGAATATCTCAAGAAGAGACATTTCATGGCTTTGGCTGAAAGCTTGTCCTGTCCAGGAGTGAGAATATGAACAAAGCAAGTACAACCAAAGACACGAGGAGGAAGGAAATAAAACAGTTGGTCAGGGAAGAGAATGGAATGAAGAATCTGATCATGTAAAACAGAGGAGGACATACGATTAATCAAATAATAAGCGGTAAGAACAACGTCCCCCCAAAAACGAAGAGGAACATTACTATGGAGGAGGATAGTACGAGCTGTCTCAACAATATATCGATTCTTGCGTTCAGCTACCTCATTTTGTTGAGGAGTATGAGCACAAGAAGACTGATGAAGAATCCCATGATGAGACATAAATGAAGTAAAGGGGGATGAAAAATATTCCCTAACACTGTCACTGCATAACACACGAATAGAAATATTGAATTGGGTCTGGATTTCAGCATAAAATTTTTGAAAAATAGAAAATAACTCAGCTCGATTTTTCATTAAAAATAACCAAGTACATCGAGAATAGTCATCAATAAAAGTGACAAAATACTGAAATCTTAAAGTAGACGTAGTCCGACAAGGACCCCAAACATCAGTGTGGACAAGCTCGAAAGGAGACTTTGCCCAATTATCCAAATACTTTGGGAACGAGACACGAATATATTTCCCAAGCTGACATGACTCACACGAAAGCGACGACAAAGTGGAAAAATAAGGGACCATCTTCTGGAACTTGGAGAGACTAGGGTGGCCCAAACGACTGTGAATGAGGAGAGAAGCATCAGTGGAAATGCAAACTGCAGGAGATGAATCCGAGGTGATGTGATAGAGGCCTTGAGACTCACGTCCTATGCCAATCGTCTTCCCCGTACTCCGGTCCTGCAAGGTCACAAATTTATCAGAAAAGGTAATAGAGCAATTAAGAGTACGAGTGATTTTGCTGATAGAAATAAGATTAAAAGGACATTTATGAGTATAAAGGACAAAAGTGAGAGGTAGAAAAGGCAGAGGAAGAGCCAAACCAATACCTTTAGCCACAGTTTGAGAACCATTAGCTAATGTAACAGTAGGTAAAGCAGAGGTAGTAGAAATAGAGGAGAAAAAATCCTTATTACCAGATATGTGATCAGAACTCCAGAATCTAGAATCCAGGGTCCAAGAGAAGATGCGTGGGTAAGGCATGCAGAGGCATTACCATGCTGGGCAACAGAGGCAACAGAAGCCTGATATGCCTGAGATGCGGAGGAGCTCGGAGGCTGAGGCAGCTGAGAATCAGAGGACTGGACCATATGGGCAGTGCGAGGAGGCCGTCCATGTAACTGATGGCAACGATCACAAGTGTGACCAAGTTTATTGCAATAGGTGCAATGAGGACGTTGGCCCCTACCTCGGTTACCTCTGCGGCCTCCTTGAGTGGTAGTGTGAGAAACTAACACAGAAGAATCTGAAGTGCTATCAGTTGGCAAAGTCTGAGTGGACGAGATACGAAGGAGGCAAACAAACACATCATCCAAGGACAAAACTGATGAACTGCCAAGAATCTGATCGCGGACAGGCTCAAGATCCAAACAGAGGCCAATAAGAGTAAGGACCATGAAGAACTTATCAAGCTGTGTTTGTTGAGCCCCAACATCAGAAGTAAGAGGCATCACAGTCAAGAACTCTTCCTTAAGAGAAACAATCTGGCCAATATAAGTAGATAGATCCAAGTCCTGTTGGTTGAGATGGACAATAGCAGAAGCCACCTTATAAAGACGCTGGATATCATTCGTGTATAATCCTTTAGCTTGAGTCCAAAATTTAAAACAAGTTTTGTAGGCCCGAAGATGATGAAGAATCTTAGGATCAACTGATTGCCACAATATACTACATAACTGGGCATCTATCTTCCTCCACTATACGCGGTCAACCTCTGGGATATATGTCTCCTGTGTAACCAGGTGATCCTCATATCCTTGACCCATAAACCATAGTTCAACAGAAGCTGACCAGGAAAGATAATTGTCACTGTCAACCAATTTCTCTGAAGTAATCATAGGAAATCCAGATATAATAGAGGAAAAAATAAAAGTTTTAACAGTCATATCTACTTTGGATTGAAAAGAGTCCTAGTACAACTCCAGATTGTGGCGTGGCAGCACTCAAAAGGTTGAAGAGGCAATGAACAGGGTTTCTGAACCTTCAACCAGAATGTATGGCAAGGTATTAGATGCTTATGAAAAGGTCCAAGGACTCTGATAGGATGCTCAAAGATCTTTCAAAACAAATTCAAGGGTTGAACAAAGAAAAGGAGGGGATGGAGAAGCGACAAACTGAAGCAATAAAAAGACAAACGGAGCTTGAACTCGATTTAAGAGATCTGCAGGAGAAAATCACTAGAAGCATCCAGGCCAAGGAGGATGCTGCAAAGCAGCTTGGTACACTAGAGAAGGAAATTCAAGATTCATTGATGGAGCTTGACAAGATTAACCCACTGCATGAGAACCAAGTTATGAAGGAAAAGGAAATTGCTAAGGGGGAGAAGAGGCGGCAATTCCGAGCGATGGAGACGATCCCGTGCGTGAAGAAGAAGGCGGAGTGGGCGCTGAGGTGGATCGACGGGTCAGAAAGATTCGGGAGAGAAACCTTCGCAAAGCTTCTGGAGAGAAAGCTTCAGAAAGCTTCACGTCGGGTCCACCACGCTTCCGCTACATCGCTCTGATACCATGTTGAAAAAGAAAGAAAGAGAGAGAGAGAGAGAACCTTTCTTCATTTTTTTTTAACGTCTGCCGCTTCACCTTATATTCCACAAAACTCAATTTTCAAATTGTACAAGGCATTGTTGGCATGAAAAAATCAATAACTTAATTTGGGAGATTTTCACTCTTGGTCACATTTTTAGTTTGCATTAAGTATGTTACTGATAATACTTTGTTTTTCTAAAATAATTCAAAATTGCAAGTCTATCTTGTTAAATATATAGATTGATGATATCCTTGTTATAAGAGATAAATTAAAAATCATTTAACTCGATGTGTAACTTCATTCACAATTCCAAATTATTGGGAAACTCAGATACTGTATAGAGATAGTGGTGGCTTATTTAAGAAAATGTATTATGTTATAAAAAATATTTAGTTAATACTCTCACCGAGATTTATTTTCCAAGGTTGTACTTCAAATTATATTCTTATTAAGTCAATTATTAGTTTCTTATTTGATACAAGATCTCCAATTGACTTCATTATATGTAAGAGAATAGTAAAAATAATTAACTATCTAGCTATTATTTTATCAGTTATAGTTTCTATAATCAGTATGGTTAAATAATTTATAAATTATCTAATTGTTTACCTGGGAATACCTTTTTGTATATTAAAATATATAAAAAAAATTAAGTCTTGATATTTGTTTCAGTAATCATGACCACGTGGAACATTTAACTAGTTGATTACACAAACTTGAATTGGGCATCAACTTATACTAAGAGATCTTCTACAATATGTTGTATTTTTCTTGAAGATAATATTATTTTAAGAAAAAATAAAAAACGAATAATAATCTCGAGATTGAATGTTAAAATAAAGTTTATGACAATATCACAATCATTTGTGCAGCATTATGAATCAGGCATGCTTTTGAAAAAATTGGGTAACAAATTAATTATCCTACTACACTCTACTTTAATAGTCAAGTTGAGAGGCATACAGCCTTCAATATAATATTTCCTATAAAAATATGCATAAAAAGGTGACACGTTCAAGTCTATTTAATATGCATATAAAGGTGAACTATACATATAAAGGTGAACTATGCATATAAAAGTGAACTACTTATTTCTCAAATAAAAGATCTAGGTTTGAACTATTGTTACCATCAATGTACATATAGCAGATCACTCAACTAATAGTACATAAGAATATTAAATTGGAGTAATAATTTTTTTATAATTTTTTACCTTGTTATTTATACTTTATGAATGGGAGTACCCAACATATGGTTGTTCCCATTCCAAGCAACACCCACACAAGATTTCATTGTATATTTTTTAACATGAAAAATGTTATATTATTGTTGGGTTTTTGTAATTTACCTTTTCTACATCTTTTGTTTATATTATTTACTATTTCTCTTTATCATATTATGATACTTACAACTCCTAAAACATTATCTCATTCAAGGCAGCATAAAGTAAGGATGGGACAAACTTTCAGCTATAACATAACTTGAGAACTAGCATCTCAACATTTAAGATAATTTATTATTAATAACAAGTTCATATTTACTATTTAAGATAGATTGACAAGAAACGAGACTTATTGCCAATGGGTTTAATCATCCTTTTGAAGTTGAATCTCAAGATACTTCTACCATTGTAGCCAAGATGACCTCTATTTAAGATACTCATGTCTATTGCAGCTTCTCCATTTATGATATTCATGATTTTATTCATGATGATCTTGATAAGAAATTGCATTTGAACTATGAAACATCCACCAAATTTTCAAGCACAACCAAAATTTTTAAATCCAACTTGTATATTGCAGAAAATATTATATGGCATAATACAATGACTGAAGATCTAATTTGTGATATTTTCCTCCATAGTTAATTATTTTGGTTTGCACAAGTGTTATGGATTGTTAGTTATTTTATCAAAAAGTATAGATATCATATTTATCTTTTTCTTTTGGTAACCATGGGTATCATCATTACTCTAGGCCAGCAAGAGTGCCCCTCAACTAATTCCTCCGGGAGATGGGCCTTCCCTCTAGTTCTACCTCCAAGTAAGGCCTGATTGGTTGGACAAAATATTCAAACCCAAAACATTATGCCCTACAATTCATTCCCAATCATTTCAATCAAATCCATTAGGGACATATTTAACTTAGAAATTATATAAGCTGATGATATCCTCCTCGTTACAAAAAATAACACATTAAAAATCATTCAATTAAATAAGTATATTTAATCATATTTTCAAATAAATAATCTTAGAATATACAAATACTTTCTTGAAATTATAATAGTACAGAAATTTTATTGTCACATAAAAGAAATACTTTGGATTTTGTCATTACAACTAACTTTTTATGTTGTTCTCCAAGAGATGTTTCTATTAAGGCAGGTACAATCTTTTTATCTGATATGGAACTCTCTTATTGATTTAATTATATAAAGAAAATTATAAAAAAAATTAACTATCAAGTTATTATCAGATCAAATATAACTTATACAGTCGATATATATAATTATTTCCTAAATTTTTTATCACAAATTCATTTTAATATAGTTATTCGCAAACTTTAATATACATGTATTAATCTATTTAACTTGGTATCTCATTCATTAATCATGGACATCTTTCACTAGACAATAATTTAGATTTAGGTTGGGAACAAACTTTCACGTACAATAAATTTATTATAAATTACTAAATTTTTTCTAAGAGATAATATTTAGGAACAAACAAATCTAGAGGTGTTAACTAAGTTGGGTGCCCCAGGCATTACATAAGGTATGTGACAATTCAGCTGTATCAGGCCAAATTTCCTGGCAACGAAGGTGCAGCAATGTACAACCCACCATGACAGCCCGTGCAGGCTAATTTTGGCCTAGCCGGCCAAACAAGCTAGCCTGAATTTAATTGAGCTAGCCTGTAATGAACTGGGAAAGTCTGAAATAAACCGGGATAGACCAGTTAGGCCTGATGCAACCTGAATTGGCATGACTTGGCACGACTAGATACAAACATAGCCAAAAATCATGTCAACAAATTGTGTTGTGCCCTATGCTGCCTATTTTTAGAGCCATACCGGCACAACATGACCTATGCTAAAAATGATGCCGTGTCGGGCACAGCATGGTGGCCTAGACAAGACTAAAAAAATAATCATGCCAACATGGTCCAGCCCATTTAAAACATCTAAACAAATCACATAGAATTAGAGACAAACTATTTCTTAAAAAAAATTAGAAACAAACAAACATTATATCTCTAGATATTTACTCATAAACTTGAGCAGGAATATTACAAATTTTATTTTTTTATATTATATATGATGGGAGCACCCAATAAGTAAGTTGTCTCAATCAATTATGTTACCGACTTAGTGAAGATTAATCAACTTGTGTGAGAATTATGTGTATTTCCTTTTGTTTGTAGTACTATTGTGTTGTTTTTTCTATAATTAAAATTTTAAAATTCTTTAATTATTAATTTTTTTATAATTTTATAATATTTTATTACATATAAATTATCATATAAATCTAATGACAAGATGATAAAACATATTTCTATATGAATAATACAGATCTAAGATCTCCAAGATTCAATCAATCTCACACTCATTATCATTTTAGTTAAATATTCCCTTGTAAATAATTGGTTGCATATGAATGAGATAATTTAATATAAACTAGAATTAATTTCAATTACCTTCAGCCATAATAATTTGGAATGTAATAAATAATATTTTTTGATATATTATTAACATATCTTTTAAAGTAACATTGGTTATAACTACTTTTACATCTATATTTTTTTTTAATAATTATATTAGACTATATTTTTTAATTCTCTTATTTCCTATTTATTATATTTTATTAGATTATTATAAGTAATTACCACAAAATTACTATAATAAGATGATGGAACATAACAATGTATGAAATATACAATTATAAGATATTCTCATTAACTCAATGAGTCTCACACTTGGTATCATTTTAACTATCTTTTGCCTTAAAAATAAATAATTATGTATACAGGAGATGATTTAAAATAAATAACAATTAATTTCAGTGATGCTCAACTAGCATTACTTATTATTTAATACATTATATTTCATGATATATTATTTTGCATATTATTTAAGGTGACATATAAAACAAGAACTTTCCAAATGATCAAATATTTAAAAATTATTACGTATTATTTTCACACAAATATCTTTAACTTCGAAGTTTTTATGAGAACCAATGTATCATTATCTATGTAATCACACACATGAATTTGAATGTATAAAACTTTAAATATATATATATATTAATAAAACCTACATTTTCTTATTCTGATCCTTACAGTCATTGATAACAGCTATATGATAGTTGTCAAGAATTTGATAATCATTTCATTATTTCATATAAGGTAGATATGGTTGAGTCGTAACATGAGTCACGTTCCAAGACATTCAGTAGGAAAGCCCAACTAGCACAAAGGCACAGCAACCATCCCCTTGGGTCAGGCACAAGCACACGGCCCAATATTGTGTATCATCTCAGCCCATTACTCTATAAAAGCTAAATTAGGTCATGATGGGCAAGCCTTTTGGCTAGTCGGGTCATACCGGGCAGGCCTTTAGTGAGCCAAGCCATGGACCGAGCCAGTATTGGACTCCTCTACTGTCAGCATCAACTTCAAATCCAAATCTTATTCCCTTATTCCATATGTGTTTTTAGACTGTATGTTTCTAGCTTTTTCTACACTATGCTACTTGTACATAATCAAATTCAGGTTTCATTCAACCTTTTTAAGTTTGGATCAATTATGCTCATTGTTTTACTAAACTCGTGAGAGAAGTCTATCCCGAATTAAAGTATTTTGATGACAATTTTCATGACTTAACGCATCACATTATTGTTACCTTCAGGACTAACAAGGTTCAAAAATCAAAATGATATTGTAAAGGTAAGACATGTAATCTTTAGCATTGTTGTTCATGAAAGTGAGAGATCCACATGTTGTGCAAGACAGCATGAGCATATGTATGCATGTGTTTTTAGCGAACATGAAATGCAACAATAAAAAATTTTCACAAAAAACAGAGAGAAACCATGTTAGATGGAAGATCAAGATACAGAATGTGATGAGCTTCTGTCACACCAGCAACATCAGGACCAAAAAGTTGACGTAAAAAGTACCTCGATAAAACCTGCAATTTTTATTTACAATTTTATTTTTCTGCAGATTAATTAATGTGAAGTAAGATTTTTTTAAATATATTTTACTAATAAACATTGAACAAATAGGATACATTTAATCATCACTATCAATAATTATATAGAATACACAAAACTCATAGAACACTAAGCATTTCCGAAGATAACTACATACAAATTGAAAGATAAAGCATCCAATAAATAAAAATAACTTAATATAACAAGCTCAATATCCCTTATATTGAGGTAAAGTTATTTCAACCATCAACATACAAGAAAAAGAAGATTAAGATTTTCTTAAAAACTTTGTTGCAGTTGCATTTTTTATTGTTTTGTTTTTTTTCTTTATTTTATGTTTTATTAATGGGACCACCCAACATGTGGGCTACCCTAATCCAAACTCTAGCTATATATACTCTCATTGTAAATTTATTATTTTATTGAGAATTCTATTTAGATTTATATGTTTTATGGTTTGAGTTTTCACATGGTAGAGTCTAACTTTGGTAAAGAAAAAAAACCAAGTAATTTCCTAGAGAAAGAGATGCACAATAACAACATAGTACATGCGTGCATAAATATGCAATAGTCCATGTTTTCACTATGAGTGTACAATAAATAGGCACACAGACATGTTACTCAATCACACTTCCACTGTGGGTGCAATGAAGGTGTGTCGTGTGTGTGGCTGGTGCAAACCCTAGGTGCGATGGGTATCATGTGGATGGTGCAGTAAGAGTATGCAGTATGTGCAATGAAAGTGCACAGTAGGTGCAGTGAAAGTGTGTTGCGGGTGCATTAAAGGTGCATCCGAGATGTAGTGATTAACAAGTGGGTGCAGTGTGTTGTGGACTGAATAACTGCAGTGTACAATATAGGTGCAGTGTGCACAGTGACTTAGTATGATTAATTAGTTTGCAGTGTGCACAGTGACTTAGCATGATTAATTAGTTTGCAGTGTGCACAGTGACTTAGCATGATTAATTAGTTTGCAGTGTGCACAGTGATTTAGCATGATTAATTAGTTTGCAGTGTGCACAGTGACTTAACATGGTTAATTAATTTGCAGTGTGCAAACCCTAGGTGCGATGGGCATCATGTGGATGGTGCAGTAAGAGTGTACAGTATGTGCAATAAAAGTGCACAGTAGGCGCAGTGAAAGTGTGTTGCGGGTGCATTAAAGGTGCATCCGAGATGTGGTGATTGAGCAAGTGGGTGCAGTGTGTTGTGGAATGAATAACTGCAGTGTATAGCGTAGGTGCAGTGTGAACAGTGACTTAGCATGATTAATTAGTTTGCTTTGTGTACTGCATGATCATTCACATATTAAGAAAGCCAATATCGCATTGATTATTTTAGGCTCTAGAAAAACAATTATTAAGTGTGCTGCAAAAGTTCACACATTTTTTTAGACATAAGATGATATATCACCAACGAATAAGCACCATAAAAATGAGATGAAAAAAAAAAGAAATATTTACTGACTGATTCTCATCTATCGATTATCATTATCAATCTATCAACTTAGAGTTGTTATTTATTTTTTATATTTAGTACAACATAGACGATCCTATGAGAATTAGCAATATCACAACATTCATCTGATACATCACAATTATATTACACAATCTCACAAATTATGAGATTAAGACTAGAAAAGTCTAGAGAGTCTAAGTCTTTACTCACTTTATCCACTTCACTCAACTTGCTATACAGTTCTTTGAGACTATATCAGCCAAAGACACTTTATCTAAGAGAATGAAATAGGCAAAACAAGTTCTTGGCATTATGCTTTTGGACTCAATTCCATATATTTTCTAAACATTATGTAGTTAGATCAAGGGTGATCAAAAATTTCACATCATACCAAAGTTATATCATGAGTCAGTTCAATATATAAAAAGAAGGCTGACAACTACTAGAGACATACCTCTATTAACATATATTAGCAATCAATTGAGTAACGATCATAGTAGAGATTGAGGCAAAAGAACATCAATTCAATGCATGCCAGAGGAATGAATTACATCGAAGAGAGTTATTAAAAGTTATTTTCAACAAGAAACCTATAACACTACATACTATTGAGGAGATAGGTTGATTATCAGAATCATCTAATAATCCTCAAAGAATTCTCTCTTCGTGACTTTTATTGGGAAGGAATATATGGATATTCCTTACCAATATAAATAATCATGCTATTCAAATATTATAGACCTTAGGAATCATTTTACTGCTTCAAACTCATAGGTTGCCAGCTCTGCAGCTAATAGTAAAATACAAATAATCATGCTCTTTTCATTATTTTTTTCTCTTGTATGTATGTAATAGTCTAGGTTGTATGTATGTAATAATATATGTAATAATATAATATGTGTGTGTGTGTGCGTGCGTCAAACTAAATTTCAAATTATTTTTAAAATTAAAGCTACACATCAACACATGTAATAATTAATATGTATGAAAATTAAAATATATAAATGAAATATAAAAATACACTAGTTTAAATTAAAATTAAAATCTATATCTATTTATAATTTTGCATACAAAATTAAAATAAAAAAAACAAAAATAATGCAAACTAGTGCAAACTCGGTATTAGTATCAAAAAATAAAATCAATCACTTTGATTCAGTTTGATTCAAATCATCACGACTTCAAAAGTCAATACCATTAGTTTTGTATTTGTCATCAACCACTTAGTTCTTTCACATTATATAGAAATTTCAGTTATGCATCCTTCTAATTTTTTAGGTACTATAAAATTTCAATAATACCTTGATGTAATACTCTTCATATCTGAAATCACATTCACAATTATGAAAAAAATAAATTTCAATACAACATGTTCGTCGTGTCATAAAATATCATCAGGAATTTCATAAATAAAATTCCTGAAGCCCAGTCAGTGTCATCAATAATAAGTTTGTCACTCTTACTATTGACGTAGTCGGATATCACGTGTTCGTATCCAACACATGATTCCAACATCAGGTACGTGTAATTCCAACGATGTCTCACATCCGATTGGAATTTCTTCTTCTTAAGATTCGCAGACAAACAGAGAGTACCAAACTCTTGTTGTCTGCGAGGAGTACAAATATACTTTAGTGCATAATAGATATTAAAAAAATCAGTAGGTCAAGTATCATTTTAAATAGTATAAAAAATAAATTCGTATTATTTTTATCAATTCAGTATATTAAAATTTTTCATATCATTATGAGATACGATAAAATAATAATTAGTATCGAAGTACTACAATAATTCTTTCCTATTCGACATACCTTCTCAACATGTGCCCCAAGCTAACTAGATAAAAAAGTTATTATTTTCAATTATGATATCGATATTCGTACTCGAATGCTAGCTACAATTATCAAACTTAATTTTATAATATTTAAATAAATAATTAATTATACTATTCATCTTCATCTAGTTCTTATGATTGGTTCATGCAAATATATATATATATATATATATATATATATAATAATATTTCCTACCCTTTTCACTTTAATCCTAAAATTCATATAGACAACTAAGCAATAAAATAATAGAATAAAAGACCAAAATTTTAAAAAATTTTTTTATCTCAATAGTCATGTCAATAAAATATAAATATTATTTATATTGAGTATTGACTAAAGACATTACTCATGACATATAGACCTAAGTGCGATACATGTCATAAGAGTATATATGATAAATACATGTTTATCGTATCATAAAAGATATTCATAGATTATAAAAATTGAAATTTTGTCCAATTAGATTCATTAATTATTATTTTACCAATTTTATTACTTATGTAATAGAAAATTACATATTAGTAGCCAACAAATAAATTTAACATTAAATATATAGAATTCCTATGATATTTAACAATCACATGAGATTTCTTTTTTATGCCTGCTAACTTACATATCATGTAAAAGTCTTGCAGTATATTAGGTATCCTAATATATGTTAATATATTACATATTTATTTTAATAAATGAAAAATAATGTTTAAATCAATTTGTACTGTTAGATCTATTATATAACATAACATCTAATATAAAAATTTTCTACTATGGATTATCACAATATTATTTGAAAAATTATCAAATATGATGCTAAATATATTATTTTAAATCTCATATTTCCTAAATACTCTCAACAAACACACACATATGTCAGAGGTATTATGAGAATAAATAATCTCAAAATCATAATATTTTTTTATTTGATTTTTACTTAGAATTAACAAAGTAAATGATAAAATATCATGCATGCGAATATTTTGTTAATATGACTAGTCTAAAAATCGAACTTCACTAAAATCACTCTCCATTGTCTTCTAAGTTTGTTAATGACTACTAATTTTTCTATTTTCTAATTTTTTATTACATCATCAACACTAGTCATTCTAGGGATTACAATAGGCAAGCTATAAATATTTCTATATTAAATAAATTAGTTAAGATCTTCTGAAAATATAATCAAAGACTCTAACAAATAATGAAGCTAGTTATAAATTTTGTTGCAAACTCATGATAATAAATAAATAAGATCAGTGAACCTGAAAGATCCAAATTAAAAGGTTTTTTGATTAGTTGAGTTTATTTGAAATCCAATACAATATATTTTTTTAAGTATTATATGGCATGTTTCTTAAGGTATCCAATGTCAGCATTACTCTTATAAGTATATATTTTTAAAGATATGTGCATTATGTCAAATCTTTTTTGACGTCCCTGTAATTTTTATTTTCAATAATTTTGAAGTATGTTCATTTATTCTTAGGTTTTTTTTTGGTATCAGGGCTGAGGTCAACCCATGATTGAAAAATTATTCAGTCGCCATAATCTATCAAGTTATCGTTGATAAAATCAGTATTCACATCAATTTAATAATATTAACTATGTTTTTTTGTTTTATAAAGATTTTGAGAAAGAGAATTTTATTTTGTTAATTCTAAATTAATGTAAGAAAAAAATAATTCAAATTAAAAACTATGTATCTTGCAAATATTCAAATCCAACTCACCCAAATCTGAAGCTTAGAAATCACAAGTTTGCAACCTGACAGGCCGACAATTGCAAGGCTCACCCATCGATATTAATTTATATGAATATATTTTATATAAGATTGAAAATACATATTTTAAAAAATATATAATAAATTAAAAAAACTTAGAAAACATCAAAAAAGAAAGAACAGAGTTAAAAAATAGAGAGAGCAAAATTATAATCAGTGTAAAAATTATAAACGTTATCTCCTTATTTATAAAAAAAAATTCAATTAATATTTTTGAATTTTTTTTGTTATTTATATTTGGAAAGAAATCTAACAATTGTTGAATTTTTACTCAACCATTGGAATGAAATTCAATAGCAGATGTAACACATTTTTTTAATAATTTATTAGTTAACTAACATGTCAACAATGTGCATCAATGTCTTATCATCGCATGTTGAAAATCACCCATCATCTTGCAATGGCCTTATAAAAAAAATGAGGCACGAGCACATCACGCACCCCATTTAATATAAAATTATAAAAACAAAGCGTAAGTTTCACATGCCAATTTTTAAAATTCAGCACATACAAGTGCATGCAACTATCAGTGTCTCCTGTCAAAAGAATGACATGCTAATCAAGTCAAATGGATCATATCATGCCATACATCAGCATGCAAGCCATTTTGTGTGTTATGTGTAATTTAGTGGGTGACCAAGAGTGTGCAAGTGTGTGCATTGTGTGTAGAGGTGTCCATCAAGTTGGATAGGCCCATAGCATGACTCAAATAAGATTTATCATGCATGACATGAGACAAGTATTGTGCTTCCTTTGCCGATGTGACACAGCTTTTGGTACATTGAACGATATACCTCTTAATGTGGCAAGTGCCACCAATACTCTTAATTAGGCAAATTTAAGTAATATGAGCTTACAGTAAAACATTATTGTTTTTATTTTTTTTATTTTTTTTATTTTTTTTAAATATATAATGAGCAAGAATTGGACAACCGTCATATTTCTGCCCAGCTAGAGGTGTCAAACGGCCGGGCCGACCCAGCCCATTTTTGGGCCCAACCGGGCTGGAATGCCATGCCTAGCACGGCATAGTTTTTTGGAAGGCAGACCCGACACAACCCTTGGGCTAGAATCCACCTAGGTTCTGGACAGATCGGGTCAGAGCATTTCGGGTCTGATCAGGTGTTTTTTTAAAAAAATGGGGTTTCGGGCGACCCACCACCGCAACGCCCTTTCCCGTCGAGCATGCCGAGCCGTCACCAATTGGGCGTCGCCAAGTCGTCCCCCCATCGAGTATTGCTAGGTGCAAGGTCACGTGACATGTCCACGTACCATGTCCACATGCCAAGCATCCGTGCCTAGCAAGGCACGGCACGGTTGTGCCGAGGGTCCGCCCGACACGAACCAGAGCATAGCACTGTAGCATGCCGTGTCAGGCGTCGGGCCGGACCCAGGCCACCCGGCCCATTTGACACAATAGTCATTAAAAGCAAATTTGATGACAACAAAAATAGATACAAAAACAAATAATATATATTTTTTTACTGACAATGGCAATGACCGGTATGTGTCTGTCAGTGTTATTATCGAGGGAGACATTCTTACTCGTTAAATTATGGGAGGGGGAGGAGGAGAGGAAGAGGGAAGAGGAGAGAGAGGAGGAGGAGGAGAGGGAGGGGAAGAAAAAGAGGAAGGGGAGGGGGAAAAGGAGGGGGTGGCAAAAGCGAGTTACTTTGGAAAACCCAATGACCCATGCCTTGTGCCCTATGGGACCATGCCAATGGGTCACGCATGCATATCGGGCGTGTTCGTCTATTCTAGGTGCGTTCATCTATGTTATTCATGTAAATTAATTTCATGAATTTCGACGACGATAAAGTTTATCATCATTATATTCATCTATTTTGAGTCTCTGTTGGTACTCAATTTCAACAGACAATAGTAAACTTTACCATCATCTGCTGGAACTCGATATATTCCTTGAATATAATGATACCCAACAATGCTTGACTACATGAATTAAAATATGAGGAACACATTTTCATGTGTTCCTCGGATGGAACACTTGAAAATGTGTTCCTCTATTTTTAAAAATAGATTTGCTTTTTTTATTTAAAAAAAACTTCTTTAATCTCATTTAGAGTCTAAATTAAGCTATTATATATCTTGAATTAAAATCAATTAAAATTAAATTTTGAATTTTAATTCTTTATTGAAATCAATTAAAATTTCTTGAAATTTATTTAATTAGTAATTTTAATTTTGTCTTGTTATATAGAATGAGTTTCTTTGATTCAAAAAATTCAAAAAAAAATTTATATGAAAATATGTTATTAAAATTTCTGAGATCAATATTTGAGATATAAATTTTACAATCACAAATGTGCGAAAATGACAAATAGACTCAAACATTACTTAGTCAAAATTCATCATTGTATGAAACTATGCCCTAAAAGTAATGAAGATGTTGAATTAGAACGCGAACATACATTAGCCAATTTTAAGAATCAAAAATTAAAAAAAAATTGCTCCAAGAATTAGAGTGGATCCAACTTTAATGCATGAGAGGATCTTGTCCAAAATAATAGGTGTCTTGTCCAAAATAATAGGTGTCTTGTAAAGATAGAGTTGAAGTGGGAAACCTATTCATAAAGAACTTATGAATAAATTTATCACTTTAACTTCACCAAAATACTTTGAATTTAAGGTGAAAATAAAAGAAAGAAAAGAAATATATAAAAAAATTGATAAATGTATGCATTCACAAGGTCTTTCATTCAACATTGTAAATGACCCTTATTCAATTTCTTTAATGAAAGCTATTTCAAATTTTGAGCCCGTATTTAAATCTCCATCTATACACAAATTGAAGATATTATTTCTTAAAGAAAAGATGACTGGTCTAAGTATCATTTTGGAAGAACATAAAAAAACTTAAAAATAATATGAATATTCAATTATGTCAAATAGTAGAACAAAGGAAAATAATGACTTATTAATTTTTTGGTGAATAGTCTTGCTAGCACTTAATTTTTGAAATTAATTGATATTTCTAATATAATAAAAAATAAGAAATTAATGTTCAAATTTCTTAATGACGTGGTTGAAGAAATTAAGAAAAAAAATATTGTGTAAGTCATCATTGATAATTTCTCTAATTATATGAATGTTAGAATAGGATTCATATATAAAGAAAATTGTAATAGACTCCTTGTGCTACACATTGTATTGATTTGATGTTAAAGGATATTAGAATGATAGATGTTCATGATATTATACATGCTCGAGCTAGGCAGCTAGTGAACTTCATATATGATCATACTTAAACTTTTAGTTTGATGACAACATTTACAAAAATCATGAACTTTTTAGTTCAATAATTACATAATTCACAACTTCATTTCTTATTCTCCAAAGACTTTATAAGTAAAAACAAGCTCTTATAGCAATGTTCTCCTCAAAAAAAAAAATGATGTTCAAGCAAATAAGCTAAAAAGATAAAATGTGTGAAAGTTCAAAATACAATATTGTTTGATCTAAATTTTTGACTTCATGTTACTTTTTACATAAAAATCATTGTTCTATTAGTTAGTGTCTTGAGAGAGCTCAATTCAGAGAAAAGACTAGCCATAAGTTATATGTATGAGCTGATAGATTTTGCTAAGAAAAATTATATTTAATTGTGGAGGCATTAAAAGAAAATATGACCCAATTTGAAAAAAAAAATTGATGTTAGATGGACTTTTAAACTTCATCAACCTTTACATGCAACAGATTATTATCTTAATTCTCAATTATGATATGATGATAAGTTCTCTAATATTGATATGAGAAAATGATTATTTGAATGCATGAATAAGATATTGAATTATCAAGAATATTTAAAAGCTGACATTCAGTTTGGCTCATTTAACCAGGTAATAAATAAATTTGGAAGTCGTATTGTAATTAATTATCGAACATTAAGAAATCCTACAAGTTAGTAAATATATTTTGAAAGTTCTATACCATAGTTGCAAAAATTCATTATTTGAGTCCTTAGCCTCACTAGAGGTGGCAAGTGGGCCAAGAGACTCAAAGACAACCTAACAGAGCCGTGCCTAGGCCCGTGTCGTTCTGACTCAAGGCACAGCTCATGTCATGCTTGGTCCAAAGGGATGGTTGGCTATCATGACCCAAAACTCAGGTTATATTTAAAACCCGTGTCTAAAAGTGCCTAGGCCCGTGTCAAGCATGATCCGATTGGACACACCCAACAAGCCTGATTATATTTAAAAAAATAATTTTTTATTAAAAAAAACCTCCACCCCACTTTTTACATGTGGTGAGCTTTTTTTTAATAACCACCATGGTTTGGCTAAGGACATTTGTGTGGGACAGTCCATGCTCATGTGGATGACAACACATGGCGCACACCTCCCCTCCCCTGAGACAAGTGCTCGAGCCGAGCCCGAGCCGAGCCCGAGCCGAGCCGGCCGAGCGAGCCGAGCCCGAACCGAGCCCGAGCCGAGCCCGAACCGAGCCCGAGCCGAGCCCGAACCGAGCCCAAGCCAAGCACCCATCACCCGAACCTTCTAGAACCAAGGGCGACGTAGCAACTAACTCTTCAACGATCCAAAAATAAATAAATAAATAATAAAATAAAATGAGATGCATCCGGCCATTTATTGCATTCCCAATGTCTAAGGCAAAGAATACGATGGCTATCAGATTTTTGTATCTGTATATAATTTCTCTCTCATCTCTCATTTTCATATTCTCAAATCTCAATTTCTCTCTCCTCTCTCTCTCTCTCAATTTCTCTCTCCTCTCTCTCTCTCAATTTCTCTCTCCTCTCTCTCTCAATTTCTCTCTCCTCTCTCTCTCTCAATTTCTCTCTCTCTCTCTCTTAATCTCGTCTTGCTTACTATCGTCTTTTCTTTTGCTTCAGAGTTAGAGTTGGCTTTGTTGTCGCCTCTCGAGTGCGGAATATCCAAACGAGTATTATTTTTAAAATTTTATTTAGTATTTTATTTTTATTTTTTATTAATATTTAATATCAAAAAAATTTTTAAGTAATAAAATATAATTTAGAATATAATTAACAAACTAAAAAATCAAAAATAACAAATAATAAATTTAATGATAACAAAATTAACATTAACATTAACATAAATAATTTTAATATTAACAATTCTATGGAAAGGTCCAATACTAAAATATCAAAAAAAAACTAGAAAAAAATCTATAGTTTGAACTCACGTTAATATTTAACAAAATAAAAATGCTTAGAATATAGATAAAAAATTAACACAATACAAGTATTGTAAAAAAATATTAACTTGTAAAAGTGCATGTGGAACTAGACACCTAAAAAGGTATGCTGAACATTGCACCAAAAACATGGTGCATTTATTCATACTTAAATCCAACATATGTGTGGAGTCTTTGAAGTTAGATCTAATTCAACTTCTATGTTGACTACTTTCATATACTTCAACGAGTTAGAGACAAAAAGTATGGTCAAACTGATCACCACGATGAGCCTTCCGATTAAATTTTTAAAGAATATAAGGATAGTCAGTATCATACAGAAATATTTACAGTCTACATATCATAAGATTTCTAAAATCATATCTAGAAACGACATACTAAAATACTATAAGTTAAAAAAATAAATAATAATTAATGAATTTAAAAAATAAAGTAATATTGTGTCTGACATCTAATATCTAGACTAGTCACGACAATGTATCTTATGTATATCTCACCGCCCACTATGTAGATTCTAAATATATATTTAAAAAAAATATTAGAATATTCAAGGATGCTTCATCCTAGAAGTGTCAAACGGGCCGGCCCGGCACGGCACGGCCCATTTTTCACGGGCACGATCGTGCTACCGTGCCGTGCAAACCGGGCCCGGCACGACGGGCCGTGCCGTGCCTTGCCTGGCCCGCTCGGGCAAACCTGTCCGAGTGGTTCGGGAAACGGGGACCACGGGTCGGGTCGATTTTGACCCGACCCGCGGTCTTTTTTTGTGGGAGGGGAGGCATGCGGTCGTTGCCGTGCCGCGGGCCGAACCGTGCCAAAGCCGGGCACGGCACGGGCCCGGGCACGGATTTTTTCCGTGCCGGGCCGGCCCAGGCACGGCTGAACCGTGTCGTGCCTCGTGCTGGGCCGGGCCGGCCCGGCACGGTTGACACCTCTACTTCATCCTCATTATAATCCGACCATATATAAGTACATGATGAGAATCTTTAAAAATATAATATTTAAATTAGATATACCTGATGTTAGAGTTATAAATTAGATATGAACAAATGATATCCGATTATATTAATAGTGATAGTGAGTAACTTATTATTAATAACAGAGACTGTGATACAAAAACTGTATTTATAAAATTCCTAAAAATTTTTTATGACGTGACAAACATATGTTCGTCAGTTTATACTCTTACTGCTTGTATTATACTCACGTACATATGTAATATTAGTAGAATGTTTAAGAAATTTAGATATAATACAATATTTAGTAACATGGTTATTGAGATAGAATTTAAGTACTTAAAATACTGGTTCACCATTCCATCTATTTATTATCTAACTACCTACGTGGACACTAGGGTTAAGATAGAATGAATAAAAAATATTATGACATACATATCTTTGTACATAAACTAGAAACACCAACCTGAAGTGTTCATTCACAAGAAATTGACTGAGTTATTTACATATTACGATACTAAATATAGTAGTAATAATAGTCAAGCCATGAGTACGAATATTGATACCTTATTCGAAGATAATGACTTCTTCATTCAATTAATGAGGAGGAAATAACAAGTTGGATCATCAAATAGGAGCAAATTGTCTCGGTACTTAATACCAATTACTATTCAATTCTATCACATAATAATAACAAGAACTTTATGCTGTATATGTAATTAGTTTTTTAATAATCTGTTTGTATAACCAAATATTTTTTCTGTTTTAATATCTTCATGTAAGTGCATGAAATGAAATATTAAGAGACCAGAGATGCAGTAATAACACAATAACGGAGGTCTCGAAATTTTTGGAGCAGAGCCAGACCCATTCCATGATCCGACCCGCTCTGGTTAAATGAACCGAGATAATTTTTTAATATAAAATATTTTGTAATTTTATTTTTGGGTGGCTATTTTTGGACCCGTGGAACTGTTCATCGTCTCTCTCTCTTCTCTCTGTGCGATTTATCACGACTGCTTTATGTGCAGCATACTATAAGACATTTCTGTTGATTTAATCTGTAATACATAAGCATTTTCTGATGGATGTAGCTAGTCGTACTGAGCGACTAGCGAACCACGTTATTTTTAGTGTTTGTTTCTCGTTTTTTTGATTCTGTTGTGGATGGTTGCTAGATTGAGATATATGTATTGCTTGTTTTCTGTGTTTCTGTTGTTTCTGTATCTTAATCTCACTACCGTGGAAGCGCAATTGCCCAATACTTTAATATTTTATAATGATAAAAATCATGAATTCACTTATCTCGTGCTATCTAAGATGACATGAAATTTATCGATTCCTCTGGTGTCGAATATAATATTGGAGTCTACTTTTTCAATTGTAAGTAATATCATTTCAGATATGAGATCAATATTGCAATCAAATATCACTGAGACACTAGCATACATGAAGAATTTAAAGAATTTAAAGTCAAACATCTATGATCGAGATCATAATGGAACAAGAGAAAAGTAATTGCTGATAGATTATGACTCGTGAAACTTTAAAAACATTGAGCCCACCTCTAGTAATAACATCATATGCTTATGCGATGATCAATTGTAAATTCATACCGATCGGCATTGGAATTGAGGCATTGAGCTTGTATTATTATTTATTTTAATTGAGATTTATGATTTTTATTTTATGTTGGTGTTGTGAGTTATAATTTGTATTATTTTATTTATTTTTAGATTGAATGATGAATGATGAGATTGATGTATTTTTTTGATATTTTTTATTATTTATTATACTTTGCTATTTGTGTTAATGAATTTATTTTTTTGTTATTTATCATTTATGTGAAATAAATAATATAATATCATTATGTCTTATATCACAATTAATCCACATTTTAAATTAAATTAATTAATCCACAATTCCGCAACCACAACCAATAGCCGGTGGGAAAATATCCGGGCTAAACTAGGCTAGGACCTAGTCTAGGTAGGCTAGAATAACTTGGCCTAAGGCCAGCCTGACTAGACAAAGCCCGGCACGACCCAGCCTTAATCCGGCCAACCTCGAGCTTGTCTTGCCTGGCACGGCACAACTATCGTATTGTGTCGTGCACAGCACAATATGGTGGACTAACTAGGCCACCAAAAATCAAGTCGTACCAACACAACAAGGCCCATTTGACACCTCTAATTCATATATTAGTTACTAAGATGTTACATCTGACTTCATGAATAATAAAATCAATAATATAATTACTAGTGAATTAAGTTTGGACTAAGAATTTTTATTTTTAAAATTCATAAAAAAATTATAATACAACAAACTTTTCTTCGTTTGTGCATACTCTCACATCTTGTATTGCACTGAGATACATATACAATATTAATAATATGTTAAAATAATATAGAGAACACTCATATTTTAGTAATATTGACATTAAGATGAGAAAAAAAATTTAAAAATTAGGCAACCATTTCACATCTTTTTCAATTAGTTGTCTATATGGATACTAGTGTTAAAGTCAAAAAGATAAAAATATTATAAAATTCATATGCATTTGTATGAACAAACCATAAAAAATGGAGGAAAAAATTTACGAACAATTAAATTTATTTAAATATTATGAAAAAAATATGATAGTTATAACAAGCATTTATACCATGGGAACTGATATTATATTTAAAGATGAAAACATTTTCATTCAGTTAGATATTAATAAATAATAAGATAAGTCATCAAATAGCTATGGGTTATTGAGATGGATAAACACTAATTACTATTATATTTTATTCCACAATAATATATAAAAATTATATATATTAAGTTAGTATCATATTAATACATATTTCATGTGATATCTAAAATAGTATATTATTTATTGACTCATTTAGTATCTAGTATAACATCGAAAATTATTTTTTTAGTTGTTGTGAATATTATTTCAAATAGAAAAATAAAATTTCAATCATATATTATTAAAGTTTTATCATGATTAAAAAATTAAAAAGATACAAGTGCTAGAAATAGAACATCAATCACACGATAAAACCAAAACTTGAAGTTGTATGATTAAAATCATACAAATAAAGAATGTCGAATAGTGATCGTTATCCAACATAAGAATCATTATCATCAACTTATTTTTTTGCTATTTTCAAAAATTTTAGTAGCTTAAAATTTGATTGAATTTTATTTTTATTTAATATAAAATTACTCTACATTACAATTTTTAATTAAAAATATTTTTTAATATTATTTAGGTTGTCCTTTTTAAAATTTCATATATAATATATTATATTATTAATTAAATATATTTATAACCTAGACCACGCCCAAGTATACTAGATTGGGATAGCCTACATTGCACCCAAGTTAGCCTAGGTTAGGCATGTGACGGGTTGCTAGATGGACCAAATCAGCCTAGTATGGCATGGGTTTCCATCAAACCACAGAGCCTAGTCAGGCACCCTCATTAGTGAGTGTATCAACTCAAGTCCGGGTACATCCTTTTTTCCACATCTAATCTACCATAATCTACAAATTGTGTATGATTATGCCATTTGAAACTCAATTGGCTACTTTATATGAACCTTCTAATTAATATCATCTTGAAAAATATATATACTTTATGCCTAATTATTATATCTTCTATCAAATAGATATCACCAATGAAATAAAGATCTATATGGAAGCCATTTTGATCACTTAAAAGAAACTATCCTAAGTAATTTATATCAAATATTTGAGTAAATTTCTTCATTATAACTCTTATTTTAAAATAATTTACCTTCTCATCTGAATTTTTGTTCACCATGAATACCCACTTGAAGGCAACAACAGATGTTCCAGCAAAATCATGGTACAAATTCCCAAATTCAATTGAAGTACATAACATCTAACTTTTCCAATATTATTTAGCATTATCCTGAATGAGATAATATATCAGAAAGAAACTTGCACAACCTAATGCTATCAAAAAAAAATAAAAAAAATAAAAATATATATAAACATAACAAAATCTATGAAATTCAGTATTGAATACAATTTTTCTCTTCATCCAAAAGTATGATCAAAATGTAAAAATCAAGGAGCCGACATTTGTATCATGTGGCTCATCAAAATACGCATTTTTTATTTGAATAAATTATCAATGTCTTCTTCTAACATAAATTCTAAGTCATATGTGATCAAATCTCACAACTTCAAACTCATCATAAGTCTAAATTGAAATCTACTTGTTGACTATTGTGTAATTTGGATTGGAGAGAGATTTTCTCTTATATAAAATCTTATTCTCTTTATAATTAATATGATATATACTTGTTGACATATAAGATGATTTCGTAAAAGTATCATCATAATTTGAACCAAAAAATTCTAGCATAGCAAACAAGTGAGTCTCTTTCCTAATTAGAGATCTAAATGAGACAAAAAAAAATAAACAATAATGAATCTTAATATAAATCATAAACAATAAACAATAATTTGAACTCACTTTTTCTAGACTCGCCAAAATATAAATCATGCTTAAAATAGATAATATCTACACTTATTAAATTTTTACCTCTAGTAAAAAATATGTATATCCTCATTGAGTACTGAAGTATGCAAAAAAAAATACGACTCAAAGCCTTAAGTATTAACTTGTCTTATTTTAAAGATATATCATAGATAAAGTAAGTACTCTCAAAAATTTTATAAAATAAATTTAACAATCTCTCAACATAATACAAGATATGAAAGGACACACATTGAAAAAAGATTAACAAAGACTTTTGATTAATGAGATAATTTGTGATTGTCATCATAACTCCACAAAAAACAATTCAATACACTCCTACCAAATAAGAGTGTCAAAATTATTTTAACCAAATATTTATTTTTCTTTTTATCAAGCCATTTTATGGAAGTATGACAACACAAAAAATCTAATACATTATCTCATGACTTATATAGAAAATATTAAATTAAAATGACTATATTCTAAAACATTATTACTTCTTTTTTTTTTAATATTTTTATCATATTATTTTTTTATTATTTTATAATATATCTATAAAATAAAAAAATTATTATCTAATACAAATAAATACACATGTAAATAAATGGTAATCAATAAAAATAAACAAAAACTTAATGCTCTCTCAGGTATCATCTCTACTATATCCTCATACATCTAATTATATCAGATCAAATAAATTCCTACTCATATCAATATAACGGGCAAGATAAAAAACTATGATATAATTTCTTAAGTGACAAGTCTAAAGTCTCCCACTCTATGATAAAAATACTCTTAAGGCCTAGGTAAAGCATTCTCAATTATATCAATAATGAGTAACCAAGTTGAGCATATAAAAGAAAAAAATATATAAAATACTCAAATTTCTATCATGACGTTATACCATATAATAGAGGTGTCAACCGGGCCGAGCATGAAAATTTCCCATGCCCATGCTCGTGCCATGCTGAGGTCAACCGAGCCTTGTGCCGTGTCTAGCCCGGCACGGTACCGTGGTCCGTTGGCACGGTACCGTGCCGAAATCAATTTTTTTTTAAATTAGGGTTACGGGGGTGCCGAACCCTAATTTTTTTTAAAATTAGGGTTACGGGGATGCCGAACCCTAATTTTTTTTAAAATTAGGATTCGGGTGCGCCAAAACCCTAATTTTTTTTTAATTTAGGGTTCATCCCGACCGGGCCGAACCAGGCGAACCGTGCCTCGAGCCCGTGCCGGGCTAAAACCCCACAAAACTGTGCCCGGCACGAAAGCATGGTCGGGCCTAAAAAGAACGGGTCGGGCCAGCCCAGCACATCCCGTTTAACACCTCTACCGTATAAGAGGATGCATATAGCCCACCATGCTTGGTTTCACATAAATTTTCATCAAAGTTTTCATAGCCTACCAACAAATATCATGAGAAGAGAAAATAAAATTAAAAAAACTCACAAAAAAAAACTAAAAAGATAATTATGAATAAACAAAGCACATGAAAGAAATAAAGAATCAAGAAAATATCATACCTAATTATTTATGAAGAATTATTAATGTATACCACAATATTTAATAAGCATAAAAAATATAGTAAAAAATAAAAATAATCACCTATAAATTGATTATGAACTTATGAATCAATAAATCATGAGTATGAAATAGATAAATAAGACAAAAATTATAATAACGAGAAATCAAGAAAAATCTACGACTAAAATACTACAAAAAATTCTCAAATGTTCCCCTTAAGTAAAGGTTACAATAAAAAGACTATGAGGATCATTAGATGGATTCAATAATCAAACTATTTCTCTCAATTGTTTGTAGTGCTTTCATCCCCCTCTTTGAAAAAAACTTCCACTAATTATCTCTGATATAACTTATCTATTTGTAGCCTTTACACTAAATAAAGATTATTATCTTTGCAACTCATGGAACTAGTACCCCATTGATTACTAACAAGTACAAAATTTCTGATATAACCCAAAATACTTTTTGAGCAATGAATATAAGAATAGTATGTCCAAAAATCTCTATAATTGTTTCAATATCTTTGTAATCTCGACCTTAATTGGAAATACATTCAAATACTCTATAGTCAAATGAGTGAACTATATATATCAAATAATAACCGACTCATACTCATTGATAATCTCAATTCTCAACTCAAACATTATATATTTTACAAAATAAAAAAACTAAAGTCAATTTTACCTCAATATATCATCACATCACAACCAATATACAAGAATCTACTTGTAACCACTTATATCTTCATTTGTCAAGTAATATATCATCCCCTGATAAACAAACCATGTCATGACTCATTGTCCACCGAGAAAAATTCATTTCTCCAAGCATCGAAAGAGTAATAATTAGAGTTTTAACCTACATATTAAATCAAAAATAATTCAAGAACAATACAACAAAAAAGTCAACTCTCCTAAACCAAAACCCTAATTTGGATAAATAACAAATATTCTACCCGCATAGTATTAACCACCGAGGCCCAAAGAAATCCAATTTTGCCACCCCAAAACCATCACACTGCTACATGCAAAACTATGTGGGTTGCATCCAATACCCAAAGAGTAATTATGCAAAGAAACCCTTACTACCAAAGGATGTATGCACTACTCAAATCTATCACACCCATATGTGATACCACGTACAATCAATAAATGACACTATTTTAATATAGTCTATAATATCTAGCTTATCTAATAATAAATATCTCAATTTAGAATGAATCACAAGTAAATCAATAAAAAATTAACACTTAGAATGACTCTTGTACGTTGAGAAGAACATATACAATTCAATTCATTTAATCCCTAGAGAAATAATCTACCTAATTAGACAATCAAACATAAAAAATATTAGAAAAAAAATAAATATCAAAACTATATTACTTCATAAAACGAGTGACAAAATAAATCATCACAAAACTTCAAAATATGAAACATATATCAAAAGAAAATAATTATGATTGTCATTGTCACCTAACCCAAACAAAGTACTAAACACCATGATATAAAAAAAGTAAAAATAACATAATTACTTGTAGAATAAATATTCGCTCTTAAATTCACTACTCAAAAGTTTAGATTAAGATGGTGAGCAAAAAATACAATGCATGTACACATATTTAAATTAGTGGCACTAAAAAATAAAGTCTAGAATAATCATACAGAGAAATGGTCATTATCATATCTCAAAAAAATGAAATCATAAAAAAATGAACCTGAGAAGATTTAGTGATCTATTGTATAACCTATGTGCCTTGGGGAGTCCTTCATAACTTAAGGGTGTAACCTTCAGCATCTTTTTCGAGAATGTTCTAACCTCTCACAAAAGGAACAAATTGTTATTGCCCTCCTATCTCTTAGCGAACCTCTATAAGTTTCCCAACCCTTATCACTATTGTGTGACAATAATATCATAATACTGCAACTAATCATGTCAAACTGTATTCAATCTAAGAATAACAATATCTACCTAAGTCACTATCTAACAAGTCTCGAAAAAATATGAAAGTATTCTCTCCATAAGTTTGTATATGCAAACTAGTATATCACTTCCCTAATGAATGCATATAAATGATGCTATATACCTACTTGAAAACTTTCATCAATGACATCTAGTCTATTAATACCAGTACACACTATTTATCCTCTCCCATAATTGTGTCTAAATAATATAATGAATCACCTCATCCTAGTCAGTCAATCTACACATCCACAACTAATTAATAGAATCATATAAATAAAATATTCATAAACAACATATCAAAGTGACCATATCATAAAAATCAAACAAACTCATTATACTAAGATCAAATGATTATCACGGATGCACTAGTAGTTATGTATCAATTTGCATTCACTTGACAATCTCAATCTCAGTTTGAGGTTGATCTTTCAAAAAGCAATTTGTATATCCTTGAGTCACAAAACATATCCTCACAAATATAGCCCAAAAAAATGAATACCTCTAGTTTCCATCAAGTTATTCATATCCTCAATAGTCCCACATTAATTCCAATCATTTTCTATCGCAATACATGTGAATCTCTATATAAAAATGAATTACAAATTAATTTTAAATTGAAAATCAAAAAATTGTAAACAATAAAGTTTGATTGTTTATATTTTTTTATAGAATAAACTCAAAAAATATAGAAAAAAATTAGGAATACATAATATTACATTGGTGATGATTTTGTATTGATGCCATCATGTTGGCCTCCACACCAGCCACTGCATGTTCCGCCACATGCTCCAATCCCTTCATCGAAAAACAATTCTTTCTACCCAAACTATCTCAACAGACACCTAAGGACCTGTAAACGATAAGAAATAACCCAGGGGGCGTAATATACATGGGTGTTTCAGTTGTACAATGTGATTTATGTATACCACGCCGACACTGACACCCTTTCACCGGAGAATTCCTTCTGATATCATGTTAACTCAATTAGAGTTTCTAATGGGTGAAGAGCGAGGAAAGAGGAAGAAAGAATAGAAATATATATGTTTTCTCCATTAAAAATGAATGTGAGCTATTTTAATACAACATAACCATATAAATATGATTTGGGGTAGCCCATGAGTCACATGTTCCCAAAAAATAAAGAAATTAAAACATATCTACATCAACATATATATGCTTATGTATGTATATATATATATATATCATAATACATATAAATAACACATATGTCTAACACATCATATATTTAATGTGTGCATTGTTTTCTAAAATAATATACATAAATTATATATTATTCTTGAAAACATTAGTTTTTAAGTTTTTTTAATACTGAGATGGACTAGATAAGAGTAATTTTGGGTTTGAATTTTTTGAATGTGCCAAAACAACTATTTTTTTAACTTTTTTATATTTTTTTCTAAATATGAAAAGTTTAGGCACTAAAAATATTTATTTATTTTAGTGAACTTTTATATAATTTTCCCATAAATATACCCTATGGACATTCATTAAAATAAAATAAAGAAAAATTTGGTGTGGCACCCCTTGTGGGCCCTCCCGCGTTGATATAGACCCTACAGACTGCACGGATGACATACAGATACGAAAAAACAACATGCACACAGGAAACCCCTCAAAAGCTCTACCTTTGGGCTTTGGCTCAGTACTAGTACAAAAAACAAAAATAAATGTGCATGTCATTTCAGCTCTCAAATACCAACTCATATATTAAAAAAAAAAAAGAGAATGCCAGAAAAAATAAGAGCCAAATTGTTGCATTAAGTATGAAGAACCAGATTCTAACATTGCATCAAATGGTCATTATCCTATGTTTCTAGCAACTGACATACGAATAAAAAATCATAATGATAGAAATTTTGGAGGGCAACGAAATAGGATATCCCACCAAACTAAAAATGTTGCATTCCAGAAAATCTTACCCCAAGGATTCCAAAGACGGCCAGATAAACAAGGGACGAAACAAAATCCACAAGTGGTGGAATGTTTAATTCTTTCTTGTTCTGCGAAATCACGGTAAGTGAACAAATAAAAAATCAGTTTCAAAACTTAACATGCATTTTAATGGTTTACTGTGTTTCGGTTAAATTAGCAGAGCCATCACAAAGGCTATGCCATTTCCAAAGAACAAATATTCAGACAATATGTTTCATTCGGTGAAAATTTGAAGAAACTTTTTAATAAATCAGTGGGTGTTGATGTACAAACTATTGTTAAACTCGTGCCTTTGCATTAACGGATAAATGAGAGATTATGTCTTCTGGCAGGGGCGAGACAGGTGAAGAAATCATAAATGTGGACTCGTGACGCCAGAATCCATAAGATATCAATATATTGCCCTCCGTGACGGCAAAATCTCTTTCCTTCTCTAATGCATCAACAGAAGACACCAGGCAGCTGCTGCTCCTGTACTCGGCCATCGGGACATTTTGGCTTTCATTATTATCACATGAATACGTTGGTAGCCATGTATCAAATGATGAGTGCCCTGTCTGTAAAGAGCACATGCACCAACGCTTGGATTTCGATGTCTATGAATTGTGAGCAATCTGAAAATATGTCGACCAAAGGAAGAAAATATTTTATTTAAGAACTTGGACACTTTTGCATAAATTCGTGAGAATACTTGGACACTTATGCATAAATTCGTGAGAATACTTGGACACTTATGCATAAATTCGGGAGAATACTTGGACACGTTTGCAAAAATTCGGGAAGTTGCTTGGACACATTTGCATAAATTCGTGAGAATACTAAATACTTGGACACATTTGCATAAATTCGTGAGAATACTTGGACACATTTGCAAAATTCGTGAGAATACTTGGACACATTTGCATAAATTCGTGAGAATACTTGGACACATTTGCATAAATTCGTGAGAATACTTGGACACATTTGCATAAATTCGTGAGAATACTTGGACACATTTGCATAAATTCGTGAGAATACTTGGACACAATTGCATAAATTCGTGAGAATACTTGGACACAATTGCATAAATTCATGAAAATAATGGGACTGGAGAGTTCTTGCGTGAATATAAAAATAATTTGTTGTTAGCGTTCAGAATGAAAAATCGATCTATTGGATAATTTTAAAATATAAAATTATAGAATTGAATAATAATATTGTCTATAATTTATATTCAGAATGAAAATTATATTGTCAGCTGTGTTTTACTCCGTATAAATTTTTTATATGTCGATAATTTATTTTGCTATCATTTTTCATACAAAATAATATTGTAATCTAATATATTGTATCTTCAAGTAAAATAATAAATTCTTTAATAAATATAAATCACTATGCATATCACATATTAGATTAAAAAGGTTGTCTCTTCTTTCTATTTGAAATATATGAATCTATTTTGTGACTTGATTATCACATCCACCATGACCGACATACATAAATCAATATATTCTCGAAAATCTTAATTTTTTGATTATAAATTACATCTGTATCCATTAACATCCAACACAAGATTAATATAAACATAAATTTATAAAATCAAATTTTTATCACAATATAAATACATTACAAATTAAATTTTTTTGGACATTATGGTTGAATTATACGAGATATATTGGAAGGCATATCATGGAGTCTAGAGTTCCTAAGGAATACCCAAACTAATTTCTAAGTATAAAACTCTAATTTCAATCGATGTTATTTTTTGTTTACTTTGGATTTGCTTGTGGTTGGGGTTGATGGTAATCACCATGGGCATTAGGGGTGTTCACAAATTATAAAAAACTGCCCAAACCAATTGAACCAAACTGAACCAAATCAAAATTGTGGTTTTTAAGGTTCATAAGTTTGAATCAATTTAGAATTTTGTAAAAACCGATATGTTGGTTTGGTTCGTAGTTCAAGGTTGAAAACTGATTAAACCGAATAAATCCAAACCAACCCCCATTCTTCATTAAATATCAAAATTTTATTCAATACATACAACCTCATTTTGTCATTTAGTGATCATTAATCGACCACTAAAGAATATTGTATGATGCCTACTTGTTAATGTTCGATTCTCTCCAAAATTAAAAGAGATATTTTAACAATTATTATTTCAACCATTATTTCTGAATCTACTTCGAGTACAAGTGGGCGCATACTTGATGTAATTAGGAGTTCATTATCTCCTAAAACAGTATAAATACCTATTTGTTCACAAAATTGATTAGAGAAAAATGGCATAATCAATTTGCAAGAAATTTTAGATGAGGTTGAAAAGTATGAAGAAATTATATAAGATATTATACATAAATCTTTATATTTGTTAATGTTTATTTGTGTTATATATAAAGTGATTAACTTATTTTCTTTGTTTTATGTTTGTTAAAATTAGAGAATCAAGTAAAATTATAAAAGAAGATTTGATGGAAGAGGATATGTGAAGCTTTGAAATGTGAACTTTTTTTTAATGTTTGTTAAGTTGTATAAAATTTAGATTTTATTAGATAATTTGTACAAATGTTTATAAGAATTTGTAGTGCTTAATTTTATTAGGTATTTTAAACTATTGTTCTTATCATGTTTATTGCATATTTTATTGTAGAAATTTCATTTTAAGTTTATGAAAAAAAATTTAGACTATTTTGTTTATAATTATTTCTTTTAAATACATAAATTGAGTTCAAACCACAGTTAAAACTGCAAACCGAACCAAACTACAATAATAGGTTTGGTTAGTTTGAGTACTTTGAATGATTTGGATCATATTGTAATTTTTTCAAACCAATGTCATAGGTTTGGATTGAATATTATGTTCAAACCAATCCAAACCTACCCATGAACACCCTTAATGGGCATCATATATCATTCTGTTTCTCCTCTTTTTTTTATATCTATCTCTCTTCTCTTTTATTTATTTCTTCTCAAAGTATCGCTTTATACTTCAAAAACTTATGCAATATTTTAAGTTGAAAGTTACAACATAGAATTGAGGTTACAACTCTGTTATTTTTTCAAATCTTCTATAGTGCACAAATGTCATGGCATTAGAAATGACTATGACTAATGTTTAACTCTATGAAACACAAAGTTTTCGTGCTAGTAAAGGTCATAACTTTAGTCTCAACTTTGTGAGAAAAATTGTGTGGTGCTGGGATTGCCATGAATGAGTAACTACTCTCTAGAATATAAAATTATGACACTAAAAATTATTCCAGATTTTGGTCTTGACTCATTGAATAAAATGTCAAGGTGTTGGAATTGGTCACAATTGAGTAATTTCGATCCAAAACTAAAATCATGGTGAAAATAGTGATATGACCTAGATCTCTTGATATTTTGGCTCTATATTGAATAAATCACAGCTCTGAAATGTATCATGACTACATATATGTTACATAGTGAAATAATCTTGTCAACTTTATGGTTGACTTGTGACATACAAAGAATGTCATGATTATTTTGGTAGAGTTGTGGCCAAAAAAAGATATCATACCTACTTAAGACTACTATGGTTGATATACATAAGTCATGATAAAAGAATTATCACAATCCTTCATTGCTTCTCTCCCCCCTGCATGCCTTTTCTTTATTGAGTCCACCAATTTCTTGAAAATTTACTAATATTTACTAATATTTGTTAAATCCTTTCAAAATAGGAATTTTGTAAAATATCTTTGTTACATATCAATATAAATGCAAACATGCTTAATTTTACTATTTGAATGATACAATTTATTTATTATTTTTAAGTATTAAACAAACTCATGTACAAAAAGTATTACTTATCCCCAAGCAATGAATATTCCTCTAAATAATTACACCAAAATAGAACACATATATAATGACCATAACAAGGTTTAAGTATTATGGTGGGTTTTTATTTTGAAAATTGAATTTAAAATTTTGGGATTTATTGGGTAGTGTATGGTTCGTGTTGTGAAGTATGTATTCATTACATAGCAGAGAAAAAAATTATGGTGGGCTGTCCAGTTTTATACAATATTTTTCTTTAGCTTATCTTCCTAATTTTTTCTTTATCATTATAAAGTTTTTTAATACTTATTTATTCAAATATTCTACCATGAATGTCACAACTTTGAAAAGTATTGCAACATCATTATTGATTGCTTAGTTTAAAAGTGTCGTGTCTCTTAGTAGTGATTGTGGCTTGTGAAATTTTTCTCTAGATCATAATACTCATGGCATTGCATCCTGCCATAACTTTTAATATTGTTTCCACAAGAAAAGTTATACATTTAACTCGTGACTTCCTTCATTATACTTGCATTCTTCTTATTTGCTTATAGATTTTTCATCATTATTGCTTCAACCTTATCTTTTTTTTAGCATGTCAACTATTAGTTGGGGGTTTTCTCTCCCATGTACTTCCATCACCATCTCAAGAGTCTCCCCAACATCTTCTGAATTTGATGAATCGAAACTTCATCTTTTCTACCTCTTCCTTTTTCTCTTTGGAGTTATATAATTCAAATTCCCTAATGTTGCAACTTTAAAGAATACCAAAACTTCATTGTAGTCTTCATTTTTTTTCTTCAAATCATGGTTTAGATTATTAATTGTTCTCTTTGTCTTCCTCTAGCCAATACTCTTTTAAAAACTCTTTCCATCTAAAATCTATTTTTTTTTGTCTTATTATGATGAGTAAGAGGCTATCTATTCTTCAATAATCTTCATCACTAAAATTTAGATTATATAGATCCTTTCCAAAGGTTAAATTTCACTTGTTTTTTCCCCACTTGAAGTATGAATTCTCCATTTTTGACATTAATTAAAATTTGTCTAGTGACTAAAAATGATCATCCCAAGATCAAAGGAGCATACTAATCTTTATCCAAGTCAAGCACGACAAAATCAATCAAAAAAAATGAACTTGCCAACATTCACCAAAACATTTTCATTCACTTCACTCAGAAGTTAAATAGAATGATCAATTATATAATGTGAATTGGCCTTATACAAAGCGTGTTCCCCAGTTATGCAAGGAAACATAAAACTTTTTGGATTTTTTAGCTTTATTGGAAGGTTACACTGGATGATGGTACTATACATATCAGTCATATTTAATATTTTATAAGTCTCTAATTTCTTCTTATATTCTATTAGATCTTTCATGAACTTCACATAGTTTGGTATTTTTACTAATACTTTGGCAAGTGGAATGTTCATGTAACTTCTAAAAAATATTTAGAAAATTCTTAAATAGCTCGCATATTTTTCCCTTTCTAAAACATTTTAGAAATGAGAGATTAGAAGAGAAATAATTACTTTCAACATCATCTTTTTGTTACACATCTTTTTGATTAATGCTTCTGGTGCTCTTTTTCCTCTTCCTTCTTCACTTCTTCAATTAGCTTTATTGGTAGCAAGAATTTGGTAATTAGTTCTACTAATGCCATTAATTTAGAAAATATTGTGGCATATTGTGCCATAATTTTGGGAGAGGTTGTGCCATATTTTGCTTAATTGAAGAGTGTTGTCATGACTTTAAAAATATTTACTACTTTTTTAGTCAAGACTTTATTTTCTTCTTTCATTTTGGATTATTGCCCCTCTAATTCTTTGTTGCTTCTCAATATAATAGACATTCATATCTTTAGATTTTCCTTGGTATCATTGGATATTCTATTTTCATTCTTCTCATTCATTGAGATTGCTAGTTGTCCAACTTGACTCACAATGATTTTTATGACCACATTTGTTTATTCTATCCTCAATTTAATTTGTTTCATGTGAAAAGCTATTATCTTCAAATAATAGCTTTTCTACTCCCTTAAGATAAATATACTTGGAGCTTGATACTCCTTGCATGTAATAGTCCATCAAATTATTCCCAATTTTTTTTTTGATATCGACCCTTGATATTTTGTACATTTATAGAATTCCCATAGGAATAGTTGACATGGTTCCTCAAAATTCAGATGATAATGAATGAAGATATTTGATTTGATCAGATTGATATATCAGATTGATATATCAGATTGATATCCATCTTCACTTCCATGGTATTCAATATATTCAACTTCTAACAATCTAACTTGTTTTCTCCCGAATGAGTAATCACTTAGAGTTTAATAATTATTCCTTGTCAGCTCTTCAAATAAAAAGTATGCTTCCTCGAGTGACTTGTTCATGATTGGAACCACTATAAGCCATATCAACATTACATCTTGTCATTAAATTTGGTCATTCATCAATGGGCAAGCAAAATTTTATCTACAGTAAAGAGATTTAAACTAGTGTGCATTGTAATTCAAGGCATCAAAAGCTACTAGTTCTTAGTTTTCTTTCCGCCATTTTCCATTATAATTGCTATTGAAAGTGCTTGTAGAAGATTTCTATGGGGAGCTCCCCAAACCAGAAGGTTTGGGCCAAAAGCTTCATGGAGTGATGTATGCAAGCCCATCTCCCATGGTGGGCTGGGTATCCTAAACTTAAAATTCTAGAATAAAGCTTTTTTTGTAAAAACCTTGTGGAGAATTAACAAGAAAGAGGACTCTCTTTAGATCAAATGGGTTCACTATTATTATTTAAACTCTCAAAATATTTGAAAATTTCAAATAACCAAAGAGGATCCTCCTTTTAAGAAATCCTTACTAAATATCAGAAATTTTCTTTTGAAAAAAGCTGGAAATATTAAATAAAGTCATAGAAGCAACCACGAACTAGGCCGAGGATGGGAGAATTGTGTCGGATGTGTATAACTTTTTTGTTGTAAATAATGCAACTAAAAAGAAGAAATGGACTTCAAACATTTGGTTTCCAAACAACATCCCCAAGCATGTGGTATTCTTATGGATAGTCAAGTGGAGAAAGTTCAGAACCAAAGGCAAATTATTTGCAACTCCCAAGAATCTGAATTGTGAATTCTCTTCAAGCACACAATCTTTCATGCACATTTTTTTTCAAGTGCAAGTTCCATGGAGATTTGGATTGCCCTAAGAAGCTGGACCAGAATATTAGAAGAGATCAAGTCTATTCCTATAAAATTTAGAATGATAAATACTGAAATACTGAAATCCACATTCGCTGCAGCCATATACTACATATGGAGAGAAATAAATAGAAGATGACACGAAGGGATGTCACAAGATCCGGACACAATACTTTGGAAAATCAAAATAAAAAAATTTATTATATTCAAAGCTGAATGTAATAGTTTAGATATCTAGATTGTATAGAATTTTGATTATTAATGTTATTACTTATCAAAAAAATATTACATATTATCATATAATTTAGCCTATTATAAAAAAGGTTGTGCTATGAACCATAACTTAAATCTATGTCATGGGCACTTTCTTTAAAGTTTTTTGCTTCTATTAGAAGAATTGACTCCTCTCTCCATTATATCATAAAGTTCATCTCAAATATCACATAAAGTTTCTTGCTTACATCTTGTCATATAAAGAGATAATTTGAGGTGAGAAAATTTTGATAATAAAAAATTGCTCTAGTTCATCCCAATTTTCAATCAAACCAAAAGGCAAATAACATAACCAACTTTGGGTTTTGTCTCTAAAATAAGGGAAGTATTCATAACATGGTAGTATCATAGTTAACTTCGTGTATCTTTGTTATATCATATAGTTCTAAAAAATTTGCAACATGACTATTCGAATCATTTGACATTCTTCCACCATTTCAATTCGTCTACGTCGTAAGTATTAAACTCGACTTCAACTTAAAGTAATTAACTTACATTTGTTGAATCCAAATTCTAGAATAGCTATCCATCATGATAAATCTCAAATCTCTCAAGGTATGTGAGGAATAGGCTATAGGACAACTTGTATATTATTGCCTTGGTTGTTTCTATTATTTTCATTTTCTTCAATCATCTCTCTCTCAATTTTCTATCTCAAATAAAGTATTTGTTATTTTCTTAATTTTGGTCCTAAAGAGTTTAACTCAATCCCAAAAGCTTTGATCATTTATTTTTCTTGGCAGCTACAAAACAACATTAACAAATAAAAAAAATATTTCATAATACAAATGTAATATAAATAATAAGTAAAAATCATATCTACATAACTTTAAAAAGTATTATTCTTTCACAAGGATAATAATGACAACTCAAGTTAACAAATTTAACTTTTTATAGTACAATCTCTTTCATGAGTGTCAAAAATTAATTATGACTTTGTGAGGATATAAAAACTCATATTTAACTGACATGATCATAAAACTTAGTTGAATGATGATCTATCATCAAACGTAGTTCTATAAGTATATGGATTATATAATTAATTAAATGGATGTAAGTCTAGATATTGATGACTATACAAGTTGTATAGTTATATTTTATCTTAGGAAATATACTCAAGTTCTAGGATTGGCATATATACTTATGCATAATGATGTTTCTTAATGTTGGGCCTATATCATATTTGTTTGTTGGATGAATAATAGATTACTATGAAAATATCTACATGCCCTCTTGGTATGTAAGATATTCATAATTTATTAGACTATCTTTGTCAAGGATAATCCTCTCATAGCTGTCCTTTAGGTATTTCAACACTGAAGTGACATGTCATTTCATGCAAGGGTCCTAATTATATTTACTCCATTTAGGTAATATGTCGATTGTCCTTGAAAATTGATTCAAATATATATTTTTATTCTTCAACTTTTAATTATCTCAATGACTTGAGATAATGTAGTATTAATTTTATTTACACTTTCGACATTGTAAGCACCAAACTCATGACAATTAAGCAAATATGTTCCTATGAATTTCACATATGGAAGTCATATAAGCAAGAATGCTTTTCATGGTTATCACCACCATATGAGTTTTCCCTACTTGTGTGTGTCTCATTATATACTTATCACTATTTTTCATGGCTAACACATAACTCACACATTATGGTGAAACTCCTAGATAATATTTTTTACTTAACTCTCACATTACTCTAAGGTTAGTCTTTCTAGATAGTACATAATGGATTGATTTTTAATATGTTCATGCTTTTGTCTTCATATGTGTCATACTTATAATAATTAACATATCTTAACTTAGGGTTTTCATATGTTTATTTATCTCACACATTAACACTAGAAGGGTTATCACCTCCTTCTATTTGAAACACATAAGTATGTCTCATGACTTACTTGTTATCATCCATTGTAGTTGACATGCATAAATGAACGTATTCATGAAAATCATAAATTTTAGTTCCAAATTGTATCTATATCCATTAATATCCAAATATAAGATTAACACAAACATAAACTCATAAATTCAAATATTCATCACAATATAAATATATTACCTACCCTATAATTATTTAGTTAGAAATTAGTGGTAAAATCACATGAGATATATTTAAGGCACTCATGAATGTTATGGTTCCTATTGAACATTCAAACTAATTTCTAAGTATAAAACTTTAATTCTAATTATTGTTGCTTCTTGTTCACCTAGTATTTCTTTTAATTGGGGTTGATTAAGCTTTGCCTAGGACATCATGTGTTATTCCCCTTATCCTCTCTCTTTCTCTCTCTCTCTTTCTCTCTTCTTTATTTCTTCTCTAAGGGTGGCTTTTATTATTTATAGATCAATGTGATATTTTAAGTTGGAAGTCATGGATTGGAGTTGAGATTGTGATTTTTTCAACTCTTTGGTTCTCCTTTACAACATAAATATTGCATCACCAGGAATGACTATTACTAATGCTTAATTCTATAATACAAAGTCATAGTACAAGAAATGGTCATCACTTTGTCTTGAATTTATTAGCAAAATATCATAGTGTAATGATTGTCACAATTTAGCAATTACTCTTTAGAATACAAAGTTATTGCTCTATGAATTGGTTGGAGTTTTGGTATTGGCTCATTGAATAAATGTCATGGTACTCGAATTAGTTTCAGCTGAGTAATTTCTTTATTGAAAAAAAAGTCATGACAAAAAATAATGCCACAACCCATATCTCTTGATATTTTGGCTCTATCTTGGATAAGTCATGACTCTAAAATATATAATAAGTACTTATACCATTGGGGTACCCATTTGCTAGAATATGAAAATAATGTCATGGCCATTAAAAGGTTTAGAACTAGTATTGTTATGTCTCCAAGAAAATATCACAACAACAATGATTATGTTGCATAGTGAAATGATTGTGTCAACTTGATAATAGAGTCATGGTGTGCCACCAATCTAGCACCTATAGCATGTAGAGGTGCATGCACATGTTGGCCCAAATGATAAGCCACACAGTGAGCCAAGTGGATTCGGGAAAGGCATAGGTGGCCAAGTGGACCGCTCTTACTTTCTAGTCCACCATCCTAGGTCATGATTATAATGAAGGTGGATCATACCAATTGGCCATTCGCGTGGGTGATGCCTGGTTCGGCACAAGGCATGGTAGCCTTTGGCCCATGCCTTGGGTTGACACAACCAAGGTACAAGCATGATTCAGTCGAGTCATGCCTCATGCCATGTTTGGGCCACCTAGTCCACTTGACACCTTTAATGAGGAGTGATTTCTAAGTGTCAGAATATGAGGTACAATATCCAAAGTGTCAATTTTGCACTGAAAAATAAGGTATACGTCATAATTTAATTTTAATTATTTTAATTTATTCTGATTATTAACTAAATTAAAAAAATAAGTAAAGATAAAAAAAATTATTTGACTCTTCTCTATCCAGTCTAGTCTCACACATTTAAAATGATAAAATTTGAATTTAATTAAAATGAATTAGACTTAAAATTGAATAATAATAATAATAATAACATAACTATAAGGTCTGATGTTGAAATTTAGTTCTCTCACATAGTATTGACCTATTTAGCTAAAAACCCTAAAAATATTTGAAATTCAATAATCTAGACATACTTTAACATAATTAAAAAAAATCTAGAGCTATCAAAGAAGATTCAGTAGAATATATATATTATAAAAAAAGTATATACTTGTAAGAGTACTAGTAGCACCGACCACCATAAGATGCATGTGAATCAATACACAAAAAATATGATGACATTAAATCCCATGTAAACCTAACTTAGATTAACTTTAAATTCATTTGCCCATTTTATTTATAATGAGTTTGGGAGGGTATATAGAAAAATTGATTACTATTATTACTCTTCTAATTAAATATTCAAAGGATCCTAAAGTAATCAAAATTATGCAGACATACCTTCAACCTACTTATCATAAAATTCATAGATCCATTAATAGGAATGATATAATAAAATTTTTTAAACTAGAAAAATAATTAACATAGCAGATTGATGTTCATGATGTTCGACATTTGGATTTATCATAATGACACATCATTTACATACATCATCACCTACATTATAGATTCTAAGTGGAAACTAAATAAAAATATTTTAAAATTTTTTTGAGATTCTCTATTCTCTTGATGGTCCCACCATAAATGAGTATCTAATGAGGATATTTAGGAAATAAGATAATTACAATACAATTTTTAGTATTATATTTAATATTACTTTAAATAATAGTGTTGCTATGAATATGTTTCTCACTTTGAATAATAGTATCACTTTATATTTGATATCACTTAATTTTTAGTATGAATATGTTTGCTATGAATATGAAAAATTTAACATTAGGGATATGTATTATCAACATGGTTAGGATACCTAGTAGACAACATGAGTTCTACAATCTATGTTTGTCAATGGGCTTAAAAGAATTTTAAATTAATATGAGGTACAATTAGAATTATATATGCCTTATACTAGAGTTATGTGTTAGCTACAAATACTAAATATTAGACTATAACAATAGTAAAAGTAAAGAACTTATTATTGATGATTCATATTGAGAGTTGGAAATTTAATTTTTGAAAATTTAAAAATATTTTTATGATATGATGAATATGTATTTAGCTGTGTATACTCCAATCATTTAAATTACACTCAAGTGGATATGTAATATCTACTTGAAGGAGCATGTAGAAGATTCCTATGGGGAGGGCCAAAAACAAGTAGATATAGATCAAAAGTCTCTTGGGAGAAGGTATGTTTGCCTATGCCCCTTGGAGGTCTTAGTATTCTGTATATTTCTATGTGGAATAAGGATTTCTTTACTAAAACACTTTGGTAGATAAATAGGTAGGATGACTCACTTTGAATTAAGTGGGTTCATCACTTCTATCTCAAATCCCAAAGTATCTGGGACTATTAGATATCAAAAGAAGACTCATCATTTTGAAAATCTCTAATCTTTATTAGGGATATCTTGATTATCAAAGCAGACTCAAATGAACAAACTGAAACAATACTGAACATTTAGGGGGATAATGGTAGAATTAGCTCATATGCCTACAAATTTTTAATTGGAATCAACACTAAAACAGAGAAGGCTTGGACTAAAGCTATTTGGATGAAAAATCACATGCCAGAGCATATCATAAACTTATGGATTTTCAAACATGGAAGACTCAGAACAAAGGACCAAGCATTGTGCTCATTAACATTAACTGTGAATTATGCAATTTAGTAGAATCTTCCGAACATATTTTTTTGAGTGTTGTTATTATAGGTCAATTTTGGATGATTTGAAAAGTTGGACAAAAATTAAAGAGGACATAAGCTCCCTTTCACTTGGATTCAAAGCCATGAAGAAATTTTATGCCTAGAATCCCAAGAATAGCATCCAAAAAAAATATTTGCAGCAACCGTATACCATATTTGAAGGGAAAGAAATAGAAGGCTCCATGAAGGAAAAGCCCAAGATGTAGAAAATTTAGTTAGGAAGATTAAATTGAAATTTACATTATTTTCAGCAAAGAATGTAATAGTTTGAAACTTCCTTAGGTGGTACAAAATTTTTAATAATGAAACTTTTACTTATCAAAAAAAAAGTGGATATGTAATATTAGCAATATGTTTAGCTTGTATAGAAAATACCCTAATTTTAGTAACATGTCCATTGAGATGGAAACTAAGTATTTAAAAAATTGATCTTCTATTTCATCTCTTTTATTACTTAATTATCTATATGAATCATAAGATTAAGGTGGAATTGATAGAAAATATTTTAATAAATATATCAACATGCATTAACAAAGTAGAAGAATTTGATGGTTAGATTTACAAAAAAATATTTAATGTTTACATATTATGACACTAGTTTTGGTAGTTGTAGTGAGGATCCAAGTATGGATATGAATATCATATTTAGAGTTGATGCCTTTTCTATTTAGATTGTAAAGGATAAATGATAGGGTGATATGTCAAATATGAGTGAACTATATTAGTACTTAAATGTCAATTATTATTCAATCCTATAACATGAAAATATTAATAATTAAGATATATTGGATTGTTAGAAATCATATGAATCAACATTTCTTATTATATCTAAGATGACACATGATGTACTAACCCCTCTGGTATCTAGTAAGCATCAAAGTTTATTTTTCTATGACTATGAATGTTATTTTAGATATTTAACTTAGTCACTCATAAGATTGAAATGTGATGTATTTATATGTATTTATTTTGTTGATATAGATGTACACATACTTTATACTTTTAAACCTTTTCAATTTATTGTTATTTATCATATGATACTATGTTATGATGTTAAAAAACAATATACATGTACATTTTTTATTGAGTAATGATCTTATAGATTTAATTTATTTTAATTAACATTGTAGAACATTTTTATTTTTGGAACATAAGATTTTTTAAATATTTGAATTTTGATCTTGGTAGTTGTATTCCTCTCCCAACACTTCGTGCCTATTGGCAATGGGCATTGGCCACTAGGATGGGGATCAACACTATCCACTGGGCCCTCATCATTGTTTGCTAGTCCTACTCATACCTTTTTCCATAGTTCCATTAGCACTAGACTAAACTTGAGTCACCTGGCTAGTGGCTAGTGTTTATGGCTATTCCATGATGATCATATGAAGACTCAACATGACCCAATCCAACCTAGCATAGCTATTTCATTAGGGCATACTTTGGGCCATGTCGGGATGATGTTTCCATTGGCTATGCCGACATGGCATAACATGACTAGCCATTCGTGTCATGTCTAGCATGGCATTGTGGCCTAATCAAGCTACCAAATTTCTAGCATGACCCATTTGATACCTCTACCTTAGACTTAAAAATAGAGAGAATAATAAAACACATATTGAGATATATAGTTGAGATAAAAAGCATGAAGGATAATGACAATAATGAAAATAACCAATAGGGTGTAAATTAAACTGTTTAATAGCTCATTTCTCACCTAATCTTAAAAAATTACTATAGGTCAATATTAATGGACAAATACTATGGTATTCAAATGTAGTCAATACATGCAAACTATATTGAGTTGAAGTCTAACTTATAATCATGGTACAATAATATCAGTATGGTGAATAATTTTCAAAATACCCAAATAGTCACATCACAATATTCTTAGAATTGTACGACATTATGAATATGAACAAAGTTTTGTTGAATCCAACAAAGCCAAGACTCATCATTTTTCGAGAAATAAGGTCATGAGGTGGTTCCATTACTTATCTAGAAGATTTATTGAGAGTTGTGATGAACTTATAAATAATTCTTTCCACCTCAAATTATATCACAAATTAGAGGAGATATAAGTTAATTTAGACAAGAGGAGCAAGACACATTGTATGATGCTTAGAACCAATTTAAAGATATACTAAGAAGATATCCATAACATGGATTCAAATTATGGATCTAAGCATAGACATTCTTAAATAGTTTGAACTACATGATGAGGTTCATAGTTGATATAGTCTTTAGTGGTGATATGGTATTGAATAAAACACTCGAGGAGATCCATTTTTATTTGAAGAACTAGTCAAGAATAACTACCAAACTCTAAATGAAAGAGTAAGTAAAAGGAATCAACTAGGAGTATTGGAGTTGAAAAGACTAATGGTGATGGAAATGAAGTTTAATATGTTTTTCAACACGTTTAGAGCTCAACATGACAAAAAAATTGGTGGGGGAATGACCATTTTGCAACAATAAGAAGTTGCTAATTTTAACCCAATTTATCAAGTAGATAAAACTAATATTCTACATAATAGAGAATATGTGTGCATACCCAATAATAATGTTCATACATATTATTATCCAAATATAAGAAATTATGATAGTTTATCATATAAAAATTGTTAGAATGTACAATAAAATATGAGATAATATCAAAATAATTATAGAAAAACTCAATGGGATACTATTGTGACTTTATTATGATGTCTAATTTATATGTATGGGTAATATCCCAAAGCTCATTGAACAAGAGTCACTTGTTCAATATATTTCTGTATATATATAAGTCATATAAGTAGTAAAGTGGATGTTTATATAGATATCGATCTTATTTGAATTGTGTAGATACTTCGATCAACTAATAGTGAGTCAAATGCTACTCTAATTAGAAAGATAAAAATAGATTTTTGGTAAGATTTCTAGATACTAGAATTAGTATATTTCATTGTAGAATATTTTGTCTAAATTGCCTAGTTGGTATTAGTTTGGTTATAAAATAAAGTTTGAATTGAATTATTATGAAAATGTCTTAGTACCCTAGCTACTAGCATATAAGGTAGTCGTCACTTATTGGGTCCTCTCCAATAATGATTTTCTCATAATTGTCCCTATAGTACTTTACCACCAAAATGACAAATCATCTCTACTTGAGGGTCATTCACGAGTCTACACATTTTAAGGCAAGTCATCAACTACTATAGATGATTACTTTGTATATGCATTCTTATATTTTAACCTTATGTATCATAAAGAAGTGAACTAACGTGCTATTAAAAGTATTTGTACTTATGGCTTCATAAGTATAATACTTATCAAAATTTATATACATCTTCTCTTAAATCTCACTGTATGAGTCATAGAAAAGAAAGTAACCCACAAGACCATCATCACCTTATAAGGCACCTCTACTCACATGTGTCAAATAGCTTACATGTCACTATTAGGTATTCAAATTATAAAATATTCTTATGTATTTTTGTGATTTTTGATGATGTGTAGGTATAAAAATAGAATAATTATGGATCAATTTCATGACTTTAAAATTTTGATAGATTTTGATAAATAATCATGAAATTGATTAGTTTTGGTAGTGTTTGGTTGAGGAGTAAAGTATGGAGTCTCATGTAGTTTCGATGTCTATTCTTGGCTAAAAATCTACCAATTTGTTGTGATAATCTTTGTACAGCATAACCTTACTAACTCATTAGCATGTCATTCAATCGTATGACATGTTCTTGGTGGCTTCAATATTATTCAAGAGTTACAACCATACTTATTAAATAAAATTTAAATAGTTATGATATTAATTTTATGTCATAACAACCAAGTACCCTATTAGTACTAAAAGTCATGGCCATGTTTTAGCATTGCAACTTTATCTTTTATATGGCTCATTAGTCTCAAGTTTGAGTTGTGGCCATTTTACAAAGTCACACATTTTAAGCTATAAAAAATTATAGAGCCAAAACTACTCAGGTCAAAGTCATGACAATTATTTAGTGCCATAACTTTTCAGACATGGAATATTGTAGAGGGGGTATTACTTAAGTATGATCATTCTACAAAACTATGACTTTTATTCTCAATGAAAGGAAAAGCAATGATTTTTTTGTTCATGCTAATTGCAAGTGTTCCAACATCTTTGTAACACTACAATGATATGATATATGAGAGAAGTAAAAACTAGTATTTTAGCTACTAACAATGCCATAAATATATGAAACACATGAGAGGCCAATTTTTGTGCCATGGCTATTTCTCAATGCCATGGCCATATGATACAAGTGAGATGTCTTCTTAGCGCCTCATCTATTTCTCTATGCCACAACCATATAATGATCAAGAAAGATCAATTCCAATGTTGTGACTATTACATAGTGTTATGATTATATTACGATATGAGATGTCATTCAAAATTCCATGAATTTTTTTAGCACCATAGCCTTTTATGAAGAATAAGAAAGACAAACACACAAATTCATAACTACTTCACATCACTATGAATTTGTGTTATAATGATATTAGGCCTAAGTTATAGTCATCACTTAGTACCATAATTTTGTGTTATAGAAAGATTGTGATACATTCTAGAGTCGCAACCATTTTATAGAGTTGTGACCTTGAGCTTAAGAGATAAAAGTCAAAGTTATAATTTTCTTATGAAAACCATGACTTCCTACTTAAAATAATACAGAATCACACTAGTATAAAAAGAGAATGGGAGAGAAATTCCAAAGGATCTCACTATTTCTTCTTTCTCCATGCAATAAGATAAGCTATGGTGTAGTTACCAAACTCTTGGGATGAATTTAACACTCTCTAGGGGCTCCACAAGCAAGTAAAAACATAATAATTAATGCTAATCCCTAGAGTTGTGGAGCACATGTCTCAAACCCCCATTCTCTAAGATAAATTTATGAATTTCTATCAAAATAAAATGTTGTATAAGTTTTGTATAACTTGGTTTATATGATATGATAATGATTTTATATTAATAGATGTGCTTGATTTATTTTGTGTTAAAGATATTGTTGGTTAAGTGATAAAACAGAACTTGAACTAAGATTTTGACTATTAGTAGGTTTGTGTGATTATTTTATAGTAGAAGGTGATAGGTAAATCATGAGACTCACTCACTCATATGATAGGAAGGAATGCATAGTCTTTCCATCTATGATATGAGAGATAAACCTCTATGTTAAAACTTGAAATTTGAGTATGTTATTCATTGTGAGTATGAGACTTATGAAGCTGGAAGTGAAATTTCTTTTATATGTCAATCCATTATATACATCTTAGAAAAACTAGTTCTCAATTGAGATGGATGTTATATATTTTTTTATTAAGGGCTTCACCTTTAGTTTGTGAGTTGTATCATCTTTGAGGTAAATAGTGATAAGTAATTCTTGGGACATGCATAAGTATATTATGACTTTCAAGGAGGTGATAACCCTTGTGAGTTGCTTTCACTCGTATGGTTCTCACTAGTAAAACTTGAAGGAAGTATATATTCATTGTGCAAGTATGATAGTTATGAAGTCGATAGAACAAATGCTTACAAACAATATAAATTCTTGCCTTTTTAACACATGAGGCTAGAGAATAATAATATGCATATGAAACAACCAACAAGAGTATTTGATGAGTTGCCTAAAATATATGTGATTATGAATGAGTCTTGAGTAAAGATGATTTTTTTTATCTCAATAGTGTTGTACTAAGTAAACAACTATGAGAAGACCACCATTAGGAATGACTCAATGTTGATAACTATCTTATATGCTATTGGGCAATGAGTCATTACACGATACTCAATATTCATTCAATGTCTAAACATAATAAAATTAAAGCTAATTAAAAAACACATCACATAAATTAAGTGATTAAATCTATGGATCTATGATCGATCCTACTATTTGAATATTATTTTACTAAAATTTAGTTGTCTCATCATTGAATAACTGAACTATCAATACAATCACAATGGGATTAATATTTGAATAAAAGTTATTTTTAATACTTGTATGACCTATGTATTTGTGGTAGATGTGTCAAATGGGCTAGCTCGGCACGGCCTAGCCATGTTTTAGGCCGCCCAACTAGGCTACCATGCTGGACCGGCACGGTTATTATTTTGTACCAGTTCGGCATGGACCCACGGCCTGAAAACTACCAGGTTCAATCCTGTTTGGGTTAGACAAAACCCTAATTTTTTAAAAAAAATTAGGGTTTCGGTGGTGCGCCACCATGACACCGCATGTCTTCGCCCTTTTGGGGCTCGGCGAGCCTCGCTTGTTGGGCATCAGCTCGCATTAACCACGTTCGATGCATGGTCATGTGTTGTGCTCACATGCTGGCACGACACGATGAGCCATGCATGACACTGTAGCGTGTCGTGCTGGGCACGACACTGTAGCGTGTCGTGCTGGGCACGACACTGTAGCGTGTCGTGCTGGGCACGACACTGTAGCGTGTCGTGCTGGGCACGACACTGTAGCGTGTCGTGCTGGGCACGACACTGTAGCGTGTCGTGCTGGGCACGACACTGTAGCGTGTCGTGCTGGGCACGACACTGTAGCGTGTCGTGCTGGGCACGACACTGTAGCGTGTCGTACTGGGCACGACACTTTAGCAGGTAGTGTCGGGCACAGGCATGGCAGAACCATGCTGGCCTGGGCCATCCCTGGCCATCCCGACCCATTTGACACCTCTAATTTGTGGATCTATCTTGATAAGATACCCTCATATTTGAGCTTTTGGGATACTACCTAACGATCAAAATTAGGTCTCATAACATAGTCATAATAATTTTTTAGTACTATTACTGGAGATTAGAAAATTTATTTAGTCAACATGAGTTGATGTAAATTATCATTACAAAAGGAAAATTTTTTAGTAGTTTAGATAGTACTGAGTTTGATAAATCTTAATAAATTTAAATACTAAGTCTTATTAATCTATTCAGAAATTAAATAGTGCTATTTTGATATTTTTATTGTATCATTTGCATTGTTTTTTTATTTTTAAGCACCCCTTTATAAGTCAAAGCTATGATACTAAGTTAATCCATATAAACCTAGAAATCAAAAGAATAAGAAGAATAATTTCTAGAAAAAGTTTTGATAAAGAGCCCATATAGGGAATTGATAATAATAGATCAAGCACCTCAAGAAAATAATGAAAAAGTTGTCCAACAACTCATCCACTACCATACCTTGATAGACTATTAAAGGCTAATGATGATAAATAGTTATTCAGGTATTCGATTGCAACTAGTTGAGAAAATGATTTTGAGTTGAAGCTAGATCTTATACTATACCACTAGTACCATAAGATGATATTCAAGGATCCTAATAGATATATCATGATGTTTTTGAAGCTATGCAACATGGAAAAAATAAATAGAGTTAGCCTATCACAATGGGGTTATGTCTATTTCCAAAATAATGGGTTAAGTCACAAAGATGATTCTAGTGTTTAACTCATGGTTCCGCCGAGACTTGGAATGAAATAGTGAGAGTTTTCCTCACTAAATTCTTCACACCTAAAATTACTTCTTAATTATAGAGCGAGATAAGCTAGTTATGGAAATATAAGCATGAGATTCTATATGATGTTTGAGACCATTTTAAGGAGTTGTCCTCAACACAAATTCAAATTGTGGTTCCAAGCCCAAACTTTCTAAAATGAGTTAAACTATATCACAAGTTACATGATAGATGTAGTAACTGGAGGGATAATTATGTACAAATTGATGAAGGAGGAGGAGACATATTATATATTTTAGAAGCTAGCAAAAAATAACTATCAAAATCTAATAGATTATTCATTTGCAAGAAGACAAGCTGAAGTATTGGAGTTGAATTAGTTCACCCAAGAGGAAAAGAGAAGAGTATTTATGGAGATTACCACTTTAAATCCACATGAATTAGTAAATTTCAATTCCATTTATCAAATGGAAGAAGTTAATCAGATGCTACGAAAAGATTATATGTTTTGACACAATAATAATATCCCAACATATTATCATATAAACATGTAAAATTATAAAAAAAATTCATATGGAGGCTTTGAGAGTAGGCTATAGAATATTGGATAATCTTCAAAAAATATTGAGAATAATACAATGAGCTATAATAATCTAAGAAGTTTAAGTTTGAATTTTCAACCATTACAAAGAGAATAAAAGACAACACTGGAAAAATATTTGCATGTCATCTTAGTAGAATTAAAAAAAGAAATGATACTTAAGACAAATGATTGGAGAAGCTTAAAGTAAAAATAGATCAAATGAGTTTGGTGATAAAAAAATATAAAAAATCAAATTGAACAATTGATATTATCAATAAAGATAAAATAAGTAAATGAACTACAAAGTAATATTGAAGCAAATCTAAATAATTACTTCTTTATATTGCATAGAAGATAACAAAAGCTACAAAGTAACTTCATTGAATAAAAGTATTTTGAAACTTTTAGGGTCGATAGTGCAATGACTTTTTCAAAAAGCCATAGCTTAGAGTAAAATTTTCCAAGAAATCATGACCCCCTACTAAAGAGAGCTTGAAGGATGAATGATATGATACCATGACACCTAACAAAGTTATGACTCTAGAAAAAGTACAAGCTAAAATTTCACCCAAAGTTGCTAAGGAGGGAAACAAATAAATTTAACAAATGAGTGAAAGTTACCCGAAGCTATGGAGATAAAGAAATGAATTAGAATGATCTAATGGGTAAGTTTTCGATGAATATTTCATTTCATAATGATTTAAAAAGGAAAAATTGGATGAACATTTTGAAAAGTTTCTCGATATATTCCAGAAATTAGAAGTTAATACACTATTTATCAAACTCCAACGCAAATTCCAAACTACATAAAATTTATTAAAGATATAATTAGTAAGAGAAAGTTGGATACATACAAGACTATGAATATGAATAAGAAGTGTAATGCTAATGTAATTATTCAAAGAAAACTTTTGAAAAAAATTAAAGGACCATAGAAGATTTACTATACTTTGCACTATTAGAGATTACAACTTTCAAAAAGTATTATGTGACTTAAGATCTAATGTCAATTGTACGAAGATTGAATCTCGGAAAAACCTCTCTAACACCTTTCTCACTCTAAATGGATGATCAAACTATCAAGCACTCATATGAGATTATTAAATAAGTCTTAGTTAAGATGGGTATGTTTATTTTAGTAGTGGATTTTATTATTTTGGATATTGAATAATATAATTATGTACCATTAATATTGGGATGACCATTTTTTTTGCCACCAAACAATCTCTTATCGATATCAAGAAAGGCGAGTTCACTCTCTATATTAGTAAAGAAAAAATAAAGTTTGATCTTTATAATAACTTGTAGTGTCTATATGATGATGAAATAGGGTATTGAACAATAAATAATCTCTTTCATACCACTATGTAACAAAAGGTAGATTTATAATAGAAGAATTGTATAAAAGACTGCTTGCCAAATAAAGATAAATGAGATGAAGCAGAAGAATAATGTTGAAATTATGATAATGACAAAGATGAGAAATACAATAAGGGAGAACTACTTTGGAGCTATGAAATGAGTAAAAAGAGAATGATGATAGCTAAGTGGTCATGGTATTTTTCGAAGATATGACCTCAGAAGAATCTTTTGTCGACAATTTCAAGAAAGTTGAGAGAATAATTGAGAAAGACAAGGATGAGATAGAGATCATAGAGGATCCAATCAAAGATAAAATTATGAATATGTATAATGTTATGACTTTGGGGATACATAATGAAAATGACCAAGGAAAACTTGAAGGGAAAGTCATGGCTACTTTGGTGTTACAGAATAAAAATGACTAAGATAAACTTAAAAATAAAGTTATAACTTTGCATAGTATCACGACTTTGGTAATATAAAATGAATTAGTCTATTACTTTAGAGTCACAAAATGAAATGGGAAAAAAAAGCTTAATAAAAAATCCATGGTTTTACTCATCACTAAGACATTGGGAATCTTGGAAAAAAAGGGCAAAGAAAAGTTAAAAGGAAAAGCCATGACTAGACTCAACGATATGATGTTAAGAATCCAAGAATAAAAGAGAGATAAAAAACATAGAAGAAGAAGTCATGACATTCATTATTTTCAGTATATAATGAAGAAAATGTCCAAAAAATAAGTAAATCTCAAGCAAGACCAAAATAAGAAATAAATAAGAAAGAGATAAAATAATATAGTGAGAACTTAGAATGGATAGTTGAGATTCCAAATGAAGGAAATAGATTTTTAATGGTTTAGATATGGATATTAAATATTACACTGCTTGGGAGAAACCTAGATATTTTTTTTCTACATGTGTGATTTAATAAATACTTATATCCATCATATAAATGAATGCACACGTTCAATAACCCATGAGTGTAGTCATAGAACTCAAACCTAATCATGATTATTAATATGTCCACTTGAAGTTACTCCACTATTTTGAGATCTTATGATCTCAAAACATAGTTATAAAGTTTTTTAGAGACGTTGAAAATTTTTTTATTATAGAGGGGGGTGTTATTGATTGGGGATGAGTAATTTTTTTTGTGTGAGTTTTTTTGTTATTCAAACAACCAAACATTCTTATGTGTAGGCATGAAAATGTGATAATTATAATTGATTTTATAACTTCGGAGTTTTGACAGATTTTGATGAATATTCTTGAAATTAATAAGTTTGGAGGTGTTTTGCTGAGTGATAAAGTATAAATTCTCATGTATATTTGGTATCAATTCTTTATCAAAACTCTACTTAATTGATCATAGAAATCTTTAATACATCATGACCCTAGAAACCCAATAGTATGATCCTTCCACTATGTGACATATTTTTCGTGGCTATAATATTTTCTTAGAGTTTTGGTTAAACTTATCTCATAAACTTTAAATAGCTATGATATTAATTTTATATCATAACAACTAAGTACCCCATTGGTACTAAAAAATTGTGATTATGTCTTAGTGCCACAACTCTACCTTTTATATGGCTCAATTATCTCAAGTTAGAGTCATAGCCTTTTTACAAAGCCATGACTTCTAAGCTATAAAAAATTATAGCGCCAAAAACTACTTATTCCAAATTCATTGTAAATATTCAGTTATATGAATTTTGGGACATGAAATATTATATAGGGCATTACTTGAGTATGACTATTCCTTAAAACCATAACTTTTATTCTCAAAGAAATGTAAAACAATGCATTTTATATTCAAGCTAATTGCCAATGTTGTAGCTTCTTTGCACCACTATTATGTTATAATATATGAGAGAAGTGAATACTAGTGTCATGTCACTCACTGTGTCATAGACACTTGAGAAACATGGTCAATTTTAGTGTCATTGCTATGTCTCAATGCCATGACCATAGGATACATATGAGAGGCCTCCTGAGTGTTGCAACAATTTCTTAGTGCTAGGGTCATCTAATGATCAAGTGAAAATAATGTCAATGCTATGGCCATTACCTAGTACTACAATTATATTATGATACGTGAGGTCATTCATAATGTCATAACCCTTTATGAAAAACAAAAAAGATGGGTGTATGAAGCCATGATCATTTGACTATGCCATGACTTTGTGTTATACAATCATTAAGGCTTAGTTAGAGTCATTTTTTATTATCATGACTTTATGTTATAGAAAGATTGTGATATATTTTAGAGTCAAGATTATTTTCTAGAGTTGTGGCCATAAGCTTAATAGATGAAGGCTAAAGTTATAATTTTCTTATTAAAGTCACAGCTTCGTAGAGGCTCCACAAGCAAGAAATGGATGAAATATTTAGTGTTAATTCTTAGAGTTGGGGGCTATGGCTCTAAACCCCTCCTCTTAAGTAGATTTTAAATTTTATATCAAAATAACGTATGATCTATGATTTATGTAACTTATTTTATGTGATGTGACAATGGTTTTATATTAATGGGCATGTTTTATTCATGTTGTGTTATGAATATTGATTGATGATAGATTAAATAGAACTTGAAGTATGATTTCTACTATTGGTATGTTTATGCATCATTATATCATGATAAATAATAACATGTAAACCATGAGGCTCACTTGCACGTATGATAAGAATGAAGTGATAGAACTTCCAACCATGCTGCATGAGAGTCACATCGATACTGAGAAGGATGATGATAGATAGTCCTTGAGATATGTATGAGCATATTGTGAGTCATAACGTGGTAATAACCCTTGTGAGTTATTTTCACTTGTATGGTTTTCACTGATAAAAATTGTGGAAAATATATGTTAATTATATGAGTATTATTTTTATGAAACGGAAAATATAAATAATTACAAACTATATCAATTATTGGTCTTTATGACCCCTAAAGGTGGACAATAAGAGTGTACATATGAAGTAATCATTAAAGATATTTGATGAGTTGCCTAAAAAGTATGGAATTTTGAATGACTTTTGAGTGGAGATAATTTGTTATCTCAGTGATGATATACTAGGGGGTGACTATGAGAGGACCTCAGGTGGGACTAGCTCAATTGTGATAACCACATTGTATTCCATTAGGAAAAAAAATTATAGCATGATACCCCAACATTTATTTTGTATCTAAACATAATATGATTTAATCTAATTTTAATATACATCATATAAATTAAATGAATAAGCTCGTCTTAGATTGATCTCACAATTTGAATAGCATTTTACAAGAATTAAGTTGTCTCCCTATTGAATAACCAAATTGCTGATACAAGTCTTATGGGATTGATATTTTGATGAAAGTTCTTTTTACTACTTGTATGATCTATGTACTTATTATTCCATATTAATGAGATACACTTTCAAATGAGCTTTTGGGACACCACATAACCCACAAATTTAGATGGTATTACAAAGTTACAATAGTCAAAATCTATTAAGATGATACTTGACCCCCACACTAAAGGTGAAATCATTAAGAAAAAGATTTATAAAACATTTACATCAATTGAGGGTTAGTTCATCTAAGATATACAAAATGAATTGATTCATACAAGTGTTCATACTTTTGATTTGTAAGTACCATACTTACACAATTAAACTTACTTCAATGATAGATTTTTATATATAGGTTTGTCTCATGATCACTATCAGAAGGGGTGCCACTTATTTATTCTTACCATTATGCACAATTATGCTTTGTGGCTTACCAATCATTGTCTACCATGATAATATATACAAACTTACTAATAGTAAAACTCTAATTTCAATTCTAAATAAATATCACATCTATTAGTAACTAAATGAAAACATGGGCTAAACATAAAATCCATCAATTATATATCCATCATATGAAATAAAATACATCAATCTTATATCATATTTTGGCCTTAAATTAAGAAGGAATTCACACAAAACAATTTGGAATACACCTTATATAATATTGGGTTCCCAATGACAACCCTCAATACTATATATGAATCAAAATCCTAAACCTATAATTCTCATTCATGTACCTCATATCTTCCCCTAGGTTTGAGTCAAAATTCATGCTCCTCTCTTAGGGTTTATACTTGTGCCTTGCATCCACCCTTTTCTCATGGAGCTTTTCAAGGGATTTGTGATATTTTGCTTCAAAATATTGGTCTTTTCATCTCTCTTTCATGCCCTAGCACCCCATGATATATTTATTTTTTTAAGTTCCACATCTGTACTCAAATAGCAAAATGTATTATTAAGTGAGAAGTTAAAATATTAGAAAATGGTAGCAACTTTAGCTTTTTCTCTTTGTAATACAAAGTTACTATATTGGGAATGACCATGACTTTAGATGGGTTATCTACACATATTTCTCCTATGTTGCACTAAATTTAATTAGGCATGTAGAAGAAGCTATTTATGCTATTTTCAAAAAATAATATTGGATGGATTATCCACATAGAGGAAAGATTCATAAAGGTATTCTATTTTTCTGCCACCATTTGAGTACTTGATATCAAATGTCACCTTTAAATAATATGATCCTAAAAAGAAATCATATTGGCTACCTCCATCACTATCATGATTTGTATTTTTGTTATTTACTCTCATATTTTGATGAAGTACCTTTTGTGTGGAATTGATTTGAGACATTTGATGTTATTTTAACTTTTGTTTTTTAGAGAAGAAAGTTATTATTCATGAATGAGCAATTATTTTAGTGTGAGAGTTTTTTTGATATTCAAACTACTAAATATTCATTTGTATTTTGGTAATTAATGATGATATGTAGACATGATACAGATAATATGGGTTGATTTAATGACTTGACATTTGGAGAATTTTAATGAATAGTCATGAAATCAATAGGTTTTTAGAGGTGTTTAATAGAGTAGGTAGATCATTGAGTCTCACATAAGTTCAATATTTATTCTTGGTCGAATCTCTATTTAATTTATCAGGAAAATTTTTATAGATTATGATCCTACCAACTCATGAACACAATCCTTCTATTGTGTAATATATTTTTAGTGGCAACAATATTATTTCGGAATCACAACCATACAAAACTCAAAAAATTTAAATGACTATGATATTAATTCTTCATTGTAATAATCAAGTACCCAACATATGCTCAAGATCATGACCAAGTCCAAGCATCATAATTTTATCTTTAATACGACTTGCTAGCCTCAAGTTAGAGTCGTAGTCTTTTTACAAAGCCATAACTTTTGACCTATATAAAATTATCGCGACACAACTACTCATGCTAAAATTGTGATAATTATTCAATACTATGATTTTTAGGATACTAAATATTATATAGAATATTACTTGGGTACTATCATTTCCAAAGCTGTGACTCTTATTCTCATAGAAAGGTATAATAGTAACTTGTATGTTCAAGCTAATTGTAAGTGTCAAGGCATCCTCATAGGGCCACAACAAAATTGAAATATGAGAGAAGAAAAGGGTAGTGTCATGTCTACCAATAGTGCCATAGGCACTTGAGAGATATGAATGAAAAATTATGTGTCGTAGCTATTTTCCAGCACCATGACCATAACCAATACATGACAAACTTCTTAGCACTACAATTATTTCTTAGGGTCATGATTATATAAAACTCAAGAAAGACCATTACCAATGACATGATTTCTATATAATACAATGACTATATAACAAAATAAGAAGCCATTCAGCACTCCAAAACTACTTTCCAGTATTATGACCCTTTATGGATGAAAAAAGTACAAAGACATAAAACCAGATTGATTTTATAGTGCTATGACTTTATATTATAAAGATAGTAGACCCAAATCATGGTCATTTCTAGTGTCATAACTTTATGTTATAAAAAGATCAAGATATAGACTAGAGTCATGGTTATTTTTCAGAGTCACAACCTCAAGCTGAAAAGATGAAGTCTAAAGTTATGACCTTCTAAAAGCCATGATATCTAACATAGAGTAATGCAATATTGTTCAAGTAAAAAAGTGGAATATAAAGAAATTTCATAGAGATCTATTATTTTCCACTTTTTCTTCCCCATGCAACAAAAAAAGCCATGACAACTACCAAATCCCATGTGTGAATTTTGCATTCCCTAGATGTTCCACAAGCAAGGGATGTAAGATTAATACTAATCCCTATAGTTAGGGGGACATGACTCTCAAACCCTTCTTCTCTAGGTATGAATTTGAGAATTTGTACCAAACTAGCATGGTTCCTATGTTTTTGTAAATTGAGATATATGATATAAGTTGGTTTTTAATTGATGAATAAATGTGTTTTATTTATTTTATGTCATGAATATTGATAATTATTGATATAAAGAACTTGAATTAGGTTTTCTATTATTTATAGATTAGTGCAAGATTTTCATGGTGGACGGTGATAGGTAAACCATGAGGCATACCTACAGATATGGAAAGAAGAATGTGACAGCCCTTTCAACTATGATGAATGAGATAAACTTATATGTTGAAACCTAAAATTTGGGTATATTAAGCATCATGAGTATGGTGCTTATAAAATTGAAAGTATGAATATTTTTATATGTCAATCCATTATATACATCTTTGGAGAATTAGTTTTTGATTGTGATGGATGCTATATAAAATATTATCTCATGAAGTCCAACTTTAGTGTGAGAGTCACATCATCACTAAAAAGGATACTAACAAGCAATCTTTGAGACATGTGAATGTTGTGATTGTAATGTAGTGATAGACCTTATGAATTACTTTATACTTACATAGTTCCTACTTGTGAAACTTTAGATAAGCATAGTTAATTGTGTAAGAATAGTACTTACGAAGCCAAAAATATTAATCCTTATAAATCATGTAAATTTTTGGTCTTTATGATATTTGAGGCCAGATAATAAGACTATGCATATGAAATAACTATCAAGGGCATTTGATAAAGTTTTCTAAATAGTATGAGATTATGAATGACTATTGAGCAGTGATGAATTATTATCTTAGTAGTGATATATCGAGTAGATAATTATGTGATGACTACCATTAGGATAACTAAATTGTCTAGCATAATAATAGTGAATAAATTACATATATGTTAATAGAAAAAGAAGTCATTCTATAACATCCTAATATTTATTCTATGTCCAACATAATATAAGTTGAACAACATAAATATCATCACATATAGTAAGTGAATAAATCATTAACCTAAGATTATCTAATAATTTAAGTATCCATTTTACTAAAAATAAGTTATCTCATTATTAAATAACTATATTTTTGATACATTCTTTGTGTCATTGATATCTAGATAAAAGTCTATTTTACTATTTGTAGATTAGTACACTTGCATATTATAATTGACAAGACTCTCATTAATGAGTTTTTGGGACATCACCTAATTAATAAAATTATGTAGTATAACAAAGTCATAATAGTTAATTATCATGAGTAGGGTATTTATGAAATCATAAGGGCAAATGCTTTTTCACACCAGTGCATTATACATGTCTTTAAAAAACTAATTCTCAATTGAGATGGATGTTATATAGATTATTCTATTAAGAGGTTCACCTTTAGTATGTGAGTTACATCATCAAAAATGACGATGATAACAAGCAATGTTCTGGGCTTGCATAAGTATGTTGTAACTTGCAAGGTGGTGATATTCTTTATGAGTTACTTTATATATGATTCTTATTAGTAAAACTTGAGAGAAACCTATGTTAATTATGCAAGTATGATGCTTATGAAGTTGAAAGTGTAAATACTTAATAAACTATATTAATCTTTAATTTTTATGATGTCTAAGGCTAGAGAATAAGAGTGTGCATATAAAGCAACCATTAAGGGTATTTGATGTAGTCTAAAGGGTATGTTATTGTGAATGACTCTCAAGTAGAGATGAAATATTATCTTAATGGTGACTTATTAAGTGGATGACTATGAGGGGATCACCAGTGAGATGAGCTCAATAATGAAAACCAACTTATATGTTATTAGGGTAAAGTATCAATGCACAAAATCTTAACCTTCATTCTTTGTCCAAAATAATATTAGTTGTATAACTTAAACATCATCACGTAGAATAATTGAATAAACTATGGACCTAATTTTTGTCTAATGATTTGAATATTTATTTTACTAAAAATTGATTGTCTAATTGTTAAATAACTGAATTGCTGATATAATTCTAATGAGATTGATATTTAGATAAAATTTTTCTTTACTATATGAACCATGTACTTTTGGATCTCTGATGATAAGACACTCTCATTTACAAACTTTTGGGATATCACCTAATTGATACAATTATGTGGTATAATAAAGTCATAATAAGTTTTTGGCATCATTACTGATGATTATTTAGTTTGATTAGTTAATGTGAGTTGATATTATTATTCTTGTAAAATGATAATTCATTTTTAGTAGTTTAGATAACATCGACTTAGAAAATATTCCTAAATTTAAAAGCTAAATCTTGTTAACATGTTTGAACATGGATGATTGCATTTTAGTTTTGATTATTTTCTTTATGTTTGATTTTCTTTTTTTAGTAGTTTTTTATGAGCTAAAGCTCTAGGACTCAGCTAACCCCTCTAGACCTAAATATCTAAAGAACTAAAAAAAATATTACCATATAAAAAGTTGAAAAAGAGCTTATGGAGGATATTGGTATTAATATGAAACCTTAAGGTGGTAATGGGCTAGTGTCCAATAGTTCATGTCCATCCACTACCATATCTTGAGGAATTATTGGAGGACCAGAATGATGGATAGGTATTCAAAAATTTGTTTGCAACAAGTCAAAACCAATTACTTTTAGTTGAAGCTGTGTATTATAGCTATGGTTTAATAGCACCAATATAGGGATAAGGCATTAGAGGACCCTAATACACATCTTAATATGTTTGGAGCTATGAAATAGTATAAAAATAAATGGAGTTAGCCCCAATGTAATAAGGCTATACTTATTTCAATTTTTATTAAGTGATATGCCATGAAGTTGGTTCCAATATTTATCATGGGACTCGGTTATAAGTTGAGATGAATTTGTGAGAGCATTTCTCACTAAATTTTTTCCAACTCAAATTATATCTCAACTATGGAAAGAGATAAGCTAATTTTTGCAAGAAAAGAGTGATAAATTATATGAAGCTTGAGACCAATTTAATAAATTGTTGGGAAGATGTCATCAATATCAATTTTTACTTTGGTTCTAAGTTCAAACCTTTTATAATGGGCTGAACTATATAATAATGTGCATAGTTGATGTGACAGTAGGAGGGTCAATTGTCAATAAATCATTAGAGGAAGTATATTACTTATTAGAGGAGCTAGCAAAAAATTAGCACCAAACTCTAATGGATCATTCATTTGGGAGAAGACAAATCAGAATATTAAAGTTGGATCAGTTCACCCCATTGAAGTGAATATGGAAGTTATCTTAAGAAAGTTTGACACCCGAAAAAAAAATATAAAAATGTTAGGAAAGATCACCATTTTACATCCTTATGAAGTGGTGGACTTGGATCCCATTTACTAATTAGAAGAAGCCAACCAAACACAGAGCAAATTATATTTCTTTAAACGCAACAACAATGACCCAATGTATTATCATCTGAACATGATAAATCACTATAATTCTTTGTATGGAGGCTATGTGACTAGACTACAATATATTGTACAATCTTCTAGAAATATTAGGAATAATATGGTGAACTATACTAATTAAGGATACTCATGTTTTAATTATCAACCATCATGAAGAGAAAAGAAGCCATGTTTGGAAGAAGGAATTCAAGTTATCCTAGTAGAATTGAAAAAAAAAATAATGTCCAAGATAATTAGATGGGGATACTTGAAGAGAGAATGAATGAAATGAGTTTGGTGATGAGAAATATAGAGCATCATTTTATTCAATAGATATTATCAAAGAAGTGAAGAGGTGTAAATGAATTGATATGTGATTCGAAAGTAAATCTAAAGAATTTCTCTTTAATATTACTTAGAAGCGGGAAGGAGCTACTAATACATTCTGAACAAAAATATTTTTGAACTTTTATGGGTGATAGCATCATGACTTTTCTAAAATTCATGGCTCTAGAGCAACAAAGATATTTTGAATAAAAGGATTTAAATATTTTTTGGTGTAATAAGGCTATGAATTTTTCAAAAGTCATGGCTCAGCTTGAAATTCTCTAAGAAGCCATGACCTTGACTAAAAAGAATTGAAATTATGCTAGATATAAAGCCACAACACCTAACTAAGCAATGACCTCAAAATAAATACAAATCTAAGTTTAACTTGAAGATGATAAAAAGGGAAATAAAAAATAGAAGAGCAAAAAGAGCTTACTTGAAGCCATAGAGAAAAAAAATGAATTAGAATGAAGCTAAGAATAAGTTTCTGTTGAATCTTTCATTTTTTTTCAATGATTTAGAAAAAGAAATTAGACAAACACTTTGAAATGTTTCCATATATATTTTAAAAGTTAGTGGTAAACTTACTATTTGCTGAAACTCTAGCCAAATATCAAACTATATTAAATTTATGAAAGATATAATAAATAGTAATAAAAAATTGGAGTTATTCGAGACCATGAATATAATTGAGAATATAGTGCAATAATTCAAAGACAATTTCTTAAATAAATTGAAGACCCCATAAGCTTTACTATACCTTACATTATTAGAGATCAAACTTTTAGAAGGCACTATGCAACTTGAGATCATGTATCAACTTGATGGCCCTGTTAATTTCATCAAGATTGAATTTTTAACAAAATTACTTTAATATCTCTCTTACTCTAAATAGAGGATCAAACTATCAAGCACCCTAATGGAATCATTAAAGATGTATTAATCAATGTATGTATAATTATTTTTCTAGTAGAGTTGATTGAATTAAATATTAAATAAGAAATCTATGAACCATTAACATCAAGATAAAATTTTTTGTCCATGGGACAAGCCCTTATTGACTTTAAGAAATAGAAGTTCGCTCTCTATGTTTTTGAGGAATAAGAAAAGATTAATCTTTACAATGGCTAACGAGGTCAAGATGGTGATGAAATAGGGTTTTGAAAAATCAATAATCTCTTCCATACCACAATGCAATAAAAAGTGGATTTATAGTGGAAACATTTTATAGAAAAATACCTTGCTAGTTAAAGACAAAGAGTATGATATAGAAGAACAATTTTGGAGCTGTGATAGTAATGAATATATGAAATACAAATCGGAAGAATAATATTAGAATTATGAAAATAAGGAACTAAAAAAAGATGATTGTCATAAGGTCATGACATTCTTCAAAGTCATGACCATTGATGAGTTGTATGTTGATAGCTCTAAAGAAGCTGAGGTATCAATGGAGAAAGATAATGTTGAGACATAAATCATGGAGTAACAAATCAAAGCCAAGGCCACAACTATACACAACATCACTACTTTGGTATTACAAAATAAAAATGCTTAAGAAAAGTTTGAAGACAAATCCATGACTATGTTCAATGCTAAGACTTTGAAAATACAAAATGGATTAGTCCATCAAAAACTTAAGGACAATGCCATAACTATGCACAATGCCATGATTTTAGAGATATAAGAAAACAAGGACAAGCAAAAATTTAAAGATAAAGTCATGGCTTCAATTATAGCCATAAATTTGGAGTTATATAAAGAAAAGGGCAAGTAAATTCTGGAAGAAAAATTTTTCATAGTACTTAGCACTTTGATTTTGAGGATCCATAATGAGAAGAGATAATATAGTGGAAAAGGAGTTGCAATATTCACTAAATTCATGGCATCCAGAGATAAAAAATATTTAACTATGGATATTAAATATAGCACTACTTTAGGAGGCAACCCAAAGATTTTTTTTTACGCGTGTGATGTAATAAACACCTATATCTAGCACATAAATAAATATATATATCCAATGACTCACGAGTATAGTCATGTAACTCAAACCCTGCCACAACTATCAACGTGTCTACTTGAAGTTATTCCACTATTTTTAGACCATATGATACTCAAACCTAGTCATAGTAATTCATAGTGATGATGAAACCTTTTTTTCATAAAGAGGGAAGTTGTTGTTCATGAACACATAATTATTTTAGTATGCAAGTTTGTTAAATATTCAAACTATCAAATATTCTTATGTATTTTGGTGGTTGATGATAATATGTAGACAAAGAAATTATGAATTATGGGTTGATTTCTTGACTTTAGCATTTTGGCAAGTTTTGATGAATAGTCATGCAATTAATAGGCTTTTGGAGGTGTTTAATAGGAAAGAGGATAGAATATTGAGTCTTGCTTAGTTTTGACATCTAGTCTTAGTTGAAACTCTACCTAATTGGTCAAGTTAATTCTTGTATACTATGACCCTACAAACTAGCTAGCACAATTCTTCTACTATATGACTCATTCTTAGTGACAATGATAGTATAATGGAGTCACACCAATACTTATCTTGGGAAATTTAAATGACTATGATATTAATTATATGTCATTGCAACCAAGTATCTCACTAGTACTCATGATCATGACAAAGTCAAAGTACCATGACTTTATATTTAATATAACTCGGTAATCTTAAGTTAAAGCCATGATATTTTTACAAAGCCATGACTTTTAAACAAAAAAAAATTATAGAGACACAACTACTCAAGCAAAGCCATCATAATTATTCAGAGTCATGACTTTTAGAACATAAAAATTTATAAAGGATATTACTATAGTATGGTCATTTCCTAGGCCACAACTTTTGTCCTCCAAGGATACTTGAGAATAAATTTGTACGCTCAAGCTAATTGCTACTGTCATGGTATTCTCACACCATCATAAAAACATGTTATATGAGGGAAGAGAATGTTAGTGTCATGACTACCCATAGTACCATTGATACCTCCTGAGAGATATGAAATGAAACTTATGTCCCATGGTCATTTTTCAGTGCAAAGGTGATTGGTAAACCACAAGACTCATGCACACATATGGTAGGAAGGATGTGACATTCCTTTCAACTGTGTTGCATGAGATAAATCTATATATTGAAACCTAAAATTTTGGTATGTTAACCATCATGAGTATGGTGCTTGCAAAATCAAAATATAAATATTTTCATATGCCAATCCATTGTATACATGTTAAAAGAACTATTTCTTGATTATAATAGATGCTATATAATATATTCTCTTAGAAGTTCATATTTAGCATGAGAGTTACATCATCATTGAGGAGGATGATAATAGGTAATCTTTGGGATATGTGTAAGTATGTTGTGACTTACAAAGTAGTGATAGCCCTTATGAGTTACTTTTACTTACATAGTTCATACTGGTAAAATTTAATTATGCAAGTATGATACTTACAAAGCCAAAAGTATAAATACTTACATACCATATTAATCTTTGGTTTTATGACAATTGAAGCTAAAGAATTAGTATGCATATGAAACAACTATCAAGTGAATTTGATCAAGTTATTTAAAAGTTATGAGATTATGAATAATTCTTGAGCAGAGATGAATAATTATCTTGGTAGTAATGTACTAAGGGGATAACTATGAGGTAACCACCTTTGAGATGGGTTCAATGGTGATAACCACCTTATATGTCATTAGGGAAATGAGTCATTATATAACACTCCAATATTTTCTGTGTCCAACATAATATAAGTCGATGAACTTAAACATCATCACATATATTAAGTGGATAAATCATGGACATAAAATTATCTAATAATTTAAGTATCCATTTTACTAAAAATAAATTATCTCATTGTTAAATAACCGAACTGCCAATACATATCATATTTGATTGATATCTAGAGGAAAATATATTTAACTATTTGTATGACTAGTGCACTTGTGGATCTCAGTTGATAGTATTCTCTCATTAATGAGTTTTTTTGAAATCACCTAATTGATAAAATTAGGTAGTGTAACAAAGTCACAATAGTTAATCATCATAAGTATGATACTTATGTAGCCAAACAAGTAAATGCTTTTACATAAAAAATTATTATACGTGTCTTAAAAGAAATGGTTCTCAATTAGGATGGATACTATAAAGAATATTCTTTTAAGAGGTTCACATTTAGTTTGTGACTCACATCATCATTAAGAATGACGGTGACAACAATCTTTATGACATGCATGAGTATGTCGTAACTCATAAGGTAGTGATAGCCATTATGAATTATGTTTACTAGTATGATTCCTACCATAGAAACATGAGAGAAACCTAAATTAATTGTCTAAGTATGATACTTATGAAACTAAAATTATAAATACTTACAAACTATGTCAATTTTTGGTCTTTATGATATTTGAGGCTGGAGAAAGTATATATTTTAGATCTATGTCAATCTTTAGAGTGTGCATATGAAGCAGCCATCGAGAGTAGTTGATGGTTAATATAAAAGGCATGTCATTGTGAATGACTCTCAACTAACGATAAATAATTATCTTGGTGGTGACTTATCAAGGCGACAATGATGAGGGATCACCAATAGGATGAGCTCAATAATGATAACCTACTTATATATCAATAAGGCAAGGAGTCATTGCATAAAACTTTAATATTCATTCTTTGTCCAAACTAATATATATTGAGAAACTTAAACATCATCACATAGATTGCATGAATAAACCATGGACCTAAGATTATCTAATAATCTGAATATCTATTTTACTAAAAATGAATTGTCTTATTATTAAATAACTAAAATTACTGATGCATTCCTTATGAGATCTATATTTGGATATAATTAAGTTTGTTTTACTACTTGTATGACTAATACATTTATAGGTCTCTATTAAAGAGTTATTCTCATTTACAAGCTTTTGAGATATTATCTAACTGATAAAATTAAGTAGTATAATAAATTCATCATAAGTAGTGCACCAAACACATAGTAAACAATTATTTTGTATTTTAGTGTACTTTTCTTTATTTTTTCAAATATTTTATGTTTTGCACCAAAGCACAAATCTCTTGTCCCATTACAAGATGTTTGGTGAAATTACTTAATATAAATACTTAAAGTCTATAAGAAACAAGAAAAAAACTATTTATTATTTTTAAATCTATTTTACTTATTTACGTAAATTTCCAACCTAGACTTTGACAACTCGACCAGGTGATACATAGTGTAGCTCCTCCATCTTTGAAGTTTGCTTCTCCTAAACCTCCATTTATCTTCCTTGGCTCCAATATCAACAACAAGAATAATAATGAGGTAACATTTGATGAAGGGTATGTTCATTTCATTTCAAATCTAGGGTTTCATTTCTATTCATTTTTCTATGTCAAAAACATCATGCATCTTACATGTTTTATGAAAATACACATTAATTGTTTTGAAAATAGGTTTTGTGTTATATTCAAACATAAATAGATAGATATATATATATAATCTTCATCCAACATTATATAATATATTTTATAAAAAAAATTGTATTTAATTCGTATTAAAATCATATTTTAATAGAGATCAAATACCTTGAGTTAAAATACACATCCATATTTAGTTTCCAATTCATTCTAGGATCTCTTAACATTGACAATGAGTTAGCACCAATTTTGCTCTCACAGATCAAGTGACCTGTAGAAATTATGACTATTCAATTTATATGAACATCCAACATAACTTTATCCTTAGTCAATATTATCATCTCTTTGTCACATGATATCTTCATTGAATATAAGATATAAATAAAGACATGCTCATATAGTTCAATCATATTGCCCTAAAAGTATACTGACATAACACATAATATTAATAAACTTTATTAATTCATTTTAGAATAACCATATATCTTTTAGTCTCATATAATGATAAGTCCAAATATATCTCTCTTTAGGATGGACAAATTTCATTGAACTCTCTTATATGTCAAAATATTAAATTCCTCATACATGGATCAATGGTGATCACATGTTTGAGGACTAAAATATCATTATAACTCTAATCACTCATGATTTATAATTATCCTTGTTGGACTAGAAGTTGATATCTGCATAACTATTATAATAGTTTATCTTTATGCCATTGAAATAGTAAGAAAATATACTTAGTTCTTTTTTAATTATTTAAGATAATCTTTACTATAATCTAATGATTTTAAATGGGATCAAATTGATATCAACTTACAATACATAATGCATATGAGACATTAGGTTGATTATACATGTCATACATGACATATCCAATAATATTTTTTTATGATATATCTAGCAGCATAAGTATATGAAATCTTAATCATTTAGTCTCATATAGCTAGTGTTGTTGGGCATTGATTTTTTGCATAGAGTTATTAGTATGCCATGAGACATTGGTAAAAGAAAATGTACAAAAAAAAAGGAGGAAGAGGAGAAAGAGAAGAAGAAGTAGTAGTAGAAGAAGAAAAAAAAAAGAAGTAAAAAAGAAGTCAAAGCAAATGAGGAGATAAAAAATAAGAAAAAGTATGAGAATAAGAACAAGAAATAGGTGAAAAATAAGAAGAATGAAAAAAAAAGAAATAATATAAGTAACCTTTTAAATTTATTTCTATAAAATACTAGGAAAATCATTGTGTTCTCTATTTTGATGAACCCAACTACATTAATTATTTCATCAAAATGAAGATTTCTTTTATGATATTGTTGTTCAATATATAAATAGATCTTGATACTTACGAACCTTTCTAGAATTCTTAGGATCGACAAGACTATTCGATTATGTCATATACACATCTTCAAGTAAGTCTTCATAGAGAAATTTAATTTTGATATTCATTTTCCATATCTCATAATTATAATACACAAATATGATAAGAACAATTCTAATAGAATTATGCCTAATAATTAGTGAAAAAATTTTATATTAGTCAATACATTGAATTTTTTTTTTTTGAAATCTCTTATAACTAATAATATCATTTTTCCTATTGAAAACCTACTTATATCATATTATTCTTAATCCTTCAAATTGATGAATCAAGTTTCAAATATGGTTCTCATATATAAATTGCTTGTCATATTTATTGGCTTTTAGCCATCACTTGGAGTCTAGACTAGACATGTACTCTTAGTAGTATCTTGGCACATTATAATCAATAAAGATCATATCATGACTATCCAATATTATAAATCTTTATTTCTTGGGATTTTGAAAAAACCTAGCAGACCTTCTTTGGCCTTGTGTTAAATGCACATATTCAATAATAACTTGTTAGATATGTTGAGTTTCCATAAGCATTTTGAGCCAATATGAAGTGTGTCAAGTTGTGAGTGTAGTGTTATAGTCTTGGATTGATGTGAAGTCGTGTATCTTAACCCATGGTGTGCTACAAGATTTAGGTTTGATTTTGACTTTTGTGCAAGTGTTGTACAAGTGTTTCAAGCATTGGGGTAAATTTGTATGTGGTGACACATGGTGACCCATGTCCATGCTATGCAAGTGTTTTCTAGTAGTGATGATTACAGCTTCAAGTCTATTTTTTTACAAGTGCTATAGGTCTCTTTTGTTTTTCTTTGTTGGTGGTTTTGTATTTTATATGTTTGGTGTTTAATGGTGAAAATCAATAAAGAACCATAGAAAAAAATTCAATAAAAGTTGAAGGTAGATACCTATTTACTATGACCCATTTTAGTGAGAGTTTAGTTTATGGGCCAATGGTATGTGAAATATTTATTAGATGGTCCACATGGGATTGGTTTAGAATGAATAATTGGTGATCATTGTATAATTACTTGTCCACGCATGATAGTCTATTGATTTTAGTATGATAAATATATTTGGTTCTTTTTGTATGTGAAACAAGTTTGGTGAGATAGTAATGTTGATGTACACTTTTGGAATCTTTCACCTACAAGAATATATTACTCTATTGTTGGATTATAAATTTACTGCAAGTTAGACACTTTGCAATCTAAACATAATTATGTGTGAGGATTGATAGGGTGATACATATATTGACAATTTGACAATGTATAGAAGATGAAGTGATTACTTATATTTATTAGGAGAGTAATATACTATTTTATAGACATATTCTCTTAGTGAGTGGGTGCTTCCAACTTTTCTAAAGATTTATAAAAGAGTAATTCATATGATTATAGCTACCCTTAAATCTGGTAAAGTTAATATTGTGAGGTTCAGAAAGAAATAAATATTTTCTCCATTTTAGTCATTGATTCGAATTGATTGAATTTTTTGAATACGAAGAGATGAAGTTATTGAAAATTATTTATATGTTTGAAAATGATTCTGAAATGAAAAATAATGAAGAATGATACTAAATTTGCTAGTTTTAAGATTTTTTAAAAGAAAGTTAGAAGCATCCACTCATGATTTCTCTAGAGAAATATAGCTACCATTGGAGATTTATAAAAAGGTAATTTCAAGGAGAGTAATATATTAATTTATAGACACATACTCTTGCATTTAATTTTCTATTTCGTGAGTTCCCTTATGTTTCTCTTCTTTTTTTTTTCTTTTTTTCTTGCTCATTTCTTTATCAAAATCTTTGATATAAAAGATAAAATTCATAATTTTTGGTGAAAATATATTTTGAGTGATTAAGCTTGAGAACTCTTTTTTTTTCAACTAAAAATAATTATAAAAAGAGTTGTAATCTTGACAAAAAAAGGTTAAGAATGAGATTAGTTATTATATTTTTAATTTTTTGTTTATTTCTTAAATTAAGCTAAGATTATGCAAATTCTCTATCATATTTTTCTTTTGTTTTAACTTGACTTTGAATTATAGTCATAGAGCTTGGTAAGAAATTTTGGAGCTAGGGTTTGGGTTTAAGGCTTGAAAAAGCTTGGTTAAGATAAAAAAACCTCTAGAAACTTATGTGAAGATTTTATATTTTGCATTATTAATTATATATACATGTTTTTTTTATAAGTAAAATTTTCAATATCAAAATCTATACAACTTATTGTAACATCAAATTATTACATTCTTTAAAGAATACAATAAAAATATTTGTCTCAATTTTCCTAACTATGCTCCTTGCATCCGACACCTTTCCTTCCATCCATCTGTGATTCCGTTCTTGCCATATGTGGTATATTGTCGCAGCCAATACTACTTTCGAATATTGTTCTTAGTCTTACTCTTATTCAGAAAGTATTTTTCAGATAAATTTTTAAGGGCTGCTAGAATGGAGCCCATTTATTCCATGATTTCTACCTAGTTCTTCAGTTCCTGCCAAATTATCTTTGAAAAATTGCATTTGAAGAAAATATGTTCGAATGATTTTGCACTAAGACAGAATTTGCAGTTCATATTTTTTTAGTGTTGTAAATAACTGGTCTTTGGTTCATAGATTTCCACAATTTAATATCCATATATAAACAACATGTTTAGGTATGCAAATATGCATCCATATGGCTTGAGTCCGAACTTCCTTTTGTTTAAGATTATTACCAATCAAAAATTAAAAAGCCTTAGATATTATTCTGCCATTATCCTCCCCATTCAGTTAGGGTGTTTCCAGCTTTTTCTTTAGTACCTATTTTTTCAATCAAAATATCTCTTATTGATATTTGGGCCTTCAAAAAGAGGGAGTCATCTTTGTATATCGAATAATCCCAAATGTTTTGGGAATTGAGATAGTCATAGTGAATCCATTTTATAAAAAGAGAGCCCTACTTTTTATTTATTCTCTAGAGTGTTTTAATACATAAAGATTTGTACCAAATGTTTTTTGATATGTGATATTATGTGTATTGTTATAAACCATTTTCTGGGTTTCTTCTAAATCCATTTTATGAACCTTACATGATTTAATTGAGATATATGAAAAACTGATGGAAACTTATAAACTTAATACCATAAAAGTTATTTTTTGATAAATTTTGAAACTCATTTACCCATGTATTTTTAAAAGAGACATTTTTTTAAGTGAGAAAATGATATTTGATTATGTGTACTTGATGGAAAGTTTATTATTGATAGATTACATGACTAATTTTGAAATGAGAATATCATGATATTCATGTGTAAACTTAAATGATTTTGAAAAAAATATATGATTTAGGTATGAAGTTTGAGCTGACAATTAATCCTTAACAAGGATAGAGATGGATAAAACTATACAAATATTCACAGAGGTATGGATAGGATATATCCTTATAAGAATGACTCTAAACCCTCATGTGCACTTGTCAAATTCCACTATATGGAGGTGAGAGTTGTTGTCGGACTAGAAACTAGTATATATTTTGAGGATCTTCAAATTATGAGGGTGAATGTGTGTGTTTCCCCAGTGGGGGTGATAGCCAGGCTAGAGCTGGTAGGTTAATTTGTCATTCTATATATCTCATTGTGGCATGGTAGAGCATTGGGATGCATAAATAATGTATATTTGTAAAAATGAGATGATATTGAAAATAAATATTTTGAAAACTTACATATACTTATTATGGTTTCATGAATTTGTATATTCATGTATATGCATAAATATATGTATATATATTTCAGAATTTGTTCTCAAATACTTAAATTATATTTTAGAAAATATATGTAGCTATGAAGGTAAACCATAAATTTTCTCATGTTTTCTTAATTTTCATATTTTCCATTAGTTGTTTTTCCCCATGTGGAGATAATATTGATGACCAATTTTGATTCTAAAATCTGCAGAGCTATGTGATAAGGCATCTAGGGAATATTACATCTAATGTGTGTTCAAAAAAGGATTTGATGATTACACCCATGTAAGTAATCTTTGCAAGAAATAAGGGAATCTATGTTGAATTTTGAAAAATTGCAAACTTGGATTAAACACTCATGCATGACATCACTTGTGTAGGTAAAGGCATAAATACCAATTTTTGAATCAAGCATTGGTGTAAAGATCAACATCAAAATATGGTATTGGTGTAAAGATCAATGTCCAAATCATGAAGTGATGTAACTCATGTTCAATTGAAACATCTTCAAGAAGAAAATAAAGGCTAGATTTCATGCATGTCATGTAAAAAAAAAAATCCTTGAGGAAAAAAATGAAATGTCTTTTGAGTTTTTTCTCCTTATGAAAAATGATTTCATCCACATAATAATTATATTCGACTATACAAATCAAAGAAGAAAGAACTTTCATTCTATTAATGGCAAATCATTTGTAATTTTTTTAAAAAATTAAATGCCACAACAAATAATTGAAATATTTTTTGGTCATTTACTCTTTCAAAATGAAGTTGGATATCTTTGACAATGATTTCACAATTTTTTCTAACTTTGCACTCTAACTTTTAGAGCCAACTATCCCTTAACATGATTCTCACAAATCATAAAACCTCAAGATATTCATAATTATGGTTGAATAAATTGCATCCAACTCCTATCCATAATCCGCCTCGCTCTTGGGCATGATCATGGAAATTAACCACATAACATCATTTGGATGATGGGTTCATAGTTTTCATTGCCTCCTTGAATTCACAATGACGTTGAGAAACATCTAAAGACATTCTTTGGCTACTAACATGATGTAAAGTCTTAAATGTTTCTCGTTTAGAACTCTCTTCTTTGACATATGTACAAAACCTCTCTTTTGGCGATACACCACCTTCTCATAGTATACCAAAAAGGTATTGGAGTGGAGCCTTGTAAAGAAAACATAGAATATAAATAAAAAGAATCTAAAAGTTACCAACTCTTAATCTACAATAATTTAGGAATGCAACAAATGACCCTTGGATTAACATAACCGTGACCATTGGAAAACTACAATTTAGCCTTTGAATACCATGAAAAACTTTTAATACTTCCATAAATTTCCTTCAAAAAATAAACCAAATTCTTAAAGAGCATAGTTATCAATAATAAAAAACAAATACACATTCTACACATATGAATTTTTCTCAAAAGAATCACATTTATCAACATACACCAATCCAAGTGGCTATGATACTCGATAGAAAGAATCATTTATAAAACTTATCCTTGTCTGCTTATAATACACACAACCTTCATAAATTTAATTAGGTTGACTAAGGAAAGGCAAACTATGCCCTAATCTTTTTTTGTCAACAACACCAATTCGCCTAAATTTAATTGGCCCAATTTAATGTCTTAGTCATGATGAATTATTTGTAATGACCTTCTATCACTTGGAACTATTATTATTGATTTTTGGTTTACATATTTTGTTTTTCTAAAATGCCACATTTTTTATTAGTCTAATTTTTCCATCTCTCATGATCAACCCACCCTTTCTATCCCATTCTCATGCCTCTTCTCCAAATATTTGTTTTTAATTTTTCTTTTCGGAAATACTTAAAAATGTTTGTTTTTAATGGTGGAACATAATAAGCATTAGAAATAAATCAGCATTCCATATTCTTTAATTTAACAAAAATATCTCCTCTAATAACAACTCAAATTTTAGTTTTATTACCAAAATAATTGCTATTTTTAATCAACTTATCAACACTGCAAAACAAATATTTATTCTTTAATCTAGATAACAAAACTCATGGTTCCTTTATTCGTCTCTATTACAATTCAGTTACATAGTGGAATCTTCATGTTTTTGACCTCAACAAATTTGTATGTTGATTTTTACTTGAATTCAATCTATAATATATAACAAAATGCCCAATTCATTGACAATTGCACCATCATATACTAGATTTTTGATCACAAACACCTTGAAAGTTGAAACAAACTACATTTTCCATCTAGAAACCAGTCACCTTCATCACCTTAAAACAAACTTTTTCTATCATGATTTATAAGGATTCCAAGCCATTTTGAGATTTTCAAACTCTCCTCTCATGATTTATAGATGCACTACGATTTATTTATTTATCATTCTATTGGAATTTTGAAGACCCTCGCATGCATCCTTTGCTCATTTTGCACTAGCAAATTTTTTGAACATATTCTCTTCTCACCACACTTGAATGAGAGAAAGTGTTTTTGGTCCTTTTTAGATTTCTACAAAAGCATATTTTTGCTCAACCTTCATCATTCCTCATTTTTCCACTAATCACATCCTTTCTCTACAATCACTCGAACATCTTGTGATCACATCAATACTTTCATTTAGATGCACCAATTCTAATATTTCTCTTAGTTGACTTTTAGAAATTAAAAGGGAAACAACTTGTTCATCATGATTCAACTTGTATATATAATGTTATGAAATGACTTGAAACTATTGAATATATCTTTGAGATTAAAAAGTGAGTAAAAGTTATAGAAAGTATGCTTGAAAATTTACAAATTATATTATTATATTAATTATTTTTCAATGCCAAGTGATGGCCTAAAGATTCAAATATATCTCTTGGCCAGTATTGCCATCAAAAGTGTCCATGATGATGATGCGAGGGAGCTTCCATTTCCATAGATATGTGAATAAAAATCAATTATTGATTTTTAAAAAATAGTGTGTAACAAAACAAGATAATTTGTATTCATTATAAAACAATAATGAATAAAATAAACTAATAACATATAAATATTATTCAAGACAATGTTTTAGTACAAGTCAAATGATTGTGTCTTATACTATTACACTGAGAATAATGAATATAACTCTTGTAGCTAAATTGTAACTCAATGTGGCTATGCTAAAATCAAACATATAGCCGAGTATGAATTTACCTCATAATGGACACTCTCATCATTATGAATCTTAGGTATGTTATGTATTGGCATTGATTGAAAAGACCTTAAATATATCATATCTTGAGTCGGTAACATATAACTTGGTTAAATATAAACATATGTCTTGTTAAATTTAGTGCGTCACTATAGAAGCATGTGCACATGGAAATTAAGATATTTACCATTCCATATGAGTTAACAACATGCTTGTGAGATCCATTTTCAAAAAAAAAAAAAATCTCTGATAAGCACCTATAACCAAATATAGTCTTACAATAAATAAGGATTTCATAATATGTAAGAATATATTTTCTTCTATTTTAGGTCCAACTCAAACTATCCATTTATCAATTCTAGCAAAATGGTTATTCAACACTACAATCAACTTATCCATGTGCAAGGAAGTAATGTACAAATATTTTTATGTTGTTTCTCTTTCAAGTTTCAACCATGCACTGAAAGACATTCATAATGCTAGTCATTTCGTTCCTTGTTTTTTTTTTTAGTTTTTACATTGCCAATTGCTCAAAATTATCTTCTCCAATACACTCGGCCAAGTCATCATTAAAGCAGCAAAGCTTCTCCAATGGTATTGTGTAGTTTAAGTATATTTTTTTTTCATACACAATGACATCAAGAAGCATTATGATAGCATTCTCATCTTTCTTACCATTAACTTTTTACCTATGAAAGTAAGTAGAGAAGTTCTCCTTCGAATGGAGATAACAACATGTGTGATTTTCAATTCCAACAACCAAAACACACTATGCAAAATAGCTTAATGTATATTTTACATAATGATATGTTTCTAACCATAATAAATGCTAATTCTAATAGTTTTCATTATATATGATGAAAGACAAAAGAGCTCCATTGTACGAACCACTTAAGTGGCACGAATCAATGATCAATATCAGACTAAAATGCATATAAATCATTGGTTTATAATTCGTACGAGAAAAATGATTATAAAAATTAATCATCCAGACATGCAACACTCAACAATGTTTTCAAGGTGGATTTATTTAAGATTATAACAAAACTAAGGTAATAACTTGATTGAGTTTTTGGGTGCGCCATAAATATTTTCCAATGTAGTCTCTTTCAAACTTCACCTTTGGTAATAGATTAGCTCAACTTTGTGTTCTCCAAGCTAAGGGATACTTGATGGACACTCATCCTTACTGAGTGAGTATGCTAGGTATTCTAAGTGTGAACTCATAATATTCTATTTTCAATAATAATATGAGTTGTTATTTTATAAAGGCATCATTCGATGGGTTACTTAATTGACATATGCTTAGAAAAAATTTCTCTTTTTTTTATTGAAATTTTCTTCTCAATGATATCATAGAGATTAAATTGCGAAACTATTTTAAAAGTATGACTTGAGCCTAATATTACATGACGTAATCATTTAAATTCCAAAGTGTTTTTTTTTTCATATTTTGCATATCTAGTTGAAAAATTTTCAAATTACATTAAAGTACAACATATTGAATCACAAGTAGTAGTAAACATGTGATACATGTTTCAAGTAAAACTCCAAATTTGAAACAAAATGTTGTTAAGCCTAATAAATTAATCATATATATGTTAAATTATTTTTTTCTAATAATTAAATTGTAATACTAACTCCTCTCCGTGTGATAGATGTCTAAGTTATCTCATTTGTTGATAGATGCATAACCTATGTATGGTCAACTTGATCATTATGCATTATCAACTCATCCATATTCAAATCATTATCCAGATACATGAACTAACAATAAATTCCTTACAAGATTTACTTTTTGAATCTTAACACATTTACTAAGCCGACAAATGTATGTTAATTGTCCATTACTATATCATTGAAATTCACCTCAATTAAGAACATAATAATTTTTTTCCTAACTTACGTTGAACTATTAACAAATTAAGTACTCAATAATAATTGTAAATAAGTAAATAGGAACTTATCAAAATAAGCATGGTTGTCAATTCTTTAAAAACTATACATGAGCTGCACTAGTTTGCATTATTTCACAAAGGATAGGATTGTGCAACTATTGTACACTCAACCAAATGCACTTGTACAATTAGGGTAGAAGCATCATACACTTATACATAGAAGAGTCTTCAACACAATTAGGGTAGAAACATCATGCACTTATAAAAGCTTCCATTAATAGCTCACTTTTCATAGAAGAGTCAACAACACAAAAAGACACGTAGCAGTTCCTTCATCAACATTGAAAATGCAACAAAGTCCAAAGACCAGGTTCGTTATGAGGAAAAAGGAAATCGAGAACTTTTTTCCATCAGTTGCATTCCATTATCCAAGTAGCCATTTCAAGAAATTATGATATTTTTATTAAAATTCAGGTTCAAAGGAGGTAGCCAAGGCAAACTTCGAAGAATGAATATTACAAGTAATTCAAAGGAGATTTACATATTGGGGGACCAAACCAAAATCCAACTCTAAAAAATATAATGCATATCAAACTGCAACCATCCTATATATATATATATGTTTATGTTGTCGGTTTAATCTACACTCTTCTTTTAGAGATGGATTGAAGTTTAACTCCTAATTGATACTTTTTTTTAATTTGTCAATGTGGGTACAAATTTGAATAAACAATTTTTAGGACGCAAAAATTTAAATATTTTATATTTTTGTGTACATTTTTTAAAATATTAAAACATGGGGGGTTTTTTAAAATATTTTCTAATGTGTCCAAACATAAGTCTACCAGAAAAATTATACAAAAATATACATAAATTTGGAGAAGTTTTCTTAATTTTCAAACAAAGAATCATGAGTATTTTTTTTTTATTGTAATTCTAGGGGATTCGTGTTTTTATATACCGAACATAAGATATTTTAAAAAAATCTTAAAAAAAATATAAAAAAAAATTAAAAAAAAAATTAAAAAAAAATTAAAAAAAAATTAAAAAAAATTAAAAAAAATTAAAAAAAATTAAAAAAAATTAAAAAATTAAAAAATTAATAAAATTAATAAAATTTAAAAAATTATAAAAAATTATAAAAAGTTATAAAAATTTATAAAATTTTAAAAAGGTTAAAAAATTAAAAAAAATTAAAAATTAATAAAATTAATAAAATTTAAAAAATTATAAAAAATTATAAAAAGTTATAAAAATTTATAAAATTTTAAAAAGGTTAAAAAATTAAAAAAAAATTAAAAAATTAAAAAATTAAAAAATTTAAAAATTAAAAAATTAAAAAATTAAAAAATTAAAAAATTAAAAAATTAAAAAATTAAAAAATTAAAAAATTAAAAAATTAAAAAATTAAAAAATTAAAAAATTAAAAAATTAAAAAATTAAAAAATTAAAAAATTAAAAAATTAAAAAAATAAAAATTAAAAAATTAAAAAATTAAAAAATTAAAAAATTAAAAAATTAAAAAATTAAAAAATTAAAAAATTAAAAAATTAAAAATTAAAAAATTAAAAAATTAAAAAATTAAAAAATTAAAAAATTAAAAAATTAAAAAATTAAAAAATTAAAAAATTAAAAAATTAAAAAATTAAAAAATTAAAAAATTAAAAATTAAAAAATTAAAAATTAAAAAATTAAAAAATTAAAAAATTAAAAAATTAAAAAATTAAAAAAATTAAAAAATTAAAAAAATTAAAAAAATTAAAAAAATTAAAAAAATTAAAAAAATTAAAAAATTAAAAAAATTAAAAAAATTAAAAAAATTAAAAAAATTAAAAAAATTAAAAAATTAAAAAAAATTAAACATAATTAAAAAAATAAAAAAAAAAATAAAAAAAATAAAAAAAAAATTAAAAAAAAATTAAAAAAAAATTAAAAAAATTTAAAAAAATTTAAAAAAATTGAACTTAAACACAATATTTTATGTTTTGGTTCACTGAAAATCTGTATACATATTTTAATTTTGGTGCACCAAAATATAATTTCGCCCAAAAAAAAAGTCCTCATCCGGCACCCCACATTTTAATGAAATTTAATCCTCCCCGAGCTCATAATCTGGACCGAAAAATGCTCCCCACCCATCACTTTTTGCCATAGTGACCCTGACAGGATGGCAAAGGCATTGTTCCTTTCTCAGTCATTCCCACCAGGCCACCACCAATCATCTAAAACTCCAAATGGATTGCTAAAATTTGGCAGGCCATTTTGGTTCTAAGAAAGGGCAAGGGTAATATCAGACAGGGCCAAAGGATGCTGCAGAGAGCGGCAAGCAATGCGTATTCATGGTGGTGGGCAAGCCATATCAGAACCAAACAATCCAAATGGCTCGAAGAAAACCTTCAAGGTATTTATATATATGTTCATTCTCCAGTCTTTTATTATCCTATGGGCATCCATTATCATTAAAAATGGCTACGGTTGGCCCAATATTTCGCTTGTGCTGTGTGTTTTTTCGTTGTATTTAATATTTCACTTATGTTCATCATAGATATGGAGGAAAAGGTGGGAAACATGCTGAAGATCATTGAAAATGGCGGAGACTCGTTTTCTCAAAGAGTCGAGATGTACTACAATAAGAGACCAGAACTAATTAGACATGTGGAGGACTCTTACCGCTCTTATCGAGCTCTTGCGGAGAGATACGATCACCTATCGAAAGAGCTGCAAAGTGCTAATAGAACCATTGCTACTGTCTTCCCAGACCAAGTTCATTTCTCCATGTACGATAATGATGATGAAGATAGGGCTACTTCATCAACTGCTGATGATCTCTACCCGGTTTGTAAGGAAGCAAAGGTTAACTCTCCAATTGACCCCCCCACCGTGCCAGTTGTTGCTCCATCTTCTGCTGCTTCTGCAACTCCGAGTTGTTTCTTGATGAGTAGGGAAGAAGCTCAGGCTGAAATTGATGGCCTTCAGAAAGAAATATTGGCTCTTCAAACTGAAAGGGAGTTTGTTCAAAGCGTTCTTGAGCGATGCAAGGAAAATTGCTGTGGAATTGAACATCATATAACTGAGTTGGAAGCCAGAGTTAGCAGGTTGCAAGATGAGTTCCAGATTGTTAATCATATTGATGATCATGAAGCCAGGGCTTTGATGGCGGCAACAGCTTTGAAATCATGCAATGAAACTCTCGTTAGGTTGCAAAATGAGCAAGAGAAGTCTGCGGAAGAGGCTGATGAGGAAGTCCGTCGGATCAACAAAGTTGAGTTACAGTTTCAAGTGCTCAAAGCTGAATTTATGTCGGAAGAATTTGATGTGCAGGAGAAAAAAGATGAGAAAGAAATGGGATCACAGGGATGCAATGAAAACAGTGGAGAAATGCCTTTGCTGGAAAAGATGCATGAAAAAGAGGTTGATGCCGATCCAGGGTGTCCTTTAACGGTAATGGAAGTGGCAGAAAAAATAAATGAGCTAGTAGAGAAGGTTGTTAGCCTACAAACTGCAGTTTCTTCTCAAGGTGCATCAGTAAACCGACTAAGATCAGAAACAGACACAATTCAGGAGAACATCAGAATTCTGGAAGAAAGCAAGGAGAGTCTGCTAGGAACCACAGAGAATATGAAAACCAAGCTGAAGGAATTGGAAGAGGAGTTCAATAGAATCAAGAGCATTGAGCATTGTGTTAAAGAACAGAGTGTTGATCTTCAAACACGCTTAGCTGAAGCACACTGTAACATCAATTATCTATTGCTAAAATTTCAGAACATGAAGCCAGATGAGATCGCGGAGAATTCTGGATTGGTCCCTGAAACCGGAGCTGAGAGTCAGGAAGATAGAGAAGTAGAAGTGGCAGCAGCAGAGGAAATGTCAGGAAGAGGTACTCGTTGCGGTGCTAAAGAAGAACCTGTGCTGAACCCAGAAGATGGAGATGCAATAGTGAGAATCACGCATGGTCCAAGTCAAGAAGAGGAGAAAATGGAAACTGTGATTGAGAGAAGCAATAATTCTGATTCCGAGGTGAAGAGGAAGGATCAACTACATCAGATGGTAGAAGATAAAGAGAAGCTCCTCTTGGAAGAGTATTCTTGGGTGCTGCAAAATTACAAGGACGTGAAAAAGAAACTTGGTGATGTAGAAAAGAAGAACAGTGACGGTTTCTTTGAATTGGCATTGCAAATAAGGGAGCTGAAGAATGCTCTTGCCCAGAGAAATGAGGAGATCGAGTCTCTCCGGAAAATGATCTCTCTCCATAAAAATGTAGAAGAAAGCAATGAGCATTCAGAGCGATATCCAGCAAGCACGACGCCTGCAACTGCCTCGGCTTGCGTGCAGTCGCTCAGTTCCCCACGCCACCAGCAGCAGGTTTTCTACACGCCACGCAAACATTGCTCAGAATCTGCAGAAACCACCGAGGGGAAGTCAGGTAAAAATGTAGGCCGCTTGTCAATTTATTCTGCATCGGCCAGAGAGGAAAAAATACGTTCCGACATTGATGGATTGCTGGAGGAAAATCTCGAGTTCTGGTTGAGGTTCAGCACGTCGTTTCATCAGATTCCTAAGTTTCAGTCTTCGGTCCAGGACCTGAAGGGAGAACTTTCAAAACTAAAGCCAAACAAGAGGGCAGATGCTGGTGGTAAAATTCAGCCTTCACTATCAGAGGGTCGGGCTATCTTCAAGCATATGAGAGACATACAGACGGAGCTAACTCAGTGGATGGAGAACAGTTACGTGCTGAAAGAAGAGTTGCAGGTAAGACATTCCTTGCTGGGCAATGTCCAGGATGAGCTGGCCAGGGCTTCCGTTGCAAGCGGGGGTCCCGAAGAGGAGCTGAATGAGTTCCAGGCCGCCCAGTTTCAAGGTGAGGTTCTCAACATGAAACAGGAAAGTAGCAAGGTTTCCAACGAGATAGATATTGGCATGGAATCCATGCGACAGCTCAAAGTTGAAGTGGATGCCATTCTGGGAAAGCTAGACGAGGAGTTGGGGTTGCTCTCCGACTCCAAGCAGGCCAACCCCACCATGTACAAGGCCAAAGTTCCTCTGAGGTCATTCTTGTTTGGAGTCAAGTTAAAGAAGGCAAAGCCTCAGAAGCCATCCATCTTCTCCTGCATGAACCCTTCATTGCAGAAACAATACAGTGACATGGCAATGGCCCAACAAATTCCATGATCTTCCGCCGTCCCCCAGCTGGAGGAAAAAATATTTATGTTTATTTCCTGTGTCAGTGTAATTATGTCTGATACGATATTTGTAAGATCAATTTTTTTCCTCGGCAGTTGATCAAGGTTACTTAAATGTATTTGCAAGTGGATTTATTTGCGAAATGAGATATATTTTAGAGAGAAGGGAGGGGGCTGACGACAAATAACAAACAGATTTCGTTATAACCGCAAATTTTGCTTCGCCTTAAAACATTTCCTTATTTGGAATTTCAACAACCTTTAAGCCGTCCAACACATCGGTATCCATCTCTAATTTTGATGAACCATCTGTATCGAGGTCAGCAGTTGCTTTGTCATCCCTCAAGGTCATTTCATCTTCTTCTGCTTGGATTTCTGATTCATTTCTTGGCACGGGAGCAATGTCGCCTCCTCCCTCCAGCTTGGGAGTGTCTAACCCATGCTTCCTTGGTATGAGCCCGTGGGGTTGAGCTTGCCCGGTTGGAGTATCAGTGACCGTGGGTGGCATTTGGAAAGTAGCAGGAGCACGTCCGGATTCAGATTGAGCTGATACAGAGCCGGCAGCAGCCTGAGGAGCAGCAGCAGCCTGTGGAGCAGCAGCCTGAGGAGCAGCAGGAGGCAACGATCGCGAGGAAGCACCACTGGCAATGGAAGACTTGCTTGAAGAAAGATGGCACGTGGGCATTAGGTGCATGACATTCTTTGCCTGAGCATCCTTGAGAAGTGAATCAACCTCTGATGGCGTGGCTATGCGTGCTCCAGCAGCAATTGCAGCAGCTCTTATTGGGTCCGCAGTCATCACCTTTGATTTCGCCCAGGGACTTCTCGAGTTTACCTGACATTTTGCTGCACATCTCACTGGTTTAATAACCAAAATTACATCACAACTTTGTACTCTTACCCAACTTGGTACGCCTACCAAAAGGTAGAGAGGGCTTCGACACCCCCCCCCCCCAATCCGGAAAAACAAATAAAATAAACACATAACTGTTGGAGAATTCGAATTACCAATGCCATTAGTTGCTGCACTGTTTGTTGGACGTGGATCAAGCGCCAAGTTCATTGCATGACGAGCTGCTAGCTGTGCCTCCGAAAGTTGCAAGCCATTTGATTTGGGCCCCACACTTAACTCGTTCTTTTGCTTCCTCAGGGCAGCCCATCTCTGCTTGTATAAAAAAAGCTAACACAATTAGTCCAAAAAATTAAATCCCACCTACTCTGCAAACAAACCATTCAAGTTGCCATCGATCCTGGAATTCAAGAAAAAATTGTATGCTGCTGCTGCTGCCTCGAGATATAAGGACGCAGCCTCAGGTGGCTGCATGGACAAATTTTTGGTTCAAAAAACACTTAGCCGGACATAAAACCCTACAAAACTATAGCATCTACTTCACACCAATAATTTCCATCGTGTCTACTCATTTTCATGATAATTTCTAACAATCATTTTTTTATCTCTCTTTTTGAGGAGACAATAAAATCATCTCTTTTCTAGCACTAATTTCTAACAATCATTTTATAACCCACAGTTGGGACAGCTCACATGGTCCCAATGACCCAATCAAATGCAGAAAAAAGAAGCAAAAAAATATATATTAAAAAAAAACATATAAATCTCAATTCCCCTCTCAAGCTGGTGAGCATATAACAAAACTTTTCTTAGTCGAGAAAAACATACATTTGAATAAGTTTAATTATGTCTTCCCTCTTAAAATCATTGTGGTATATGAAAATAATCATTAAAGCCGAATTTACTATTATCAAAATCATACGATTTACGATTCGATTCATAATTCAATTCACGATTTAGGGAATAAGCAATCCAATTTTTTAAAATAATTAAAAATATACATGAATTAAAAAATAAATTACTGAATTGCAAATCAATTTACATTAATAGATTTAATAGTGATTCTCAAGTGACCAAAATTCTCAAAAAATTACAAAAATAAAAACTAAAATACCAAAAAAAAATTAACTATATGAATTAATTAACACAAAAAAAAATAACTCAAATCTTTAATATTACGAATTTAACATAAACAAATAATAAAATATCAAAAAATCAAAAAAATAAAAACTAAAATACTAAAAAAAATGATCAAGTGTACAAGATATGAATTAATTAATGTGAAAAAAATAACAAAAAGTTATTTTACAATTCAATTCAATTATTGGTTCACTAATCAAACATTTCAATTTTTGATTTAAATCTCAATTTAACAACTATATCTGACCTTAATTAAACTTAAAAGGCATCATCGCTCAGTTCCAATTGAATTTGAATGAGATCTAATATATTATATTTTTGATGCATTAATTAGCATGACTCTTAAGATGGCGAGTGCTACATACACTCCTACACACACACACACTATATATATATATATATAAAATATTCACATTAAGTTGATTCTTTTTTGATACTTTTAAAATTTTTATTTTTTATTATATTAAATTAAATTTATGCTACTAAAATTCATCTAGTTTTAAACTTTTTAGACAAATTAATGTGGGTCGATATCATTAAAAGAAGACAGTTTTGGTCTCATATATTTTATCAAATTTTTGTTATCATCTAAATCTACATCAAATATAGTATCATTAAACTAAATATTTTTTATTTTTTAAATTTATATTTAAAATACTATATTATGTAATAAACTAATTACAAAATTTAAAAAATTTATGTACCATAATTACAACCACACCGTGTTAATTTATTTGAGTAGAAGCTTATGACTTATTTTCCATAGCTTCAAAAATCACAAAGGACTAACTAGGTCCTAGGAGTTGGAGAGTTGAGAGATGAGAACAAATAAAAAAAATAAAAAATAGAAGAGGAGAATAAAACTCTAAAATTCACTATTTTATATTTAAAGAATTTTTTATATTAAAATAATATAATATAAATTTTTTTTATATTTTTGAATGGCAAAAATTAAACGGACGAATTTCTAATGTAGCTACTAGATACTAATCAAATGGAAATAGATCATTACAATTTTTAAAAATATATATATTTTTTATTGACATGGAAAGTGGCAGGCTATGTTGCACGGATATGCCTAGGAACTGCCGTGTCCAAGTGTCGGTGACGTGGACACGGCGACACGGGTCGGACACGCGTCGGATACGTGTCCGATACACCACATGGCGTATCGGACACTAATCCGTATGGGATACGCCACGTGGCATATGGGATACGCGTCGGAGACGTATCCGACGCGTTGTTCGGAAATAGTCGTCGTTAATAACAAATGCGTCGTTTACCGACAGACGCGTCATTTACCAACCGACGCATTTTTTCAATTCTAACACGTCGGAAATACACTATATATTAACTATTACTTTTATATCTCTAACAAATTAAGGAGCACACCGCCGACAGTGAGTTGCCGACAAGCCGATTGTGGGAAATAGTTGTCAATTGTCATTGCGTCAAACGGGGAGGGGAGGAGCACACTGCCGAGGCACCAACAGTACCTAAGATAACCTATTTCTATAAAGAGAAGGGAGGATTTTGGAATCTATATCGGGAGGGGGGAGAGTTGGAAAATTGAAAATCAAAAATTGGGTGGGGGAGAGTAAAAAGGTTCGGGAGGGTGTTAGAGGGTTTAAATTTTTTTTACATTATTTTAAAATACAGAATTTTAAATTATTTTAAAATACAGTATTTACAATATATGTTAGAGGGAGTTAGATGCTGTAACGGGAGGGGGCAAGGGTTAGAGGGCTTAAATATATTTTTTTTATATTTTATTTATTATTGTTTGTTTAATATATATACAAAATATAATAAACAAATAATTTATTTTAATTTTAAATACATAATTTTAATAATAATAATAAATATGTAATATTAAAATATGAAATATTTAAATATGAATACTTTTGTTAGTATGTATTATGTAATATTTAGTAATATATAATATGTAAGTATAATAGTTTTTGTTATATATTTTATTTTAAATAAATTAATGTTTTATGAAAATAATAAAAATATAATGAAAAATGTAATAAAGTATTGATGGAAAAAAAAAATAAGATTAAATTAATTTTGAATTAATATAGATTATTTAAAATGCATAATTTTTTTTCATGCAGAATTATACAATAAAATGAGTTGTAATTCTGAGCCTTCAAGTAATCAAGAAAATATTCAAGATGTTGATGATAATGCTCCATTATGAAAATATGTCACGAAAAATGCAAAATTAGATAAAGGAAAAGGGGAGAAAATGTTACTTTTCAATGCAATTTTTGTAGACAAATATATAGAGGATCATATTATAAAGTCAAGGCTCACTTGTTAAAAATTAAAAGGGCTGTGATTGCATCATGTACTAAAGTAACGAATCAAAATTTAATTGAGATGCGAAAGATAGTGGAGGAATCTGAACAGAGAATGAAAAAATCTAATCTTAAGTCAGTTTCTTTACCCACATTAAGCATTTTAGATTCTTTTTTTGAGAATTCCTCTTCTAATACTAATCCAATTGATCTAAAAAAGAGAAAGGAAACTATGAGATCGATTGAAAATGCATTCAAAATTAGTGCACGTGAATTAGTTGACCGTGAGATAGCTAGGCTATTTTATTCTGGAGGGTTGTCTTTTCACTTAGCTAGAAATCCTTATTATGCACGTGTCTTTAAAAGTGAAAGTCAACTACCAGGTTATGTACCACCAAACTATAATGCATTAAGAACATTATTGCAGAATGAGAAAAATAATATTGATAATCTATTAGAATCAATTAAGAAGACTTTGAATGAGAAAGGAGTTAGCATTTGTAGTGATGGATGGTCAGATGCTCAAAAAAGACCACTTATTAATATCATGGCAGTCTCTGAAAGTGGACCAATATTTTTGAAAGCAATAAACTGTGAATGAGAGACCAAGGACAAACATTTTATAGCTGATTTATTGATTAATACTATACAAGAGATTGGTCCACAAAAGATAGTTCAAGTTATAACTGATAATGCTGCGGCTTGCAAAGCAGCAGGATACATTGTGGAAGCAAAATTTCGGCATATCTTTTGGACCCCGTGTGTGGTTCATACTTTTAATCTTGCTTTGAAGAATATTTGTGCACCAACAAACTCAAGATATGATAGAACAGTATGGTTGGATCGCTCAAGTATCAAGTGATATTTTTTTTATCAAGAATTTTATTATGAATTATGCAATGATATTATCAATGTTTAATAAGCATTGCAAGCTGAAGTTACTTTTAGTGGCTGATACATGTTTTGTTTCAACTATTATTATGCTTAAATGATTTAAAACAATAAAAAGAGGCTTGGAGCAATTAGTGATAAGTGAAGAATGAGAAATGTATAAAGATGATGATTTAGTGAAAGCTAAAGAAGTAAAGGATAAAATCCTAAATGAAGACGTTTAGATGAATGTAGATTATATCCTCAACTTTACAACTCCTATTTATGAGATGCTTCGATTAGCTGACACTGATAAACATTGCCTTCACAATATTTATGAGTGGTGGGATTCTATGATCGAAAAAGTGAAGAAAATTATTTTTAAGAAAGAACATAAAAGCCCCACAGATAATTCAAGGTATACTTTTAATTTAATTTTTAATTTTTATTATTTAGATTGAAAGTTTAAGTTTTAATTATAATTGAACTTATATGATTTGCTATGTATTTTAATCTATAGGTTTTTTTATATTGTGAATGAAATCTTGGTGGAAAGATGGAATAAAAGCCACACACCTTTACATTCTCTTACTCATTCCTTAAATCCAATGTAATCTTAAGAGTTTAAATTTTAGATTATGATAATTTTAATATAAATGATATTCTATGATGTTTAATATTTTATAATTAATGTTATAACATAACTTGCAGGTATTATAGTCAACAATGACTTGCCAAGTTTGGTGATCGTATTCCACCACATCGAGATTTAGAAATAGTAAGATAAAGAAAAAAATATTTTGAGAGATATTTTTCTAATGAAGATGAAAGGAGAAGAGCAAATGACGAATATGCTATATTTTCGGTATTTTTGGTAGATTTTTCTAGTAGTGATTCCATAAAAGACAGACGGTATACGAGTCCTATTAAATGGTGGGTTGTTCATGGAACTGCTGCACCGATGTTTCAATCTATTGCATTAAAATTATTAGGACAATCTTGTTCATCCTCAAGTTGTGAAAGAAATTGGAGCACTTATAATTTTATTCACTCCATGAAGAGAAATAAGTTGACACCACAAAGAGCTGAAGACTTAATTTATATCCATAATAATCTTCGACTTCTATCAGGGAGATCTCCAAACTATAATAAAGGCGAATCTAAAATGCGGGACATTGGAGGTGATGGTTTTGAATCAATGGATATTGAAAATGCTGGAATTTTTGAGATTGCAAATCTTTCTTTTGATGAACCTGAACTGAGAGCTATTTTGTTTCATTCATAAGAAAATACAAATCTTTTATTTTAATATTTCGTATGTTTGTGTTTGAATGTTTATAAAAATAATGTTTGAGCATTTTTTTTATTTATCTAAATTACTGTTAATGGATAATATTTATATTAAATTATTTTTTTATGTCGTATCCTAGTCGTATCCGTATCCTAGTTTTTTGAAATTTGTCGGGTTTCCGTATCCTGCCGTGTCGTATCTCCGTGTCCGTATCCGTGTCCGTGCAACATAGGTGGCAGATAACACCTATCATCTTTCATGTCGAGGCCCATTACGTGAAATCATAATGAACATGGCCACGTGACACATGTCCAATTTTAATTTGATAGAATTAACAAAAAAATCAAAAATTATGATTTCTAAAAAATTCTAATTTGATACAATTTTATTTTTCTATTTAGAGAAACAAGAATTTTATGGTATAATATAGATTATTGAAATAAAAAATAAACATAAAAGAATATCAATTCAATGTATCAACTACAAGAAGATGACTTGTGCCAGATGTAGTTGTTGAAAATAAAATCTATAGAGAAGACTAAGAATTTTATATAATATTAAAATTTATTCATCATGATACTTGCATTTATTACAGAAAAGTATACAAAACTATTCGTTAAGATGATAACAAATTTTTCTTTTCTTTCAAGTATCACCGAAGAATTAATACTCATATTATCGATAATGATAGCACAATTAATATTTTTTTCCCTACTTTGAAAATATGATTGTAATCGATAGTAAAAATTCAAAAATCATTGAAAATAATAATATCTAACTCATATTTTATCCTAATATTTTTACTTATACTAAATACAACAATTAGTATAACTTAGAATTATATTTTCAAATAATTTAATTCTAACTCTGTTTTTATTTATACTAATATTTATTTATATGATCAAAAATTTTAAATTACACTTCAATTAGGATTGAGCAGAATAAATTATATATCCCCTTAGATAATGAGAATTCCTAGATATTTGAGTGCATTGAATCATTTACTTATATATTTTCATCTTAATCATTCATTCTTCACCAAATTGTAAATATTTAATTTTAGTCTTAAATATATTTCAACATTTAGTACCAGTCATGTCAGTTAAATAAATTTATGAAAACCTCTAATCATACGTGTCAATCTAGCTTGAGTAAAGACTCATTCCAACTGATATATTCAGCTATGTGAAAACCTAATAGGAATGTAACTAAAAAGAGATCTAAGTATATAATTACTTTTGTTGATTACTATTCAAGATATAAATGAATAAATCTTTTTAATAAAGATTATGGAAGTTTTTTTTTATTTTTAGATTTTTTATAAAATTATAAAAATAAATATAATAAAAAAATTAAAAAATTAAGAATATGTCAAACTGATTAAATACTTATTATATGAATTAAAAGATTATATATCATACTAATTATGTCGACAAATCCTAATAAAATATGATTGCTAAAAGGAATAATAGATATCAAATTGAGACATCTTGAACACTCCTAATTGAAAATACTATTCCAAAATATTTTTTTGAGAAATATAATTTTGACCATAATTTACTAGATCAATCAAATGCCCTCTTTGATGATTTCTTAGTATATACCCTTTCAGATCCTTTATCATGGAGAGAGAGAGAGACTATTATAGCTTGTCACCTAGAATTTTTTTATACACTTAATAAGCTTTCAATCAATCTCTAAGATAAAATAAATTGACATCTAAGACTTTTAGATATATCTTTTATTTATAATCTAATACTCAAATAGAGTACAAATATTTTTTACTAAATATTAATAAAATTTTAGTGAGTATTAATATTATTTTTTTCACTAGAACACATTTTTAATGAGCCTAGAAAGTATGTAAATCCATATGTTATGTTATGATTGTTAAGAATCAAGAGATATTCTTATAATATCCTCTGGTTTATTTCATTCTTTTGTGTATATATATAGGTGTCTCTATAGGTTATAAAATCATCAATTCATTTTCACCAATTCATTCTCTTATATTTCTTGACATGGTATCAGAGCATTAGGGTTAGAATAGCTCAAAATAGATCATTTTTGAGATTGATTGGATCATCTTGCATTAGGGTTAGAAAGTGACGTGATCAGAACCATTATTCACTGTACGACGGTCAAACAGTTAATGGATCATCTTGCATTCCTATACTCTGATAAGAAAAATATCACCCGAATGTTTGATGTATGTAAAGCATTTTATAGGGCTGAGATGCAGGACATGTCCATTTTGCAAGCATACGTAAACTATAAAAAGACATATGCATAATTGAATATGATACTACCTTTTAGTACCGATATTACAATCCAACAACAACATGAACAAATGACTGTATATAGCAGATTCTTGCTACCACCTGCTTATGACTATGCTCGAGCACAGATTCTTGCTAGTCCCACCATCACTTCATTAGAAGATATATATAGCAGAGTTGAACGGGTAGGTATCTCTCATTCTGCAAGACTTCAATCATCAGCCTCACTCACTCCTGCGCTTCTTGGTCAAGGTGGACATACGTCAAAACAGCAGTATGCCCAGCCTCCAGGTGCATCGAATGGAGGCTCCTCCAAGATTATTTGTCATTACTGTAAGAAGGCGGGTCATGTGATTCAAAAATGTTGGAAATTAAAGAACAAAAATCAGAGAGGTTCTTCTGTCACTCTTGCTCCCGCAACCAACACTACTACCCCAACTACTCCAGTTACACAGTTCTCTCCCGACGATCTTGCTCAGTTCCAAAAACAACAGGCTTTTCTGAAGTCCACACAGTCCTCTCCGACTGCCATGTCCAACCTTGCTCAGACAGGTAACTCAGTCACTTGTGTTGTATCATGCGCCAATGAATGGGTCATTGACTCAAGCGCCTCTAACCACATGATAGGTAATCCTAGTTTATTTTCTTCCGTGCAACCCACCTCGTCCAAGTCCATCATCACCTTGGCGGATGGGTCCAAATCCCGTGGCCTTGGGTCAGGCACTGTCTCGCCTACCTCATGTCTTCCTTTATCATCAATTTTGCATGTATCTAATCTGTCGTTGAATTTACTCTCTGTCATCAAACTTGCTCATGATCTTAATTGCTCAGTCTTATTCTTTCTGGCTATTGTCTTTTCCAGGACCTGGTGATGAAGCAGACTATTAGTAGGGAACATGAGTCTGACGGTCTCTATATACTTGATCAGTTTTCATCCAGCACAGCTACTTGTCTTGCAACATCGAGTCCTTTTGAGTTGCATTGCCGCTTAGGTCATCATTCTCTTACTTTATTAAAAAAGTTATATCCACAGTTCTTGTCATTATCTACCTTACCTTGTGAGTTTTGTCAACTGGCGAAACATCATCGGCTCAGCTCAAGTCCTCGAGTTAATAAACGAGCTAGTACTCCTTTTGAATTAGTCCACTCCGATATTTGGGGCTCGTGCCCTGCCATGTCACCCACTGGATTCCGTTACTTTATTACTTTTGTGGATACTTTTTCAAGAGTTGCATGATTATACTTAATGAAATCTCAGTCAGAAGTATTTTCTCATTTATGTGCATTCTATGTTGAAATTCAAACTCATGATCATATTTCTATTTAAACATTATGTAGTGATAATGCTAAAGAGTATTTGTCTAAGCCTTTTCAAACATTCATACGTGAGCGAGACATCCTTCATTAAACTTCATGTATTGATTCTCCCTCTCAGAATGGTGTGGCGGAGAGGAAGAATCACCATCTTTTAGAAACTGCTCGGGCTCTGATTTTCTAAATGCATGTGCCTAAGCATTTCTAGGTCGACACAATTTCTACTACTTGTTTTTTAATTAACTGCATACCCTCTTCTGTGCTTAATTGGGATACTCCCTTTCATATCCTATACCCCACTGCCCCATTATTTTCTATTCCCCCCCGAATTTTTGGGTCTACATGTTTTGTCAGGGACGTTCGCCAACAACTCTCCAAGCTTGATCCTAAAGCCCTCAAATGCATCTTCCTTGGCTATTCAAAAGTTTAGAAAGGGTATCAGTGTTATTGTTCTGATCTTAAGCGCTATCTAGTGTCTTATGATATCACCTTTTATGAAGATACCCCCTTCTTTACCTCTCCTGGTACTCCTAGTGAGGGGGAAGATGATGATATTCTGGTCTACCCCGTCTCTCCTGTGACTGGTTCTACTTCTGCTCCGCTGGATCGTCCTCCGATCACACAGGTATACTCCCGTCGGTCGCCTGCGCCAGTCTCTGATCCTCCACCATCAGGTCCCTCGCCATCAGCTCCTCCCTCCGGTGATGACCTTCCAATTGCTCTTCACAAAGGTTCACATAAGTGTGTTCATCCTATTTCCTCTTGTATGTCTTATCATAACATTTCTCCTTCATCTCGTGCTTTCATTACTTCTTTGGATTCTACCTCTTTACCTTCCTCTATTCTTGAAGCCTTGTCTCATCATGACTGGCACCATGCTATGCGGGAGATGGCAGCATTGGAGACTAATGGTACTTGGGATTTAGTGAAGTTGCCTGCAGGGAAACGTGTTATTGATTGTCATTGGGTGTTTGCAGTGAAGGTTAATCCCAATGACAGTCTTGCTCGCCTCAAAGCTCGACTTGTGGCCAAAGGCTATGCTCATACCTATGGTATTGAGTATGTCGATACCTTCTCTCCCGTGGCCAAATTGACTTTGGTCCGACTCTTTATCTCTTTGGCTGACCGGTATAGTTGGGATCTCCATCAGTTAGATGTCAAAAATATCTTTCTCCGTGATAATCTTCAGGAGGAAGTCTATATGGAGCAACCTCCGGGGTTTGTTGCTCAGGAGGAGACAGACAACTGAGTTTGTAGCTTTCGCAAAGCCTTATATGAACTCAAATAGAGTTCACGTGCATGGTTTAGAAAATTCATTTAGACAATTGAGAGATTTGGGATGCACAAGTGCAAGTCTGACATTCAGTATTTTACCGGAATTCAGCCACCGGGATCATTCTGTTTGTTGTCTATGTTGATGATATCATTATAACTGACACCACCAGTATTTTGTTACTGAGATCCTTCTCCAACAATTTAGTACAAAAGATTTAGGTATGTTAAAGTATTTTTTGGGTATAGAGGTTATGAGAAGTAGCAAAGAGATTTTTATCTGTCAACATAAGTATGTTATGGACCTATTATCCGAGACAGGTAAGTTAGGTGTTAAACCGTATAATTTACCTATGACTCCGAACATGCAACTAGTCAAAGAATGAGACCCGTACAGTGATCCTAAGAGATATCAAAGGTTAGTTAGAAAAATAAATTATCTTACAGTCACACGCCCTGATATTGCATATGCTGTTAGTGTTGTGAGTCAGTTCATGTCTTCCCTCACTGTTGATCATTGGGCAGCCGTGGAACACATTCTGGGTTACTTCAAAGCCAGTCCAGGACAAGATATTCTCTATGGTAATCATGGGCATGAGAAGATTGAATGTTTCACAGATGCAGATTGGGCAGACTCCAAGGATGATATGCGTTCTACTTCAAGCTATTGTGTCTTTGTGGGAGGCAACCTGGTGTCCTGAAAAAAGCAAGAAGCAAAGTGTGGTATCTCGGTCTAGTGCAGAATCAAAATATCGGGCCATTGCACATGCCACATGCGAGATAATGTGGATTTACCAGCTTTTGACAGAAACAGGTATCACACATCCCTTATCAGCCAAACTTTGGTGTGATAACCAGGCAGCAATTCACATTGCCTTCAATCCAGTGTTCCATGAGCAGACTAAATATATTGAAATTCACTATCACTTTGTTCGTAAGAAGATACAGCTGGGCTTATCTCCACAGGATATGTGAAGACTGGAGACCAATTAGGAAACATTTTTACCAAAGCCTCGAGTGGTGATCGGGTTGCTTATTTGTGTAACAAGTTGGACATAAAAGATATTTATGCTCTAACTTGAGGGAGAGTATTATGATTGTTAAGAATCATGGGATATTCTTACAATATCCTTTGGTTTATTCCTTTGGATATTCTTAGAATATCCTCTGGTTTATTCCATTCTTTTGTATATATATAGGTATCTCTATAGGTTGTAAAATCATCAATTCATTTTTACCAATTCATTCTCTTATATTTCTTCACTTGTTATATTTAGATTCATTACTCGTCCTTCCTTACCCATAGTCATGCTCAGCTATATTTAAGCATGTTTATATTCATATGATATAATTCCCATTGAGTAATAATGTTTACTAATAAATTCATAACACAATGAGTCTAAAAAGAATAAAATTTTTCGAATATAAAGATCTAATTCAAGTCCAAATGACATAGTATTCTAAGAGTCTTTACTAATACAAACTCATATTGACTCTATAACTAACAAACTTGATTACCAAGCACAAAATCTATACCAAGAGTGAGAAATATACTCAGCATGCTCAGAGCAAAGACAAACCTATCAGGGAACTAGATGAACCAATAACTAATCATCACAATCTTTACCTTTTGATCGTTCTCTAAAAGTGATAGAGAGTTGTACTCATTATTTAATTTTACAAATTTTATTATACTTACTTTGTTTCTTCTTTTATTACTTCTTCTGACAATACTACAATAATTAATTCTCTTTCAAAAGTATTATCTCATCCAGGTTAATGTCTATTTATAATAAAGACATGCATGTCATCCATTCAAATAGAACTTATGAACTAGTATTACAATATTCAAAAAGATTTATTATTGATTGTAGGTGAATATTCACTATGAAAACAAATCTAAATGAAAAAATAAATTACCTTAAAATAAGACTTATAATAATTAAATTTACTCAAATATTTGATATAGATGATAAGAAAACTTTTACTTTGATTGCCAAAATGATCATTAGATTTTTATTTTACTGACAATATTGACAAATGGAGAATATACTAATTACACAAAATATATTTTTTTCATATTAACATTGAAGAAGAGATGCAAATAGAGCAAACACATAGGATTAAAACAGTACACTTAGACAACTTATAAATTGCATAAGATACTATGTAACCCAAAACAATAATTAAAGTACTTTGTGAGATTTTTATAAATAATTACCTTTTTTAATTTACATAGATATTACAAATTTTTCTTTTTTCTTCCATATGAGGATGAGCCCTAATAGTAGGTAAATTAGCTCACTATGCACATGAATAATATTATGATAATAGAAAATTATGAATTATAAATCACTCATCTCAATTAATACTTTTAGTCACAATTTTGTACAAATGACTTTATAAGACTCATATTTTTTTCGTATAGAGATGACTTATTTTAGGAGAGATTATCTTATCACAAAAGAGCTATATATTTGAGACTCTCATACCGATTGGACTTTTAGTTATACTCTTATAGATACTATTATTGATCCATGTAATGACTTTATTTCTGATACAATAACTCTAATTGATTCTACAACTTATAAGAAAATCATAAGAAAAATAATTATTTAATTATTATGTAATCAAATATAGCATATCTAATTAGCATAATTAATTATTTCCTAATTTTTTTCGATTCACCTTAACACAACTCTTTGCATATTGAGGTATGTAAAGATAAGTTATATATTAAACATTTGCTATTGATTTGCAAAGATTATAAAAAAATTTTAAATATGCTTAAAAATACAAGTAAAAAATATTTAAAATAATATAGTTACTATAATATAAAAAATATTGTAGTTATAAATATTTAATTTATTATATATTCATAATAAAAAAATAGGTTAAAAAAAGTTACATTAATACACGAATATTCTAATATACATTGACGAAGAAAAGATTAATTATAACAAACTATAACAAACTCAAGCACAAAACCTATAAGAGAGAATTTTCAGATCTAAAAACATTCAATCTCTTTCATTAATAGATAATTAGTGATATTTTTATTCAATATTATTTTTTTCATGACAATGTCTAGAATTTTTTTCCATTATTCATTGATGTATATATTTTTAATGGTTCACTATTATTTTGTGTCATTATAAATTGATATTTTTGAAACTAAAATATTTGGCATTCATTTAATTAAAATTTGGAGCTATATGAATGTTCCGAACTAATAAGTAATTACCAAATATATTTATATCATATTTAATTTTCTAAAAAACAATGCTTAGGGGAAAGCATGTGCCTAGGCATGAAATAGACAGAGCTAAATGATGGCATGCACAATGAGGACAGGTATCAGGATAGATAAACAATGCATAAAATTAATAGAGATGGATTGGTGAAATTGATCAAATGATTGCAACTGATCAAATGAATGAATATTACAGATGTGTGCATGAACAAAATTTGATATCAATGTTACAGGACCAAGATAAGATAAATGGTTGGGTTGGTGAATCTAAAAAATTACAGATATGTCCATAAGTAGCACATTAGACATTACAATGATAATCAGCAGAAAATAACACAAGACTCCCCCTTCCATTGTGTTACAAAGTAAATTACAATCTAAGAAATAACAGAAAAAGGAGGAAACAGAGATTCACTGTGTTTCAAACACTTCCAGAAACTACCCACACAATTAGACTCTGAAGAACATACCACCACTAGGCACTTGTTTTATTAATTTTAACATTCACATTTGTCCAATGAGAATAAAGTAAGATAATATGGCAGAACTCAATTACATGAATTAGAATCTGAATATTTGTTCGACATAAACCAACCTGTGAGAGCTGTGACGCAGTTCTATCACATGCAACGTCACATTTAAGAATGCTTGCCCAATTTCCTTCTCCAAATTTCTCCACAGCAACACACAACTCTTGATCATCTTTTGCAGACCATGTTTTCTTTCTCTTTCGAGAAGGAATATTGCCACTTGCAGATCCATTAACCTCCAATCCTTCATAAACTGTCAGCAAAGGGAGAGGATGTTTCTGAACTGAAACAGGAACTGTAATGCACATTCCCTGATTTGCAGCTGGTAGTGAATTTTCTGACGCGTTTACATCCAAGTGAATACTAGGTATATTTACTGTTAACGGAGCCTCAACCGTTGTGTTACAGGCTTGACTAGAATCACTTGAGAAACCAGAAGCAATCAGTACCTTGCAAAATGATTTTCATCACATAAGCAAAAATAGAGTCATCTATCAATGAAATAAAAGAGTACTAGAAAAAATCACTAATCAAACACTCACTATCAGTATTTTGTGCTTAATTATCCTCCAATGGCCAGTGTCTAAAATTAGCATAAAAATGACAAACTACTTTCTGACAGTTTATATGCAAGGCTCCTAGGACCAACATATTGATGGACATGGGGCAGAATAAAGTTATTCCAGACAAATTTTAAAATAAATAAATTAAAATTTCACAAAACCTTAACATTTCATACACTACTGAATAACATCATAACTGTTACAGTTTACCACTCCTTTATTTTTTATATTTTATGGATAGAAACACCCAACATGTAGACTATCCAATTCAAGTTGGGGTTATATATCTAAGATTCCCATTATACATTTATCCATGACATTTTTTAGTGGATTTCTTTAATGGCATTGCATTTCATATGGTATAGAGATGTCAAATGAATCGTGTCGTGCCAATAAGAGACAATATACAAATCAGTCAACCTGGCATGGCATGATATCCAAATCAGTTAGCCCAACACGACATGATATCCAAATTAGTCAACCCAGCACTGCCCGTTTTGCCCACAGAAAAGCATTTCAGTGTTGAGTCATTCCAACTCGATTTTGGGTCATGCTGGTTATGAGCAATATGAATGTGTCATGTGCCCAGTTAAATTTTTTTTTTAAATTTTAAATTTTAATTTATTTAAAAGATTATATTTACTTATCAAAATAATATAATTAAAAAATACATTACATATTTTAATTGCATTAAAAATTAAAATAAATTATAATTAAATCAATAACTAAAAAAAGTAATTGATATTTAATCAGTTTAACTCAAAAATTAAAAAAAATTTATGAAAAAAATAATCAATAGTATGATAAATAATATAAGATGAAACATAACCATCATCAATCCAAAAACAATTAAAATACCATATGAAAAAAATAAATAATCCAAAATTACATAAGTTATCAATTTGAATCTATAGTATGAAAGTGCAGGTGTAGATTATCATCTTTATGTATGCGTCTAAACTTATTACTAGTTGTGATCTCGATATTCTCAACCTCGTTATCTCAAAAGTATTCATTTGCCAACAATTATTTTATTTTATATTGAATATCCAATTTTGAATCTTCTTAATCCTTTAAGTATATACGTATCTCTATGATATATGATTATTATTTTGATTTTTTGATATATTATTGGCTGTCACAAAAAAAAGGCTCCGATGTTACGCTAGAAATTGAATGCATCAGTAAATCACATGTTATCTTAAACAATAAGAAATAAGTGAATTCATATAATTTTTATCAATTTAAAATATTTAAATTCTTATTATCATCATGTAATATGATAAAATAGTAATCGATATCTAAGTATTGACATAGTTCTGCCTTATTTGATTGATTATCTCATTATTTTTTCCTAGCTAACTGAATGAAAAAGTCATCATTAATACGATATGTATATCCATACTCAAACATTGCTATAACTATCATACCTAAAATTATAATATATAATCATATTAATTAATTTTTAGTAAATATAATATTCAGATTCGTTTGCTTGATTAATGCATGTCGATATATATCTTAATATATTTTCTAGCCCTTTCACCAAACCCTAAAATTTATACAGGCAGCCAAGCAATATAAAATCAAAATAGAGTAATGCAAGTGTAATACAATTATTGGGAGTGTCATAAAATATCTTTAAAATTTTTATTAAAAAAATCCATGTATCACAATTTAATTATCGATAATAAATTTATCATTTTTACTATTAGTACAGTCAAATATCACGTATTGATAGTCAACACATAACTCAACCATGATAGAAATAATTTCAATAATATCTCATATCTATTTAAAATTAAATCTTTTTTATGTCCACTGAGAAACAATGATTACTAAACTCCTGTTTACTAGGTATCCTATAATCTTTTAGTAAATTTTTTATTTTTTCTAATACGAAAAGGATAATTTTCATTCTCATTTGTAATATTAGATTAATTACGTTACACATATACCAAACATAACAAATTTTACCTAATAATTCATCCCTAATAATTCTAGCAAACATACTAATAAAAACTTTGTTATTCACAATATTATTGAATGTAATACTAAAAATTTTATTATGAATATTATATTTTCTAAAAATACTTGTCATAAACTCATATAAGACAGAGCTACCATAAAAATGAAATATCTCAAAGAATCATAATTTTTTTTATTAAGTTTTTATTTTAAATTTATATAGCGAGCAGTGATACATGCAAATAATACATAATCCCAAGTAGTCAAGATATCAAATATCATTGACACTACTCTATTATATTTTCTAAATTTAAATAAACATTCAAATTAAATAATTCATCAAACATCAAAATCTCATCAAACTTAGCATGGATTAAAAGATACATCTCCCTGCTGATAATGTGGGAGATATGAAAAGAACATAATGACATCAGATTCAGAAACAAATATTTTATGACAACCAAAAACATTTTCAGAATCAACGCATTAGTTGAGAATTTATTATTGTTGCACAGACAAACAAAAAGAGCATAATGAGAATCAACGCATTAGTTGACAAACAAAAACATTTTCAGAAGGTGAGATAGATGGTCCCGTTATAGCTCAAGTTGTTGACCTGATAGTCTACTTGAATACCTTTCAGGTCTACAAGATTACCTTTACGATGTAAAGCAGGGTGGTTGCATCAAGAACCCAGGTACATCAAAATATTTTACTTTTAGGTTCTTAGTGCTTGTTTCTTTTTGCTATGCAGGCTGAATTAGACAAGAATTGAGATTAGTATAGCTTCAAGAGATAAGTGAGATAAGATGAGAGCATTGACAAAGCGACTTTTAAAGTTTAAAATTTTTTATTCTTTTGAGTTCTTAAAATAGTCATTACATTCTGGCATAAATTGTGTATAATTTGTGTGTGCTGGTTATAATAAAATTATGTGTTTTTGGAAAAAAAAATCAATTTGATCAAATCTTACTTTCCAAAATCATTGTGATTAATGAAGGAGATCAAAAAAATTAATTTTGATTGAACTTCAAAGGCCCCACAGCTTAGTTGAATTTGTTCGTGATCTAATGCAACATATTTTTTTAGTACATTGATTGACATTCCACTTAATGTCTTCAATACCACATATATATATATATATATATAAAGTTGACTCTTCTTCGACACAGTTAAAACTTCTATCTTTTATTATATTAAAGTAAATTCATACTACTCAAACTTGTTTATTATTAGGTTTTTTAGACAAATGAGTAGAGGTCATTGAAGATAACCTAATTTCAACCTCATATCTTTTGGTTAGGTTGTCAGTATTGTATATATCTACGTCTAAATCATTTTTATTAAAATCACTATTTATTATATTTTTTTATTTTTATTTTTCTTATAATATATATATATATTGAGTAGATTCTTCTTCGACATACTTATAATTTTTTATTTTTTTATTATATTAAAATATATTCATACTATTCAAATTTGCCTAGTTTCAATTTTTTTAGACAAATAGATTAAGGTCATTAAAGAAAACCTAGTTTTGATCTCATATTTTTTAGTCAAATTATCATTATTTTATATATATAAATATATATATATATATATATATGTATATATATATATATACAGACACACGCACATATATATATGTGTGTGTGTCTAATTGATTATCATTAAATCATTATTTATCATATTTTTTTATTTCTACTTATAAAAAATCTAATAAATATCACAAACTAATAAATAAAATAATTATATATTATAACCACGTAAATTTATTCATGTAGCAGGCCACAAACAAACAACTTCTCACCTCTTCTCTTTTTCTAAACTTACTAGGAAAAAACAAATAATAAACAATAATATCTGAGCACAAAACTCATAAGAGAAAAGAAAAAAAAAGAATAAGAGATAAAAAAAATAGAAATAAGAATAAAATTCAAAAAATTTATATTTCTATTTATAAAAATCTTTAAAACTAAAAAAATATTTTTTAAAAATTTTATTAAATTATAAATGGACTGAAAGCTGATAGCCAACGAATTTCTACATGTAACTGTTAAAAAGAAATCAGACAACTGCAAATTAAAAAACATTAAAAAAATTATTTCAGCATCATGAAAGCTACAAGCATGGCTTGTCTCTTTCCATGTTAGCACCCATTAAATAAAAACATAATGGTCATAGGCCTTCATGGTGCTGAGTCACCTAAGCGATGGTGGAGCGGAGGCCAATTTTTTACAAAAATCCCAATCTGATGAGTACGTGACCTGTGACTCATGACTTGACATGAGTCATTAGTCACTATGGATGGGGACTGTGCCAATTGGCCAGACACGTGAGTCTTGCATGGCCCAGCATAAGGTACAGTTGGCCCCAACCCAACATGGCAAGAGTCATGCCTCAGGCTGTACTAGCACAGCATGACTAGATAATGGCTAGCCTGGCATGGCTTATCCAGCCTGATTCTAACTAGATTTTGGTCAATCATGCCTAGTCATGTCGAGCAATGCTGAGTCGAGTCGAGTCAGGCCCAAAGATGTCAGCCTAGGTAGGACTGGCCAACTAGGTTGACTAATCACCAAGAGTCCAAGACCAACTTGACTCACCCCCACCAGTTGTAGATTAATGATTTTAATTTTTTTTTTACAAATTTTAAATTTTAAGTTACTCGTTATGAGTTATAATATTATATTATTTTATTATTTCACATAAAAATAAATTTAACACAACCACAAATGATAAAGTTTAATTATCAAAAATATCAAAAAAAAATACATCCATTAATATTAAATCATCATCCAGTCCAATTAAAAAAGAAATAAAAAAATACATCACAGCATAAAATAAAAAACATCAATCATAATTATGATTCAAACAATAAGACATGCGAGCTCAATCCCAATAATAATCGGTGTAAGTATATAACTAATCATCATCAAGTAAGTATATAATAGTATCAATAAAAATGAGCTCAACCTCCTCAAAGTCCCACGAATTATTATCTGTAGAAACTCCTATACTCTTGTTCCAGCACGATTCTGGTGCCCAACGTCAAATCCTCTCAGTCCTTCATGCATGCTAGTGCTTCAACAATATCTAACCATATTCTCGATCTCTTAATAAACACAAGATGAGTGAACTCGTATGATTTCTACCATAATAAAATATCAAGGTTATTGTTATCATTATATGATATGATTGAGTAGTCATCGATATCTAAATACCAAGACAGCTCGCTCTTATTCGATAGTACATCTTGTTGTTTCTCCCTCATTAACTAAATGAAAAAAATATCATCTCCGAATAAGATATTCATGCCCGTACTCAGAACCTAGCTACTACTACTATCATATCTAGTATCATAATATATAAATATCTCAAATGATTTCTCATAAATGAACACTTCAGGTTAGTGTTCCTAGTTCATGCACGAGAATACATATATTAAAATATTCTCTATTATCTTCACCTCAACTATGGGATCTGTGCAAGCGCCAAACAATAAAAAAATAAAATAATTGATCAATACTTTAAATACTTGATTTTCATCTCAACAACCAATCATGTTATTAAATATCAAATCATCTCTAAAATTTCTAAATATGTCACTAATATAAGATGAAAACTAAGAAAAAAAAATGTGTTCATTTATTTATACTCTCACCACTTACATTACACTCAGATACATATGCAATATTTGTGACATATTTAAGAAATTTATAGATAACTATATATTTAGTAATATAAATATTAAGATGAAAACCAAGTACTTAAAGAATTAGTCCACCATTCTATTTCTTTATTAACTAGCTATATGTATTAATCATAGGATTATGATGAAAAAAGTATAAAATATTTTGATATACATATACACATGTATGAACCATGAACACCAACCTGAATGATTCATTCATGAAAAATTGACTGAATTATTTATATATTATACTATTAAATATGATAATAATTATAGTCAAGCTCAGAGTATGAATATGAACATCATATTCAGAGACTATAACTTCTCCATTCAATTAAATATGATAATAATTATGAACTCGAATAGGAGCAAGCTATATTAGTATTTATATACTAATTACTGTTTAATCATATCACATAATAATAATAAAAACTTTAATATTTTACAATGATAGAAATCATATGAGTCTGCATATCTCGTATTGTCTAAGATGATACAAGATCTACTGACCCATCCAATATTGAACATAACATTGAAATCTACTTTTTTTATTACAATTAATATCATTTCAAATAGAAGATCATGACCATAATCAGATATCACTGAGACACTCATATGCACGAAAGATTGAAAGGATTCAAATTGAAAATTCAAAATCGGACTGAAACAAGAACAGAGGAGTTATTGGCAGAAGATAACTCATGGGACTTTGAGGATGTTACGCTCACTGTTAATGATACCATCAAATGTTTACGCGATGATCAATTACTTATATCAAATGATATTGAACTTGATTATGAATGATGATTATTATATTATGCACTTGTATTATTTTATTTTTGATTGAATTTGTATATAATTTTTTTATTATTTTTTTTATTAAAATTTTTGTTAATAATTTTTTTAATTATGATTTATGTGAATTTATGTCGTAACTCACAAGGGATAATTTAAAATTTATAAAATTAATATTTAACATCATAAATCGGTGACATGTCGACGATCGACCAAGCTAGCAGCCTCCAGGCATGACTCAGCATGACCTAGCCAGATTCTTTCTAGACCCAGGCCAACCAAGCAGTGCCAGCCAACATTAATCAAGTCGGGTCATGCCCATCAAGACATGGCCCGTCTGACACATCTATGCCAAATAAGGCTATTTCAGGTCATACCCTGGCCACCTAATCAACTTGACACCTTTAATATGGTATCAAAGGAAAACTATAATTAAGAGGAATCTTTTAGCATGAGGCTTGCATCTGTAACAGCACATACGCATGTGTGTGGGTGTGTGTGCATCTATAACAGTGTGCATGCAATAGCAAATGCACAGACATGAAACAGTAGACACGCGTCACACATATATTCTCTCTCTCTCTCTGTGTGTGTGTGTGGATATGTGGGCATAGTTTATGAACACCACACGTGAACAATACATGGTAAACAGTACACAAGTGCACCAAATGTATGGGCTGGGCAGAAAAAATAGAGTGCAGAAATATTCATATAGCTGCTGGAATTTGTGTGGCGTCTCATATTTATTTTACATATATAAAAGCCAACATCCTGGTTATCGCTTTATTTAAGCTCATGACATGAATTATCATAAGCTAAAAAAATTAAGATGTGATTCTTTGATTAAGGAATGATAATCCAACTGACAAATAAACTTCCCAAAAATGAGAGAAATACGACTTGGTTACAAATTAACTCTAGACTATTGATTGTCAAATAATAATTTATTGAGTTGGAGTTGATATTTGTGTTTCCATCTTACACGATGAGCAAAATCTTATGTGATTTAGAAAAATCAATGTACTCATCCCACATAACATAGATATAAAATATTATTTCAAGATTTATGCAATTGAGACTAAAGCAACATAGAGAGCCAAAGTTTGTCATTGCACCCTTTATCCAGTATACACAACTAGCTACGTAGCTCTTAGAGGTTTTGCCAATAGAGGTCATTATGCCTAAGAGAAAAACAAATAAAGAGCCTACTTGACATTATGCTTCGACATTAACCACCAAACAATTTTTCTACATTTCACTAACAAATTTTTGGTGATCAAAAATTTAATATACACAATGGAGACTAAAAATATACAAGAAAGATATCCTATTCAATATATATTAATAGTAGAATAAGTATCAATCATAATATAGACAAAAACAAAAAAGTATCTCTTTGTGACCCTTTGTGAAAAGGATTATATATAATGCATCGTCAATAAGACAACATTAAACACTTTACAATCTTTTAGTACTATAATATTTGTGATTCGACTTCCAAGTTTAGATTCCTGGGATATTGACTCATGAGCAAATAATTACATTACAACCAATTATTCTTATTTTACTATTATTCTTATTTTTTATATGTTTTAATAGCAACAAAGCATCAAAATCAATTGATTATGATAACATTTAACTAGACATCATCTATTCATCTTATTTTTGTTGTTCTTTCAAGTTCATCACTCACCTATGAAGATTAGCTTGAGTGAAAGTATTTTTTATAATTTTTTGTTTATATTTCTAACATATGATATCAAAATATGCTAACTCTGCTCTCGCATCTCAATTTTTTTTAAAAAAATAGGTCTTCTCAAAATCTCTTCTAGAATTTAAAAAGTAGCTTCAATCTTCATAGACTGGAGTTATTTTGCTTAAACCTTGTTTAAAATCTACTAGATCCAAAAAATAATAATCATATCTAGTAAATATCAAAATTTGAAATCATCCAGTGACTTAGATCTTGTTTAATAAATCAAATTTCATAAATATTAAAAATAAAATATTTCTCATCTGGATTTGTCTTGATCCTCTTATTTGAAGAAAAAAACTAGCTTCTGAAGTTTTGAAATAAAAACACTCTTCAAGTGCCAATATATTTGTGATTTGGTAAAGTTAACTTCTAAAGATCTCATTAAATTTCTTAGGATAATGAGATCTAACAGATCCAAAGAGATCTGAGATATTCTACCATAAGAATTTCAATGAGACAAAAAAACTTGAACAAATAAGCTCCTCTCTCAGAAAAAATTTTGAAAAACCAAGAATGAGAGAAATTGAATCACTTAATATCTTCTCCACCTAGTTCATTGATATTACAAATCAAATGAAATTAAATAAAAAAAATATTACTAGGAAAAGAATAATTAAAAAACTTCATATCAATTTAACAAATAAGTATAATCTTATTGTGGCTTTAATTGAAGAAATTAAGGATATTACACAACTCAATATGCAAGAACACCCGAGTTCTTTAAAATTATTTGAGCAAGGACTTTTGAGACATGTTAAAGCTTCAACAAAAGTTATTCTTTCAGACAAAGATAAATTTACATGCACCAACAAACAAAACTCGAGAAAACTACTAGAGAAATATAAAAATGAGCACTATATAGAAGACAAAAAGGCAAAGATAAATTCCAGCCACTAATAACTCACTAAACATAGAGGACTATTTTTCTCATTACTATGATATATATAAGAAGAGTAATCATTCAGGGAATGACTATAAGCACAAAAAAAAGCCACAATGGTGACTTAAGAAATTTACACTCAACTATAAAAGAAACCATAAAAGGAGAGTTTTTTCTTTATTATAGACTCTTCTGATATATTATCCAATACTTGATTTCTAAATAATGGTTGTTTAAACCACACATCTAAAAACAAAGATTAATTTATAAATTTACACTTAATTATAAGGTCATGAGTGAAAATAAATAATTATTAGTCTTATCTCTATAAATGAAAAAAGAATGGTTTATTTTAATCACTACAAAATGAGAAATATTTATTGAAGATGTTATTCTTGTTTCTATTCTTGATCAAAATTTATTAAATGCGGCCCAATTGATTCAAAAAAGTAACAAACTCATTTTTAAAAATAATTATTATATCATATTCAACAAAAAACCCAGAAATCCTCTCTGATAAATCAAAATGATAAAATATTCATAAATTCACAAATTGCTTGTTAACCAATATTAACTAATCACTTACAAGCAATAGATATTTCATATTGTTTATAGATAATCACACAATGATGATAATGGCATATTTCCTAATATATAAATCTGAAGCTTTTAGTTTTTTTTATAAAATTTCAGAATATTATTGAAAGATAATTTGAGATCTTTCTTAAAAATATTAAAAGTGAAAATAAATTCCTCTTTATGAAATTCACAAATTATTGTGATAGTAAAAACATAACTAGATAATTAATCATCTCTTACACACACATCACAACTAACAAATATGGTGGAGAGAAAAAACAAAATTATAATTGAAACAACTAAGTCTATGTTGAATGAGAAAAATCTGCCCAATCATTTATGGGCCGAAGCAATAAATACTACGTTATACTTACTCAACATATGTCCGACTCTAACATCTGTCCTAAAACTTATCACCCTTATTCAAGATTTAATTAGGAGAAACTCATCAACACATCACTTAAAGATATTTAGTAATATTTGTTACTCTCAAATACCAAAATAAAATTAATAAAAAATTAGACTCGACTAATTAAAATCTATCTTAGTAGGATACAACCTGAACTACAAAGATTATAGATTATGTATCTTAGAAAATAATACATTTCAGATTAATAAAAATATTATATTTGATGAAGATTATGCCTAAAAATATTTAAATGAATCTTCAGAAATTCTTACAAAATTGAAGGAAATAAACCAAATTAAAAATAAGTTAGATGAATCAAACTCGAGAGCTTCATTTTCTAAAATAGAAATACAAGATAATTAAACATTATTTGCAAAGAATAAATCATCATAACTAGAATGAAACAAATAATAGAGAAGAAAAATAATTTATTGAATAAAAAAATTTCATATTTTTTCATATAAGATTGGGATGGCTTGTTGGCCCACAAGCCTGATATAGGGCCGGGCTAGGCCAGAAAAATAGTAGTTAGTAATTTATTCCCTTCACCCAAGTATGGGCCCATCCCAACCCGACCCACCTGCCCGAGTTACCAGCTCTACATCTGATACTATGATCCTCTACAGTTGGTACCGAATGTGGTTTATATCTTAACATTGGTATCAGGGTGGTTGCTTGCTTTGATACCTAAAATTCTATTATCAGAATTCTTTATATTTGGCATAAGAGCTCAATGTTATAATATTTAATTTGAGTGTAAATTTGAGAATAGCGAATGAATCGACATCTAAATTTGAGATAGAAAAATTTTTAGAGAAATATTTCTAACTCTAAAAAATGAAGATGAAACATTTACTTATTGACAAAAATTAGTGATCCATCATTGAAAATCTAAAATCAACTATAAAAAATCAGAAATAAGAAACAATGTCAACAAAGGTTTCAACTAAGATATGTTGGATTGAAAAGTGTAAAACTTGATCCAATGATGTTTGGCAAATGAGGTCTTTAAAAATATTTTTAACGAGAAGCAAGATTTATAGAAGAAACTTGAATTGTTTTATCAAAACAAATCATTAGTTAAGGATACAAATGAATTTTAGGCTTTGATATCCAAAATTCTATCATAAGAATTCTTTACATTTGTTATCAAATCTCAAGGTTATAATACCTAGTTTGCGTATAAATTTGTGAATAACGAATACAGCCACATCTAGGGTTCAAACCAAAAATTTTTAGAAAAATATTTTTAACTCTTAATATTGAAGATGAAAGAATTTCTCATTGACAAAAATTATTGATCCATCATTGAAGATCTAAAACCTACTATAAGAGATCAGAAACAAGAAATATCTATGAAGGTTGACAACTAGGGAAAGTTGGATCAGAAAGCACAAGACTTGATCTGATTATGTTTGACAAATGAGATTTTAATAAATATTTTTAGTGATAGAAATTTTATGGAATAAACTTAAATTGTTTTATCAGAACAAATCATTGGTCAACAAATTTTTTTTGAGGAAAAAATCATGCATGAAATAGACTTGTTTTCTTGACACATACGTGATTTTCATATACCGATCAGTCAACTCTCATATATTAGTTGTAAGATAAATAATGATAGACAAAATAATTACTCGCCTCCTCAATTCACTACCAGGTTCATATAATAATTTGATTTAGAAATATTAATAATGATTCAACATGGGTATCCTATGAGATATTGTTTTAGCTTTACTGTCTGAAGATATGAAAAATAGAGTATGAAAAAATATTCAAAAAATATTTTGTTTGTGCTTAAGAGAACATAAGATAGAAAAGAATAAAGTGAAAGCTCAAAGAAAAGATGAATAAAAATTATGGATAAGCTATAAATGAAATGCTTGAAGTGAAGTAAAATTAAACACTTAAAGATTAACTACCATAAAAACCAATTCAAGTGAGTGTTGTGTTGGTAGATAAATAGCTATCTGAGAATTAAATAGAATTTTCAAATGCATGTGTTGCTCATGTTGATGAGAAAAACTGATACACTAACACATATGCATAGTATCACAAGACTATTCATCAAAATTGGTACAACTGAAATGAATCATATAATGAAGATGTAACTATGAAAAACGAGTCAACAATAAAATTAGTTATAAAAATATGAAGATGAATATGCATGATGAGTTGGTCACATTCTTAAGAATTATGCATATTCTAGACTTGGCAGAAATCTGATTTCTATGAACAATAACAAATGATGAGATAAAATTTTATTGTTACAATAAATCTTACAAGATGATGTGAGGAGCAGTGTTCATTGCTCAACATATATAAGGTGTGAAACCCTATATATGTTGCTAGTAAACACTATCTTAACTCCAGTGTTGGGTTCATAATTTCTAAGAAGAATGAAGTCATGAAGAAGAACAAGCAAACATTAGAGAAAAAAACCATTGCAATGTTGCGACAGAGTTTGGAGTTGCAGAGAACAATGTGTCATGACTAAATTCAGAGTTGTGACATAAAAACTTGAAGTCCCGACATAAGAACAAGATGTCATGATTGAGTTTGAAGTCGCGACATGAAATTGATCTGAATGGATGACTTTGGAGATGTCAAGTGGGTTGATTCAGCAGTTTCTGGCCCTCCACAGTATGGTCTAGAACCATGCCATGACTTTGGTCATGTTGACCTATGGAATGAATCATACCATGCTGGGCTGAGGATGCTGGACATGCCAGACTTTGGTCATGTTGACCTATGGAATGAATCATACCATGCTGGGCTGAGGATGCTGGACATGCCAGCATGCACATCCCGTGGCATGGGACATTAAAAAAAAAAGCCATTAAAGTTGCTGCTGCTTTTTTTTTGTCCATTCAAATTCAGCCATGGAATGAATCATACCTAGACAAGGACAACGACATGCGATATCATGTCCCTATCATGTTGAGCATAATAAAATAGTAAACAATTCAAGACGTCAAATTTCTGCCTTAATTATTATTAAAAAATTTAAAATATATATTTTTTTAATAAAAAAATTCTATAAATAATATATAAATATATTTTATTTTGTATAGTTAGTCTGTATATTCATATGTTGTCCTCTCATCCCCTCGCTCTAAATTGAGTTTGTATAATTTTGTAAAATAAAATTTTAATAATTTATATATTCCGAAGCACAAGTATTATTTTGGTGAGGAGCATAAACTACAAGGCATGAGAAATGAAGTAGAATATTCAAAATGAGTCTACCGCACATATAAAATTACATTAAAATTATGTTATAATTGTTTTTAATAATTATTAAATTAATAAATAAAATAAAATAATTAATAACAAATTATAAAGTATTATCTCCTTCTCTTACATCTAGTTAAGTGTCATAAATAAAAAAATAATAAATAATAAATTTAATAAAAAAATTAGATCCATACATAAATAATAATAACTTAGCCAAAATATTTGAGGTGAAAAACTATGTTTTTTCTCATGATCTAAATCATTTTGCCTAAAAACGTAAAATTAGACAAACTTCAGTAATTTAAATGCATTTTAACATTATTAAAAATAAAAATATTATGAATGTCAAAGATAATTTGACATAGTATATTTTATAAATAAATAAATAAATATAAATAAATAAATAAATAAATATATATATATATATATATATATATATATATATATGAGTATTTTTAGAACTAATTACTTTAAAAGACATGTAGATCAAGACACAAAAAAATATGATATATTAGATATCATGAAAACCCAACTTTACAGCATAATCTGTAAAGTTGTATCAACTTTGGATTTTTTGACTTTTTATTTATGGCAATGAATTTAAAAAAAAAAAAAGACATGATAAAATTGATTACTAATATAAATCTTTTGATAAAATTTTCGAATAATCATAAAATAGTTAATATGATGCAAACCTACATTCAACCTGAATATCATATAATTCCTAAGTCTACCAATAAAAATAATATAATAAAATATTTTATTTTAAAAAGATAATTAATAATTAAAGACTTAAAAAAAATAATAAAGTAATATCCATGACATCTGACATCTAAATTAGTTAAGATGATGTTTTATTAGTATGTCTCACTCTCACCATTAACTATATCAATTCTAAGTCAAAACTTAAAAAAATTTTAAGATTTCTTAAAATGGAGATAACCGAATCTCAATTTAATGTACTCATTACATGAGAATAAATCATATCAGAGATTTTTATTAAGCATTATTTTTAGAGACGAGAAGAAAAACTTTAAGTAGCATTAATAGAAACCTACTGGCTACAAGAGTTATCCAATAATCCTTACAAAATTTATCTATCAATTTACTAGTAATGAATATACAAAATTCCTCTATAAATCAATAATAATCACTTGCCCTAACTCAAGTATTACTAGTTTTGTTGCTCGAAATTATTATTTAGACTCATGAACTATTATCAATATAAGAATCAGTGCTCACTTCATAAATCTAAGAATATTATTATAACCAATAAAAAACCAACTAAAACTATTGACTGTTGTAGAATCCAAGTTAATTTTTTTTTATCATATTATATTTATTCTTGATTATTTAGTTAACAAATTTTTTATAAGTTACTTTTTTAAATAACGCAATTTAATTTTATTATTTTGGTCTAATAATATATTAAAATTTATTTATATGATCAAAATATTATGATAAATGCTCTATTTGAGAATGAGCATTTTGTATTATATCCCTTCTCTTCTATGATAAAATTTTATTATAGATATTAAAATATGTAAGATCTTTTAATTGTTCATTTTCAATTTTATCAATCACTAGTCAAATTGAGAATAGTATACCCAAATATTGAAAGTATTTCTATCCACAAATTTAAGACATACTAGTTAGGAAGTCATATTGAAACTTTTCATCTTGTCCATCATCCCAATATACATAGAAATTCATCCAATCTTATACAATGAGATATATGAGCCTATGAGGACCTAATAAAAATCCAACCACATAGGACATTATGTACTTCATCACCTACATTAAATGACTACTCACAATATAAGTGGGTATTACTTTTTTGCCACATATCATAGATATTTTTTATTTTTATTTTTAAAATATTTTATAAAATAATAAAAAATTAATGTAATAAAAATATTAAAGAAAATATATATAGGATTACCATGTATTATAATATACATTAGATAAATTTAACATTTATTATATGGACTATAAGATTATACACCAAACATCATGCATACATATCTATTTAAGATCGCTATGATACTCATATTTGAGAGAAATATTCCAAATTATTATTATAAAATATTATTTTAACTATAAATTATCTCATCAATTAAATATAATGATTATCCTTTCTTAGAACAAACCATTTCAAATCATGCATCTTGGAGGGAGCATTTAGTCAACCTCTCAAAATTTTTGGGAGTACTTATTTTCTCCACAATCTCTACCTAGCACAATAAAAATTAACACTCAAAACTTTGAGATGCGTCTTACTTAAATACTCTAGTACCCAAAGATATTACAAGTATTTTTTATCTGATACTTATATGATTTTAATAAGTATTGATGTTATTTTTTTAGAAAAAATTTATTTTTTTCTAAACTTATTAATCACACTAATCACACTAGAATGCCAATTAGGATGAGAGTTATTCATTTATTATTTCTAAACTTATTGATCCAAATTATAATGATACTCATATGAATTTATAATGCGCACCAAGTACAAATCTTGGTGACTATGAAAAGAGTACGATTAATCATAAAAAAATATTCAATGAGTCTAGTAACTCATGAGTCAATCCCAATTTAAACTCATGATAAGTCAGAGATGGGGAGACCTGAGCACCCACGACTTAGCACACACAAATCTTCTCCTTTATTTTATTTCTTTACTACTCTTAAAAGTATTAACACACTCACATCTCCTTCTGAGATATTATCTCAATTAGAATAGTATCAAGTCATATTTGAAGATAGATATTATTCACTCCAATAAAATTTTGATAATTAATATCATGATATGTAGAAAAATTAGTTGTTGGTTACAGATGAGTGTTCAATGAAAAGACATATCCAAATAAAAAGATAAATTACCTTAAAGTAAGTCTTATAGCAAACAAATTCACTCAAACATTCAGTGTAGACTATTAAGTTACTTCCTCTCCAATCACTTAGATTAGAGTAGCATAATTAGCTATGGTTTGCAAGTTATGAAAAAAATTATATGATCTAAAATAATCATCAAAAGTCTAGTTTATAAAATTTTCATAAACACACTTTGTTTGATTTACATATGTGCATTATGAATCTTTCTTTTTTTAGAAGAAACACCAATGACAAAATAATTTTACTGATTATATATGTAAATAATAATGTAGCTATGAGTGATAGTGAGTTAGAAACCATCAAACTCAATACTATTTTCAATCATAATTCTTGACAAATAATCTTGAGAAAATTTTCTTAGTATAGATGTGAATTATTTCATGAAAGATATTATCTTATCACAAGAAAAATATGTACTTGATAATCTTACAAAGATTAAACTTGTTATTGATTTTATATATAATGCGACTTATGCGATTGACTCGACTATTTACATGAGAATTATTCACATATACTAAGATATATGAATAAATCTCCAAGGCCCAGGATCTCTTTAAGTGATTACGAATACTTACAGTTAGCTATTATTCACATTCAAGTTATGCACCAAAATGCAACGAGAGAAAATCTAATGAGTTTTTTGATTTTTTTTTAAAGATATTATCTTCTCTAGAGAATGTATATGCTCAATACTCTTACAAGAGCTTTACTTTTTTGTTGTGCTCCAACGAATACTCTTATTGATCCAGATACTTATTTTATATCTAATACAACTTTTGTGATTGAATTATTATTTACAAGAGAATCATAAAAAAAATTAACTATCTGACTATTACACAATGTCACAATCAGATAAAACATATACAATCAGTACAATTTGTTATTTCTTATATTCTTCTTGATAATATCACGTATGCACGGTTATTCAAATATTAAGGTATGTGAATAAATTTTATGGATTTGAGATCTCTTTAAATGATCATAGACACTTGTAATTAGCTAGAATGTTAAGATTTAAGGTTGACACCAACATATATCGAGAGGAGATCTAATACAAGTTTTTATACTTTTTTTGGAGAAAATACAAAAAAGTAAGAAGTTTGCAAATGTTTCAAAATGTAAAATAGGTGCAGAGTTAAGAGCAATGGTGAATGTTACTTAGAAATATTTTGGAGTCGAAATCTACTCAGAGATCAGATTATCCTCTTTTTTCTCCCACTATCTTTTATTGAGATATTAAGGCAACAAAGCATATGGTCTAAAATCTAATATTTCATAAGAAATTTTTTCAAAGAAAATAGATAAAAGATATGACCATTATTATAACATATATTTAGATAACAAAGCAGCTGACAAATAATTTTATAAATACCTTCAAATATTCAATTTATATTCTTTTCATCCAAACTTGGTGTTATGGAATTATACACAGTAATTTGATGAGAGCAATCAACATATGAACTGTCTCAATAAGATTTGCATGTTATAAAGGGCATTAACCATATCAGTGCATCACTAAGATTACTGAATTTTTATATTTCAACAAATTTATTGATTGTTAAAAGTTTATTATGAATTATAATTTATATTTATTAAAAATTGTTAGATTAATAAATATAAGCTGAAAAATAATAATAGTCGTGCTCAATAACATGTCACATTTATATAACAGTCAAAAATAATTTGGATAGCTCCCAGATTAGGCGTTCCCATTAAACAACATATAATATAATACAAACAATTAATAAAATCGTAACACACTCCATCAAACTAGTGCATATAAATCTATAACACCCAGCTTGGAAGACAGATAAATAAGTTGAGGCATCTTTAAAAATATCAAAAAAATATATGTTGATTGCTCTACTATATAAATGTATACTACAATAATGATCTCATTCTTAATCTTTTCCTTAAAAAAAAATAATCCTCCTCGATGTGCTTCATCTACTTGAGAAATACAGGATGAAGACTATATGTTTTATTATATTACTGTCACAGCAAAAAGTAGTTACAGAAATGAGTGCATATTTGATCTCTTCAAGCAGATATCGTGTCCAAAATATTTCACAAATAATTATTATCATTTTAAACTCTATCTCACACTAAATCTCAAAATAACTATTTGTCACTTATTTTTTTAAAAGTCAAGATTTCCATAATATATATATATATATATATATATATATATATATATTATACATCTCCTCTCAATGCATGCTAGTGCCCAACTTGTATTTTAATATTCAATTAACTATAAGTGTCCATGATTACTAAAAAAAAAACTTGAGCCTTGAAAACTTCTTCACATATCTCAACAAGGAAGAGCTACGAGATGAACATGCCAAGAAAAATTTTAAAAATAATTAACTATACCAACTGCATATACTAAATTTGATATGATCATAATCAAATTTTTAATTTTTCTTATAATTTTCTTATAAGTAATAAAGTCAACTAAATATATTATATCAAATATAAAGTTAGTACTTGAGTGAATAAATATATTTACTGGAATACAACATAAAAGAGTGATGTTTCAAATATATGTTATCTATGATATGATGAAATTATTATTAGAATAAGTCACTTATATACCAAAAAAATATGTCTCTCCTAGGGTCCATTTGAAATTGTGTTAAAAGGTATTCTTTGAGTTAGATGATTCTCAACTCATCAGTTCTCATAATCATAATATTATTTATGTGAACAATAAGCAAAATTCTATTATTAAAACTTTAGAATAAAAAAAATCAGTCACAATCATGTGTAACTCAAACAAAAGCACTGCCTATAAAAATCTTATAAATCAAACTCTCGATGACTGTCCAAAATGATACAACACCTTTCACAATCTAAAAAACTACACATGAACGTACTTGAAATCCCAATTATTGCTCCACACCTTTCTCTCCTATTATAAACTAAGTTCTAGTTGATTAAATTTTCTAGTTGTCAACTCAATATGAATTGAACTGTGCAAATTGTTGTATTAGCATATCTAGGTCACAATGAGATTTCCCTACTTGAAAACTCTCACTCACTCTAGGGTCTATAATCTAAATTTATTAGTAAATATAATGAATCAATGAACAAAAATAAACATAACAAGTACAACATAATCAGATGTAACCAATAGGTAACTCTCTATTAACAATATTCTTGATAAGACCATAAATAATAGAGAAAGAGTAATGCATTCAAGAGCAACACCTCGATTCATACCTTTCATAGGCTCATTAAAGATGAATTATAGTCATAAAACATAACATGTACTCGCTAAAATCCTACAAGTCTCTGGTGAAATATACTTATTCTCTCTTTAAATATTTGAGTATCCAAAAAATATATATTTGAAGTCTCTAGATGTCATTTTATTATATCTAAAAACTCTAGAAGACAAGTTAGAAAATATCTCTCTAGGATATAAAATCTGAAAAGACATGCCAAAAAATAACAAAAAATAATAATCAATTGATAACGTAAATTGTGGTTAAAATCACTGCTCTCCAAAATATTTTGGAACACTTTCAAAATAGAAGTGTCTAAGACAGCTTAATCATGTCTCTTTTTCCTTTCAGGAACTCAATTTTATTGAAATGTGCTAGCAGATTAAAATATGGTATAAAATTCTATGATTCATAAATTAAGTATTAAATTAATCTGACATATATTTTAATATATTATTATTTTTTAATTTTTCAATATTTTTAAGAAATTAAATTTATGAAAGATTAAAATGTATATATTTTAATATTATCAAATTAAATTTTAATCATTTTATGAAAGATTAAAAAAATAAAAAAATATATATAATCTTTAATGAAGAATATATATCTCAAGCAATTATTAACAAAATGATCAGATACCTATATTCTTTCTTTGTTTGCATTTCTACTAGATCCTCATTTACCCGAGTGTATAATATTGAATAAATCCTTGTTTAAAGAAAATTGACATATAGGATATAAAATTCTAGTAACCTTTCCTAGCTAACATGTTATGACTTTGTGAGGATGTTAAAATTTATTATTAATTAACACGATCTCAAAATCTCATTAAATGATAGTCTCTCGTTCAATATAATCTCACAAGTATACGAGTCATATAAATAAATAAAATAAACGTAAGTCAAAATATCAATCTCACAAGAATTATGTAGTTGGTTTGATTAACCAACAATGAATTAATAATTATTTAAGTTGAGTAAATAAACTTAGATTTTTAAATGATACTTAAAGCATATTGTTGACTCATATCCTAATGCGTAATGATATTTAATATTTGATCAATATTGTATTCAATTGTCAAACAAAAAATAGATTAGTATGAAATACTTTAATGCCCTATTGGCATACAATGTGACTATTATCCTTTGATTGTCACTACTAAAGATTATCCTCTCATTGTTATCCCCTCAATATTTCAATACCGAAATCATATTATTTCAATCATAAGTCATTAGCACATTTACTCATTTTAGCCAATAGGTAAACTACCATTAACTTTTCTTTGAATACATATTTTTGTTATCTAATCCTTAAAGTCTTAAAGATGCAATATGATGTGGTAATAAATTAGTTTGTACTTTTGTATTCGAAAACATCATACTTACAATAATTAACATATATTTTCTTATTAATCATACATATAAAAAACATATAGGAGGAATAACTTGTATAGCCATTAGCACCATAAGTAGCATCTCTTCTTGTGTCTATCCATTGACTTATTTATAATCATTTCTCATGATCAACACATATGCATTATGAATTAGTTGTAAGTACATTCGTACTTTCAGCTTCACATGTAACATACTGATAATAATTAATCTTATCTCAATTTTGAATTTTCATATCAAAATTTATCTCACGTATTAAGATTAAAAATGATTATCACTTCCATCATATCATACTATAAAAGCGTATCTCATGACATACTTATCACTGTCCATCACGACTAACACACATAAATCTATGATACAGTGAAAACACTAAATTTTAGTTCTAATTAACACTCATACCTATCAATATTTAAATCATAATATTAACACAAATATAAATCATATAAATCCATATATTTATCACACAAATACATTACATCACCCTATATCTTAATTTAATCTAACATTAAATTATAATTCACACAAAAAGTTTTGAAAGATATTTTTTGGAATCGAGGATTCTCAATAAAAATCTAAATAATAATTTAAGTATCAAAACGTAAACTCAATTAAGATATTATTCGTGTTCATCTTTGTTTTTCCTCTAATTGAGGATAAAAATCATGTCTCATAGCATTTGTTGTTACTCTATTCTCAAAATCTAATTCTCTTCATTCCTTTACAAAATCTTCTAAGCTGAATGTTATAGAATTGGCTTGGGGTCATGACTTTCTAGGCTTGTCTAATCTTCTCTTGAATACTAAAATTATGATGGTAATGAATATCTCGACTCAAGTAGCTTCTCTCTGAAGCATGATGTCTTAGCACTAATAATGCTTGGCGTGAGACAAATTCTCTCTAGAACAAAGTGTCATAATGTTGGAAATAACCACAACTAATATTTTCTCTTTGTACGAAAATATCACAACAGTGAAAATTATCATGACTGTTGTCTTTACTATAATAATATAAAATTACAATATTAAAAATGATCATGATTTTGATATTTTCTCACTAGAATACAAAATTATGATATTGAAAATATCATAATCAGAATAAATGCTCTCTAAATTAAAATGCATTAACTCAAAATACTTGGCAAATTAGCTCTGTATTGAATTAGTAGAGTACTTAGCTCCCACAAACTAAAGATAACGTGATGGCAATTATGTATTAAGAAATAATATGCCCCGACTCAGAAAAATCACAACTTTGAAGATTGTGTTATATAATAAAAAATATACCCAATAAAGAATAATTGTGATAACTTAATGATAGAATCATGACATACAAAAATTATTTTAACTAATTTTATAGAGTTATAACTAATAAAGAATATCATAAATACTCGGTAAAATCTAAAAAATATACCCAATTCGTAATAGGCAAAATGGCAAAACTCTTTATTGCTTCTCTCCTCTCAAATCTTCACTCCACCAAGTCTACCAATTTTACCCAAAATAACTATAATTTTCATAAAATTTAATAAATTCTCGTTAAACAAATATTAAGTAAAATATCTCCAATAAACACTTATATAAGTACAATCATAATGATAAATACATGACAAATCGCTCAAAAAATTCGATACAAACTACAGAGTATCAACAAACATACACATAAAAAGTATTATTCATCTTTGAGTAATAAATTTCTCTCCATTTTTTCAATAGGATCACAATCATCATCAATATAACAAGAAGAAATATAATACAACATAATCAAGAAATAACACATGTACAAAATCTCAACATAGAGAAGAATTGGCAGTATAATCGACCATGAGGTTCAAAATCATGAAATGAGAACTTCTCTTTTAGAGAGTAAATGTGGACATTGACATAGATGATCTCTCTAAATATCTTTTAATACTTAATACACATTCCATCAACTGCACGATCACATTGCACAAAGTGTCTTACTACTTTCTAATGAAGTTCAATGAATATTCAAACCAAGCAAAAATACATTTGACTTTATTTCTTACAATAATTTTCCAAATTTTCAAATCAAGGACAAAGAAAAACATCATGTCATTGAGAATTGCTACAATTGATGAATTTACTCTTTATAAATGTCGTAATTAGAGTAAATACTCTCTGAACAATACAATAACTAAAAATACTTGATATATTAGCTTTGTATTAAAAATATCACGATTCTGAAAATTATCACAACTAATTATATCAATAAAGTACTTAGCTACTACAAACTAAAAATAATATCACGGCCGTGTTGTATTTTTGAATTAGTATACCCGCACTCAAAAAAAACATAATAGACATAAAGATTAAATTGCACAATAAAAAAATTATAATAATTCAATAATAAATTGTGGTATGAAAATATTATTGTTATTAATTATATAGAGTTACAACCAAGAAATGATATTGTAACTACTCAATAATATCTAGTTGTACCCAAGCCGTGAGTTGAGAAATGTCCCAAATCTTTATCACTTATCTCTTCTCAAGCTTTTGCTCTCACCAAGTATACTAATTTATGCAAAATAACTATAATTTTACTAAAATTCAAAAATTCTCTTAGAATACTTAGTATTGAAAATGTTACGACAAATAAACTACCTAAAATAAAATATCATGGCAAAAAAAATCATGACAAAAATTAATATTATGACTCAAAATACTTGACATTTTGATTATGTATTGAATAAGTCATAATTCTGAAAATTATCAGGACTAATTGTACCAATGAGATACTTGATAATTATATATGAAAATAATATAATGATTATTATATGTTTTAAAGAAAATGCGGCCGCAACTCAAAAAATATTATGACAATAAAAATTATATTGCATAATAATAAAATTATAACAAATTAATGATACAATTATCATACAAAAATTAACATGAATAATTTTATAAAATTATGACTATGAAATAATGTCAAAACTACTCAGTAAGATATGAAAAGTATACCCAAGCCATGACTTAAAAAATATCACAACTCTATCATTTTTTCCTCCCAAATCTTGACTCCACTGTGTATATTAATTTCATCCAAAATAATTATAATTTCACTAACATTCATTAAATTATCTCAAAACATATATTTAATAAAATCTCTTCAATAAATATTCAATAAATATAATCACAATAATTCATACACATCAAATAACCCAAAAATTTTGATACATTAAATACCAAAAATATGCACTACTCTACAATTGAAATACCCTAAAGACTAAGATAGAATAAAGACAAGATAATAAGTTCCCAAGCTGAAAATACACAAGTAATGAGTCCAAAATATTTATACATCTAGAAGCATATCTTATTGTTGAAAATAAAATATATAATTCAGTATGTTCAATCACAAATAAAATTTTCCATAAATCTATCAATTATGCAAATAAACATCAATGAAAGTACATACAAAATCAAAGTTAAATTATCTGGATAGACAACACACACAAAATAAACTTACAAAATTATCAAAAATAAATATAATACGAGAAAATAACAAAAATACAAGCTAAATAATATTATATAATAGCTTTTAAGTGTTTTCTATTAAATACTAATATTCTTATAATAAAAAGAAAAAAATAAAGAATACAATATAATTACCAGTAATATAAATATTTACTCATTTGTTAATAATCTAAATGTTAAAAGTAAAAATACAAATAAAACAATTAATAATACATGAAAAAATGTTGATACATCATAGAGGAGTTTTGCATCATCCTCTGTAGTAAGTGTCAAGGTGGATTGACTCTATAGGACTCAAATAATTTTTAAAGTTAGTCTGTCTATCTCACTGCTACATAATGCTCTCAATCTCTTTTTTAAAAATAATATCGTATAATTATTTCTAGTATGACTCATCCTTCAACAATGAAAACAATGGACTAGGACTATCTTTCAATTACCTCTATTGTGATAATTCATATTATACCACAAACTCATCATTCCTCTAAAAATACAATAAAAATAGTTGCATTACACTCAATTCCTTTTTTTACAAAACAAAACTATCAAAACCTTAATTAGAGTTTCTGCCCAAAAACACCACTATTTGTCAAGATCAACTGTGATGCTTCATTTTCAATCATCATCGATTGCCATCTACCATTGTACACCACTACAATGGGCTGTGCACCACCACCACGTGTCGTGCACCACCAACACACATAATACACCACCACTAAGCATCATGTGCCACTACTATGCATCGTGTACCTCCATCACACATCATGCGCTACAACCACGCATCATGAGCCGCCACCACGCATCATGCGCTACAACCACGCATCATGAGCTGCCACCACGCATTATGCGCTACAACCACGCATCATGAGCTGCCACCGCGCATCATGCGCCACAACCACGCATCATGCACCACAACCACGCATCATGCACCACAACCATGCACCATGTGCCGCCACCACGCATCATGCAACACCACTACACTATGTGCACCACCACAATGCACCATGAGCTACCACCACGTGTTATGCACCACCACCGTGCACCATGAGCTACCACCACGTGTTATGCACCACCACCGTGCACCATGTGCCACCATCATGCGTCGTGCACCACCACCATGCACCATGCGCCACCATCATGCATTGTACACCACCACCGTGCATAATTTTCCACAACTATGCATCCTAAGCCACCATCATGCATTGTGCACCACCACCATGCATTGTGTTCGACAACCACATGTTGTGCATCATCATCGCGCGTCATGCTCCACCATAGTGCATTGTGTGCCAACATCAAGCACCTGTCATACACTATGTGCACGTGCTACCTTTTGTGTGTTTTTTTTACAAATTATGGTGGGCAACTTTCTAAGGTTTGTAATCTCTAACTCATATATCCATCCATATCTCTGATACCATGTTAATAATTAAAATATAGAAAAATAAAATAAACAATAAATCATAAAAATAACATACAACTAATAATATTATATAATGAACAAAAAAAATTATGATGACCCATAGATTGAATACTCTCATTAAAAACATCAAAAATAAAAAAAAATAAAAAAATACAAAAAATACTCAATAGCTCTTATTAGAACAATTTTTGAAAGTCAAATTATTTTTCTTTCTTCTTAAAATAGAAATTAACTATAAAAAGGTAATAAACTATAACAAATATAAGAATGCTCCTACAATTATACTCATTTCATCAAATACATATCTTTCACGGTGTATCTCATAGTCATTATTCTTTACCCATACGTATTCATTTACATTTTCAATTATAATAATTATTTTCCTTGGTATACCTTGCACTTGTACATCTATATTTTTCCAAAAATATTTATTCATTTTTTTATTAAGTTTTATTTGTCAAGCATAAACACTAATCAAATTTATTAACTCTTTACTTACTATTAATTTAATTTTTATAAGTCTATCATTAGTTTTCTTTATTTTTATAACCTTATATTTTGTCTTTATTCATAATTAACCCAACAATATTCATATATTAATATTTCTAGATATCTCACTTTACTCACATATCAAAATTTATAATTATTTATCTTTCTAGATATCTCACTTTTTCTCTCTCATAAAAATATCATATATTTTTATGATATTAACTACTCTATATTTTAGGATATTAACTAACTCTATGCTATTATCATTCAATACCCTGATATTCCAAGAATCTACCTTAAATATACTAATTTATGCTAATTTCTTTACTTAAACTCATCCAACAAAATGTATGAACCCTTGATTTTTTGACACAACAACATGACAACAATGCGGTAGTCCTTAGTCCTTACCAAGCTACTACACTCGAAAAATGGAAAATGTTTTTAAGGCAGACAACTTCAGAGCATTATAACATATCAATAATTCAAGATTTATAATAAATTAGTGACAAATTTATTAAAATCAATTATCTACCTAACATTCTGCTCTTTTTTTCTGGACTTAGGACCAATAATACAAGCATAACTCACACAAACATAAGACAAAATATATTTTAAAAAGATAATAAATAATAATAATAATATAGGAATACAAATAAATGTATATATAACATTTTAAAGGATATAGATATTTTAAATGATACTCCTATTGCATATCATGGCTAAATGAGAATAAATCTAACCCTTACAAATAAACTAATTGAAGCTTTTCTTTGTGTAGAGCCAAAAACATTTTCCTTGTTGGATCCTTCTTGCATGCCCTAATCTCATGTATGCACTTGCTTTTCAAATTGGCAACACCATGAGAGATAAATATTATCGAAAAATCAATCATATAAAATTTCATCAAACTTGTCTAAGCTTCTCGGCATTCCTTTCCAATATACAAGAAAATTGATTTTAAAAGAATCAACGACTTGCTTTCTAGACCTCTAGAATAAATTGAATATTGAAAAGCAATCAAAACAAATTTGTGTAAACAACTTTATCTACTACCATATTATGCAAGAGATTTTCAAACAACTCTTTGTTATGCTGGTGACAAGGCCAGGTTTCCTAGACATTAATGCTTGACACTGAATTATGAACACTAATCCACACCTTTCAATAGCACAGCTTGCCTCCTGATGGCCATAAAAAAATCCCAGTCATGGTTAACCTTTTACGTTAGGAAGCCTAATGAAGTTATTTTATTTTTGAAAAAGACTAGAGTAACAAGTATCAATTTAAAAAAAATAAAATTAATAAATTATATTTTACATTTTTAGAATATATAAATAAATAAAAAGATTTAAAAAACTAATCACTATATCATAAAATTAATTTGATTTTATGACAAATAAGTATATTAATGAAGTTATTTTATTATTTATACAAATTAAAAATACATAAACAAATATTTGAATATAATATAAATTGATTAATAAAAAATATGTGATAAAATTTCTCAATTATTAATTCAATAAATACATATAATATAAGCACTTTATTACATTGATATCATTAAGATATACATTATTAATTATTTACAAATATTTGTAAATAATAACACATTATTAATTATTTGCACTACAAGATAAATATTGAATAATTTTTTTATTTTAAAAAGATTACACTGATGATTTATTTTAAATCCATATCACTTTACTTAAGTTTTAATTATCCTAGTTAAAATATTTGTAATGTGTTATTATATATAAATATTTGTATATAATAACACATTATTAATTATTTACACTACAAAATGAATATCGAATAACTTTTTTATTTTAAAAAGATTACACTGATGATTTATTTTTAATCCATATCACTTTACTTTAATTTTGGATAATTATCCTAATTAATATCCAAATTAAAGATATCAATCGGCTCATGCCAGAATTTTGATGGCCCGATCAAGTCATTGTGCCGAACCAGAGATGACACGAATTTGTTACTAAGGTTGTGCCGCACCAACACTACAACACGAAAAGTAGGCCAGAGACAACCAAATGGCCCACCTTCCTCAGTCGAGCATGTTGAGTCATGTTGGTCAATCACATGCCAAGCTGCCAATGGGTTTTTTTTATAGCATGGTTGACAAGATTACGCCTATCATTGTCTTGAAGGCAATATAGCACAAGAAGCTATTATAAAACAATGGTTAGGCTACCAAATTTTGATAAGGGTATGCATCCTACATGGCTTCGGGCTAACACATGATAGGTCCATGCAAGATTTTAGAAATTATCGTGTTAGGTCAAGCATAATTGAATCATATCATGCCAAGCAAAACATAACTGAATCAAATCATGCCAGGTTAGGCATAACTAAATCAAATAGTGTCGGGCCAGACATGACTGAATCAAGTCATGCCGGGCCAAGCATGACTAAATCTAGATGTTTCAAACATGTCGTTCCATGCCTGGCATGACATGGCTCAATTTTGGCCGTGTCATGCATGTCGTGCCAAGTTGAGCTGGTTCAGACCTATTTTTTCCAAATCTAGAAAAAATATATACAGAGATTAAAAAAATTTTAAAAAATATTTGTTTTAAATTTTTTTGAATTTTTTTGAATTTTTTAAAATTTTTTAAATAATTTTTTAGGGCTAAAACCCGACAGTCGTCGGATTTTCTGCCCTACTAATTGGAGGTGCATCTAACAGCTGGATGCATCTCAATTTAATTTTTTTTGGACTGTTAGGTCGGTTCGACCTCGATGGTTCCAGAAGATTCAAAAATCAAACTTCGAGGTCAGGATTGGGGGCTCAGGCGACTGGGTGAGGCCCGATGGGTCATGAAAGATAGGAGCTCAAACTCAATCAAATCGAACCATGCCAAAAACCTGGGCCAAGTTTCAGGGCACGATACCTAGTTGTGTTGCTAGTCGTAGATGTGTCAACCGGGCCGAGCCGGCACAAAGCACGGTACGGAACGGCCGTGCATGGGCCGGCCTGGCACGGGAATATCCCATGCCCAGGTAAGGCACAACCCGTGTCATGTTGTGCCGAGGCCAACCGGGCCTTGTGCAGTGCCTGACCCAGCACGGTTCGGTGGCCCGTGGCATGGCCCGTAGGCACGATCGGGGTCACCTTTCACACCCAGCCCGGCATCCCGCACCCGCAGTCCCGCACCCTCACTAGTCACGGTGGTTCACCATGACTCGGGACACTCAGACCAATGGCAAGCCCTAAGCATCCCGTTCCCCTTCCCGCAAAAAAAGACCGCGAGTCGGGTCCAATCAGACCCGACCCACGGTCCCCCGACCTGACCCGACCCGATCCCCCCCCCAACTAGCAAAAAAAATAAATAAATTGTAACCGTTGGATCTCGCCTCCAAAGGCTAGGGGGCAGAATCCAACGGCCCTCATGATTCTGCCCCCTAAAAAATTTAAAAAAATAAAAAAAATGACTTTTTTAAACATGGTTTTTATAAAAAAGACCGCGAGGACATTTATGTTTTTTATAAACATTTTTTCTCTCAAATCTCGTATTTTCTCTCTCAAAAATCTTGCTCTTCTCTCTCGGGACTTCGAAAGTTGGGATTTTATCATTTGACTTGGCTTTTCAGTAATCTCAACTAGAGTTTTAAATTTTGAGCTAGACTGTGATGTACCGTACACGTGATCGACCTGATTGCTTTACCGGATAATTTATTTTAAGTTTTTTTTACTCTCTCTCTCTATAGTCTCTCTCTAGACCTAAAATAGATAAATTTAAAATTTATCATCTAGTCTCTAAATAAGTATCCTGATTAACAAAAAATCCTAAAAAATAACAAATACTAATCAATCATATTTAAATTTAGAAAATAAAAATATTATACAGAGATCTGAGGCTACTGAAACTTTGGTTTCTCCAGTCATCTCAACCCAAACTTCTAAAAAATAAAAAACTAAGAGAACTTTTCTAGTTTTGACTTATTTTAATATACTAAAACAAAAAAATATTAGATGTGAGAAAGAAAAAATGACACAGTGCAAATATTATATGAGACCTTTAACATGTAAGAGTTCATTTGGAACTGGGCACCTTAAGAGGCATGCCAAATTATGCACCAAAAAATATGGTCCATTAATTCCTAGGCAAACTCAACTTGACACTACATTTTTTGAGACTGGATCGAGTTCAGTCTCAATATTTACTCCCTTCATATACTCCAGTGAGTTGGACAGAGATGGCATGGCCAGACTTATCACATTGATGGGTCTTCTGATCAGATTTTTGGAAGATCCAAGGGTAGTGCGCATAATGCAAACATATTTTCAGCCTGCTTATAGTAGGATTTCTAGGTCCACATCTAGGAATGACATACTAAAATTATATAAGTTAGAAAAATAAAAAATAATTAATAAATTTATGGTGTGTAGTAGAGCGGTGTCCGTGATGCCTAACATCTGAACAAGTCACGGTGAGTCGTTTTATGGATGTCTCACCAGCCACTATGTAGATTCTAACTGGACAATGGATAAAAAAATTTTAAGATTCTCTAAGATTTTTCATCCTCATGATGACCCGGTCATTTTTAAGTGTATGATAAAAATCTTTAGGGAATATAAAATTTAAAATAAAATTTTTAGTGTCACATTCGATAACGCATCTAATAATAGAGTAGCGATTAATATGTTTGTTAGGAATATTAGAGATGCACCATTAGGAGAGATTTTTCATGTCAAATGCATGTGTCACGTGATTAACCTGATTGTTCAAGCGGATATGAATGTGTGTTCCCCCGCGTTGGAAATATACATAATGCACTAAAATATATTCGCACTCCTCACAGACAACAAAAGTTTGATAGTATCTGTTTGTCTGCGAATCTTAAGAAGAAGAAATTTCAATCGAATGTGAGACATAGTTGAAATTACACGTACCTGATGTTGGAATCATGTGTTGGATACGAACACGTGATATCTGATTACGTCAATAGTAAGAGTGACGAACTTATTATTGACGACACTGACTGGGCTTCAGAAATTTAAAAAATATTCAGGAATTTCATTTATGAAATTCCTGAATATTTTTTATGACACGATGAACATGTGTTCGTCAGTTTATACGCCCACGCCTTGCATTGCACTCAGGTGTATATGCAACATTAGTATCATGTTTAGGAAGTATCAAGCTGATCCGACACTTAGCCATATGGTTGCAGAGATGGAAAACAAGTACTTGAAGTAATGGTCCACCATTTCATCTCTTTATTATCTCGCTGCATGCATGGATCCTAAGATTAAGGTGAAAGGGGTAGAAAACACTCTGACTTACATTTTATCGTGCATGAACCTGGAAGAGCCACCTGAAGAGTTAATTCACGAGAAGTTGACTGATCTGTTAACATACTACGATACTAGATATTATGGTGATGATGGTGATGGTGGTAGTGAGACTATGATTACGGGCATTGATATCTTGTTCGGAGATGACAATTTTTTTACTCAGCTAGCAAGAGAGAAACATAGGGGTAGACCATCACATAGGAGCGAGCTTTCTCGGTACTTAGATACCGATTACTGCCCAATTCTATCACATTCTGATACTAAGAATCTTGATATATTACAGTGGTGGAAATTATATGAGTCCACCTTTTCCATGCTATCTAGGATGGCATGGGATCCACTGACTCCTCCAGTATCGAGCGTAGCATCGGAGTCTACTTTTTCTGTTGCAGTGAACGTGATTTCGGATAGGAGATCAAGATTACATCCAGATATTGTTAAGACCTTGGCTTGTTTGAAGAATTGGGAGGATTTGAGGTTTAGCATCCATGATCGTGCTGGAGCTGGGACTAGGACTGGGACTGGGACTGGGACTGGGAGAGGGACAGAGACTGCAACTGCATCCATTGCGAAAGCATAAGAGTTGATTGCTGATGATGATGATCCATATGATACTAATCTTGATGTTGCGGCTAATGATGGTCATGATATGTCAATTGATTGATGATAGTCTACTACTTTTTGATTTTGATATTTTATTTTTTATTGATTGTACGCTTTATTTATACGTTACATTGAAATTTTAATTTGTTTGGTTCGGACATTTAATATCTAATGGCTGATTGGTCATTTTTCATTTGGTTTGCTTATGTTTTTTTTACTTTTTAACTTTTTTTAACAAAATTTATTGATTTATTTATTTTTTTTGTTTTATTTTTTTATTTAAAAATTTATAACTCTATTATTTAATTCTAATAAATTATAAACTAATTTTATTTTACATTATAAAAAAAATTTTAACTTTGTAAATTTAATAAATTCTAAACAATTTTCATTTTATAATTTTATTATATTATATATTATCTATAATTTTATATATAATTTAATATTTTATATAATTAAACTAAAATTTAAAATTATATAATTTAAAAAAAAATTACCTGGCCCGTACGACCTAGTTTGGCCCGACCGGGCCTGGCTTTTATAAACCATACCGGGCCAGGCACGGCATGATACAATAACCATGCCGTGCTTGGTCCGGCACGAAAGCACGACCGTGCTCTAAAAAAATGGGTCGGGCCGGGCTGGCACGGCTCGTTTGACACCTCTAGCTAGTCGTGCCTTTGAGCTAAGCAACCAGGTCATGTCAGACCTGACATGAAGCCCAGCCCTCGCCCAACAATGAATGAGCCATGCCTCGAGCTAACATGGCATGAGTCGAGGTACGATTTTGGATCGTGTCATGAGGGCCAAACATGGCTTAGTCATGACATGCCTCGGGTTGTGCCTCGGGCCGAGCACAGGCTGTCTGGTCCACTTGACACCTCTAACTAAATCATGGTGTGTCAAACCAAGCATAACTGAATTATATCATGTCAAGTCAGGCATAACTAAATCATATCATGTCATGTTAGGCATAGCTGAATAATATCATGTTAGTCCAAACATAATTGAATCATGTTGTGCCAAACTAGGCATAACTAAATCATGTTGTGTAATACTAAACATAATTGAATCATGTCATGTAACAGGTTATACCTAGGCCACCTAATCCACTTGACACATCTAATCTTAATTAATAAAATATGTTTATGTCTAGGTCAAAATTTAGTATATGATATAGGATAATAGAATATAAAATTTTATATTACTCAAATAAAAATATAATGTATAGTTGGTAAATTTAACAATTAATCATGATATAAATTAATTCAATAAAGCATATAAGTATCAAAATCTAAAAATGCAATCATTTTTATATTATTTTTATAATTCAAAAAAAAAGCTATTTAATTAATATCAATTAAATAAACTAGAAGATTGTATTAGATACCTTACATATTACAAAGTATATATATGTTATGCCAAAAAAATATTATAAAATAAATATTAGATCAATCACTTTAAAATTCAGAGTATTAGGCAATACAAGGCATTATATTTGAGAGTATCATAAAAATACATATGCTAAAACAAGTATGTGAAAAACTCATAATAATAAAATTACAAATAAAAAAAGTATCTATTATTTAGGTATCATATTTATTTAAAAAAAATTAGAGTGACAACACATATAATTTAGATTTTGGATATATGAAAAAAAAATATGTACAACTTTAATTAAAAAATATCATATCCGATGCATAAGACTCATGTTTTAATCTCGAGTCTAGGAAAGATAACTCAAAAATCTTATCCTCAAAATTTAGAAAGATTACATCTAATAAGTCTCAAACCTAAAACTTACTATTCTTGAGCAAAATTATTTGTCATCATATCAAAACATAATATTTAACAAATATATACAATATAAGAATTTCTTAGGTGAGCAAAAATTCTAATATTATTTTCATACAAATATATTTTAAAAAAATATATAATAATCACATTACTAAGATAATCAATAAATAATATAAAAAAGGTTGAGAATTAAAAATTTAAACAAAGATGATCAAAAAAAAAATGAATAAATCAAATTTATATAAAATGTATGATAGTATCACTACTAAGATAATTAAAAGTAATATGACCAATCTTTATCAATTCAATAAATATTTATCAAATGAGTTTAGCAAGATACCCAATAATATGCTAGTTGAATTCTCTTCTTCATGGAGTATTTATGTTAGTATTGTTCTTTTTATCATTATGTTTTATAATAGTTCAATGAATATATTTATCTTATAATTTTGTTTGATGGCATTTTATTGATGCTTTAATTTTTAATTTAATGTTGACCATCTCAATTTCCAGATGTAGCTTGCAGCAGAAAAATTTTTTAGGCTAACTTGTCAATTTATCAAGAAATCAGATTTATTTGTTTCCTTACCGTTTTAGAAAGAGTTAAATGCCTATTCGGCCTTACAATCAGATTTATATATCGTTAGTCGACCCTTAACTTGCAATTTGTGTTCTTCTTTTGATCAAACGATCAGGGTGAAATCCAAAAACTGAAACATCATTATATGAAAATAGCTACTCATAGGAAATGCCAAATTTAAGTACCTTGACGCATGCTGCAGCCTCACTGGAAGCTTCATTTGTCACACATGGGGACGCTTCCATTTCATACTCTAAATCGCTGTCATCATCCTGCAAGCGGAGAAGAGAAACTGGTTTCTAATATATAAAACAAGAACTGCACGTTAAAAAAGCGTCAGTTGTCATACATACCAGAGGCTGAGCTCCAACATCAAGATTTTCCAGTAATCGGTGACGATAAGCTAAGTGTCTCCATACCATCTGGAATTCTCTGGCATTAGAAATCCCAATACTTGACTTATGTGCTAAAGCGTTCCAATCAATCTTAATTCCGTCATAGCGGAAAATTTCGTGCAACAGCGACAGCAGTGTGCTCACCCCGTACCTGTCCGGAGATGGTTTACAACTTTTGGAAAACCATCAGTAGGAAAACATTTTATCAATTCAAAAAGAGTCACCTTTGTATGAGTATGGAAATATCATCTTCCCCAATGACACCCATTTTCTTCATATTGGATTTCTCAATCATTATGTTGCGTAAAATGAAAATTGCATGTCCATTAATTGGTCCTTGATCGAACACGGAATAAAATCAAGCTGATCTCGACTGAAAACGTCCGACCAACTGACCAAGATACACCCAACAAAAAATTGTCGACTACATTGAATTGAAAAACATTTTGACCATTGGGTGTTAGTTACCAGGATTTCGGCATTTTTTCTCTGCAAGCCGAGAGGAAAAAAAGTAATAAAACAGGATAAAAAAATTATCAAATATCAGATTTATAATTACTTCGGGTTGTATACAAAATAGAATGTAAGATTAAAAAAATATAATTTTATCCTAAAAATTTGTTAAAATTAATTAACACAAAGAGTCATGTAACCCCACAGTATGAAGAGTCTTATGAAATTAACGTAGCAAAATTCCTACAAACTGATCGTGGCAAAAGTCATGTGAATTTGCCATAGGATGAGTCCTAAGAACGTGTCGTTGGAAGAATCCTATGAACTTATCATAGGAAAAGTCCTATGAACTTGTCATAGGAAAAGTCCTATGAACTTGTCATAGGAAAGGTCCTATGAACTTGTCATAGGAAAAGTCCTATGAACTTGTTGTAGGAAAAGTCCTATGAACTCGTGGTAGGAAGTCTTGTGAACTTACCATAGGAGGGGTCCTATAAACCTGCCTTAGAAGGAGTCGTGAACTCGTGATGGGACTAATCATGTGAACTCATCGTAGGATGAATCATACGAACCCATCTTAGGATGAGTCATGTGAACTTGTTGTAGGAAGTCATGTAAACCCGCAATATGGTGAGTCCTAAGAACTCATTGTATGATGAATATTGTGAACTCGTCGTAATACGAGTCTTATGAACACGTCGTAGCACAAGTCCCATGAACTCATCGTAGCACGAGTCCCGTGCACTCATCGTAGCACGGGTCCCGTTAACTCATCATAGCATGAGTCCTGGGAGCTCATCATAGCACGAGTTCTATGAACTCATTGTAGAATGAGTTGCGAATTCGTCGTAGCATGAATCCTATGAACTCGTTGTTGATTGGGATATTCGATACAGTTGGTTTGGGCTTGTTATGAATTTACCTTTATACCGATATTCAATAAATGATGCATGTAAATAACTGTAATGTATTTTCTATTTTTTTTATTTATCAATTATCATAGCCCTATATAAGCTCTATTTTTTTCTTTACCTAATGTGCGAGACATAATTATATTGAATGATGCTTTGGTTTTCACTTTGCTGTCGTGCTCTTCGATTTTCTCTTCTTCTCTTTTTCTCTATTCTCTGAAATCCTTGTCAAAACAAGGATTTGTTATTAATAAACAATAATTTGGTATCAGAGCTCGATTTCTATCTGAGATTGAAATTCTTTTCTGAATGAGTGTTCGAAAATAATTTCTCCAGAATAGACGATCTCTTTGACCTAATTTATTTATCACGATTTCTTTATATTTAGCACAGATCTAACCAGATATGTTAATATCTGAAGGTTTTGTGGTGTTTAAATTATATTTTCTACAAAACCCCCAAATTTCTATTCAAATTTTTTCAAGTTTTCAAATAATTATATTTTTAAAAAATTAAAACTCATCAAACTCGGGGTCAATCCTTATTCCCTTGTTTGATGGCGAGAATTTTGATTATTAGCTTATTAAAATGCGAACCAAATTTATCTCACAAGATATATGAGAATTTTGGTCTTTGGATATGTAGAGGCTCCAAATTTTTCTACTCTGGAGGGTAAGGAATTGATATAAGAGAAAGAACTGAGAAAATTAAACGCGAAACATTACTTTTCATCCAATAGGGTGTAAATAATGCAATATTTCATCGATTACTTAATTGTACTCAAGCCAAAGAGGCTTGGGATCTCTTAATCGAGGAATATTAAGGAGACAAGAAGGCTCAAGGAGCTCTTCTATACTTTCTGAGAAAGGATTTTGAGAATCTGAGCATGAAAAACTCAGATTCTCTCACTGAGTTTTCAACTCAGTTTCTGGACATAATTAATCAACTTAAGATACATAGTGAAGATATTTCTGAAACTCATCTGGTTCAAAAACTATTGATATGTATGCCTGACAAATTTGATATCACTGTGACAGTGATAGAGGAAACCAAAGACCTGTCAAAGCTAACCATTCAACAAGTCTTGAGCTCACTAAAATCATATGAAAGTTGACTGATAAAAAGTGATGAAGGTTCTAGAGAAACAACAATGCAATCGAGATGAGAAAATCAGTCTACTAAAGAAGATACTAAATAAAGAGAGATAATAAACAGAAGACTAAACCGGATGTATGCTTCTAAAATAAAAAATAAAATTAAAATTAAAACTGGTTTTTCTTCTTCTACTCTCATTGACTCACATAAGGACTCGTATATCTCTTGCAACATATGCAAGAGATCTAACCACACTGCAACAGAGTGTTAGTTTAGAAAACAAAACCAATGCCTAAACTGTAAAAAGTTTGAGCATACCTCAAAGGACTGTAAAAGTAATCTTAAACAATATGCTGGTTATGCAGAGCAACTAGCCTTTGTAGAGCACCTATTTTATGTAAATGAAACAAGTGAGCCACCTTCACCAAATACTTGGTTTCTGGACAATGGTTGCTCAAATCACATGTCCAGTAACAAAAAAGTATTTGTGGATTTACTTCAAGTAGTAAATTCACATGTGAAATTAGGTAGTGGTGACTTAGTTGAAGCAAAAGCCAAAGATAAAGTGGCAGTACCCACTTGCACAAGAGTCAAACTTATAAAGGATGTACACTTGATTCCATCCATGGACCAGAACCTACTGAGTATTGGTCAACTAATTGAAAGAGGATACGAACTGGTATTTAAAAATAATGCATGTGAAATATTTGATCACGACAGTGATCAACCGTCATGCATAGTGAAGATGTCTAGTGGAAGAAGTTTTCCACTGACATTTGATCAAAGAACACATAAGGCATTAACCATGAATATTGAGTCTGAAGCCTCTTTATGGCACAAAAGGTTTGGGCACTTAAATTATTTGAGTCTAACAAACATTTTTCAAAAAAATCTTGTGAATCGAGTGCTCTCAAACCTTGCCATCCCCACTACTATCTGTGAGGAATGCTTACTAGGAAAACAGACTAGGAAAAGTTTTCTTAAACACCCTACTTGGAGAGCCACTGAACCACTGGAACTGATGCATGGTGATATTTATGGACCCATGTCAGTCTAGTCATTAGGAAACAGTAGCTATTTTTTACTATTTGCCGATGATTGTACAGTGTAAATGTGGGTAATCTTTTTGAAGCACAAGTCTGAGGCACTTGACTGCTTCAAGAAGCTATTGTCCCTTGTCGAAAGATAATCTGGACTAAGTGTAAAAATACTTAAGAACAGATATAGGGGGTGAATTACTTTTTCAAAAATTCACTAATTTCTGTGAATTAAAAGGGATAAATAGGCAATTGACCACTGACGACTCACCTCAACAGAATGGTGTTGTGGAGAGAAAGAATAGGAATGTAATAGAGATGGCTAGGTCTATTCTGAATGAAAAATATTTACCTAAAATCTATTGGGAAGAAGTAGTGAACACCTCAATGTATCTGCTCAATAAATTCCCCGCAAAAGTACTGAATAATCATACTCCAATGCAAGCCTATGGACTGGCAGAAAACCTAGTGTTTAACAATTAAGGATATTCGGGAGTGTTTGCTACTCCCACATACCGAATGCATATAGAACCGAATTAGACTCTAAGAGTCTAAAATACATACTAGTAGTATACAGTATACAATCCAGTGGTTATAGACTATATTCACCAGAAACTAAGTTTTTTCTGGTGAGTAGAGATATAATAATTAATGAAAACATCAAGTAGGGTGAAACACTTGATGAAAACAAATCAGCAAATAAAAAAGGATGTATTGGAAATGCTATAGCTAGCAATAAACAAAAATGCACTCCATGGTACGATTTCGACTCCTTTTCTGAATCTGCTTCCGAATATGCTACTGAATGTATGTCTGAATCTACTTTTGAATATAGTTCTGAAAATATTTCTAAATTTGATTTTGAATCTAAACCTAAATCTAAGTCTATATTGGATGAATCAAATAAAATAAATACACCTGTCAAATGTAAAACCTTATTAGACATATACCAAAGATGTAATTACACCTCAGTTGAGTCACTCAACTATCAAGAGGCTATAAAACATCCATTTTGGATAAATGCAATGCAGATAGAAATGTCTATCATTGAAAAGAATAATACCTGGACTCTGGTTGACCTACCCCCAAATAAACATAGTATAGAAGTAATATGGATTTTTAAGATTAAGACTAGACTTAACACCAATCAACCTGTATATAAGGCTCGATTAGCGGTCAAAGGCTACTCTCAAAAGCATGGAACAAATTACTAAGAGACCTTTGCTCCAGTAGCAAGGTTGGAAACAGCAAGGCTTTTAATAGCCTTAGCTGGACAGAAGAGTTGGAATATATTCCAACTCGATATAAAATCCACCTTCTTGATTGAAAAACTCAAGAAAAAAATTTATGTAGAACAACTCACTGGGTTTGTAAAACAAGGAAGAGAATACCATATTTATAAATTAAATAAGGTTTTATATGGGTTGAAATAAGCTCCTTGTGCTTGGTATCTACAAATAAATACTTACCTATTGAATCAAGTATTCAAAATAAGTAGTGAGCCTACACTCTACATTAAGAAAGTTAAAAATTCTAGAATTTTAATTGTATCTATATATGTGGATGATATTATTTTTACAAGTAATAAAACTGAATTAATAAATGATTTTAGAAGAGAAATGGAGACCAAGTATGAAATGTCAGACCTAGGTAACTTAAAATAGTTATTAGGACTTAAAATATCTCAAGACACAAGTGGTGTGTCTATCTCTCAAACCACATATATATAATCAATACTAAAGAACATTGGAATGAGAGATTATAATTTGTCTCTACCCCTATTGAGGTAAATCAGAAATTACTTTCTGCCTAATGGAGATAGGTAAATGAAAATGCATACAGAAACTTAATTGGTAGCTTACTGTATGCATATGCAACAAGACCTTATATAGTATATTCTGTCTATATATTGTCTCATTTTATGTATGCACCAAATCACATACACCTAAGTGCTACCAAAACAGTATTAAGATATCTCAAATAAACCATAGACTTAGGTCTGAAATATACTAAGATTAGTCACACTGAGAAATCTAGTTATTGCGACAATGACTAGGGAGGATGTCCAAAGGATTACAAAAGTATATCTAGATATGTATTTAGTTTAGGAACTATGGCTGTTTCTTGGTAGTCCAAGAAATAATCCACAATTACCTTGTCTACCATTAAAGCTGAATATGTTTCAGCTTCAATAGCTACTTCTCAAGCATTATGGTTAAGAAAGCTTTTGACTGATCTAGATAAACCATTAGACTGCCCAACTACTATTCTTTGTAATAATTAAGTGACTATATTCATTGCAAGTGATGTGGTTATGCATAGTCAAACTAAATATATAGGTTTAAAATATCACTTCTTCAAGAATGCTAATGAAACTAATGAAATTAAGTTGGTTTTTTGCAGGACTGAAAAATATGTTGCTGATATATTTACAAAGCCTTTGTTAAAAAATAAAACTAAACTCACAATATATTGAAAGATTGAAAATTCAAAGCTAAAGCAATAAATTACATCATGAAATAAAACACATTCAAAAGAAAATTAGAGATTAGAATACATGGGAATGAATTTCAAAGGAATAGAAAAAGTCCTTTTATAGGAAAAATTTTGGAAATCTCCAAATAGATTTTCGATGTAGGCAAGGTGATTTTCACCTACCCTCAATAAAATAATAGCCTTTACCAAGAGAAAAGATGGCTTACTTCTGGGAAAAGTTTGGACTGTTACCAACTACATCAAATGGGGAGGATTGTTGATTGGGCTATTCTATATAATTGTTTGAGCCTGTTATGAATTTACCTTTATACTCTTAGTTAATATTCAATAAAATGACACATGTGAATAGCTGTAAAGAATTTTTTTGTTTTTTTTATTTATCAATTATTATAGCCCAGTATATAAGCTCTATTTTTTTCTTTACCTAATGCGTGAAACATAATTTTATTTAATGATGCTTTGGTTTTCTTTCTGCTACTACGCTCTTGGATTCCTCTCTTCTTTTCTTTTTCTCTTCTTCTCTATTATCTGAAATCCATGTCAAAACAATGATTTGTTATTAATAAACAACACTCATCATAGCATGAGTCTTGTGAACTTGTCATAACATGACTGCATGAGTCTTATATTCTCATCGTAGTGCAAATCTTGTGAACTCGTCGTAGAATGAATGTTGTGAATTCGGAAAATGAGTTATGTGATAATTTTTGGGTAAAAAATTATTTTTGGTTTTTATAATCACAAGTTAGAGTAATTATCTATCTCTACTCATTTGATTTGATAATTTCTTTATATAAATTTATAATATTATAATTTCTTCGAATAAATTTGACAAGTAATAGAAAATCTACTACCCAGTACAACACATATGACTCATTAGGACAAATTTTGAAAAATCATATCTATATATGAATGGGTTTGGACATATTTTATATAAAATAACAAAAATAGAGACGTGGTATTCAAAATAAAACAATGCATTTATAGATGATTAAATTATATTTTGGTACCCTAACAAAAAAATATGTACAAACAAATTTTAATATTTTTATATTAATAAAAAAGTGTACATAAATATAAAATATTTATATTTTTGAGCACTATAAATCTTAAATGTGAAACTACATCACCTTGTACACATCATCTGATCATCATAAATAAAAAAAAGAAATAACTTAAATTTCAAAAACATTATTTTTTTCTAAACACGCCACATATGTGTGCATATATAAGTTAATATATAAATATATATTCAAACACACACACACACACACACACATAATTATAGTTATATATATATATATGTTTCCCAAAATGACACCACGCCAATTTATATTCTACCCAAACCAACACAATATAATTGCACACACAAAAGATATTTTGCTCAAATTGATAAAATACTCAATGAAAAATAAAATATATAATTAAAAGTAATGTCAAATGTCCAAAAACACTCATAAATTCAAAATTGAACTATAAAATGTAATCAAACATCTGCTTGAAAGTAAACTTTTAGTTTTATTTTTTCTGGATCTAGTATTCCTCTTTAAATTTGTTGAAATTTTGAGTACCCTACATCAATGAGCAGTTTCCATCGCACAAACAACATGAGCTCAACACAAACATCACACAAACAACCACACTTTCTATAAAACCACACGAAGACAACAAGATCAAGAAAAAATTGAAAAAATTAGAAAGAAATATTAATTAATCATTCACCCTCCTCTCTCACAAAAGTTACAAAAATTTTGAGAAACCTTATGTAGGTTTTAGATCAAAAGCACACTAAGAGAAAAACTAGAAAAACTTTTTTTTTGTGAAAACAACCCCTTCATGTGTCTAACCTGCACACTAGTTCTCCCACCCCATTTTTTTTTGTAGGTCGTACTTTAGCCCACATGATTTCATGCCCCTCAAATAAAAATAAAAAATCTTTTTTATTTCTTATATTTTCTTTTTGAATTTTATTAAAAATTTGTTAATGGCACTCACATATATTGAGAGTACCCTGTATGGTCCAACTTTAACAAATTAAATAAAACACAAAATACATTACACTTGACATTAAATTTAAACCAAACCAAAAATAAATAAAACATATAATATACCTAAAACTTGGGCATACCCAATAAATTCTTTCTTTATTTGGGCAAACCAAGATAGGTTTTTTGGTCTAAATTTTAAAACCCATCATCACAGGGAATCCTATAGACTTCAAATTCAATTCTCATTCCCCATACAAGAAAAGATTTCCCAAAAAATAGATGTTACAAACAACAATAATCTGAGACTCTTACTTTTCTCTCCAAGTCATTAGATCCTTTTGATCATTCTGATCATCGATAGCAATTAAAGTAAAATTTTTAACTTTTTCTTTTAACTCTTAAGTTTCCTATTGATTAGTTTGATTCAAAAGAATTTATGGAATAAAGGCTATGTCATAAGGAATTCCTTTGAGAATTTTGTCTATCTTAAAATAAGTACTTAAGGAATCTAGATTGATCATCCTCAATTTTCTCAGAGAGGGAGGATAAAAGTGACACGGTTATATGATGCTTTACCGTCATATTGACTATTATCCGATTACTAGGTGACTTTGTGATATAAGTGTAAACTACTTTTCTATGGAAAATAAATCATACACAAACATATAGGACTTTGTGATACTTTTTTATAGACCCATTGACTTATTTTCATTGGTCTTCTTCAAATATCCTCACATAATCTATATTATCCAATATCTCCATGGAAAGCTAGTTCACTTGAATATTTTGGATATATTAGATATCCTTGAGAACCAATTAAAATTTCATGTTTATCTATATACAAACATTCATAATGCTCAGTATTTTCATTGTCTCATCATAGCCCATCTTGACTAATACATAATCTCCAAGCATGTTTGTTATAAATCAATTAGGATTCAAAATGACATGTGAAGTGGTCATCAAATCTTTTACCTAGTCACTTTTTTGATTGAATTTTTTGTATAGTCCAACACTACTCACAAGAACGATCTCGCCCTCCATGGAAAAAGTGTCAGCCTTCCTATTGACATCATTTCTCATTACATCTCTTGGATTTTATTTCACTTTAGGATGTTCCTCTTGAAGTATCCTACTTGGTCATAATCAATCAGATTATGAGCTTTTTCTAATAATTATGAAGTGAGCTACTCAAGTGAATAACCATATTATTTTTCATCCAATATTATTTTTCATGCAACTCAAGTGAATAATCATCCAATATCATTTTTCATGCAACTTATCATCCAATATTATTTTTCATGGATGCTAGTTGGTTAAACAATGTTTGGAAGCTACTCAAGTGAATAAACATATTAGATCCATCCTAATATTATATTTTAACCAAGCACCAAAGTAAAAAAATTTTGTTTCTTAGTGTATTTTTCTCGTACATTGATTATATATTTTTCTACATCTCATATGCCTTTGCCGTTGTGAAGATATGATAAAAATTTATATGTTCAACACATTGTTGCATCATAGTAGTGGCCATGTAATGTATTTACATTAGCTATATACTTTTTGGTTTTAATTCCCTATGAACTACTTCAAGTAGGTTCATTATTATTAAAAAATCTATCATTTTTATTTTCTATGCAAAATAGTTCGACTATTTCAACTTAATTATCCTAAATGAATTAATTTTTTCTTTCATCCTGAATAAAATAATATAAGAATTGAAATAAAAAAATAATTATCCAATTAATCAATGCTTTGATACCACTTGCTAAAGATAACAAGATTAGAGCTCGAAAACCAAGATTAGTTTCAGAACTAAATCTCATACCCATAATTGTTAATTAATTTCTATGTGATTTAAATGTTTTTACCCCTTTTTAAACTATTACCAAATGAAATGGATTCTACGTGAATTTTCTCAAAGTTTCATAACTAAATTATTTCCAATATATATATATTAACAAACCTTAGATTTCTCAAATCTACTCCACATTAATTTTGCACATAAAAAGTGTTCTGCCCAAGATTGTAGAATACTCAAAGAATAATAAAACATAAATATATAAGTAATGTCCAAATTCTAATGTCCAAAAATACACAAATTTAAAAGTAATATCCAATGTCCAAAACTATACGCAAATTCAAAACTAAACTAGAAAATGTAATAATCCCACCTAATTAAAATTTAAAATTTGAGTTTTTTCCTAGATTTGATTCTCCTCCTTAAATTTAAAAATTTAAGCACCTACCAGTAGTCTTTATCACATGAACAACCACATGAGCTTAGCATGAACACCTCATGAACAACAAATATATTCAATGAATAATAAAACACAAATTTAAAAGTAGGGTCCAATGTCCATAAATACACAAATTCAAAATTGAACTATAAAATATAATAATAACACCTAATTAAAATTAAACATTGAGTTTTATTTTTATTGGATTTGATGATCCTCCTTAAAATTGTTGAATTTCTAAGCACCCATGAGTAGTCTTTATCATATGAACAACCACATGAGCTCAGCATGAATACCTCATGAACAATCACACAAACAAAAACACATCCTCCACACAAGTAACCGCATGAACCCATTGTGATCAAGAAAAGGAGATAAAATTTAAAAAAATATGAATTATCACTCACCCTCTTCTCTCTCAATTGTTATAAAAAGATTGAGAAACTTTCTATAAATTTTAGATTGAGCGCACGCTAAGAGAAAAATGGGATGAGTTTTTTTTTTTGAAAAAAAACCCTTTCCATCATATAACCTTTCCAAAAACAAATACATATAAATGTATATATATGTGTATGTATACAATTATTTATAAACCTATATATATAAATAAATAAATAAATATATATATATATATATATGTGTGTGTGTGTGTGTGTGTGTGTGTGTATAAATTATAAACTTATACATAAACCTATATATATATACATGATTAAATATGTTTTATGTATTGGTTTTTTATATGTTTATATACATGTAGGTTTATTTAAAAGTTTTCAAAAATATTTATACATATAGGTTTTTATCTAGTTATGTGTATATATATATATATATATAATATACACATACATACATATATATATATGTGTGTGTGCGTGTGTGTGTATTTATTTATTTATGAATAGGTTTAGATATGTACATTTATATATAGATATAAACTAGAGTTTTTATATATACAGTTATATATATTATTTTACATAAGATTTATGTGTGTGTGTGTGTGTATATATATATATATATATTTACATATATAAATTCATAAATATATGTTTATATATCACTACAAGATATAAACCACTTAGAAATGTAATTAGAAACACCAAATCCATTTTAAAAATTATGAATGGATTTGAAATAGATTAGAAATGGAATAAAAAAAACTAGGAAAAAATTGAAATGGACAAAATTTTTGAGTTTTTATATTTCATCGCTAAATGATCCATGAAGTGAGAAGCGGATATATGTGCATGGAATTTAGTAAAAGAAATATTTGCATTCATTTATAATCAGAAATGGAAATCACATCTATTTCTATTATTGTGAGTGATATTAAGTTCGTCGCTATATAAATTTAAATTATTATGCAATTGAAAGTCATTCCATCATATTTTTAGCGATGCAAATAAATTCCGTCACTAAAATATGATAATTAATTTTCGAAGACCACTTTAAAACTTCAAAGTGTTCATAGGGTTTCGAGGATTTTTTTTGGTTTGGTTGTGATTTTGCCTTTATCATCTTTGGATTCCCTATCCTCCATATATTTTTTGATATGATTTTCATCCATAAATGAGGTATGAAATTATGATTTTTATTATATTCCATATGTATTGTATTCAGAAATAGTTCCATTTGTGCATTTTTATGTTATGTGTAATTTTTTTACATTGTTAACATTTATATTGGGTTGTATCGGATTGTTTTTCTAAATTAATATATATATAATTGATAAATTATTTATTATTTATATTTTTTTATATTTTTTCCTCATACTTTTATTTGTAAAATTTTTTTCTAACCTAATAGATTTATGATAGTTTTGTGTATTTTTTTATTGACTTATAGCTAATATTACCAAAATTATTTTGCATTTTGTTTCCTTATTAGAATTACATGATATGTAATAATTTTAAAATTGGTTAACTCATATTAATTGCATAACCTTAACAATAAATAATTTATAATTATTAAAATAATTACTAAATATTCATTTGAAATAACAATAATAATGAAAAAAATATAAGCAGAGTATTATGCAATTAGAATAGTGAAACATAATAAAAACTTGTTAAAACTAAAAAAAAATTAGAAGCTAATTTAAAAATGTATATAGTTGCTTGATTTATATTTCACTAAAACTGTAATAAAATAAATAATATCTGCCTTTATTTAATATTAAAAAATGTTATATTGTATGTCACATCTGGTATATGTTTATGTATACTACATGCTTCATATAGATTAGAAGAATTTTTTCATTGATAGTTGATTTAATAATATTCTCAATTGATAGTTAATTTATTTTATATATTTTTTCATTGATAAATTTTAATATATTGACATTGATTATTTATTTATTATTTATATTGTATATTATATGTTTATATAATCATTTAGTACTTATTATTAAAATATAAATTTAAAAATATGGCATTGCAATTTTTTTTATTGTAATTTCATCTAATATAGATAAATATCAAATTTTTAGTTTTAATAAATGACAAAATTACTTTGGAACAACCTATATTTTCTAATTTTAATCCAAAATTATCTAATAATTTTTTTACAACATATTATTTGTTTGATTTATGAAATTTCATAAAAATATTAATATATCTTTATTACACAAATATCTTTATATATATTATTATAATTCCAAAAATATTAATGTTATGTGTTATATGAATGGAAATTATTATATGACCTTATCGTCAATAGATAAATATAAGACTGAAAGATGAGTTTTTAACTAATGAATTTGTAGATGGGATTGAGGAATTTATTGCCTTCATTGAAAAATAACCTGAATTCATGGATGAAACAAAAATAATATATCCATGTAATGCTCTTAAATTTCAAATCAAAGTTTCTATGATATAGACACGGTGTGATATCATCTTATAAAAATTGGATTTTTTAGAAACTATTATGTTTGGTATGAACATGAAGAAATAGTTGTGCCATAGCCCATAAATAACTAACTATCATGTACATAAAAATATTAATTCAAATGTTTCAATAGAATTTACTAACCTCAATAATGTATATTAAGCAATTTTGAATAATGTTAGTGGTCCTTCATTAAATCTGGATATCACTGACAATATCCCAATATAATCAATAATTTTTTTTTGAAATGCTGAAGGCTTCTAAATAAGTAGTTTGGAAAGGTAATCTATATAACCACTCAATATTATTTGTGGTGGCCATACTAATAAATTTAAAGTCAAAGTATTATTTTTCAAAAAGGTGTTATGATGAAATATGCTGGTTATTATTTGAATTGTTACCAAATAATAATATCATGACAGATAGTTTTTATGGTACAAAGAAGTTAATACGAGGTTTGAGTTTACTTGTGGAAAAAATATATTACTGCATTAATGGTTGCATGATATATTAGGGCATAGAAAATGAATCAATTTTATGTAATTTCTATAATTATCCTCGATAACAAAAGAAATGCAACATGTAAAAAGAAGAAAACAATTATTACGCAAAATAAGATATATTATTTCTTATTGTCTCATCGTCTACAAAGATTATTTTCATCTGATGCTAATGCTAATAATATGAGTTGGCATAAAGATTATGTTATTAAAGATGGATTGATGCGACATTGCTCAGATTCTCCTACTTGGAAACATTTTGATGATTTTCATCCATTATTTATAGTTGAAAGTTGAAATGTTTGACTAGGGCTATGCATAGATGGATTTCGACTATTTAGAAAAACATAGAAATAGTACTTTTCATGGTTGGTTATTGTTACACCTTATAATTTATCAGCATGAACGTGCATGCAAGATTAATAGATATTTTGTATGTTATCTTGCTTGGTTTGAGAATACCAAAAGATAAATTAAATATTTTTCTGTAGCCCCTTATAGCAGAGCTCAAAAAATTGTGAAAGAATGATCTCAGAACATATGATATATCTAGAAAGCATAACTTTAAAATATGAGTAGTACTAAAGTGGACTATAAGTAATTTTCTTGCATATTCAATATTTTCTAGGTGGATTACTATAGGAAAATTAGCTTATCCTTATTGCTTGGAGGACTCAAATAAATTTTATATGAGCAAAGGAGGAAATACTTCTTGGTTTGATAATCATAGTAAATTCTAACATGTGAAATATCTATTTTGGATGAATATTGATGCATTTAAGAAAGGTCATGATGTCGTTAAAAGCCACCACCTTTGATGTCAGGTGACAAAATATTAGAATTAATATTTTGTGCAAATCTTATTATAGAAATTTATCACTATGATTGGAAGAAAAAAAGTATGTTTTGGGATTTGTCATATTGGAAAACAAATCTTATTAGACACAACTTAGATGTGATGCATTTTGAGAATAACTATTTTGATAATATTTTTTATACTATAATGAATGTATAAGGAAAAACAAAACATAATGTCAAATCAAGAGAGAATTTGAAAAAGTCATGTTCATGTCCAGAGTTAAACAGAGACGAATCAACGAATAAATTTTTCAAGGCTTGTTATAGCTTTGAAAAGGATGCAAAAGAAACTTTGTGCAAATGACTGATGGAGCTCAGTTTCCCTGATGCACATATATCTAACATAAGAATATATGTTGATATGAAGAAGTATAAGTTATTTGAGATGAAAAGTCATGACTAGCATGTATTCATGCAAAGGCTAATACCCATAACATTTTGTGAAGGGGCAATGAGAGAGGGGAGCAACAAGTGAGAGTGTTACTGAGGAGTAATTTAGGATTAATGTACTTGAGTGTGTCAAATTTCAATTTGTTAAAAGTTTGGTATATTTTTTTTCAAATATTAAAAGATAAGTAATCTTTTTAAAAATATGTTGGGGTGAGTGTACCAAACACAATTCCCCTTTTTTTATCCACTTTCAAAGTTAAAGACAATCAAAACACATGCCATATAAATCATCATTCTTGACATAATCATAGAGCACTTTAGTTGTTCACCACATATGAAGGACAATGAAAACAATACAAATCTTTTGATAGGATTTATATAATAATATTAAAATTAAAAGAATCATAAGCTTGTCTAGTCATCACCTTCCAAATCATTTTTTTTCAATTTACATCATCCTTAGTTATTTTAATTTTTCTTCCAATTTGTTTTTATATGTCAAGAACAAATAAAAAAAGATTTTTTTTGTTAATAATTTGACTTATATAATCAAGCAACTAAATTATCAAGTGGAATAAGCATATGGTTAAAGTCTTTCAATCTAATATAAACAAAAAATAAAAAGTCATGGAATTTCAAACTTGTTTTCTATAAATTTTTGTATACATTCGATCATTACAGTTAGTTATTCATTAGTTATAATAGTATGCAAGGAAAAATGTTGTGTGGTCTCATTGAGGTGATGTAGTGCTATATAACTAATAAAATAATATTCATATGCTAAACCAAACATAGACTCACGAAAAAATTTTAAAAAGTAAAAGTATTTTTCTAATTTTTTTTGGTCACTCTTATAATTTTATATGGTATCGTTTTCTAAAGCATAACATATACATAATTTTATTTTACTTTCATGCACATCATGACACTCCTAAATTTTCATTTTTTGAAATTTTCAATTTCTTTGGAATTCAGTTCGATGCTGGCTCAAATGGCCAACCCAATATATTGTATTCCTAAATTTTAAAGGAATTCACATATAAGTTTCACACGTGACCTAATCATCAAATTTATCACATGGAAGCTATATTTTTCAATTATAAATGATCACTTAAAAATGACACCAAAATTATATATATATATATATATATATATATATATATATATATATATATATGCACATATATTTTTTCATAATATTCATTGTAGACATTGCTTTAACTAAGGTGAGTGAAACTATTCTATTAATGTTGTCGTATTCATGTAAAACAATGAATATATGATCAGACAAATTTTTACAATGTGACTAACATTTAGTGAATCAAAATAAATAATTCTTTCTTGCATTATTTTTTTTAATGCTAGGAAATGCCATAATGTACAATCATATTAATATAGCCTTCGGGTACCTTATTACTCCAAAATACAAATATTGGAAAGTATGGACAAGTAAAAGTTTTGGACAACTCAATTCTTTAATCAAAATGACTTATATTTTATTATATAGATTAATTGAGTTGTCTTTTCCTAGTGTCTATAGAAACTTTTTATATTGATGATAAAATGATCCCCCTGTATAATTCTCATAATTCGGAAACTCAGTAAACTCAATGGTAAAAACATCTTATGATTTCTTAGCACTAGCATGCCATGGTAAAACATAGCCAACAAACCATTCCTATTTATTTGTAATTATTTTTTTTAATCATCAATATTAAGTCTTTTGGCATTCTTCTCAATGTATATTTAGTAAATGTCATGTGTTATCAATTGAACTACCACTTGATAATTTGAAATAATATATGTATCTAGTGATTTTTTTATTCATATTTTTTTTCATTAGTTTTGAAATCCACATCAAAAAATTGCATATTTTTTTATGCATATATGTTGTACACATAAGTGACTTATAAAATTTTGAATATTTTTCCAACTCAAATGGTTGATAGGGATTTGGCAGGATTTAAAATCGATTCTATATCATTGTCGCTTCCCAAATTTTTATATCAATTATATCGACATCATTACTCTCAAGCTTATCAATCAGATTATTAATGAGCATAAATATTGCAAGAAAGTAAGTGGAGAAACTACATGTTTATTTTTTAGTCGCATAATGTTTGGTTTGATTTAGTTATATCAATATAAGTTATTTAAATGGGGATGATAGGGATACAGAGGCAACAAGTACAATGATCATTTCGATAATATGTGCCACTACAAGGATGGTAAATGAATGATGGTGATAACTATGACCATTGTGAGAAAAGATATGAAGATTATATTGAGTTGTGACGTATGTAGGAAAGAGATGCTACACCTAAGGAAGAATGGGTGGCAAATAGATCATTGCATTTAAAAATAGGTTAGGTAATCTTAAATGTCCGATTAAAGCTAGACCAATATATATTTTTTTCCTGCCCATCTCAGTTTGAAACTAGTTTCAGACATGAAAAATGGTTGGGTTTCAAGTCGAGCGAAATACCAGTATGATTCATTCTTAGAAATTGAACCAATTTATTGGAGTATTGCAAATAATGTTTAAAGATGCACATTTATAATAGCACAATGGTTCAAATACAATTAATTCCTTGTTTGATAAAATAGGGTCATGTGATTTTACCTATCGGGCCTAGTTAGTCCAAGACAATATTTTTTTAACATTTCAATTTAAAACTAGTTCAAGACATTTAAAATGGTCAGATTTCAATGGGTAATTGCTAGTATAATTCATTATTAGAAATTGATTTTAAATTTGTAGTATTACAAATAATGTTTAAAGATGAACCTTTGGATATTGCATAAAATTATTATTTAATTAGATTTCAAACTAAAAAAAATTGATTTTTAACAAAATAATATTCATCATCAAACATGAAATTAATAAAAAAAAAATAAGAATAAGCAAGTCTTTTGAAATTGTTATTTTTGATCAAATTAAAAAAAATCTTCAAAATTGAATGGCATGTGAGATTCAAATGCTAAGATGATGAAAATAAATTAAGATGACCATATTTTCTACATTTCTTGTTTAATTAAATTTTAAAATAAAAAAAAATGAGAAATTAGTGGAAAATAAATTGAAATAAACATGTCTTATATAATTGTTTTCAAATAAGCAAATGATTTTAGAAGGTGAAATTAATACAACAATATCAATTTGATTTATTTTTAGTAGATAAAACTAGGTGGGGTAATTTTATTTATCAAGCCAAGCAAAGAGACTAAACAATTTTTTTCCCACCCATCTCATTTCAAAACTGATCAAAGACAAGCAAGATGGTCAAGTTTAAGGTCGGACCAATTGCTAATATAATTCTTCATGAGAAATTGAACCAATTTGTATAAGTATTGCAAAATATATTTGCATATTAATATATTGTATAATATTATTTTTTTAATTAAAGTTCAAAACTAAAAACAAATTCAAAGAAAAAGTTCATCATGAAATATAAATGTAAAAAGAAATAAAAAAGAATAAACATGGCTAATAAAATTAATTTTTAATTAGTTTTTTAAAAACTACAAATTTTAAAAAACTACAACTTTTAAAAAACATATTATGAGTCAAATGGTAATTTGATCAAAATAAATTAAGATAAACATAATTTATATGTTTCTTATTTAATGAAAAATTTAAAAACAAATAATAATAATAATAAAAATAAATAAATAAATAAATAAATGAGAAATTAATGAAAAGAATTGATATAAGCATGTCTTATTTAATTTGTACTAAATTAAATTTCAAAAATAAAAAATTATAAAACAAAAAAAATGAAAAAAATAATAACCATTTAGATTGATGAATAATATATTAATACAAATTTTTACTCAAATAAATTATTTTAAAATCAAATAAATTGAAAATAAAATGTGATAATTCACAAATATTAAATTAATAAAAAATTATTCAATATAATAATTGCTACTTCAAAAAGAAACAATAAACATGTTTTCTACTAGACTTATCATAGATTTATTATCCCCACTTTCAAAATGGATAATAAAATGTTTCATTACTATGACTACATGTTATATTTTTTTAAATAGTTCATCATTTTGATTGTAGAATACAATTCATTATTGTGCAAAAAGATCCCACGTATGTCACGTTGCATTGTTTAGCTAGCTTCATAAATTATCACAAAGTCAATCTAATTCTTTGAAAAATTTGGGGAAGTATTCAAAGCCTAATATTTTTGTCAGATACATTATAAACAAAATAGCATTTCTTTTATTAAATCCAAAAGGAAGAATTGATACAGAGAATTACTAGAAGATTTGTGCTGACTACATATTATGATAATTGTATACCATGGATGCCATTTAAAATATTTCAAAAAAACTTTAGATCAAATTTCAGGTTTCTATTATCAAAACCAAAGGTCAATAAAAATTATGTCTACATAGTTACACATAGCATGAAAGATATGATACTTATAGAAATAGATATACCTATTTTAAATAAAGCCAATCAACATTGGCTAACCAACAACTCATTGATAGTTGAAAAACTAGATCTATCTAACAAGACTCACAAAAGCATATATATCCAACATGCTTTACACAAACAAAAGTTCATCTCTTTTAAATAACGTCTGCACCTAACAATGAGCCATCTTCCATAAAGACCTAGTCCTTGTGTATCTTTTAAAATATGGTCAATAAGTTAACCAAAAGGTTGCAAGCCAACTAATAAGACCTATATGTATTAGCTAGAGCTAGAGCTAGATCAGTTGGCTCCTAAAACCTTAATCAGCTAGATGGAGTACTAGTCTTTCATATATGGAACATATTCTTCCTAAAAAATAATTTCTAATAATAGATACTTGGACTGTCAAAATAATTAATGGTAAGCAAAGCCATCAATGCTCTATAATTTTTTTCCAAGATAACATCCTTAGATACTTAACATCCTACTCTATCTAGGATACCAACATAGTAAACCATTCATCAAATTTATTTTATTTGGAATAATAATCTCGCAAACTAGATAGTTTGAAATAATAATATCAAACACCAAACATCCAATTTATTTCATCCAAAATAATAATCACATACACATGATGGTATGGAATGATAACATTGGACAATAGACTTTAATTCTAATAAATTTGGAAAAATTTCTAGATATCCAATATACTATAATTGTAATAATAGTCTCATAAACCAAATATTCTAGAATAATAGCCTTAAACATCATACAACCAACACACTTCACCAATCTTAATAATATTAGACATAAGACAATATGGAATAATAGTTTTCAATAGTAGACTTCTAATCTACTAAATTTAGAATAAAAGTATAAGATATAATAAATCTAATCTATTCAACATAGAACCATAACCTTACATAATAGACATCTATTCTACTCCATTTAGAATAATAACCTCAAAATTCAATCTATTCAACATACAATTTTTGATGTATTTGTATTGATTTAGACTCTTGATGAATAAATTTTACTAAATTATGGTTTTCATAAAATTTGATAATTATTAGTAAAATTAGAAGTATTTTGGGTGAAATCAGTGAACTTGATGGACTGGTGACTTAGAGGGATAAAAAGTAATATAAATTCATGATATCTTTTATGTTGTGACTTGGTTAGACTATTCACAACCTACTAAAAAAGTTGTGATAGCCTTCTTGGCCACAACTCTACAAAATAAGTCATGATAATCTTTGTATGATATAACTATAATATTGAGTTATTACAATCTTTTCATTGTATAATATTATCTTTGTGACCATGATATTTTTAATGAATTCAAGGCTGCACTATTTCTAAAACACATGAGGGTCATGACTTTATTTTCATATCATGATAACTAAGTACTCCTTTAGTACAAGAAGTCATATTTTCTAGTGTCACGACATAAGCATGATAACTAAGTAAATATCTCAGTTGTAGTCATTCTTGCCATCATGATTTTGTGTTCTAGAGAGCATCTATCTATGTCATGACCATTTTTGCTACTATAACTTTGTATTCCACAGAGAAATTATCTTAGTTGTGGCATTCTTGTTACCATGACTTTGTGATCCATAAAGAGAAAATCTTAGTTGTGACATTCATGTTACTACAACTTTATTCTCTAGAGAGGAGTTATGTATGTCATACTCCATTATTGTAGTAGCTTTTGTACAATAAAAAAGATTCAAACAATTGAAAAGTTATAACCTCAACCCATCATTATGACTTCCAACTTAAAGATTCACACAAAATCTCAAAGTATAAAAGAAATATTAGAGTTTTTGACAAAAAAGAAGGGGGAATCAGATGTTGAGATAAGAGCATGTAAAACCTTAGATGACATGACTTCCAATCCTCAGTTAAGAAGAAATCTAATGTGAACATAAGCAAGAATTAGTTGGGATTAGGTTTTGAGATTTAGATCTTAATTAGGACTATCAATTTGAACCCTTGATTTTATGAGATGCCATACTAAATATCTTGCATTATTTCTTCCTCAATATCATGCTAAATTAGGATATAGAATTGGTTTGATTTATTTGTATTTTGATGATATGAATATATAACTTTTATGTGTGGTAATAATTTGATTTAAATATTATTGGATGTGAATGCTAATTAGAACTAATAATTAGGATTTTCACAACTTCATGGGTTTATGTGCATTAGTTGTGATGGATAGTGATAAGTTAGTAATGAAATACACTTATAAGATATGATACAAAGGAAGTGATGGTTCTTCTAATTATATAATGTGAGATAAACCTTTGTGTGAAAACCAATAATTGAGATAAGTTTAATTGTTGTAAGTAAAACACTCATAAAGCTGAAAGTGCAATTATATTCAAGAATAATCTATTATGCATATTTTGAAAGAATTGACCTTCAAATGATGTTTTAGTTATGTATAATGTCTAACTTTGGGATTTCACAATAGTGTGAGAGTGATGTGTTATTGTTGTGGATGGTGAAAAATAATCTATATGACACATGCAAGTTGATGTAATTCGTATGGTGATTACAGTCCTATGAGTTATTTTATTTTATTTTGATTTTTATATGTGAGATTAATGAAAAGATGTATATTAATTAATATGAGTATCATACTTACAAAGTAGAAAGCATAAACATATATATTACCATATTATTTCATATCTTTAAGATATCAAAGGTTAGAGAATGTAAATGCAAACTTAAAGCAATCATTAATATCTATAGACATATATTCTAAAAGTAGTAGATTTATGAATGACCCATGAATATAATAACATATAATTTTAGTAGCAAGGGCACAACAATGCGATGATCATCCTTGATAGTAATAATCCAAGGATGACAGTCACCTTGTATGTCAAAAGGCCACTATGTCATTTCAATAGTATTCTATCATTTATCTGACAAAATAACATTGCCTAGATACTAAAAAATAATTATTATACATAAGAAAGTGAACCAATCCTAAAGTTTAAGTATCTTTATAAAAACCTAAGTCAATCTGCTCAACTCAAGTAACAAATTTGTTTTGATAGATAATAAATTCTATTATCAAAAATTTTTGTACAACATAAAGAAGTTTCAAACTATTATATTCTTTGCTACAAACAATATAAATTTTAATTTTTATTTTCCTAACTAAGATATCGATATTTTGGGCTTTTCCTTCATAAAGCCTTCTATTCCTTTCTCACCATATATGATAAACGGCAGTTGCAAAAGAAGCTTTCCAGAGGTTATTTATTAGTGTTTTAGTCGAATATATCCTCTTGAAGACATTTAAGCCTAAGAAATTGAATTTATGTCATCTTTAAAATCTGTCCAAATTTTTAGCTCGTTCATAATGTACATGAAAAAACAACACTAAAAAATGTGATCTAGAGATTCTGCATGGCCGTAGAATTCACAATTAATATTATTTGGTGTTGAGAATGCATGATCCTTTGTCCCGAGTCTTCTGTGCTTGGTGATCCATAATTTAATAGCATATTTGGGCACATGATTCTTCATCCAGATAGCTTTAGTCCAAGCTTTCTCTTTTTTAGAATCCATTCCAATTAAGAATTTGTAGGCATTAGAGATAATTCTACCCTTTTTCCCCCATGTATTCAAAGAAATCTCAGCTTGTTCCTTAGAGCTTGCTTTAGTAATCAAGATGTTCTTAATAAAGATTAGGGGCTTCCAAAAAATAGTGTCCTCTTTAGAAATTTGATAATCTCAAAGATTTTGAGAATTGAGGTAGAAAACTCACTTAATCCAAAGTGAGTCCTCCTTCCTATTTATCTGCTAAAGAGTTTTGTTGAAGAACATCTTGTTCCACATATAAATATTTAGACTGTCAAGGCCTCCAAGGGGGGTGGGCGAAAATACCTTCTCCCAAGAGACCTTGGATCTATATCTACTAATTTTTGGCCCTCCCCAAAGAAATCTTTTATATGCTCCCTCAATTGCATTGATGACGTAGGTAGGGAGGAGAAAAACTAAAAACCAGTACCCTTCAATCCCTTAATCAACTATGCGTAAGAGCTCTTGTCTCCTGGCAATCAAAAAAATTTTTTTTGCCCATTGATGAATGACCAAGATGATATTAGTCAACATAATAAAGAATTGAAAGAAGATTAATTAGTTAGAAGAGAGAGAAACTCCAAGGAAGACAAAAGGAAGAATGACTTACTAATATCCAAAATTTTCCAAGATACTTTTTAAATTTCATTGCAAACTCATCCAAAGAAGATATTCGATTTGGAGGAGTTCACATTCATACCAGATGCAACAGTGAAGGAATTTTGTCTAGGATTAAGGTAGTGGATGGTAAGTCACCTCTAGAAAAGATTGATCAAATTGTCCGCATTCATTAAGTGTGAGATTTTCAGAGGAGAGCAATTCGGGTGAAATGAGAATTACTCTAGAGATCTTGCTACACTTAGATGCCTTGAAATGTACTCCATACATATGGCAAAGAGATAGGGAGAGATGGGGTCTCCTTGCCTAAGACCTCTGTTGCTCTTGAAATAACCATGGAGATGTTCGTTTATCACCACCGAGTAGAAAGTCGTGTTAACACATTCACAAATCATCTTTATGAACTATTTAGGAAAGTTTAAATCAAATAGGACTTCTATTATGAAGAACCATTCTACAGTGTCAAAGGTCTTCTGGATATCAATTTTAAAGAAATATCTCAGAGAAATTCTTTTTCGCACATATCTCCTAATCAATCTCTGTGTTAAAAGGAAGTTATCTGATATTAACCTTCCCTTAATATAAGCCCCTTGTGCTAGAAGGAAGTTGTCTGATATTAACCTTTTCTTAACATAAGCCCTTTATGCTAGATTTATTATATCACCTAACACCAATTTCAACCACGAAGCAATAAGTTTTGCAATAATTTTTTATATATCACATTACAACATAATATTGGCATGTAATCTTTAACCATTGATGCATGCAAGGATTTAGGAATAAAGGTTATATAAGCATTATTGATTTGCTTTAGCATTCTTCTAAAATGGAAGAAGTTATTTATAGCATTGATCACATCATGCCCAATATGGTTCCAAGATGCTTTAAAAAAGTATGCAATAAAACTATCAGGTATCGGTGATTTTGAATCTCCTATGCTGAAGACAACATTCTTTATTTCATCCGAAGAGAAGGATAAAGAGAGAATATTATGGCCCTCTTCATTATGTTTCGGCCCATTTGCTATAATATATTCATCGATTCTAGTTCTAGTGCTGGATGACCCCAAAAGTCCCTTATAACATGAGATGAACATATCTGATATCCTCTTTAGATGTCTTTGTATTCCCCATCAACCTTAATAATAGTGTCTGTCTTTCTCCTTTGCAACTTAGAGCTAGTTAGTGCATGAAAAAACTTCGTGCATTTATCACTTTCTTTAAATTACTTTATCTTAGCCTTTTGTCTAAGAAAAGATAGTTTATATTCTTATAATTTTCTCAATTTAATTTTAAGATCTAGTTCATCCTTCTTCAAGGTTATGTTGGGATGCTTTAGAATTTCTTTTTGAATGGATTGAAGAGTATTCTTGGCCACAAATACTCTTGCGCTAATATGCCCAAAATATATTTAATTCACTTTCTTTAAAGGCACCTTTAGCAACCTCAATTTTCTGACTAATTGAAACAATCATTGAACTAGAAATTTGTTCCTCCCATATACTAAGCAACAAAGGAGTGTTACTCTTTATGAGAGAGCCACATGTTACATAATTTGAAAGGGATTAGTCTCTCTTTGTCTGATATTTTAGTAGATATTAGCATAAGATAGTGGTTAGAGAAGATTCTTGGAACCAGAAATCATGCACGACTATCCAACTAAAGATTGACCCATTCACCATTTACCATTACCCAATCGAGTTTGCTAGAGACCCTACCATTTGTCCACATGAAGTAGCTTCATGATGAGGGAAGATCCTCCATGCTTAATAGTAAAACACATTTTAGAGTATCTTAGCACTCATAATTTGTAACAATTCTACCCCTGACCCTATCTAATCTAGATAAGGGAGAGTTAAAATCCCTAATGAGAGCCCATGGGGAAGAGTTAGCTTTCCCCATTTCAATCAAATTCTTTTAGAGACTCCTTCTACAAACGACCGTATGGAGACCATATATTACTGACAACTTGAAAGAGAGCTTCTTCTCTTTATCATTCACTTGAAGATAAATATGCTGAGAAGAGCAAGAAAGGTTCATAATGTCTATGGTTTTTGAGTCCCACAAAATAAGGATTCTCCCATTGTTATAACAAGAAAAGTTATCAAATGAATTCAGCCTTCTAAACTTCGTTTTCATAAGCTAAGATAGATTTTCACCACTAATTTTGGCCTCTGCGATGGTAAAGATATCAATAGAGTGGGCATTAAGAAGCCTGAGCACTTCTTTTTGTTTATAGGGCAATTGAAACCCCTTAAATTCCAATAAAAAATCTTCATAAGATGACAATATCCATTCTCATCTTATGTCGCAAGTGTAGCCTCGCTGATGTTAAATTTCCATTTACCAGAAAATACTTCATATATCATGCATCGAACAAAAACCATTTGTCAGTGCCCAAATGTGTTGGGTTGGAAATTCCACTTACTTATACCTCCTCTCCTCTCAAAACTATCATACAACAAAAAAAAGAACAGATCATATAATGACATGAGTCTTTTGAACATATACAAATCTACAACCAATGTTGCCATTACATAATACAATAAATCCCTTAAGACCACCATCACGGACAAAAAACTGCAAGAAAATTTCTAGTGCCAGTGTGAAAGAGATCCCAGAAGAAACCTCATGCATTCATGCATTAATTCTTGCACACAATGATTTGCTTTAAAACATTTTAAACTAGAAGCATATTGATTGCCTAGAGACCGTGGTGATTTTAGAACGTAGAGCCCATTGTGTATCAAGCATGAAAGAGATCTCAGAATTAAGCTTTTATAATTTGATGAATATATGGCATAACATGCATCAAACAAAGCCACCCTGCCCCAGTGCCCATGTGTGCTGGATATAAAATTCTATTATAGAGTTCTCTCCATTCCATCTCCTAACTATCATACAAGGTGTGCAAATTTACATACACAACCCTTTTACATCCATTTCCACTATTACATAATAAGCCCTTAATACCACCCTTACTAACTTTACATAAATTTTCACTCTTTATCTCAAAGCTATCATACATCATGTTGAACAGATCTTTAAAATACATGGTTTTTTTAAATGAATACAACCAAAGAAGCACATACATTTTCAAAGCCCTTAAGACCACCCTTATAAACTCTCGGGGACCCCTAAAATTTCCAGAGCCAGTGTGTGAGAAAACCTATAAGTACCACCATGCATTCATACATTCCAAGCAAAGTTTGCACACAATATTTTTTAAGAATTTTCAAGTCAAGATTGAGTCAAAAGCTTCTTCCAAAAGGCACATTGGTGAGTGAAGACCCCCATTAATTAAAAGATAACCATTTGGGAGGCCAAATCTATGATTCATAAGTCTTTCAATGTGTCTTTTTAAGTGTGTCAGGAGGCTCATATGCCTTCTCAATACTTGGCCTATAACATGCGACATTACATCTTTATGCATTACATTCCTCCCAAGCATAATATTAAAACCTACTATACAATATTTCAACATTATACATACCCATCTACAGAACCCTTTTGTAGGGTAATGAAACACCATATGATAGTGAGTTGCCAATATATAAAATGCTATGTAATGAAAGGTTAAGAGCCAAAGTAGATGCACCACTATATTCTCATGCATAATCTATTTTTAGATAATGCTTTTGGAGAATGTGTAGTGCCCTGATTGTCTTTCCTTTCCATTGCCTATCCTTTTGCATGCAATATGCCCTACCTCATGCATGTCAAACCATAAGCCAAACATACCTAGAGGTGCCTACTCCATCCTTTAAAACTCCAAAAAAAGATCCTCCAATAAAAAATAAACCAAAAAAAAAACACATCTAGCACAGTTTCCTTAGGCTTGAGAACCCTTGAATGCCTTCTAGAGTGGGCCATGAGGGGCTGAGCCCTTAAAAGATGGGTCTTTAATTCTACCTTTATTCTGGAGGTTGAGAGAGGGGCCATCTCTTTGAGCCATCTAGTCTTTCTTTTTCCTCCTTGCTTTGACCAGGGCAAACCCTTCATTCTCGTCTCCATTCTTATGGGGTTCTCCTTTGCCATCTTGAAGTGAGGGGTTTTCCTCTCCATCTTTGTGTAGGATTTTCCCTTCTTCTAGGGGGGGATCCAACTTCATCTTCTTTCAAAGCTGATATGGTGGAGCTGGGTGGACATTCTACTTCATTTACTGCCTTTTGAAAATTGCTACTCAAACAGAACCCACTTGTCAAATGACCAAAAGTTCAGCATAATTTACAGAAAGGAAGATTTTCATTGATTACAGATTAGCAAATTTTAGAACTATTCGGAAAATTCAGGAAAATTTCTACGAGAAACTCATCATTCAAATTCAATTCCACCAGCGCCCTTGCATATGCAATTGGATATATTGGAAGTAAATTTGTCCATATGGAGGGGCTGCCAGATACAGCCCACAGCTTTGCTCAACCTGATCGGGTTACAAAGATGCAGTGAGAAGTTAGGAAATTTATTCCATAGCAGGATCTTAGTCATCTCCTTTAGGCCATAGTGGAATCCCAAGGGAAGAGGCTTAACATACAGTGATCTTCCAAAAAAAAAGAAGAGGCAAGCTTTTAGAACCTTTTCCATTTCATTAGAATTTTTGAATTTAAAAATGATCCAGCCACTTGGGTGCTGGATAACATGAGGAGTTATTCTCTATTGCTCTTCCATAAATCTTTTCAACAAGAGTTGTCTGGGGTTTCTAGTCATGAAATATTCTACCAGATAGTTCTTCCAATGTTCTATCCCATGGAGCAAGTCATCCTCCTCGAAACAAGCATTGCCAGCTAGTTTAGGGGGGGAGATAGGATAACTTAGTGGTATTAGTCAGAGCTCTATTATAGGCGAATAAGCTGCTCCAAGAAGCTTATTTTTCCCATACGTCTTGGGGGCCAGGCCATTGTCCCCTTCCTTTTGGTGTATAACATGGAGTTTTCCATGCAATTCTGGTCTAGGGTCAATAGGCCTCCATTCTTTCAAGACTATGCTATTGGAGCTTAGTAGGGCTTGGGGGCCTTCTCTCTTGTTGTTATTTCATTTTTCGTGCATGTTTTTATCATCTAGTGAGGTTACAACCTTGCTGGCTATGCATTATGTGTGCAACCATACCCCCATGCAATTAAAACCATCCAGAAAGGGAACATCTCAGTCATTCATGTGTTCAGTATGGTTTGTCACCTCCAATTCATGCACTATAGAGATATCATTATCTCCATTATGCTCATCCAGTGAGGGGTTACTAGAATTATGAGCAATTATGCCTTTGTAAGCATTCGGGGAGATAGATTGTTGATAATTTCAATCGAAATGTCATTTAAATCATTTAAAAACTTGATAAACTTGCAAGTAATAATATATTTTTCATATGTATTAGAGATTCAATGTATTTTATTAGGATTGAACTCAAAAGATTCATTAGAAATCTTACCATAGAAGATTTTTTGGCAGTCCCCATCATTGATTATGAACTTTGTCACATCAGTATCATCCTCAGAGCAGATTATGAGCTATTTTTTTTTGAATTTGGCTCGTGAATGCATCCAGTGGCTTCCATGAAGGCAAGACCAGCTGCTTTGTCTTGGAGAAGTTTTCAGCACAGTCAAGGGTTTCATTAGTTTTAAGGTATAGGGATGGCTCGGGCAGTCTCGTCAATACCATCATAATTTATTAACACATCGCACAAAATGCTTCTAAGTTATAGAAACTTAGATCAAACATCACCTTACCCGATTCAAGCCTTCCAAGTTTTGAATCTTGAAGAAATTTGAAGAAAACTTGAGGATTTGAGTGGGTTTTGGGGAGGAGAGAGGGAGGAGAGAAAATGCAGTTTCACATCTCAAGTAACAATTAGTTCACTATCAGTTGGTTAATCCATCTATATAATTCCGATGAGATTGACATATGGACTTATATCCAACTATACACCTTATATGACTCACATACTTGTGAAACTTTGTTGGATAAAAATAATCACCCAATGAGCTTTTTGGGCCATATTATAAATAATAAATTTTGAAACTATAACAAAGTCACAATACCAAGTAATGTAATATAACAACCTTACAGACTAGACATTTAATTTACTCTATCTATATATCAAAGCCTAGGACAACATATATTCTAGAATGATAATCTCATACACTAGACATTTGATCTATTTTAACTTCAATAACAACCTTAGGCTCCAAATAGTTTGAAATAATATTTTTGGACACTAGATATTCAATCTATTATATTTGAAATAATAATTTAGAGATAAAAAAATCAAAATAGAAACCTAGGATAGCATACATCTAATAAAATCCATTTGAATTAACAACCCTTAGAAACCAAACAATCTAGAATAACAACTTTAAACACCTAACTTTAAGCTAACTTAGTTTAGGATAAATATTGATTATATCTGACAATCTAAAATAATAGATCTAGACATCACAAAGCCAAACACCTTAAATGTGAAATATCTATTTTTGATGCTATACACTAATTAAATTACTAAAAAAACTATTCCTTAAGGCATGACTACTTTGGATACAAGATATTCACCCAACAAAACAACTCAATCTAAAAAAATGATAACAAGGGCACCAAACAAGTCATTAAACACTAACAAAATGGATGCTCCTAAAGACAGATGCAATTGGTCATGCACACATGTCAAATTTAACTAACATGAAAAAGTCATATAAAATATGATAGTTTATAAAATTTTAAAATAACAATCAGTTCTCCCATTTAGAAGCAAGCACACTCAAGTTACAAGCTACCTTTGACCATATAAAATTCACCATGTGAAAAATTTTCAAGTTTAAGAAACTAACATCTAGTCACCAATACACAAAAAAAAAAAGGAAACAAATGTCTTAAAACCTACCTAGAACAATGTATACACATGCCTTATAACTCATCAAACAAAATACATGTTGGCAAAAAAAATAAGGTTCATGGACCCTCAAGCATAAAGTACCATCACATTGTTTCTATGCATCCATATAACCTACCAGTGTATCAATTATATAATTATATAAAATTCTAAGAGACAACTCCATCCATATCAGTCATATCATCTAGCAAGTTGACCATGCAAATCATTCGCACATTATTAATATTCTAGTCAAAAGCAAGGTGGTTGACAAAAAAAATTATGGAGCAATGACTCCATAGACTCAAACATATTGTTTGATACTTTGAGATTATCATTACAAATCTCATGATTAAATATATAATAATCATCACCATAGCAAAATATATGTACAAAATAATATTAAGATCTTCATCAAGGTTAGTCATCTTACTTTCAAAGTATGGCAAGCTTTTTTTAGAGAAAAGGCAACTTTAAAAGAGTCAAGCATCTTTTGATATTTACTTTAGCATCTTTCATACTGACTACCATGTCAATAAACACCTAAGTTTTTACATTGTGGCACCCTACTCTTTCTCCATGATAACAACAATCACAACACCTCTTGTAGTAATCACTATCAATTATAAAATGTCCCTTTCAATTACTTCTAAATAATAGCCAAGATATTTGTCCTCATCATGAGCATGTTTAACATACCCTAAATAATACTCATCTTTTACTGAACAATAACTTATTCCTCTCACAAATCCTATATTTTGCAAATACATGTAATTGCCTCTATAAAATCAAATGACAATAAGAAAGTGACAATTGAAAATAATATGTTCAAATAATAAAGGTACCCATACTAGCATGGTGGCCTACTCAAAGTTGTGATTTCATATTAACACTTCATCCTCTAATACTAGCCAAAGAGATTTTTTTAAAGGAAATGTAAAATAGAAATTCTTCATCTTTTTTTTGTACATGTATTCATTTCATATTTTTATATCATGAGGTGCAATAACTAGCTAGTGAAAATTTCATCTATAATTATGTATGACATGAACCTCAGCTTTTGAGAGAATGATCATCAAGACATCTACATCCCAAATTGAAGCAAATGATAACTATCTTTCAAATGTAATTTTACTAATGTCCTTTGGAATTCAAGCCCTTGTTGCCATCGCTTTTTATTATTCATGGGATGCTTCTCTAGTATGAATATCTCATATTGGTCAAACTTCATCTAGCAACATTATTAACACAACCTCTTGGGGTTACCAATAGTTCATTTGTTTCCCCCTCCTTAGTCAAAGAAAATGTATTTTCATTCTATTTCTTAAAAGATAGAATGATAATAGGTATGCATAAATACTATCTTTCCCTAGTCAATATCATGCATGTTTGCAATGAGGGGGTGAATGCATCCCCAAAATATTAGTCTTCTTCTTGGATGATTATTCTCCTTGTTTGGAGGAATAACTTTTTAAGTTGTTTTCCATAGCCTCATATGTCTTTGAAGTATCGCTAAATATGAAACCAAATAGATTTGAAAGAATGAATAACTCAACAAACCACTTTGGGTAAAGTTGGACAAGGTGTTTCGATGTTGAGAAATGAGAAGGATGAACTAAAATTGCATCATGGTTTTTTCTCATGAGCATCTATTGTAGTACACATAGATCTCATCTAGTTGACACTAGTTATGCAACTCGGGTCCACTCAATCATGTAACTATTGGATCTTGAATCCCAAGATCACTATGATTTTGCGTATGTGATTTCATGGAAATTATTGATGTTATTAGAGAATATTCAAATACATACCTTAACTTTATCTTGATCCATCTCTCAAAGCTTAGAACTTCTACCACATCCCTTCAACCATGAAAACCATGAAGAGAAGAGCCAGTGGTACTTTTCTCTCTCCTCTCTTTTGATAGTTACCAGCACATCACTTAAAGTGATATGCATTTTCTTTTAAATTACACAATGTGATTTGTTTATTTTATTTACTTAAAAAAATCACCCAAATTAATTATATTAATTATAATTTAATGTGATGTAAATTAAATGATACATTTTATATTAATTATAATTTATTCCACCATGTAATTATAATTTCACTCCCCCACTCATTAAAAATAATTCTTGCTATTTTTTATTTAATACTTATTAATCTCTCTATGTTAAGATTATAGATACCCAATAACTAAATTAAATTACTGACAATTTTATTTAATCAATATCTTATAATCTCTTTAGACTGTCCACTTAACTTATTTAAAATGTTTGATAAAAACTACTTACAGAATTTGATATTATAAAAAGTTATAAGTATCATCTAAAGAGTATCTTTAATCCTACTTACATGATATGAATTCTATTAATAATTAATATTTATGATACAAATGATATAATTATCCAACTCACTAAGCTTATTAATCAATTAATAGGTCTCATTCTATATAAATATAAATACTAACAAGTATATGTGTTTGTTAATTATCTCAAGATTAAAAGTAATAACACTTATGATAACAATGAGGTATTGATTATTTTATGTGTAGAATAAAATAATTGCCTTGAGTTGGTTCAATTCAATATACACAAGTATGCTAGTACAAGAAGTTAAAACTTTACCATTCCATATAGTCAAGATAGACATACTAAAATCTTATGCTACAATATTACTAATGATATGTCCAACTGTATTTAGACCATGAATATTATGTTTACATTCCACAAGAATTGAAGATTTAATATTTTATGTGTAAGCTGAACTCTACACATCAAATTATCTACTTTTTAGAATAAAATGCACACTTGCACTATATTTAGATGCAAACATAGCTTATGTAGGTTCTCAAAAAAATGAAATAATATAATTTACATTAAAAATATATCCATGATAATAAATTGATTTTTAGTATAAATTTAGTTCTAATAGCAACCATATAACCACATCTACTATTTCCAAAACAATGAAAGGAAAGTAAAACATGAGGCAAATCAAATACAAAATACAAGAAACCTTAGGTTAACTCCATGCACCTTCACTTTGAAAGAGTGTTTTGCCCCAATAGAAGATAAGTTGTCTTATCAGTTTCATTTTAATACCATGATCAAAATGATTCTTTTCCTTTATTTCAAAGTACTAGATAAATAAGTGTATAAATAAATAAAATATCTATCATGGCAATGTCAAAATCATATATAAGATTCTTAAATACTACAACCCATTATGACATGTATAACAATTAGATGACTAACAAAGCAAGACATTTCAAAAAAACAAAAAAACAAAAAAATTCATACTAGAATGCCAAAAGAAACTATAACTTAAATGGGAACTACTTCATAAAAATTGAGTGCCATCCCTAACTTATGTAGAATGTGGTAGAAAATGTATAATTCCACATGATAACTTAAAGAAATATCTGACCTGGAGGACCGTCTCTTTTGGATTTGTTGGTTGGTCGAAATTTCTCATCCTCCTTGAGCTATGAAAAAATCTCAACAAGACTTAAACGAAATAAACTAAGGTTATTTTTTTGGTTAGTTGGTCAACATTTACAAAAGATGATAAAAAAATAAGTTTCAAAAAATGGACTAGAAGCTCCTAAAGATTTTAAATAAATAAATTTCCAATGTTTATATGCAAGGTGTGCCATAATCTTATCGTATAATCAATACACAAAAAACTTTCAATACATTTCTATCCTACAATTAAGAAAATAGGAATATATATATATATATATATATATATATATTATCTAGATAGGTCAAATGACACATCAAGTGGTTAATGGAAAAATGGGCATTGTGGGGACTAGATAAATTTAAATATTCTTTTTAAAGGAGCCCTACTTAACAAGAACAAAAGACTTATGTGGAAGATGTCATTGTTCACTCCATAAAAACCACTAATGAGGGACCATGCCTATGTAATCCCTTGAAAGTGCTAGCCAAAATAAAGTTACTAGCTAGCATTCCTAGACTAACTATTCCCAAGTAGAACTTAATATTAAATATATTATCAACACAATAAAAATATCACTAATGAAAAGAACCAATACAATAATAATTGATATTTATTAATGAAGTATTTATCAAATGCTAATAATCTATGAATTATGTTAAAAGAATATATTACCAAGGCATACTAATGTTTTGGTGCACCAATCCAAAAAATTAAAAAAAAAAACTTAAATTTTAATATTAAAAAATAGGTGTACCAAACTTTAAATTAATTAAATTTTGGTACACTAATTAATGATACTATGAAATTACCCTTGTTTTAAAAATTAACTAATTTAACTATAAAATAAAGTTTCCATGAAGGAGCTCACTGGAGCTCCATAGAAGCTCAGTGGAGCTCCTTGGTGATGAGCTCGCAAAGCTTCCATGAGCTTCTACAGCTCGTAACGAGCCAAATGAGCTCTTGGAAGCTCGAGGAGCTCCAAGGTGGAACTTCTCGGTGATGAGTTCGTTACAAGCCCATGGAGGTGGAGCTTCCAAGAGCTCCTGGAAGCATGGGGAGCATCTTCACTAGAGCTCAAGGAGCTCTAGTGAGCTCATCGAGTTCCACCGAGTAGCTCGATGGAACTCTTAGAGCTCATTATAAGATCCCGAAAGTTCCAAGAACTTGTGTAGCTCCAACTCATGGAGCTATTGGAACTTGTACTAGCTCGTAGAGCTTCCAGGAGCTTCATGACCTCCAAACTCTTGGATGATCTACAACGAGCTCTTCGAGCTCCTAGCTCTTGGACGAGTTACCATGAGCTCATCGAGCTCCAGCATGGTGTTTGATGAGATTCCATGAGCTCCACCAAGGAGTTCGATAGATTTATGGGTGAGGGATAAGGTATTATTGATTAACTTAAGTGAATAGTATTAGTTAAAGGTAATTTGGTATTAAGATAATTGAGTATGCCAAAAATTAATTAGTTAATAGTTTGGTGCATTATTTTTGAAATATTAAAATTTGGGTTACTTTTTTCAATTATTTTTAGATTGGTGCAAAAAAGCATAATTATTTCTATTATCGATGTTACTTTACTATATAAAAAGTCAGACAACAAAAAGTCAAATATTTCTTTTCAACTTTTTACTTGGTGGAAACTCTTTCTAATTTTCTCTAAAAATTTATTGTCTAAGAGCATCTCCAACGGGCTCGTACGTGAATATCGATATTTTATTGAGTGTCCTTATAAAAATAGGGCTCCAATGCACTTGCTATTCCGCTCGTGTTTTTGCCCCACCCACTTTTCGCTCAACAAATATAGCAAGCATTTATTGCTCACCAATACTATTCATCAGCTATAAAATATTGCCAAATGTTCGATAAACATTCGAAAACTTCAGCTCCCTTCATCGGCTTACCACTTTGATAAATGTTCGATAAACGTTTATCGAAAATTTCAGCTCCCTTCATCAACTGCAAAATTGTGCCCCATACACTTCTTGAAAACTTCAACAAACTTCAGCTTCCTTTATCGAAAACATTCATTAAACATTCGAAAACTTCACCAAACTTCAGCTCCCTTCTTCGGCGTCAATTATATTGACTTTCAATTGTGTTTGCGTGAGCTATTGGGGAAGAACAGCCCTCGAATTAGCATCTGTAGTAAAAGCTGGTTCATTGGCATCAATCAACATCTTCGTTGTTGCAGGAGCTATTGTTTCTACAAAATTGTGTCTTGATTTTGTAAAAATATTTATAGAATCGTGTCTTGATTTTCAATTCTTTGGCATCATTTTTCTCCATTACAGAATCGTGTTTGATTCCATAAAAATATTTACAGAATGTTTACATAAACTTTTTGGTAAAACTAGCTGACAATTCTTCGGCATTGAACCATTACAGAATTGTGCCTAACCAATCCTCATTCTGTAAAAAAAAGGAGAAAAGACCCGTTGAACCAATCCTCATTCTTCTCCATTACAGAATCATGTCAGAATCATGATTTTCAATTTTTTGGCGTCATTCTTCTCCATTACATAATGTTTACAGAGTATTAATCCAATTTTTTTTTACAAATACAAGTTGATAATTTATGTTTTTAGTGCTAAAACTATTTGAAAATTATCAAGTAACTAGTTGCATAAACTTCTTGGTAGATGATGATTAGATTACATGCAATGCGATAAAAATATATTTTAAGTTCTTAGATTCAAAATTGTGCATAGAAATGATTTATTGATATAATCTATTTTGATAAATTCTGTGTTTTTGTTGTTATTGGATATTTAGAATAATGGATAATGATTCTTAGATTCAAAGATGATTAAATGTTTTGATAAATTATGTTTTTTGTTTGATAAATTCAAGTTTATTATTTTAAGCCCCCTTGCTGGATTTGATGTTAATTCTTTCTATTCATGTAAATATATATTACTTTTATGTGGTTAACCCCAAATCATCTTTGTTCTTCAACAATGTAGGTACTTTGATGGATGAACATGGATATTACTTTACCAATCTATTGAATGAGATAACAAACAAAGGTGAGTTTAACACTCAATCTGTAGAACAAATAAATTAGTCTTCACCAATATCACCTCAAAAAGAATCAACCACCAAAAAGTATCGAGGCGGCAACTTTTCAATTGAGGAGAACCTAGTTTTAATCTCGGGCTTGCTGAATACTAGTGTGGATGCCGTGAATGGGAATGAGCAAAATCTAAACGGTATTGGCAAATGGTTTGGGAGTACTTACAAATATAAACTTGGGTCAGATTGTAATCAAAATCAAGTTTCTTTGATGAATTATTGGTCTTTAATTCAACTAGCCACTAATAAATTTTGTGGTTGTTTTGACCAAATTGAAAGGTTGAATCAAAGTGAACTGACTGAGAAAGACAATGCATGAAAGTATTTTAATTACAAGTGTGATAATATTATTATGATGCATAATATAATTGTACAATTTTTATTTTAGATATGTACCATAATGTATAAATTTCAAGTCCGTGATGCAAAGAAAGCGTACACGGAACTTTATAAATCATATTTTTCATTTGAACATGGTTGGAATGAGTTGTGGTACATCCCAAAATGGATGGATGATTCTCACTCAAAGAAACAAAAAACAAAAAGTGGTGCAACTCCTAACAGCTCTAATCCTTCAACACAAGAATTGGTAAACATAGAAGATGACAGTGTGGGCTTGGAGAGGCCAATTGGAAGGAAAGCTGCGAAAAAGTGGGTAAAAAAAATCAAAGAACAAACTATCTGAAGATAATAATTCAAGTTTATCTTATTTTATTAAATCATTTGAAGAAATGAAGGAAGAGAAAAAGAAGATGGCGGAGAAGAAAAAAACTTTCATGGAAAAAATGGTGGTTGTCGAACAAGAGAAGTTAGCTATTGAACAAGAGAAGGTACAACTCGAGAAAATGAAGGAGAAACAAAAAATAATGTGTATCGATATGAGTGTCCTTCCTCCGATTCAAGCTGAATATTTTAAGCGCTTCCAGATGGAAATCATGGCAAAAAAATGTAGTTTTTCCGTATTCACCGACTTGCAACTTGTGTTATAATATTGATTAAATTTATGAATGAATATTTGGATTTATTTTTTCTATTTCACTGTTTTTAATTTTATGACATGGCACATCACATATTCATTAATATAATTTTACTGTTTTAAATTATGATATTTTTTGAATTTTATTTTTGAAAATTAGTTAAAGTCAGTTAAAATATTAAGCTATTTTGCTGAGCGTGGTTGGAGTAAATTTTGAAGATTTGCTAGCTAAAATATTGAATTGATTATTTAAATATTTTTTTACTAGTTATTTTGTTGAGCATGGTTGGAGATGCTCTAAGAGGGTTGTGTGGTTGTTCAGGTGAACTACAACCTTTTAAAGGAAAAGCACGCAATCAACACATAAAACTAAAGAGTTAAAGGGAATAAAAAGTTCAATTAATCCTAGACCAAAGGATCAAGTAAATCCTAGCCCCAAATAATTAGGCTCCAATAATCACCTCATTACTAAAAGGGGGAATTATGTTTTGGGGTGATTCCCTATAAATTTTTAATAATTAGAAACTAAAATTTTGATATTTATAAAAAAATCATAAAATTATGAATAAATTAAAAAAATAAGGCACTTGACTTCACAAGTCCTAAACTACCCTCACATGCCTCCCCTTTTCTCGACCCTCGCCCTCGCCCGTGCCCTCGCCCGTGCCCTCGCCCCTCACCCGTGCCCTCACCCCTCGCCCTCGCCCACGAAGGTGTTCTTTGAGCGTGATGTGGAGCTCAATGGGGCTTGACGAGCTCCTTCGTGTAGCTCATGGAGTTCCGTCGAGCTTTACAATGGAGCTCGAGGAGCTCAATGAAGAAGTTCACTGGAGCTCTATTGACTTGACGTGGAGCTCCAACGAGCTCCATGAGCTCGACGAAGGAGCTCACTGGAGCTCCACTTAGGGCTCGTTGGAGCTTGGGGAGCCGGGAGGGTGGAGAGGGGCGGGAAGAGAGGGGCGAGAGGTGATGGCGAACGTGTGAGGGCTAGGAAAGACGAGCGAGGGGCTAGGGTAAAGGGAGAGGGTGAATGGCGAGGGGTGAGAGCGAGGGCGAGGGGTGAGGGGCAGGGGAGAGGGGCAAGGGTAGTTTAGGACTTCGAATTCGAGTGCCATTATTTTTAATTTATTTATAATTTTGTGATTTTTTTACAAATATCAAAAGTTTAGTTTCTAATTGTTAAAAGTTTCTGGGAAAATATACTAAAACATAATTCCCACTTATGTATTCCTTAAAATAATGTTTTTGGAATTTGTAGAACTATAATTAAGTTGATATCCTTTAAATCAAGTTCATAAATTTTTACTCTACATTTTAATCTTGCAAATTATGAGCCTAGTGACTAAATTTTAATCTCAAATATTTCTCTAATCTATTTCAATCTTTTATTTTCTTTTGTTGTATTTAATAAATAATAATTATTTTTTCATGAAATAATTGAGAAATTAGAGAAATTGAATAGAATTACAGTTTCAAGGATTGTTGTTTATGATCAAGTCAATTTTATAACCAAAGACAATAAGTATTAAAATTTCTACACAAAACTCAACATGATATAGTAAAAGTCGGCTTCATCTTTGAAATCAAATTCAAAAATTATTCTCAAAAAAATATTTGATAAAAATATGGACTAGTGGATCATAAGTATTAATCAAATACAATAGCAAGCATCATTTTTTAGATGGTGGTGAACAAAGTTGTTTGAACATAATTCTTAGAATTGTGAATCTTTTGAATATTAGGTATCATGATCTAGATAGGTTAGATTAGATCTTAGATCTTTTGATCTTCTAAATTATGGGTCTATCATAAAACTTCAAAATTTTTTATAAGAAAAGTGACCTATATAGGCTAAGTACATATGTTGACATTAAAATTAGTTTCTTGTAAAAATACTAGTAAATAAATCATTTTGGAAAAATGAGAGAGATAAAAAGAGGGAGAACTAAGAAAGTTGAACATGAATTATTCTTTATTGTATTAATTTTCAGAAAATTAGCTACCAAATTTTCTAATATGATCTTGGCTACTAGTTTTCAATAATCAACCCTCTTTAATAAAGTGGACATATTTGTCTTGTCAATTATTTTTGCTAGTGGGTCATCATACTACTTAAGTAGTTATAAGAGCACTTATTGGCCACTTGTCTGTAATGTACATGGTTGGGAGTATCTTGTATGGAATTCTATGAATATTGGGCGATGTAAAGATTTTCATGATAGATTTACTATCTTGGTGGGATTCTCTTATTAGCGACTAAAAACCTTTCAAAGGTATTGAGAGTCCTTAGGCGGTGCTTGATGTTATCAATTAGGATTGAAGGCTATTTGAAACTCAAAGTACCAACTTTTTGAACTATTTTTTGGTAGTTTTCATGATGTATCAGTATTGAAAATATATTTTAAAAAATCAAATATTTCATTGTATTATTTTTGATAGATTTTAATGAACATTAGTGGAATCAGATATAATTTTGGATATAAAAAGATGATTTTGGTGGAAGGTTGAAAAATAAATAAGAAGAGTATAGAATAAGTCATGATATTTTTACACTAGTATGTGCCTATTTAGAAATCACAATAATTTCTTGGCTGAAACTCTAAAAACAAGTTATGCCCTCTATTGCTTGCCATAACTATACCATTCTACAATAATAATCTTTTATTATGCAATACATTTTTTGTAGCCACAATATTATCTTGAAGTTGCAGCCACATTAGTTCTAAACATAATTTTGGATGCAACATTTTGACCACTATTGGTAACCAAATGCCAAATTGGTACATGAAGTTGTAGTATTTTTTAGTACCATGACATATTCTTTATAAAACCAAAATCTCACAATGCTAAGTGATTTTTAGTCGTTTCTACCATGCCTTTATGCTCTAGAGATGATTATCTACACTCGTAATATATTTTTCTATTGTGGCATTGTATTCTAGAAAGGAACATTTATCAGTCATGACTTTATTTATGACCATGAATTCATGTTCTAAAGAGGATTTTTCCTCAGTCACAATATTATTTGCCACCATGCCTTTGTGCTCTAAAAGAAGAATTTTTGTCATTACTTGCTACCATAACATTGTGTTCATAAAAGAAATGTTCTTAGACATCATATCTTTTTACATGACAACTTTTTAATTTGAAGAGAAATTTTTTCAGCCATAGTATCTTTTGCCGTCACAACTTTGTGCTCCTGAAAAAATTCAAAGTATATTTAATATCACAGCCTCAATCCAATATCATGAATTAGAACTTATTGAACCATTAGTATAATGGGAACCCAATCATATAAAAGGGAGATTTAATAGAATTCTAAAAAAGAGAGCTAGAAGGATTCAAAATATAAAAGGTTAGAACAAGCATCATCAAATGGCATGAATATCACCCCTGGTTAAGAAAAAATTCAAACTAAAATAAAGCAAAAATATATTAGGAACCAAGTTTAAGACTTAGGGGATGTTTGATAACTCACTTAAAATCTTCAGACCATTGAAAATTTTAATTTTCAATGGTATGAAATTTTAAGTGCGTTTGATAAACAAATGCTGGGAGCTGAAAATTTAAAATTTTAAGTAAAAATTTATTGAAAATTTAAAGTAGGTAGAGACCTACTTAATGTTAAAGGATGAAAATTTTCAACAATTTTTTTTAAAAAAAGTACCATTTTGTCATTTTTTTTCATTTTTTTTTTCATTTACGCTATAGTTTAGTTTATGAATCTGTCTTCTCATCTTCCTTTCTTTGCCACCACAAATACTAACCTAACTTTCTTTCATGATTAATTTAAGAGAAGAAATAGCAAATCAATTAGTTTTTCATTAATTTTTGTTTTTATATTAAAATTTTGGATAGTTTTGAAGAGTTTAGATTTTATTGGTTATTTTTTAAATATTTTTATTTCTTTTTAAGATTTATTATTTATTTATGGATATATTTTTAAAAATTTTATTTTATTAATTAATAATTATAGTGAAAAAAAAAATTTATTAGAAATTCTATTTATGTTGGATAATATGTAATACAATCATAATAAGGGTAAATATGTAAAATAAATTTTTTTCGGCATTCAGCATTTAGAGTTATCAAATAATATATTTATATTTAGCATTTAATTAACAGTAATTTATAATATAGTTTTTCTATACAAATTCAACATTTATAAAATTCAACCTTAATTTTTTAGCATTTATTTTTAAGTACTTATTTTTTTTTAGTTTTATCAAATGCCCTTAGATCCTTATGCAAGTTATCGTTGAGAACTATCAATTTGATTCAATGATGCTCTAATCTTCTCATGTGAAATTTTCTTCAATGTCATGCTAATGAGGGATCTAGATCTGGTTTATGTAATATGCATCATGATTATAGTTCTGTAATGAATAATTATGAAATTTTTATGCTTTGAATGTAATAGATATTGAAGTTAAGTAGAACAAAAAATTAGAGATCCACGACCAAATAGGTTTATGCATATTGGATGTGATAGATAGTTACAAAAAAATTATAGGAGAGATGCATGAATAAAATATCTAAGAATGTGATAGCCCTTCTATTTCTATTTTCTATTTCTGCCTTGTGTAAAACACCTAAATTTATATAAGTTAAATTGATGTGAATATGATGCTAATGAAATTACAAACAAAAAAAAATTATGACCATTCCAATGTGTATCACCTAGAAGAATTGACCATCAAATAATATGTGAGTTATGTAAAATGTTGAACCTAAGGTTTCATCATTCTTGAGAGTCATGTGTTGGCTATGGTAGATGATAGATAAGTCATGGAACACACATCAGAGAATAGTTTTGTAAGGTGGTGATAATCTAATAATTATTTTCTCTTGTATGAATTCTATAGGTAGTATAACTAGGGAGACATATATTAATTGATGTGAGTATGATACTTATCAAGACAAAAGCTTAAATATAATTATTACTATATTATTTCATATCTTTCATGACTATTGACATTGGAGAATCGAAATACATTCTCATAGTAATTATTAGGGCCTTTGATGTCTTGCCTAAAATGATTAAAAATATAAATGACTTATGAAGAGAATAAATGTGATTTTGGTGATAGAATATCAAAGACATAGCTAAAAGGGGAATATCCATGATAGTGAAAATCTATAGTTGATAACTTCCATGTACTATATGCTAAGGGGCAATGTGTAATCTATATCATATTACACTTTGTCTAATAATTAAGTTTGATATCGCCAAAATATTAAAAAAAAACTCATCATACACAAGAAAGTAAATTAATACTAGAGTCTAAGTATCTAAGACCCAAGCTTATTTTCTCTACCTTGATCAATATACATGTATGAGACATATACATGTAAATTTTTATTAGAAATACACAATCATCCAATAAACCTTTGGTACTATGCTATGAATAACAAGTTTTAGTATTATAAAAAAGTCATAATAAGTTTTTGGTGCCATCTGTGAAAATTATTTTTAGTTTGATTGGTTAACTTTGAGTTGACCTAACTATCTTGGAAAAGCAACAATTTTATTTCCATTTGATTGGATATTTATTATTGTTTAATGTTTGTTTTTGTGTTCACGTGTTTGTTTTTTTAGCCTCCAAATTTATGCACTAAAGAAATGAGATTGAGCCAATACCTAAGGACCTAGAAATTGAAAGAACAAGAAAGTAAATATTGAGACAAATAATTGAGAGAGCATACTTGGAAGATAATAACATCAATGGGAATAACCAAGGGTGTGTAGAACAAGCTTTTTAATAGCCTATTCTTCACTAAACATTATAAGATTGATAGAAGCCAACATTGATGGAAAACTACTTTGGGATTCGAATGCAACTGACATAAGAAAATCATTTTGATTTGAAGCCTAGTCTCATAGCTATGATACAACAATATCAATATGATTGATACTTTTTAGAAGACCCGAATAGTCTTGCTGTATTTTTTTTTTAGAATTGTGTGATACTATGAAGATGAATTGAGTTAGCTTGGATATAATAAATTGTGACAATTTTCAATTTCTTTGAGGGACATGGCAAGAAGTTGGTTCCAATGGTTATTTAGAAGATCTAATAAGAGTTGGAATAAACTTGTGCAAACTATTCTAACCAAGTTCTTCTTACCTCCAATCATATCATAACTGAGGATAGAGATTAGCCAACTTAGATAATAAGAGTATAAGATGATGTATGATACTAGAGACTAATTCAAAGATATACTAAGGTACCCACAACATAGATTTGAGTTATGGTTCTATGCATAGACATTTTATAATTATCTGAATTACATGATGAAGTACATATTTGATGCAACTTTAGGAGACTCATTTTCTATTTGAAAACTACGCAATAAAAACTACCAAACTTGGAATGAAAAAGAAAGTGGAAGGAATCAAGTTGGAATATTAGACTTAGACAAACTAATAGTGATATAGTTAAATCAAGATGAATTTTTAATAAGTGTGGAGCCTAGCATGGGAAAAGGCCAAGTGTGGGAGAAATGTTAGTTTTATAATAAGAAGAAGTTACCATTTCAATCTAATTTATCAAGTGGAGAAAAAAAATATTATGCTAAAAAGAGGGAATGTTTTAAACCCAATAATAATGTCCCAACATATTATTATCTTAACATGAGAAATCATAAGAATTTATAATTTGAGAGCCAAGAAAATATGTAGGAGAATATAGATCAATATTTGAAATACTTTAGAAGCAACTTAATGGGATACTATATGCAAGGAGCTTCAAGTTTCAATAAAATCAATTGAATGGAGAAGAAAAGCCATTATTTTAAGATAACATTTTAGTACTATTAATTGAGACAAAGAAGAGGAATAATATGCAAAAGAACTAAATGGAATGGATGAAAATAAACCTAGATCACATGGATGTGACAATGAAAAATATTAAAAATTAAATTGGACAATTCGCACTCATGATGTTGGAGAAGAACATCAATAGATTGGCTAACAATTTGCAAGAAAATTCAAATAAATACAAGTTCATAATATTTAAAAATAGTAATGAACTAGTATGAAAGAAAATAAAAAAAAATTCCAAAAGGAAGGCTAATCCAAAAGATGAAGTTATCATTAATATTGTTGTGACATTCAAAGTAATGAAACATCATAGTAATATCTAAGTCACAATATTTTCCAAAGTCATGGCACTACTAGAACTCACTTCCCAACTAATGCCACCGACAATTACTACTAAAGATGTGGGGTTGGAAGAGGCAATATAGACAAATAATGATTATGTAGATATGTTTAAAAGCTAGGGATATGAAAGGAAAGATAACTTTTCCTTTCTACAATAGTTTAGAAAGGAAAAGTTAGACAAAAAATTTGACAGACTTCTCAAAATATTCAGAAAGTTGAAAGGCAATAAACCCTTCATTGAAGCCTAACCACATATACCACATTATATCAAATTTATAATGGATATCATGAGTAGCAAAAATAAATTATAAAATTATATAGAATCATTAGCATGACCAAAAAGGACATCATAATTATTCAATGTAACCTCCTAATAAAGCTAAAAGATTCGAGGAGTTTTATAATTCCATAAGTTATTGGAGAGCACATCTTTTGGAAGATATTATGCAACTTTAGAAAAAGTGTCAACTTAATTCAATTTTTTATAGCTTGGAGGTTGAATCTAGGAAAGATAACTCTAACTTTTTTTTCATTATAGATGATATATATATCAATCAAGTTTCAATTGGGGATTATTAAAGATATGCTAGTCAAGGTAAAAAAATTAATTTTTCCTTCTAAATTTGTGGTGATGGACATGGAAGAATTATTTATTTCTAGGACTAGATATGCATTGATTGATGTGAAAAAGAAAAAAATTATGCTTTAAGTGAGCTAAGAACAAATGAAATTCAATCGGAATAAAAACTTGTAAAGTCTAGATGCTGTTGAGGAAAATTATTGGATAATAGATAACCTTATGCTCACATTTGAAAGATAGGATGTAAAATCTAGATGAAAAGATTTCCAAGACAATTATTGACCTAAAGAAAAATAAGAAGTCAAATAATTAGAAGAAATTATAGAATAAGAAGAAGTTACAATATGCCTTAAAAATGAAACATGTTATTATGTCATGACATATCTCAAAGTGACGATAAAAAAAAGGAGGTGGGGGCAGCTATGAAGTTGGAAAAGATGTTTATGATACAATGATATTCCCATGTGAAGAACACTTAGAAATTATTGAAAGCACTCTTGAGATAATAGAAAGATTTTAATTATAAGAAGTTCTACTGCTAATTGATGATGTACTGAGTGAAAAAGGCAAAGGTGAAACCATTATTAATGAAGATCATAAAAAAAATGAGGTCAAGGGTACTATCTAGAAAGAAGTAAGCTACATGAAAAGGCCACAATATTTTCCCTTGTTGTGGCACAACCATTATAGACTTACAAATGATGTCATGGATTTTCTTAATTTGTGCCATTAGTGAAAGTTATCATACACAATGATGTTGTGTTAATTAATAAAGTCATGACATCCAATATATAATATCCAAAAAAAAGGAACTAGATAAATGGCCATATTTTGAAAGATTTGTTCAAAAAATACATGTTGTAACTTTGTGAGACTATCAAAACTTATTAAATGACATGGTCTCATAATCTCATTAAAAAATTATCTATTGTCAAATGTAGTTTTGCAAGTATACAGGTCGTACATATAGTAAAATATATGTAATTTATATATCGATCACCCAGAGATTGTGTAGGCAGTTCAATCAACTAATAGTGAACTAACTATTTCTCGAGTTGAGTAGATAGACTTAGATTTTTGGGAGGATACGTAAACTCTAGGATTGGCTCACTTACTTGTGCATGATGACATTTTGTCAGTGTTTAGTCAATTTTGAGTTTGATTGTTAGATGAAAAATAAATTAGTATGAAAATATCCTAATTCTCTTTTAGCATACATGATGGTAGTCATCTTTGGACTGTCACTATCAAGGATGATCCTGTCATAGTTATACCCTTGGTATTTTATTACCAAAGCCACATATTGTTTAATTCATGGGTCATTCATACATCTACTCTTCTTAGGGCAATATGATAATATCATTGATGATTGCTTCGAATATACACTTCTATTCTCTAACCTCTAAGGTCTTAGATATGAGATAATAAGGTAATAAATATATTTACACTTTTAGCTTCATTGGCATTATACTCACAATAATTAACATATGTATTCCCATAAATCATACCAATATAAATCATACAAGAGCAATTGACTCACATGACTCTCACCACCATATGAAGTACCTCCTCTTGTGCGTGTCCTATGACTTACCTTTCATTATATGCCATAGCCAATACATGACTCATAGACTATGGAAAAAAATTTTAAGTTAGATATTTTACTTAACCCTCATATTACTTGAGATTAGTTCTTCTAAAATTTTTATATAATAGATTAATTGTAAATGGATTCATGCATTCAGCTTTGCAAGCACCATACTTGCAACTATTAAAATTTATATCAATCTCAAATTTCTACATATAGGTTTATCTCATTCAATAAGATTAGAAGTGATGATACTTCCTTCTTATCATACCGCATGAGTATGTTTCATGACATACTTGTCACCATCTGCCATGACCAACACACATAAACTAATGATATAGTGAAAATTATAAATTTTAGTTCTAATTAATATTCATATCCATCAACATTCAAACCAAAATATTAACCTAAGAATAAACTTTATAATATCATGTTTGCATCACATATAAGTATGTTATACCAATCCTAAATCTCAAATTAGCCAAATATCAAAGAATATTTCATGCAAACTATTTTGAGAGATAACTTATGAAAATTTGGATTTTCAATGAAAGTCCACATGATGATCTAAGTTTCAAAATCTAAACACTATCAAATATCATTTTCATTTTCCTAAGATTTGTCCCTAATTGATCACACTGCCTAGGGTTTTGTTATTGCTCTTGGCTCAAAATCTAATTCATCTTTTCCTTTTTTTTGTAAAATCTTATAAGTGCTACTTATATACTTCAAAAATCAATGTAATCCTATAAGCTAGAAGTCATAACAGTAACTTGAGGTCATGATGATAATGAATTTCATGACTCAAGTAACTCACTTCTAGACTAAATATCACAATAGTAGGAATATGATGACTTTGACAAATTCATAATGAAACTCAAAGTCATTACACTAGGAATGACACAACTTGATATTTAGCAAAATGTAACAATACTATAAATGATCATGACTAATATTTTCTCATCGTAGAAAAATGTTGCACTATTAGGAATGACTATGACTAATATTTTCTATCTATAGTAAAATGTCAGAAGAACTTACTAATTTTTATTTTTAAGTTTAAACATTTATGTAAAATTTAATTTTTTATAAATACAAATATCAAAATTAAACTACAATGCATTATACTATAAATTAAAATGAATAGAATCAATAAGTTCATAGCTTAATAAAAAAGTGTACATGTTTCATTTTTTAAATATTATGGTATCGTATGATAAATAATAATAAATTGAAAAGTATAATAGAAAAAATAAGTACACAAACAAAATAAATACACATTACATATCAATCCTATAAGTGACCGAGTCTAGTATTCATGATCAATCTATGTTAGTAATTTGATTTAGATCATGTCTGATAATGAAGCTAGTGCTAACCTCAACATCCTCAATCTCATCATATGAGTCATCATCTACCAGCTTCCTTTTCACTCTATCCTAAATATACATCTTTAAATTTTTCTTGCCTTTAAGCATGAAAGTACTACTATGATATCTAGTCACAATCTAGATTTCTTATCTGAAATAATATTTACAACAATAAAAAACATTGACTCCGATACAATTCTAGACACCAGAAGGAATATCAGATTATGTGCAATCTAAGATAACATAGAATAAACAGATTCATATGATCTCCACTAATCCAATATATCAAATTTCTTATCATGAGAAAATTTCACTTAACCCTAGAAAAGATTTATAAAAAAAATGGTGACACAAGGTGTAAGCATAATCCTAAAGGGTTGGTGTGTATCTCTACCTACTTTATGAGAAAATTTGAGGTGTACAATCGAGTATTATGTACTTAGGGTTTGATTCATAAATATTCTTGAGGGTTGTCTTTGGAACCCAAAATTCTATATGATATATTTCCAAATTTATAGAGTTGTTATATATAATTATGTGTGATGAATGATTTTGAATAAATTTTATGTTTTGATTTTATCATGGTTTAGATATTGATGGATATGATATTTATGTAGAACTAAAATTAGGGTTTTATTATTGGTGAGTTTGTGTGTTCTATAATGGTGGACCATAATAGGTAAGCCTTGAAACTCACTCACATGTAATAGTAGAAATGAAGTGATGGCCCTTTTGATCACGACGTTGAGATAATCTTAAACATTAAAACCAAATAATAAGGAATGTTACTAATGTGAGTATAATACTTATGAAGCAAAAAGTATGAATACTTTTATAAGCTAATATATTATGCATGTCTTAGAAGAAGTGACCTTTAATTGATGTAAAAATTTTATAAAATATTATTCTAAGGGTTTCACCTTTAGTATGAGAATCAAATATCATAATGGTAGATAGTGATAGATAAGCCATGAGACATATGTGCTTAGAGGTGGCTCATACGGTGGGGTGATATTCCTATGAGTTCTTTTTTATCGTATGACTACCATCGGTGAGATTTAAATAGAAACATATGTTAATAATGTGAGTATAATATTTATGAAGTCAAAAGTATAAATATTTTTACTACTATATTAGTTTATGCCTATATTACATATAAGATCGAAAAATAATAATGAAATATAAAGAAACCAACAAGGGTAGCCGATGAGTTGCCTAAAATATATAAACTTATGAATGACATTAAAGTATGGTTGATTTATTATTTTTGTTTAAAAAATATCGAGGGGATAACTAGATAGGACTATCATTAGGGAAAATCAATTGGTTAATTACCATATTGTATGCTAATAAGGTACTAGGGCATTTCCACAATAATCTTACTTTTATTTTATAACCAATCCCAAAAATATCCAAACTATTTAGACAAACTATCAATGATAATGGAATGCATCAACCATATAATTTAATAATGTTACCTAAAACCCAATATTATTCTGTCAACTAGAGTAGTCGTTGAGTCATAGTTGGTTGATCGAACTGCCTACACAATCTATGGGAGATTAATATCTAGACAAAAAAGTCTATTTAAGTACTCGTATAAACTGTATACTTGCATGAGTAGTTGGATGAGAGACCCTCACCCAACAAAAATTTAGGATTTTGCCTATCTTAATAATTAGACATTATAACAAAGTTTCAATAAGTTTCTAGTATTATTACCAATGATTGTTGACATAACTAGTCACTAATCGTGTGTCTTGATTACTTAACTTTAGTTGATATAACTATATTTGAAAAAGAATAATTCTATTTTTAGTAGTTTGAATATCAATATAATTATGAGCAATTTGTACAATTACTCAACCTTCACCCTACCTTGGAAGATCATTAGTAGCCTATGATGATTTAAAACTACTATAGAATTGGGATGCAACACATAGAAGCCAACTATTTTGAGTTGAAGATGAGTTCGATAGTGATGGATCAACAACAACAGTACAATAGAAGACTATCAGAGGATCCAAATGAATATTTCATGATATTTTTGGAGTTATGTGAATTATTTAAAATGAATGGAGTTTGTATGAATACCATGAAATTATGCTTATTCTCTTTTTCTTTGATAGACAAGATATAATGTTGGTTCCAATACCTATCTTGAAGCTTGGTATAAAGTTGTGTAAATTTTCTTTGCAAAGTTCTTCCTACCTCAAATCATCTCATAGTTACTAAGTGACATACACATATTCTATTAGGATGAGTTTGAGACTTTGTATGATGCTTAAGACTAATTTAAGGAGTTGTTGAAGAGATACCCTCAATATGAGTTTGATTTATGGTTCCAAGCCCAAAACTTCTACAGTAGGATGAACTACATGATGAGGTGTACAATTTATTTGGCTTAGGGTGGGTCGATAATGAACAAATCACATGAGGAAGTGTATTATTTATTTGAGGAATTAAAAAAATAATAACTACCAAACTCCAAATGACTATCTTTTTAGGAGAAAACAAGTCCGAGTGTTGGATTTGAATATATTTACTATGATGGAGGTAAAGATGGAGGTAAATATGGAGCCTTATAATAAAAGGTTGGAAGCTCAAAAGGACAAGAAAAAAGAAATAGAAGAATTAGCCATTATGCAACTGCAAGATACGATGACTTTCAATCCTATTTAGCTAGTAGAAGAGACTAATAGATTATAATGTAAAAGGTATGGTTTTCAATTCAATATGAATATCCCAACATACTATCATCTAAATATGAGAATACATGAGAATTTTTTTAAGGAGGATATGAAAATAAATAGTAGAATATTGGACAAGTTTCAAACAATTTAGAGAAAATTATATGTGACACAATATTCAAGGAGGATTGAGTTCGTATTATCCTTATTTAATACCTTAAGAAAAATCTTTTATCAATGACAAATTGATAGAATTATTGACCAAGACAAAATGAAAAAATAATTTTCGAGAGGACCAAATGGAGAATAGAGAATCAAATTGGACAATTAGTACTATCAATAAAAGAAAAGAGCACCAATCAATGACTAAGTGATAATAAGACAAACCCAAAAAAATAATTTTCATTTAAACTTATTAGTGGGAAAGAAATTGAGGGGCAACAAATGAAAGAAACTAAAAGCTCAAAGCTCAAACATAATTATCACCATATTATTTCAATCTATCATGAATATTGAGGTTGGAGAATAAAAATACATATTCAAAGTAAGTGTAGTTGTTAAAGGTAGTTTACATATTACCAAAAAAGAAAATAAATATGGAAGACCCATGAATAGAGTAAGTATAGTTTTGGTGATAGAATATCAAAGACATAACTATAAAAAGACCATACTTAGTAGTGATAGTTAATTATTGATAATTACATTGTATTCCAAGAGGGAAAAAGAGAAATCCACATCATCTTATTCTTCTTCCAATAATCAAGCATGACATTATCACAATATTAAAGAAAGATACATCATATACAAGAAAGTAAACCAATCCTAGAGTCTAAGTACTATCCATTACCCAAGTTTGTTTTCTCAACTAGAGCATTAGTTAATTTACTATTGGCCAATCTTGAGTTGACTTAATTATCTTAGAAAAGGGATAGTTCTATTTTTGTTAGTTGGATACCTATTAATGTAAGTGTTTTTTATTGTGGCTGTATGTTTATTTTTTTTATCAACAACAAGTTATGCACTAAAAATCTAAGATATAGCCAGCACATCTAGACTTAGAAATTGAGAGAATGAGAAGACAAATATTGAGATAAAGAGCTGAGAGAGTATTTGACACTCTACATATTGACTTTTTTGAAAAGATAGGCATGTATTTATTGGTATGTTTGTACATATTTATACTTTTATTTGAGGAGATTTCTTTAAATTTTATGTTTTTAAGGATTATGACGGATGTCAGAAAAATTGTAGTTACTTTGGGTAGAAATTATTACACTTGATGGAGTTATGGCTTTGAGGGGAGAGATAAGTGATAAAGAGTCATGACATTTCCAATGTCATAACTTTAGTTCACCTTTCATATCTTACTGAGTATTTATGATGTATTTGCTTTATCATAACTCTATAAAACTAGTCATGACAAACTTTATATGTCAAGATTTTACTATTGAGTTGACACAATTTTTCTACTATGCAACATAGTCTTTATCATCATTACATCATCCTGGTTTCATGGCTACACCATCTCTAAAATATTTTATGGATAAAATATTAATTTCACATTGTAGTAGCAGAGTACTCCATTGTCATCCCAAATTCTAGCTCTATGACTTATTCATTATATATATAAAAATACAATATATTTTGAGTTATGATATCATTTTCTACCATAATATTTTATTCTAGAGAGTTTTTATTCTGATCACAGCTATTTTTAGCTCTATGACTTTGTATTCTATAAATAAATCACCAAAGTTGTGATAATTTCAAATACCATAATATTTTGTTCCAAAAATAAATTATATTGGTCATGGCCCTTTTCAACATCAAGATATTATGTTCTAGAGGGGAATTACCTGAGTCATAATATTCATTGCTAGCATGACTATAGTACCCCTGAAAAGATATGATGAGACATAAAATTCATGACATCAGGTAAATGTCATGACTTTTAACTAAAAGCATTGCATGGATGCCCTAAAATATTTAAGTAATAATTTAAAGAAATTCAAAAAAAGAAGCGGGCAATTAGATTTTGAGCCAAGAGCTACTATAAAACCTAGATGACATGATTCCAACTCCCAACTAGGGGCAAATTCAAGATGAACATGGGAAACACATGTTTGAGATTAGGTTTTGATAATTAGATTCATGTCTAGGCTTGCATTGGGAACCCTTGGTTTGCTTAAGACGCCTCTCAATATTTCTTATGCAAAATCTTCCTCAATGTTAGGCTAAATTAATATCTAAGATTGAGTGCTATACTTGGGTGTGATAGATACAATACTTTCACATCATTGATATTTGTATTAATATTGAGTTTTAAATTATTGATAGATATGGACGTGTTATAGAACAAAAATTTAGATACAATACATTGGCTATGGTGGATGATGATTAATATGTCGTGCAAAGCATACATGTAATATTAATAAAGAAGTGATAACTTTTCTAACCTTACTATATTGGATAAATCTGTGTGTGAAAGCTCAAGATTGAAATAAGTATAATTATTATAAGTATGATGCTCATAAAGCTAAAAGTATGAACATACTTATGAATAATCTATTATACATATTCTAGAAGAAATGACCTTAAGTAATATGAGATTAAGCAGAATATCTAACCTAAGTATATGGGAGACATGTGTGAGTAGTAAAAGACAATAACAAGTCATGTGGCACACACAAAATGAGGTGACCTACATGGTGGTGATAACCTTGTGAGTCAAAATTTCTCACATGATTTTTATAACTAATATTCGTAGAAAGGATTATGTTAAATCACATGAGTATGATACTTATGAAACTGAAAACTTAAATATATATATTACCACATTATCTCACATCTTCATGACATTAGAGATCATAGAGTATGAGTACATATTAGAAGCAATCATCAAGGACGGATGATGATTTGCCTAAAATGAGTATACATACGAATAACTCACGAATAAAATAATATGTTTCTTTGGCGGTGAAATACCAAGATGATAATTATTAGGGGATCATCCTTGGTAGTAATCATCTAAGGATGATAGCTACCCCGTATGCCAAGAAGATACTTAGGAATTTTCATACAAACCCAGTATTCATTCAACAATCAAATACAATATTAACAAAACACTAAAGAAATATCCTCATACACAAGTAAGTAGGCTAAATATCCCTAGCATCTAAATATCTTGTCAAAAACTCATGTTTATCAACTCAACTCGAGTGGTAGTTGAGTCACTATTGCTTGCTCAAACTACTAACTCAATCACTATAGAATTGATATATGAACTTATATTTATTTTACTATTTATATGATCCATATACTTGAAGAATAATGTTAGACAAAGGAATTACCTAATGAGATTTTAGGATTGTGTCAATCCATAATAAGATTTGGCACCCTCGCAACATCATAAGAAGATTGCTTGATTCAAGTTTAATTAGTCAACTTGAGTTGGCATAACTATCGTTGCAAAAGAATAATCTATTTATAGTTGATTGGATATATTTATTTCTTAGTGTTTTACTTTGTATTTTTTTTTTGTTTTATTTTGTAGCCACCACATTTATATGAGTAAAAGATTCTAGGACAGAGTTTAAAAATCTGAACTTTAAAAATATATATATATATATATATATAGAGTTGTGAGAGTACTACCAATACAAAGAGTTCAAAGAGACCAATGAGTTGATCTACTCCAACCCAATATATCAAATGGAAGAAATAAAATCATTACAAAACAATAAGTATTATTTTTGAATGAGCAGAAACTTCTATCCATATCATCATTCTCACGTTGAAAATTATGAAGGTTATTTTATGGGATTATGGAGCAACCATCATAAAACTATGATCCATATCTAATAAATAAGCCATCATTTGAAAAAGCTTTTCTTACTTTACTTATAGAGACAAGAAGGTCTATGAATCCAAAGAAGCTTTGATGATACTAATGGATAAGTGATTTGAAAACATTTGTGTGAGTGTGCTATTTGTAGGAGGAAAGTGTGACTTCTACAAAGTTCATGAATAACATGACTGGATTAACAAAAAATGAAGTTGTGACAAAAGCTAAAGGAGACACAACATTTATCATACAAAAGCCAAAATAAATCATGATATTTTTTAATACCACGACTTAAGTAGAGACAAAAACACAAGAAGAAGTCATGATATTTTTAATTTATCTACAAAAAAGAAGAAACCAAATAATCTTCAATGTCATAGCCCTAGTAGACAGAAAAACATAAGAGGAAGTCATAACATTAAAAAATTGTCATCACTTCTTATTTTGTCATGACAAAAGAAGAAGTGATGAAAATTATTAAGGTAGTGATCCCATTGGAAGATACAAAAGAAAATAATGATGCAACATTAAATAATGTCATGATATCAGAAGCCATTCATTTAAGAGTAAAGAATAAAATGGATAATTAATTTTTGAAACACAAACATTTTGAAAAGATAATGGCCTAGGAATGAAAATTGTGTGATATAATAAATAATTTATTTATTTTTTTGATTAATGTATACATATGCACTCAAATACCTACATACATATATACTCAAAGAAGTCATGACACTCAAATTAAACTACAGCTTTTTTGTAAGTTAAGTCATAAGTGAAGTCATGATTGTCTTCTTCTATATAGACTAAATCACTCTCATTTGACACTTTCTAATGGAGATTATAAATGGATTCAGTCTATGACACTGCAAGTTCACAGCTCATATAAGTAGTAAAAATAGATATAAGTCCAAATATCATTTCTATGGAGATTGATAAGAATTGATTTTCCAATCACTCGAACTACTAAAGATTCATATTATTTGAATCACTAGAAAAATAGTTTTAGCTATTATTTAAAATATAATGAAAAAAAAGGAACTAAAACCCAAAGAAAAAATTTAAAAGGAATCTACAAAGATAAATTGGACTAGATTACTAGTTTAGTTCTCTCTCGGAAACTAATACTAATATGAAATAATCAATTCTTGTAGACTTTTCTATCATGGCTTATTTTTAGATAAAAATTGAATTTTTTAAGAACATTTATCATGTAGCACTGGATCACTCTTCGTAGTTACATATTTCACCACTTAGATAATCTTGTTTCTCTAGAAGTCAAAGATCTAAGTGGTTACTGGTAGTTTAAGCCTTCTTATGAGAACTGAGTATTTTTCTTTCTCAATATTTCATACCCATTTCTAAAGACTACATGACTATTGCTTCCCAAGACATAAGTGTTTGCCAATCTCTACAAATGATCAGTATCCCTTTTTTAAAATCATAAAGATTTTTCTCTTTCCTTGATTAGATCTAAGCCAATACGAGGACATTAATAACTCAAAAGATTATGCTGATAACTTTGGTTATTCATCTTGATAATTGCTCCATTTTATCATCTCTGAGTAAATTTGGGAATTATTTATATAAACTAGCAAAGCTCATTTATTCATCACTATTAGCTTAACAAACCCACTTAATTGATAGTTCACTAACCCTCTGGATTGGCTTCTCTATGTCACTCAAAGTGCCTCCTAGAAATAAGGGTAGGATACAATAAAATAAAGGGTATTATTTACTAACATTGGGATCAAGTTAATTGACAATTTACACTAGCCCATTAGATTTTAACTTCTAATTCCAAGTAACTTTAACTGATTTCTACAAAAAAGACCATAACTAATATCTATTTCAATTCAATGAAAATTATACTTCTAAATTACTAGATCACAATTACCAATGGACTATAGATCAAGGAAGAACATGTGATTGCTATTAATTAAATCATCTGATTTTTAGAAATTTGTTCTGGTTTCAAAACAATATAGCTAGTGATTCATTCGAAATAAGCAAAAATTGTTTAGATTCACATTTCTGACAAGCTATGTTTATGATCCAAAAAAAATAAAGAAAACAAAATCTACCAATCTAATTTAGATCTACACTAAAAGAAGAAAAGAAAAAAAATATGTGAAGTTGTCAGCTACTAATTTCATAGTTTGTTTTCAAACCTTATTTTTGATTAAGATATGCTTTTTATATGGTTTTGTGCTGAGCCCTAAAACTTATTTTATTTTTGTGAAATCCAGAAAGATTGGCCTAACACAAATTCCTTGCTGTGACATCCAATTCTCTGTTTCTTCTATTTTTTTTTTGTCACAACCTATTTTAGTGTCGTGATAAAGTATTTTCTTATTGCTTGTAATTGTTGTTGCGACTAGAAATTTTTGTCTTAGGATTCTTAGCTAAAAGAATTCTTTGTTGTGACATAATTTTTCTTATCGCAATAACTCATAGTTCATTCTCTTGTGGTGCCTAAAAAACACATTGCATCTAGCTTTGTCTTTCTTGCCTTGTGCTCTTGCTCTTGCTTGTACATCTTGGTCACAACTTTTTGTGTGTCACGACATGAATTATTTTTATTGTGATAAAGAATATTGTCTTCACATCCATCCAGTGTTGTGACTACCATTTTCTTGCTAGTGACCTACTGAAGTGGTGAAAACTTTATTTTTCTCTTTTCCTATTTTTGGTTGTAATAAAATTTACTGGTTGTAACTTGATTTTCAGTTCTACTTCAGATTCTTGTCTTGACGGAGTTTTTTTTTGTTTTGACAAACTTGACTTAGCCAATTTCCTGAATTTCTACTATATTTTAACTTCTTGTAACTAAAACTTGCAAAACCATGAGAAGGGTAAATTTCTATATTTTAGCAAAGAAACTAATCTTCAAGATGTGAAAAAATACTAGAAAAATGGACTAAAAAAATAGGTGACTTTTAAGCTAATCAAGTCACCACACTCAAACCCAATTGCAACAATCCTTGTAAACGAGAAGTCGCAAATGATGCGATATTAATTTCAAAGCTAAAGGGTAAGAAAAGAGAAGGATAAATTGAGTTATAATGGTAAAAAAAGTGGAAAAAGAGATCTACAACAAAGACTCCTCCAGTGGTCATGGAACTAAATCTGATGTTTTTTATTTAAATAGGAAAGATATGGATGACTTCAATGTTAATGAAGGAAGAGTTTATAGGAGAGTGTGGGTTCAATGAATTTATTCTACCTTTTTGAGGAATGATTAAGAGGATATATTGGGACTAATTATCCATGTACATGGAAAGGGGGAATGTAATGATTATAAGGGAGTTTTACTTCAATTTAGAAGATATAAATGACATGAATTTAAACATACGAGGCATTTGGGTGCATTTTGATAGAGACTTCATCAATGAAAAATTTTGATTGTCCAGAGACATGTATAGTATGACCTTCAAATTACTAAATATGCATCCAAATTACAAAGAGATCACTAAGACTTTGATGTGTTGAAGATGAAAATAGAAAGTTTCATCAAAGTTTATATATGGGACCTTAGTGAGGGGAGAACTCATTGAGGAAAGCAAAATTTGCTTGAATTTCATATGCTCTATTTTATAGCCGACTCTCTAAGTTTTGACCATCATAAAAGTTACATGGATCTTGCTCTTCAACCTATTCAATGGCTATAAGATCCATGTGGAAAAAATTCTTGAGTAGATCATTCTAAACTTTCAAGAGGGTTAATTTTTTTGCCAAATAATTTCCCTCTCTTTTATTACTTTACTATGCCGAGCTAAAGAAGTCATGATGAATGAGGAGAGAGGGCTGAAAGGAGACAAGAAGAAGAAGAAAAATTTGAAGGGGAAGAGATAACTATAGTAGGGTAGAAAGTGCCACCATTTATCAGAGCCATGTAGAAACAATGAAAAGAGGTGAAGAGAAGCATGAGAAAGAATCACTGCTAGTATTAAAGCATTATTTGACTTGGAAAGTTGGTGAATTAGAAGAAGTCATCAACAATTTGAGAGTAACAAAATTGGAGGCCAAACTTAGAGAAGTTTGTAGGATAGTGGAAATTAAAGTCATGCATACTACCATAGAAAATAAAGTAGAGAAAATAGATACCCAATGGGAAGAGTACATAAAAAGAAATAGTAGGAAGTCAAAACTATTATGGAGAAAAGTGATGCGTTATAAGAGATACACCTCAACAATAAAGAGATGTTATTTGTTATTGCCCAAGAGAAGTTTTAAGATCAAGTTGTACAAATTTTGGAAGAGGGGATGAAATATGTGAAGACTATAGTGATAGAAATCACTGAATTATTTTGAAAGCTATATGAGTCCATCATAGATGAATCATGGATGAAAGAAAAATATGGTTGACAAAGATCATACAGTAGAAGAAAGAATGCGTTATAGATAAAACTAGTAAATCAAATATCTGAGATTATATAATGAGAATTAAAAACAAATATACATTGTGTTCTGTTCATTTGAAGATGTATTCAAACCCAATCGAAAGTGACAAGATTCCATCTATAATGTGATTGTATAGATGATAAAATGGATGGAAAGCATTAAAAAAGATTTAGAAAGACCATTCACCTTCATATCCACATTTGAGCCTTCTACGATATGCAAAATATCAAATAAAACTAGTTATTTTGATGAATATTTATGATGTATTTGTATAGAAAGAGCTTTTAAATGAACTATTTCACTAAAATATAATTTTAATAGATTATGATAAATTATAGTGAAATTATTTGATTTTTATGTGAGACTTGGTGCATTATTAAGAAGGAGGTGAGTGCAAATCATGTAATATCATAATATTTTTGTGTTGTGACTCTATTGTATCTCATTGAGCAATAGGATAACTAATGCATCCATTCTTAGCTGAAACTCTACACAAATAGTCATAGAAATATTCATATATCATGACTTTACCATCTCATTGATATAATCATTTTATTATCCAACACATTCTTTTTGGTAGCGAAACTTTCTTAGAGTCACAATTATGCTAGCTCGTAATATGTTTTATAGTTGTGATATTAATTCTATATCACAATAGCCAAATATCCCACTAGTTCTCAAAGGCATGACAAACCTCCAGCACCATTACTTTCTCATTACAGAGTCATCAAGTATAAGGCAAAAACTATGATACTATTCCAAGTAATACACCTTTTAGCTACTAAAAGTTCCAGGGATCAATACTAGAGATATGACCATTTTTAGAGTCAATAAGTTCTACTCTATAGAAATGATCAAACTTGTGGCCAATTTCTAGTACTGTCATTGCAAGAAAGAAGCCAATTAGATTGAAAAATACAGACGCCCAATTTCATTTCTAAAATTAGGAATGGAATTAAAATGGATTATAAATAGAAATGATATCTTTTTATGAAAATTAGAAATGGAAAAATAATCCATGACTAATAAAAGGTGAGAATTATTTCATATTTTATGGAAATAGAATTAGAAATTTAAGTGGAAACGAAAATTGAAATCGTATACATTCCATCATTATTATGACAAGAGGTCTTGGGTGTATTACTTGGCGTGACATTTAGTGATGAAAAAATTTATTTCTTTTTATATTCGATATTCAAAATGATAATTTCTCTAATAATTATGATGGAAATGAATTACATTTCACTTATTTTAAAAAAGGATTGTAGATCCGATTATAAATTTGTGACGAAATCTATTTCTGTCACTAATTTAGAAATGACATGTGAGTCCATTGCTATTATATTTTAAAAATTTCTATGATGGAATTAAATTCTATTGCTAATTTAGAAATAAAAACTTATTTCATTGTTATTTTATGTTAATTATTTTTTTGAATAACATTTTATTTGTTCAAAAACTTGTTAAGGTTTGGGTTAGATTTCCTCTAATTTGTCATCACCCATCCAATAATTCGAGCTTCAATTAATCCATTTTTGTGTTCACCACCTAATTATCTATCATTAAGGTATGCAATTTCATTTTTTATAGATTTGAAGTAGTAGTTTCCCATTATATTATTAAAATTTTGACTACTTTGGTATTCAAGCAACATAGAGTTATTTGTTTTGGTTGATTAATTTATTATTTCTATGAAAATTTTGAAATGAGTGTACATTGATTTTTTTTCTGAATTAATGTAACTCAAGATACATTGGATTGGATATCACGATTATAGTAATGATATTAATGTAACTGAAAATTTGCATTATATAACAAGATACATTAATGATATAAGTTTCAATTAAATTGTTTGAATTAATTAGTTTGAATTAATGTAACTAATGTTCATCGGCCATCCATTAATCCATTTAAATTAATTACTAAGATAGGTATATAAATCTTAGGATTACATTAATGACATCTACATCTAATTAAGTCGTATTGGATTTTCTCAAAAAATAAAATAAGAAATAATTTAAAATGAGTGTACAAGATACCTTGTCTTATTATCTTTATTTTACATTATAGTAACTCAAATAATGATATTTTTTTATCATAATCCAAACATACTTTGAAAATTATCAAAAAGATTGAAATAAATTCATGTAAATACATATTAATATGCATGTCTATTGACATTAGTTTGATCAAATATGTCTCAAGTAAATATAAATTCTTATGCATCTTTGTGGCTAAAGGTATTTCCTAATTTTTTGCTAAAAAATTATGTTTTATTCCTTCTAAATTTATTATTAAGTTTTTCTTGCATGTGACATTTAGTTAATTATTACGATTTCATAATTCAAAGTTAAATATATAATATTTAGCTATTTGTATACGAGCAAATTATAAATCATGGCTATTGGTAAATATCAAAGAGATTAATGCAACCCCCTTTATCTCATTTTAATGAAAACTTAGCAATGAATGATGTGATTACCCAAAATTTTAATGATATTTATATAATGTCATAAATATGTTACTACAACTATATTACAAAGATGTCATTATTTACATTATTATTATTCAAAATATGTTGGTAATATGAGTTTCAGGAATGGAAAACATTATATGAATTGATTATTGATGGATGAATCTCAGACTAAAAGATAAGTTTTTGATTAATAACTTTGTAGAAGGGATTGAGAAGATTGTTTGCTTTGTTAAAAAGCACCCTAAATTTATGGATGGTGCAAAAATAAGATATCTATTTAATGATCATAAATATCAGAATCAAAGTTTCCAAGATATAGACATAGTACGATATCATCTTGCAAAAAATGGATTTGTTAGAGACTATTATATTTGCTATATGGGGAAATAATTGTGCCACAAACAACAAAGTATTATGTAGATTGAAGTATTGATTCAAATATTACAATGAAACATGACAATCTAAATGATGCATGAGAAGTAATATTATAGAATGTTATTGGTCCTTTTTTAAATTTGAATGTCCCTAACAATATTTCAAAATCATCAGCAAAATAATTTTATGAAATGCTCAAAATATCAGAAGAAGAGGATTGACTAGGTAATCCGTATGACCACTCAAATACACGTAATGGATGTGCATGTTGTTATCTAAATTGATACCATAGAATAACATCATGACAGATAGAATTTACCGCACAAAAGAGTTAATCCAAGGTGTGTGTTTGCATGTAGAAAAATTATATTACTATATTAATGGTTGTATTATATATTGGGGGTGAAGATAATAAAGTAATTACTTGTAATTTTTATAAATATCCTCGGTACAAAAGACATACTAAATGTAAATGATAGAAAATACATATTCTTCATAAGAAGTTGTATTACTTTCGTTGACTCCTTGATGCAGCATTACTGTAGTAGGCATGAGTTGGAAAAAAAATCATATTACTAAAGTAGGCATGATGCAGCATTACTTAGATTCTTCATCTTAGAAACATTTTGATGTTATACATTCATCTTTCATTGATGAAAGTCAAAATATTAGATTAGGACTATGCACAGATGAATTTCAACTATCTGGACAAACAAGGCAAAAATACTTTTCATGACTGGTGACTATTACACCATATAATTTATTGTTATGGATGTGTATGAAAGATGAATACATATTTTTGTATGTTATCATGCTTAGTCCGAGAAACCCAAAAGAAAAGTTGGATATTTCTTTACAACCCTTGATTGTGGAGCTAAAAAATTTGTAGGAACATAGTGTGAAACAATAACATATTAGAAAGTAGAACTTCTAAATGTGAGTAGCACTTATGTGGACTATAAGTGATTTTCCAGCATATTCAATATTATTAGGTTGGAGTACTGTGGAGAAAATAGCTTATCCTTAATTGCATGAAAGACTGATGCATTTTCTCTGAGAAAAGGAAAAGATACTTCTTGGTTTAATAACCACTATAAGTTCTTGCATATGAAACATCTATTTCAGATGAATATTTAGGCACTTAGGAAAGACCAAATAGTTGTAAAAGGTGCACCATATTTGAGGTAAGGTATCAAAATATTAGAGGTAATTAATTGATATAGGTTCAAAAATGTTACATTTATTAATGAAAATAGCATCAATGTGTAAATTTTGAATAATCATTGCTATGGTTTGAAAAACACAAAGCAACTTTTGAGATTTGCCTTATTGGAAAACTAACCTAGTTAAGCACAACTTAGATGTTATACACATTGAGAATAATTTTTTTAATAATATTTTTAATACTATCATGAATGTGGAAGGAAAAATAAAAGACAATTACCAAATAAAAAGAGGATTTGAAAGAGTTATGTTCATATAAAGAGTTACATAGGGATGAATCAACAAATAAATTCTCTGAGACTTGTTATAGTCTTGACAATGATGCAAAAAATTTTTTGTGCAAATGACTGATAGTGTTCAAGTTCCCTTATGGATATGAACCTAACATGGGTAGATATGTTGATATGAAGAAACATAAGTTATTTGGGATGAAAATTCATGACTGCCATGTGTTTATGCATAGGCTAATATCCATAATATTTTGTGAATTAATTCCAGAAAATATTTGGGAAGCTTTGACTAAAATAAGCATTTATTTTAAGAATCTCACTTGCAATGTCATATCTAAGGAAGACATTGAGCAATTTAAAAATGACATACATATAATTATATGCATACTTAAGAATATTTTTTTTTCTGGCTTCCTTGACGTTATAAAATATATTTTGATCCACTTGCCCTATGAATCCAAGATAGCAGGCCCTATGCGATATAGATGGATGTATTCATTTAAGAGGTTATAAAATTTTTATTTGTTAATCTAAAAATTTAAATATATATGTTGAATAAATTTTATTTAAATGAAGATATTTTTTAGATATCTAAGATAGCTACAAAATAATGTTAGAAATAAAGCAAAAGTTGAAAGATCGATATAAAATGGCTACTTGGTTAATGAAGCTTCGGCATTTTGTCCATACTACTTTCGGTCACAAGTGTATAATTTTCATAACAAAATATCACTAAATAATATTATGGCATGGAAGATTGATTAGAAGAAAATCTTCTTTCTATTTTCACTCAAACAGTTAGATCATATGGTAAAGAAAAAATTAAGATATTTATTGGATGACCAAGAGTATCATGCTGCATATACATATATGTTGTTGAACTATGAGAAAGTTACACCTTATATTGAGTAAGATTTATAATTATTTTATATTGTCATATCTTTCTCATGGTGTATGATATACCTTTTTTAATATTCAAAATAACTTCCAATGTTTTTTTAGAATATATGCTAATGAATAAAAGCAAAAAGAATGACATATTAATGATGTTTATATCGAGAAAAGCTTAACAAAGATTTTTTATTCTGGTTTGGAAAGTTTTCAGTATATAACTTACCATTCTTGCTTCTGAAATTTAACATGCAACATTATATATGTATGATTTTAATTTCTTTCATTTTTAGGTACATTTTCATTCATCAAATGTATGAAATAAATAAATAAATAATCTTTCATAAGGGTATAATGAATAGTGGTGTATGCATCAATGGGTCTAACTCTACTACATCTAATATTGACTTTTATCTTCGATTGATTGAAATTCTATACATGGAGTATTATGCTTTACCAATTAAAAGAAAAATTCTATTTAAGTGTGAATGATTCAATCCTATTCCAAATTTTGGTATTAGAATTTATCATCAATACAACCTTGTGGTCATATACCATAAAAAATAATATCATAAATATGAGTCATTCATTCCTGTGGTGTAAGCAGAATAAGTGTGTTATACACAAGAAGAATGTTTGTGACTGGTGGGTAATATGTAAAATAAAACCTAGATAAGTTGTGGAAGTTCTTGAAAAAAATGTTATTGTCATTCCATCATGTGTACCTACATTTCAAAAGAATAATATAGAATTTCATCCAATTAATCCTATTGCAGATGATGAGATTGTAACATTTCTTAGTGAAGATAGAAACTATTTAGACATTGATGATGCCCATGTTGAAAAAGATAATGAAGAAGAATTAATTGCAGAATCAAATGAGGATGAATATATAGATGGAGATTATCTATCAGAAATTTCTGATGATGAGTAGAATTTTATTGACTTCGATATTATGTTGTGTTGCTTATTTTGTAATTGTTATAATTTGGGTGTTAAATAATTTTTTTTTCACATTTGTGAATGTCAATGTGTTTCTCATTATGTTTTATTAGAATGGCATATTCATTACATGTATTTATTGTCTTTGCATTTTTTGATATTTATATAACTTGAATTAGATATGAGACATGAAATTCAAGTGACCATAGATCTCAATCCATGGGGAGGGGTAAAAAAAATCAACTAATAGTTCATGGTGGAAGAATTCAACATTTATTCAATGACAAAAACACTACAAATATCTCTTCACATTCAATTATATGTATAAAGGTTACATTAGCATCACCTCATCATGAGACACATGAATTGACTACCACTAATATTCTGTCTTCATTTTGCACCAGAAGGTATTGTTAGCCACATCCCACTTATCTTAGGAGGTACATGCATTGGTTATATAATTTTGATAATGGCTGGATATTCTTTAACTATTATTTGTATGCAAAGTTATGAAAAAATCTTTATTTAGCCCACAATTGACAATAAATAATACATAGTTTTCAGAAATTTATTTCATGCATGCATTATCATTTTACTTTATTTTCATTTGTAAAAAATTTAAATTGCAATTATGAATGAAAATATAAATAAATGATAAAGGTTAAAATATAGTTATTTTAATTAATACAAATTATGACGTTGTTATGCATTCGACATTATCATTGAGAATGAATATAATGTTTACATTACAAAGTTTTGGATAAGTAATAAAAATAAATAAAATATTAATTTCGTAGTAGAAATATGATTGTATTTTGTTTATATGTATATGTATATGCTGATACTAAACCACCCATAGGTTTATTCCTTCTACTTATCATACAATCGCTAAGATATTTAAGGAAAAACTAGTTATGAAGGGTATAAAGTGAAGAGAAGTATCCCCAAATATGAAAAAAATATTATTGGGAAGAATTTTAAGTACAATTTTATTGTATTTACCAATTTGTCAACATATTTTTTATGAAATACTATGAAAATAATTGTATCATAATGTTTTTTTTTTGTTTTTTGTAAAAAAAATATAAATGGAATAATACTTTTTTGATCTTGGTGAAGGATATATTGAAACATATAGCTAGTTTCATATATAATGAAAAGTTTAGAAAATGTAGAAAAAAGTTTAGTAAAGATGCAAAGTTAAATAATATTCCCCTTAATGTTTGAATCAAATAGTGGGATTACTAGAATAGTGAGGAGTTAAAGGCCTTGCCCTAGATAACATCACACAATCATCACTTAGAGAAAGTAGGTGAAGGATCAGGTCATTCCAAACATATTGGAGCTTCAAAAATGATCTATGAACATTTAGTAGATTTGATAAAATTATCTTTCCTAATTTATTATAATTTGAACTTTGTGAATGCAAATGATAATAAATGTATGACAATATATCATGTACATCATTTGTAATTATTATTTATTTTTAGGAGGTTGAGTTGAGATATCCACTAACACCATTTGAGGTATTTAAGTGAATGAATAATAAGAAAAAGGATGGATCATTTGTAGAAGTAGTCAAATAATATTAATGTGAGTTTGTTAATTTGTATTTTCAATGTATTATGTAAATTTCAATGTATGAAACAAGAAATTATAAAAAATGCATTATATATGGACTCCTAAAATATAATAACTCACTTCATTTTTATATTAATTTTTATTAGGGTGTTGATAGTTTGATGTTATGGTATAAATTTTATTTGAATATAGTAATGATGAGTTATGTTGTATTATAACAATTGTAGGAAGCTATGGAGAATATGGTTGTTAGTGCTTCACAATTGATAAATCGTTTCATAAAAGTGCTAGAGATTGATGTTGTGCATATTTATCTTCAGGATGTTGGAGTGGTGCTAAAAAAATGGCGAGTATATGGCCTTGGTACTCATGCATCTATATTTTATCCAAGTTTTATTTGGAGCTCTTCATCTTCATCTTTCAATTATAATAATTTGTTTGATGAATAGTTGCAAGAGAAGATGTAGTAAATAAAAGATACTTTAGATAGAAAAAATGAGGAGATGCAACAAAAGAATTAAGAGATACAAAAGTAAATTGAAGACTTGATAAAAAAGAGGAAGTAACAATAAAAAGAGAGGAGGAAAGAATGAAAAGAGAGGAGGAAATGCAACTGAAATTTTGAAGATAGAGAAAATAATGTGCAAGTTGGTAGATACTTTATCTATTTTTCATCATTCTGAAGAAGATCCATCCTGATTTCTAGAAGATAAGTCTTATCTTGACAAGGACTCACAGTTATTTGTTATGTTGTGTTAATACATTTTTGCAATAAAATTTTTTGTGCTAAACTTTTGTTTTTTGTTTTCTTGTTTTTTGATATTATTAATGTGTACCAGAATGATTGAAATTTGATATTTTACTTTGTAGTGGATGTTATGTGTATGTCATTGGATGAATAATGTACATATACTTTCTAGATTGTAGGTTATATGGTTTATGTATATATTTGTATATTGTATACTACATACAAAAACTACAATAAATGGGGCATATTCCTATTGTAGAAAATAGAAATGAAAAATGGTATTTCAAAATCTATTTCTAATTTAGAAACAAATTTTATATTTGTAATCTATTTTGTCACTATTTTAGTATCGGAATAGAAATGGAAACTAAGATCCCATTTCCATCGCTATAGTTTGAAATGAAAAATTTTCTTTGCACATACTAGAAGTGCTCTAGTAATTTTTATTTCTAAAATTTAGAAAGAAGCCTTTTAAAATACAAATTTTTTTTGTTTCTATTGACATCCCTAATTCATCATTAAGACGGAATTAGAAATAGATTTTTCCATTTCTAAAAGGCTTCTTTCATGTAGTGCATGACTTTGGTTTATAGAGGCATAATACATAAGTCACAAATATTCTCAATGTCACAGCATAGTATTACAAAGAAAAAAAAATGTAGCAATGACCATTCTAAGCACCATGACCATGTGATACAAAAGCTAGACCAAAGTTGTAGTCCGTTCTTAGTACTGTGATTTTGTGTTCTAAAAATTAAATATGTATCCATGGCCATTCCCAGCACTATGACCATCCAATGCAAAATTGAGACCAAAGCTACAACCCATTCTCAGCATTTTGATTGTGTTCCAAAGATTAAATATTTAGCCATAACTATTCCTAATGCTATGACATTCTAAAGTTAGAAAGAGATCAAAACTATGACTTATTGCTAAAAAGTCATGATTTTAAAGCATGAGAAAAAAGATGAAAGATAGGGTTTTAGAAGCAAATTCCTAGGTGAGATATATTAGTAAAATGGTGACACAAGGAACAAACATAAACTCTAGAGATTGTATGAATTTTGACTCGTCCTATTGAAAAATCTAAGGCACATGACAAAGTATTGTGATTTAGGGTTGCGATCCTAGACACTCTTGAGCACAATAATTGGGAACTTGAAATTCTAGAAGATATATCTCTAATTATCTAATGTGAATTCTTTCTCAATGTGAGGCTAAATTGAGGTCTAGTGTTATTGTATTTGATTATGGGTTATTAATACTTTATAAATACATTTAATATTTGATTTTTTTGTGGTTTGGTTATTAATGGACATGGTGATTTTGTAAAACTAAAATTAGGGTTTTACTTTTAGTGAGTTTGTGCATGCTATCATGGTGGACGGTGATAGATAAGCTATAAATTATACATGCATATAATGGTAAGAATAAAGTGAAAACCCTTATGATCATGATGGGCAAGACAAATTTATACATAAAAATATAATATTGAGGTATGTTAATCATGCAATTATGATGTTTATGAAGCCGAAAGTATGAATTCTTTAATAAGCCAATCCATTATGCATGTCTAAGAATAACTAGATCTCAATTGATATGAGTATTTTATAAAATATTTTTCTAAGGGTTTCATTTTTAGTGTGAGAATCATGTGTCATCATCATAGATAGTGATAGGTAAGCTACAAGACACATATAATTAGAGGTGTCTTTAAAGGTGATGATAATCCTAAAAGTTTATTCATGTCACATGACTATCACTAGTGAGATTTAAATAAAAATATATGTTAATTATGTGAGCATGGTGTGTATAAAGATAAAAGTATAAATACCTTTACTACCACATTAATTTATATCAATATGAAACGAGGTCAGAGAATAAGAAAGCACAAATAAGGTAACCATCAAGGAAAGTTGATGAGTTGCCTATAAAGTATTGACTTGTTGATGACACTCTAGTAGAAATAATTTATCATTTTAATAGTAAAATACTGAGGGGATAGCTATGAGGGGACCATCATTAGGGAGGGCCCAATAGTTGATACCTACCTTGTATTCCATTTGTGTACTAGGCATTTTTATACGAGTCCAACATTTATTTTGTAACTAAGCACAATAATATCCAAACTATTTAGATAAGTCATCATGCATAATTGAATGCATCAACCCTAGAATCTTACCTAAAATATTGTCTTATCCTTTTAACTAGAGTAGCTATTGAATAATAGTTGATTGATAAACCTACCTACATAATCTATATGTGATCGATTTCCAGATGAAAGACTCACTTTACTACTCATATGATTAGTATACTTGTGGAATTGGTTGGATTAGAGTTTTTCTAATCCCAAAAATTGGGCATCATAATAAAGTTAAAACAAGTTTTTGACACTAATACCAGTAATTATTTTGTCTAGTTAGTCAATTTTAGTCAATGTAACTATTCTTTAAAAAGCATAATTTTGTTTTTAGTAGTTTGAATATCAATATTTTAGTTTTGTATATTGATTTCCATTGTTTAACTTGCATTATTTATTTATATCTTTCATTTTAGTGTTGTTTTATTTTTTAGCCATAATCAATACAGTGAAACTCTAAGACTGAGTTAACATCTTAGGACTTAGAAATAGAGAAAATCAAAAGAGAAGAAATTAAGGAGTAGAAGATGAATGTACATAACCCAATATATCAATATGCTGAATCCTATTTCTTACTAAGTAGTGATTTCAATCTCATACATACTGGAAACTTGAATACATTTTATTATCATAATAAAGTAAGTTATGGAGATTTGAGATATAAGAGCCATAAAGGAATCAGATTTGATAGTTCTTATTCAATTTCTGAAGCTTCATTAGAAGATATAATCACTAAATTGATAATTGAGACTTGAAAATACTAAGTTGGTTATGCATAAAAAAATTGATATACTATAACTTTAGGTGGCTACAATGATTCTAGTTAGCAGTGAGTAGGTGATTAAAGAAGTTGAAAGAGTTATCATAATATCATGGCCAAGATAAAAAAAAGGAAGATTTGTTTAATCAAGACCAAAAATCTATGTTGAAAGTACTATTAAGGGTCTTCCATATAATATTGATGGATGACATGGAAAATAAAAGGAGAAAGAAAGTAGAAGATTACACAAAGAAATTGGCATAGATTATAATAGTTATAAATAAAGTGAAAGTTTTAGTGAAGGTATTTTTAAGGATGTTAAATACAATGCTAATAAGGAGGCAATCTAAGACAATTTTTTTTTTGTTTCGTGAGAAATAATTTTTTTTTTGTTATTTGTTGTAGACGTAGCACACTTGACACATATACATAATTAAATTCCTCCACAAAAATGGTTTGAAGATTTAAAACTAGCTATCATTCTGACCAAATCAGATTTGAAACCATGATCATCATCATGTGCTATGTCATTCAAAAAACTGAAATCCATGACCTCCAACAAGTACCATGGCCTCCAACAAGTACCATGACTTTAAAAATATATATGCGAATTCGTGACCTTGCTTGGCTATTTAAATAAAGATGCATAGGGTCATGAAAACCCTAAACCCCCAAAGTATCTTTTCTCTCCTAAATTTCTTAAAAATTCTAAGCCACACACCTCGAACATTCAGTGAATATGTCATAGCAATTGAGAATATGTCATATAATAGAAAGATTATGCTAATGAGTTAGTAGGGATGTGACGTACAAAAATTATAATTATTCATTTAGATAGAGTTTTAGCCAAACATAGATACCAAAACTATTTGAGACTTACTAATCTACCTCCTAGGCTAAACATCTACAAAAGCTTATTGATTTCTAAAACACCAAAAGTTATGAAATCAATACATATTAGTCTTATTTCTACATCTATACATCATTATCAACTATCAAAATATATAAGAATATTTGATAATTTAAATACTGAATAATAAGCTATCATGCATAATAGAAATTACTAACCCTATAATTTCAAAATATTATGTAAAATTCTATCTTATCTTTTCAACTAGAATAACTATTAATTGAAAGTTGGTTGATTGAACTACATATACAATATCTATGAAAGTAATATATAAATGAAAGATCAACTTTACTACTTGTATGACTTATATAATTTTTGGACTGGTTGGATGAGAGAGCCTTCCCCAATGAGGGTTTCTAACAAAGTCATTGTAACAAACCTATAATTGTAATAATTGGGCATTATAACAAAATCACAACACCCCACATGGTATATTTTCCATTAAAGGAACTTGATCCATGCTAGTGAGCAAGCCACCTTCCTTTTCCATGTTGAGATGTTGTATATTATTTTCCTTGATGATGTGTTGTACTATAATTCTTCTTGTTGTATTGATGATATTTATTTTGTGTTGAAAAAAATGGAAAGATATTCATTGATTTAGGTTGAGTATACTTTTATTATGAGAATTTTTTTGACTCTCCATATATCAACTTTTTTGGGTGGTTAGGATTGTATTTATTAGTGTGTTTTTACATAATTATGCTTTTATTGAAGATATTCATAAACTTTATGTTTTAAGGGATTTTGATGAATATTAGTAAAATTTTAACTATTTGAGTGAAAATTAGTAGACTTGGTGGAGCAAAGGCTTAGAGGGGAGAGAAAAAAAATGATACATCATGACATTTCATATCATGACTTGAGTTCACTTTCCATTGTCATATCAAATATTTAGGATATTTTTTTGGTCATAATTCTACAAAACCAATAATGATAATCTTTGTACCTCACAACTGTATCACCGAGTTGATACAACATTGTCTTCATGTCTATGACATTATCCTAGAGTCATTGTAGATCTATCTCTAAAATATTTAATGGTTATAATATTATTTTCATGCCATGCCAACTATGTACCTCACTAGTATAATTAGTTGTGATAAAATCTAAAACTACAACTTATTCATTAAAGACTAAAAATACCATGTATTATGAGTCAGTATTATTTTCCACCATAATATTTTATTACAAAGAGTATTTACACTAGTCATAACATTTTTTAGTGCCACAATCTTGTGCTCTAGATAAAAATTACCAAAGTAATGGAAAATTTCAATGTCACAAAGTTGAGTTATAAAGAGTAAATATTTCAATCACGAACATTAGTAACTCCATGATATTTTATTCTAGAAAGAAATTATAATGAAGGTTGTCCTTCCTATTACTGAGATATTATGTTTTAGAGGAGATTTACCTTATTCATGATATTCATTTTCATTGTGACTTTGGTACCTAGAGAAGATTCGATGAGACATGAAGTCACTACCTCAATCAAGCATGAAGACTTACAATTTAATGAATCACATAGATGCCCCAAAGTATTTAAGTAATATTTAGAAGAAAACACAAAAATGAGAAGAAGGGAATTGAATTTTGAACCAAGAGCCACTACAAATCCTACGTGGTTTAATTCTAACCCTCAATTGGGTGCAAATTCAAGGAAAACATGGGAAACACTTGGTTGAGTTTAGGTTTTGACACTTAGATTCATATTTGGATTGCATTGGGAACCCTAGATTTTCATGAAATGCCCCTTAACTAGAGGTATCAAATGAGCCATGCCATACTGGCATGACCCCTTTTTTGGTGGCCTAGTGAAGGCACCATGCCATGTCAGGCCCGATCTAACATGGAAGTCATGTCGTGCCCATGTCAAAATCCATGCAATAAAGAGATGAAATAGTTGATTAGTACTTTAGATACATGGTTTCCATCTTAACGGCCATGATACTAAATATAGGGTAACTTCTAAACTTGCTAAACATGCAACTAATATTGCGTATGTATTTGAGTGTAATAGAAGTGGTGGGAGTGTACACAAGCAAACATATGTTTGTCATTACATAAAAAATCTTCAGGAATTTCATAAAAGAAATTATTGTATCTCATTTAGGGTTATCAATAATAAGTTTATTACTTTTACTATTGATATAATTGGATATTATGTATTCTTATTTAGACCCCACATACAAATAAAAATTACCAATCTTCTATTGTCTACTTGGCATCCTAAGATATTTTAGTGAGTTTTTTATTTTTTCTAATACAAGGAAAACAACCTTTATCCATGCTTATACTAGTAGGTTAATAATGTGACACATGTATCTAACATGAAAAATATCACCTAATGAGTTATCTCAAATGGTCTTAACAAACATATTAATAGCAACTTCATTATTATATGTATTATCAAATATGATTCTAAATATTTTATTATATCATATTTCCTAAATATCTTCATCATGCACTCATATATGGTAGAGGCATCATGAGGATGGAGAATGTTAAGAAATCCTAATTTTTTTATTATGTTTCTATGTAGAATCTACACAGTAGGTGGTGAGACATGTAAATAATGCATCATGATGACTAGTCTAGATATCAGATGTCATGAACATCATTCTACTATAATTTCTAAATACATTAATTATTAATTATTTTTCTAACTTATAATATTTAATTATGTTGTTCCTATGTAGAAAAAAAAATCCAATGATAAGCAGGCTAGAAGTAGGTCTGTATGATACTAAATATCCTACGATCCTCCAAAAATATAATTAGAAGACTCATAATTGTAATTAGTTTGGTCATGCCTTCTCTCCCTAAATCTTAGTGGTATATGAGCGAAATCAAAGAAGTTGAACTAGATCTAGCTTCAAATACCACACCACTCATGCTTAGTTGGGGTTGCCTTGGATCTAATGTACCATATTTTTTGGTGCATTAAGCAGTATGCCTTTTTAGGAGGTTCATGCCACCTATGCTCTGACATGTATATATTTTTTGATACCTATATAATTTTTATTTTTTATTATCTTAAAGTGAGTCCAAACAATATAGGTTCTTCTAGTTTTTTATTTGTTAGGCATTTTAGTTTGGGTCGAGACCATGGGAGAAAACTTGGTTATCAGCCTCAAATTTTTTCATAGGATTATCATTATTATTCATATATAAATCAATATTAATTTCATTATCATTATGTTCACTATTAGCTATTTATTATATTGTTTATTTATGTTTAAAAATAAGCAAAGTAATAGTCTAAAAATGGTAGTCACTTTGTATACTAAGAAGGCACTTGGTCATTTTCACACTAAGTTATCATTCAATTAATAAACAAACATAATATTGACCATATACTAGAGATATAACCTCAAACACAAAAAAGTGATCCAACCCTAGATTCTAAGTATCTTGTCAAAAACTCAAGTTTATTGACTCAATTTGAGCAGTATTTGATTTACCATTGATTGCTTGAACTACCAACTCAATCCCTATGAAATCAGATCTAGATTTATGTCTATTTTAATACTTTTATGACTCATATAATTGTGAGACTATGTTAGATGATAGAAAATTACCCAATAATATTTTGGGATCATGTTAATCCACAATAAGATTTATTACCCTCACAAAGTCACAACAAAGAATACGCATTCAAGATAATAGTAGCAATGGAGAGAACCAATGGAGTGTAGAAGAAGCTTTTCAACAACTTATTTCTCACCAAATCTTAGAAAATTATTAGATGCCAACATTGTTTAATAGCTATTCTAAGATCTAGATGAAATAGATACAAACACTTTATCTGGAGTTAAATTTTATTTCATAGCTATGATGCAATAACATTAGTATGATGAATAATTTTTAGAAGACCCGATTAGTCATGTCATGAATTTCTTGGAGTAGTGTAATACTATAAAGATGAATAGAATTAGCCTAGACACAATAAAGTCATGATTTTTATTATTTTTTTAAAAGATAAGGTAATGAGCTGGTTCAAATACTTTTCTAAAGGATCAATTGAGAGTTTAGATAAACATGTGAAAGCTTTTCTAACTTAGTTCTTTCTAGCTTAAATCATAGCACAACTGAGATGAGAGATAAGCTAGTTATGACCAAAGCAAAAGGAGATATTGTATGATGCTTGGGATTAATTCAAAGAACTATTAAAGAGATGCCAACAATATGGATTTGAATTATGATTCAAAGCCTAAATATTCTATAATAGTTTGAACTACTTCATAAGATGCATAATTGATACATCCTCACATGATTTTATCAATAATAAGTCACATGAAGAGACATATTTTTTTTATTTGAAAAATTAGCCAAAAAAAATACCAAACTCCAAAAAAAAGAGTAAATATAAAGAAATAATCTAGAGTATTGGGGTTGGATAGACTAATAGTGATAGAGAAAAAACTTGATGTAATTTTTAGTAAATTTGGTGCCCAATGATAACAAGTTAGCGTGGAAGAAATGATAGTTTTGTAATAGAAAGAAAATGCCAATCTCGGTCTAATTAATCTAGTAAATAATGCTAATATTCTGAAAATAAAGAGTATATTTTTAGACCCAAAAACACTACTCCTACCCATTATCATCCAACCATAAAAAATTACAAGAGTTTATCATATGTGAGCCGATGGAATATTCAATAAAACTTGGAATAATATTAAAAGAATATTGGAAATATCTTGATGTGATACTAAATGAAAGGAGCTTCAAGTTCTAATTACATACACCTGAAGAAAGCAGAAACCTATCATTGGAAAAGAGTATTCTTGTGCTGCTCAAGAAAAAAAAAGTGGAAGAATATTGCTTAAGAAAACTAAATGGAACTAATGAAAATAAAGTTATAACACATGAATACGGTGATGATAACTATTGAAAATCAAATTGGGTAAGTAACATTAATGATAAAGTAAAAAATCATTAATAGATTACCAAGTGATATCAAAATAAATCCAAAGAGATGCATCCATAATACTTAGAAGTTGTAAAGAATTAGAAGGAAAGAAAATAGAAGAGAAATCTACAGGAGAGGCTACTAAAAAATGAAGTTATGATTGACGATGTTGCAATATCTAATATCATTCCACCTAGTTATGCATCATCTAATGCTACAACAATTTCCAAAGTTGAGGAACTACTTGAACCCATCACCCAACTTATACCACCCATTATCATGCATGAAGAATTAGAATTTGAGGAGGAGATACAGATGAACCTAAGTAATGAATAGAAGGACAATGTACCAAATAAATATTATGTAGATGATAAACAAAGAAAATATTGGATGAGAAATTTGATTGATTCTTTAATATATTTAGAATGTTAGAAGTCAATATATCATTTGTTGAAGCTTTATAAAATGGGGAGCATTACTAAGAAGTGCATTATAATTATTCAGAGTAAACTTTCGAGAAAGCTCAAAAATCAAAGAAATTTTATAATTTCAAATGTTATTGGGGAGCACACATTCTAAAAAGTATTATGTGATATTTGTCCAAGTATCAACTTGATACCATTATCCATAAAAGAAAGGTAGAATCTTGGTGATAAAACTTTAACTTCTATTTTGCTATAGATAGCAAGCCGAGCAATCAAGTTTTTGAGGGGAGATTATAGAGGATGTTCTAGTTAAGGTTAGAAAAATTTATACAATTTTTGTTGATCTTATAGTATTGGATATGGAAGAAGACTCATATGCTTTAATAATCTTGGGATGACCATTCTTGAAAATTGGACAAGCATTGATTGATGTAAAGAATGCAAAATGTATACTTTGTGTGGGAAAAGAAGTAACGTTCAACCTATATAAAATCTTACACATTCCAAATGTTGAAGAGGAAAACTACTAGAGAATAGATAATTATATATGCATAACAAAAAAATAGGATGCGAAATTCAAATGAAATGATTTCCTAGATAATTGTTGGCCTAAAGAAAAAAAATAAGTTGAAGAATCATAAGTAATTCTAGAATAAGAAAAAGTTGTAGTAGGTTTTGATGATGAAACTCATTTTGATACCATGACATTTTTCAAAGTCTTGATAAAAATATAACCAAGTACAAGTTACTATGAATTTGCAAAAGATATGGTTGATACCACTAAATTTTCATGTGGAGAACTCAAAAAAGAATCATTGAGTGAACTCTTGAGATTGTAGCAAATTATAAGAGAAAACAAGTCCTTTTCTGATTGACAATGTACTAGGAGACAAGAAGAAGTAGAGACCATTATTCATAACAATCAAAAATAAAAAGGAGCTGAGGTTGCTATGCAGAAGGAAGTCACAACTACAAAAATGTGATCACTAAAATAAGAAGTCATGGTAGGAGAAGCCATGACAATTGTGAAAGAAAATATACTTGATGATGCTACAAATTTGATAGGGTGATGATAGCAGAAGAACCTCAAAAATATGCACGAATCTTGAATCTAGATGGACTAATTTTGAAAGTATTGCTGAGCCACCATCACTATGCTTTTATAGGGGACAAGAAGACAACTAATTAACATTCCATTAGTGCTAATTGAAATGATGGAGGAGAACATAATGAAAAATATATCATTTGGTTTGTGCAATGATTATGCTACTTTCTAGAGGTATATGAATGTCATCTTTACCTATCTCAATAAAGAAATTATGGAGATATTTATTAATACTTTTTTTGTTTATTGAGATTCTTTTGAAGGATATTTACTAAACTTGGAAATTGTTTTGAAACAATGTAAAGAGAAGAATTTTATTCTTAACTGGAAAAAAATATTATTTCATGGTGAAAGAGAGAATTTTGTTGGGGGTAGTCTTTCTTTGCTCGAGGGCTAGAGGTGGACAACGTGAAAGTTTGATATTGAAAATCCACCTTAGACTATAATGTTCAAGGGTGTGCATAGTTTTTTTTGGACATGTTAAATTATATCTAAGATTTATCAACAACTTCTCAATGATGGCAAAATCATTATGCACATTATTGGAAAAAGAAGTAGTTTCAACTTTGAAAAAGAATGTGTCAAAGCATTTGAAAAGTTAAAGAGGAAATTGGAAAGACCTATTTTAATAGTACCATAATGGGGGGGTATAAAAGTATTTGGAGCAGTACTAGGATAGAAGTGATATTTGCTACAACTACTGAATGAAACCCACGTAATTTATCCAACTACTGAAAAAGAGATATTGGTTGTGATATTTGCTAGTGATAAATTTATACCATACATTCTCGGAGCAAAGTTGGTGATTTATATGAATCACACAACCATGTGGTACTTAATGGAAAAAAAAATTGAGACTAATAAGATAATTTATCTTGCTCTAAGAATTTAATATAGAGGTGATACTTGGGTGATTATGGAGGTGAAGTTAAAATTTTAGATAATTTCTTAAATGAGCAATTATTTTCATTGAAAACCCAATTTCTTTAGTACGTAGATTTTGTATTTATTTTGGCATGTGATTCCCTTCCTCTTCTAACATTCAACTATAAAAAAAAGTTTTAGCTTGAGGTAAGAAATTATCTATGGGATGATCCACTTTTATTCAAAAGATGTGCGGATCAGATCATAATAAGATGTATATCAGAAGACTAATAAATAGAAATTAATTTCAAATGTCACTTTTCCCCTTATGAAGGGCATTTTAGAGGTAATATTACCCAAATAATATTATAATCTATATATTTTTGGCAATCATTAATCATGGATTTCCATAATATGGCGTGAAAATGTGGCGTATGGGGAAATTTATGATGTATGAAGAATAGACTTCATGGGGCTATACCCTTCCTCCATCGAGAAATAATATATATTATTAATAGTTGATTACATGTCCAAAAGGGTTATTAGTGAAAAAAAAAGAAATAATGTCAAGAAAGTTGTGAGTTTCCTATGTAATAATATTTGTATGCATTTTGGCACCCCTCAATGAATCATAAGTGATGAAAAAAACCATTTTTGTAATAAATTACTTAGTGCTTACTTGGATAAGCATGAAATATGGCATAAATGGACTTCCATATTATCCATAAACAAATGGGCATACTTATATCTCAAGCAAGGAGATCAATAATATATTAAAAAGAAATAGTCAAACAATCAAGAAAAGATTTGTTTCAATGATTGGAGGAACTATTATGGGCATAAAGAATGACATTCGAAACATCTCTAGAAATAATTATATATACACATATGTTTGGAAAAGATTGTAATTCACTAGTTGAACTTGAATATCGAACATGAGGGGCACTAAAAAAATGAACTATAATGTGAAGGATATGAAGGAAAACAAGTTCTTTAGATGTGTGAAATGTATGAATTGAGGAATAATGTCTATGATGAAGGCATGTCACTTCTATTAGATTTTAGGTTTTGTATGTATTTTCTTCTTCATATCTAATATGCTTGTCTTGATATGGACAGATAATAACAATATACTCATGTCAATTGGTCCACACTTTATAGGGGACCTAAAATGTATCATTTATTAATCAATTACCAAATATAATTGAGGGTTGATGTATAGTTTGGTTGTTCAACTGAATTCCTAACAATATAATGATAATGGAGTTGTAAAATAAGCTTAGTCGAGTCATTGTCCAAACTATTTTTTTTACTAAGGATTCCTCTAAATTTAATTTATCCAAACATTGTTTGGATGTTAATGGGATAAGTAATTTGAATTCTCTCTATTAATATGGTATCTTACTAGTAAAGATAGTATTTATTTGTAAGTATAGAATTATGACAATAGCTTCTTGTTGATGTCAACACATTGACCCATGCTACATATGGTGACTAGTCTTCATTATTCTCTAAAAAAAAAGATTAAGGAAGCTCTACTAGTTATTGGTCCTTGGAAAAAAAAATTTTATGGTTGTTACATCTCTGTTTGTAGCCTAGTGTTCAATCAAGATATTAGGCATTTATTTTGGTCATTTTAAGCCTATGTTTCTTTACATGTCTTTTTTGATCTTATTACTTGCATGATGCATACAAAAGAAGATATGACACCGAGCAATGTGGGTGGAAAAAAATAGCTCTAGATAAGCTAAAGAAGTTGTACCATACCAACAATATAAAGTGATGACACCATATCCCTCTCTCATTGGATAATTTGGATGTGGTATTAGCAAGCCCCTCACTATTTGTTGTCACCATAATGTCCTTGCTATCTCCACACAAAAGTGTGGTGCGAAATTTTTTTTTTTTTTTGGAGAATATGATCAATTTATATTTGACCAAAGTCTATAAGAGTATTAACAAACAAATGAAGGGTTCATAAAATTTGCTTTTTTTACGTAAAATGGAGAAAGTCTCAAGATGAGAGAAAAAAGTGGTCTTTCAGCACAGTCACTAACTTTGTTACATATGTAAAATTGGGCAACTAATATTTGGATTAAATCTTACCTACTATTAGAGAATTAAGAAATAAAAGGTTTGGATGATATTCCTCATATAATAATGTGAAACAGAACAAACTACTAATAATAAAAACAAGAGCCCTTATCAACCAAATTCTACCATGATGACTCAAGCTTATATGTTACATGAGTTTAAGCCTTCTCAGCAAGAGTTAATAGGCTTGTTGAATTGATTTATCTATCCATGGAGAAGATACAAAAAGTGTCATATTTAGTAGGATGATTGACGTAATTGATCTCGAGCGCTACCTCCATGTTGATTATTTGGTAGATATGTCACATCATTTGATAGTTCCCTCTTCAAGTGAGATTAAGAGGGTACTCTCACTTTGGCGAATAAATTATATACTAGATGTTTCTATCTTAAATATGTGAGAGTTTCATCCTTTATAGGATGATGCATCTCCAGGCACTTAATGAAAATACCATCCTTCCATATTTTAGTATTTTCATTGATGTCTCATAGATGAGTACCTAAAGATCATAAATTTATGCAGAATCAACATTTTAGCAAGACTATTGAATTGATAAGGATGCTAATTTAAACCCCTTCTCTAAAATATTTTTTTGGATTACCTTCATGTTCTATATGTGTAGGTAATTATTGCTATTGGTAGTATAGTATATCAACTCATAAAAGTTTTTTTAGTTGGGAGATGCTAATATTTTCAACCATCTCCAATCAATTAAAGCGGGTAGAAAAACTATAGACCAGAGAGAAGGCCTTGGAAGATGCAAAGATAATAACTAATGTAGAGAAATCTCATGATATTACTTTAGCTAAAATAAAGTAGGCCATGTTGACTACAAATTTTATTATGGATGCTACATACCAAACATAGAAATCATGTCATATTAAAATAAATTCTGGTAGAAACTAAAGGAGCTTCATTCCAAATAGGGGATGAATTATTTTCCCATTTAAAATCATTGGAAAACATTTAAATGCATAGTACTGATTCAAAACAGAAGATAGTATAACTCCAAGTTGAGTTTACTAATGGTTCAAAGCAAAACATTTAGTATTAGTATGATATTTTCATATTTCACCATCGAAACAACAAGAAAAAATTTGAGGTCTTGGGCAACATGTTGAGTTCAGACTTTGGATCAACCATTTTCATTTGAGTTTTTTTATTAATTCTATAAGTCATGACGAGAGTGAGATGTTAGTAACCTATACTTGAGAGGATCTTGAAGAGAGCAAGTCCTTCGACAAAAATAATTGACATGGAATTCATAGCTTGAGAGAAGTGCGAGGCACATCTAATAATTGAAGACAATGTTCCCCCTTCTATTTAAAAATCTTGCTCTCATGTAATTAATAAATAATCTCTGATTACTCATTTATTTTGGAAGTATGACTTTTTTTTTCAATAATAATTCATTGTCTCACTCATCCACATTAGAAAAAATTTTAGAATTTCATCTTCACTTTTTTACATGTAGGCCAGCTTCTAGAGTTCTAGTTAGGTTGGAAGTACCCAACTCCATTTTTTAGCAATTAGAAAGTTTGAATATAAGTTTTCACATGGGTGAATGCATGTGAGTTGGGATAAATATAATTTTTATTTGATTAGTTGCATACCATTTAGCCTAAATATAATATTTCATTATGTCACCTAGATACCAATTATGCTAGATATCGTTTATTTTTTGTCAATGAACCACAACTAGCTTGAGTATATTATTTTGTTTGGTCATTTACATGTTCGTTAGAGTAAATACAATTTTTATAAAGTTAGGTGCATGCTAGAAATCTTAAATGCAATATGTTTTTTTTTTGTTTTTTAGAGGCTAATTAGCCTAGATAAAGTTTTTATGTAGTCAATTATATTATAGTAAGTCTGAATATATTATTTATTTAGTTGGTTCCATGCCAATTAACTTAAATTATATTATAGTAAGTATAAATGTAGTTTTTGTTTGGTCAGCTACATCTAATATGCTTACATACAATGTTTCATTTGGCTAACTACGTGAAAGTTGACATATATATATTTTTTATTCAGTTGATTTCATGTCAATATGCTTGAATGGTATTTTATTTGGTTGGTTGTGTGTGGATAGCCAATTTGTATTTTTTATTTGGTTGATTTCATGTCGGTAAACTCAAATATAATATTTTATTTGATCAGTTGTGTATCAATTAACTTAGATATAGTCTTTATATAACATATAATAGTGTATCAAAATTTTAAAGAGAGTAGCTTACAACATTGTAATTCACCAACTAATAATCCTTGTGTAAATGAGTTATGTTCTATCCTACTAATTATGTCCAAGTGATCACTTTGACTACATATGATCCAATTGTGCCTAATTTAGCTAGCACACATGAATCTTCCCAATTGACTTGAATTTTTTTGCATGTTGGGGCCTGACATTTTCAAAGATGTATTTTGAGACGAAGTCTCTAGGAAAGTGTGTACTTGCTATGTTTATTTTTAAAATTGATAAAAATCCATTTAAAATATAGTAGCATCATAAGATTTGTCAATCTAGTCATCCCCAGCTAAGCAAGAGTGATTGACTTATTTAGAGTAGTCTGGTTGGATGCAAAGCATTTATATTTCTAAGGGTAGAATTGCCTCCTTTCCACATGTCTTGGAAAAAGGACACATTTCAGACAACCTCCAATAGTTAGTTTTGTGGTATGCCCAATAGAATCCTCATAGTTCCTTTACCCATTTTTGTCTTGTCCTTCAAGCCATTTTAATAATATCATAGTTAAACACTTACTACATGCTTCCTCCTAATCATTATCCTATGAGTGATGTGGCATAAGATGATTTTTAATATTTAGTTCTAAGAAGATGTGCAAAAACATAATGCTAACAAATTGCAACTCAATGTCAATTATGATCAAATGGTGTATCCTAATTCGGAAAATAATATTCTTCCATTTGAAGTTGATAATCTTTTTTGTTAATGAAGGAATAAGCATCTACTTCCACAACTTTGAAGTAATCAACAATAATAACTACTTATGGATGGGCGCTATTAGCAAGTCGCTTGCATACTTCCTCCATTTTATCAACAACCATGAATTAGATATGAGAATTAAAGTTTGAAATGGAAGTTATATATTCATGCTTATTTATAGCAACAATCTCAATTTATAGCATGAAAAACTACATTAGCCTTGATAGTTAGCTAATAGTAGTTTGTGGGATGTGCATTACAGGATAGTGCGTGTCCACCTTGGTCATTTCTACAAATCCAATTGTGTAACTCAAAAAGTGTATAATGGAACTATTGAGCATGTAAGTATTTTAGATAGGGCTTAAATAATGACCACGTGTATAGTTACCCATTGATGATAGAGAATCAAACCGCTTTGATTAATACTCTATGGGTTTCTTGAACTTTAGATGATAGTGTATCCATGCTTTGAGTATTTGATTATTGAAGACATCTAATCACATTTGATACTTTTGATATTGAGTGATTATATAATTTGATAGATGGGTGTGATTGGTAGCAAATATGCAATATTATTGTTTTCAAAAAGGCGGTGTTGGTCGCCTTATACAAAGGCATTTCCTTGCTCAGTCATTAAAAAGGTGAAAATAATTCCTTATCAATACTAGATATTCATACATATAGTCATATTTTCACAAATTGTTTTCATATATATATAAACAAACTAATTTGGAATCAATAAATATTTGTTGCCAGACATTTCACCTTTCAAATGCTGGCCATGATGGCTTCATATTCTGCTTAAATGTTAGACACCAATAAGTCTAGATGAATGCCTTGCTCTACCTTCTTTGTGTCTGAATCTAGAATTTTAATGCTACTTATTGTCCAACCAAATGGGATGATCTATTGATATGGAATAGTCCTGAGGGTTGTTCTTTTTGTGTGACCTTGCTAGGAATTCTATTAGTTCATGTCTTTGAATGCTAGGTGAGGCTAATATGATATGCCATAATTACTGAACTTAAATAATGATCAAATCATTCTTTTAAATAGATTCAATTAGTAAAATGTAGTTTTAGGTGGGCCTAAAAATATGTGGAATAATGAAAATATTAGTGGAATGATAGTAAATACTAATATTGGGCGTGCCTAAAAATATGGATGAAGCCTCTTCAAAATAATGCGAATGGTCAAAACTATTTGTGTAGGTGAGTATATTAGTTCTTTAGGCCTACTAGTATTTTCTTACATAAAAACTAGTTTCTACCACTTCTCAAGGCCTTCCCTAAATAGATTAACATTTACAATCATATTTGATACCTTCAATTAGATGTTTAGTGGCTTTCCTATAGACATGCTACTAAGAACAGGTAGTTCAATTAGACAAAATTTGATGCCTTCCAATAATTTGATTCATTGGAAATTTCACCTTAATTTTTTAATATTTCATAAAGCATCAAAGATAAGATGGAGTTGGTTTGTTTAACTTAAGATGAATCTTCTATTGGAAACCAGATAATTAATTAACTATTATATATATTTTTTGGTTGCATGATGTGGGGCATTCCATTGAAACCTTACTCTAAGTAAAATTAGCCTTGATTCCACTCTGGTTGACCATATACCTAATTTTTTTTGAAATAATATAAAATGTGTATTTTAAGGTAACTATTTTATTCTTCAACACAAATGACATCACATCATAATAAGAACTCTCATGTGGTATGATGAATGTGATCCTTTTGCTATTATATAAATATATTATGATTTGTTTATCAATACAAAATGCATTCATAAAAGTAGGTAGACAATGAATGATAATAACATCCACTTTTGGAAATGTCTGAGGTAATAGAAAAAGAAAGCTATCCTTTGGGTAGGGAACTAATATATCTATCTTACCTCATGAATGAATCAAATTTCTTAAATATAGTTGATTTTGTCTTATATGATTTGTTGATGTTCTAAATTTAAAATATTTGTTCTTTTTCCAGACTAGCAAGGCATCAAAAAATAAGGTGAGCTCATGGAAAGGCACCAAAAATCTCTTACTAGCATATCTAAATATTGTTGAGAAAATGCATATATTTTGCCACTAAAGAATTGTTAAAAGTTATTGACATTTAAAAATCTCATGACAAGATTATGGTATGCTTTATATATAAACATTGCCTATAGTAGTAATCTTCTCTAGTTCATTTGCTTTTTAATTCTTCATGAGCCAAATATCTAACATTATAGGTCATATAGTTTAGACATTTTTAGCCTCCTAGAGGAAGCCTTGAACTATAAGTTAGGCTTTATGATGGCCCTATTAAATCTATCATGAAATATAAAGATTATTCTATTATTTTTTTTCTAAAAAGTAGTTACTAGCAATGTTATAATTTTCTTTGACACCTCATATATGATAAATTTTGATTTTTATCAAAAATGCCACCATTGATTTTCATCTCAACATTGTTTATATATAATGAGATACAAAATTTAAATTTTTTTCATTATTCAATATTAGGAATCTAATTATTCAAACATAGTATTTGCTTGATGCCATGAATCATGAGTCATTTATTTGTTGTAATTTTTGGTTCTAGAATTCTTTCAATCTTCTTAGTTAGATTAGTCTTCTTCCATACAAAAAAAATCCAGAAGAGCATGGCTAGCTGGCCACATTGGTAATAAAAATATAATTAAGAATTATTTACTTAACTCTCTGTGTTTAGGTTTTTAAAGTTGGAGAATGACTCTGATAATATATTCTTATGATGTGATTCTTTTATCACTAACACCCAAGAAATATTTTTTAATTAAATGTCATATATTGGCCTTGTTGAATCTTTATTATAGTGATGCTCCATTTTTACAAAAGCATTATATTTAATATTCTATCTTGATTAGAACCAACAAATTGGAATGTACCTATTTGAAATTTTGGCCAGACTAGTTTTTCATCAAGGATTAGTAGACAAGATCTCTTATTGTGGATTTTCTTGAATGGAAAAGAATAACATGGGAACATAGTTCTTATTGAATGACAACCCTTTTAAAGTGATGTCATTTACTATATTTCAACATTAAATTCTTGTCTTTCTTGTATGTTGAGTGGAAATTAGTTATTCTTGATGGAAGAAAAAAAAATATAGACCCTCTTTCCAGAATAAAATTGTAAGAAATTTAGATCTTTTTGACATGTGTATACAAAGACAAGGAATGACATGCTTAGGATATAATCCTTCATGATATGACATACAATATTCAAAGAGCTTCTACACTAGTTTACTCTCAACAATGTTTTTTTTCAAAAAATCTATACATTCTTAGCGTGATGAAGATTTAGCAAAGTCAAGGGCATGAAAAAATTTCCACCCATTTACCAAACCTTATGAGTGAGTATACTAAGTTATATGCTTCTTCTAGTCATTGAATGGTTCTTATTAATGAAGTAAAATTTTATGTTTCCTATAACATTCCACTTGAACTAAGAGTTATAATTTTTTGATGACCCTACTAAATATATTAGAAAATGTAGATACTGAGCTATTTGCTTTATGCAGAAGTAGTAGTTCATAGCAAATTAAAATTTTTATGCCCCCAATTTTTGGAATATTTTAAATTTTGAAATGTGTCAACTTTTTTTATTCATCCCAATGTTAATTATTCATGATGGAAAGGACTATTGTGAATTTACTATATGGGTAGGATATTATTCTAGAAGATGTTATTATTTTTCTATACTTTTAAACTTGTGACTAGAAGTGGAAACTAATTGATAACATTGGGATGAATAAAAACAAAGGTAAAAGGAGTTAATTTGACTATATATCATTGGAATTAGGCTATTTGGATTGTTGGACCTCTATTTGGAATGCAATATTCCCCCGAAATTTCATGTCTATAAAGACATCCTAATATTTTTTATTTTTCCATTGGATGTGCATGATTATAATTTTTATTAGGATTTGATTCATATTTCTAAAATTGGAACAAGAATTCAATGTCATGACACTAAATATGAAGTTGTGACATGAACAAATAATAATATATCTTGTGTTGTTGTGTCTAGAAGTATTATGTATTCGAGTCATGACCATATTTTTTGGTATCATGATATGAATGGAGTCGTAACATGATTTATATCGTTGCTAAAACCACCATATGTGTGGATTAGAGCATATCATATCATTGCTAAAAGGATTTATATCGTTGCTAAAACCACCATATGATTGCTAACATTTAGTATCAAGGACATGATTTAATATAGAGTCTGGACAAGATATATGTGTGGATTAGTGCATGGCACGTTTGATGATATCTAGAATTGAAGCTGATAAGTTTATGGGGAATGATGTTGAGTTATAAAAGCTAAAGATAGAAGATATACTTGTTGTTAGAAATTATTGGTCCATGATTGTAGTCAGAAACCAATAGTGAATGATCCGAAATTAGAGATATTATCTATGAATATTATCAATAGGATAAGGTAGATTAAAGAGCATGAGACTTTTTCCAACTATGATTGGTAGAAAAGGTTTTGATGATTATTTCTAAATAGAGAATGATCAATAATTTGTGAAGGAAACTTGAGAAATACTATAAGAGCAAGTCATCGATCAACAAACTATTCATGAGCAATAAGCTTTGCAAGTTGCACATCAAGAAGGTTGACATTACCCTCATATCTATATTAATTTCATACATTAATAAGTCAAATATTATTCGACAATGAAACTACTAATTTTTTATATGTATTTCCTATTATTTTCATGATATGATTATAATGAATTTGAGCTTTAAAAATAATTTCACTGAATAATAATTTTTATGGAATTGGATGAATAGTAGTGAAATCAGATATAAATGATAGACTAGGTGGAATACTAAAATGGAGGGAAGAATAATATGGGAAATTTATGACTTGTTTACACTAGCACAAGCTTGTTGAGATGTTATGACAACCTTTCTTAGCTGCGACTCTACAAACAAGTCATGACACAATATTTGTATGCTACAACTCAACCACATTATTGTCATATTATTTTACTATGCAATATATTCATTATGACCATAACATTATCTTTGTGTTCAAGCCACATTAGTTCTAAAACACACATTTTATTTTATAGTTATTTTTACGTCATAGCAACAAGTGCCAAATGGGTACTAGAAGTCATGATATTTTCTAGTATCATGACATATTCATTATATAGGCAAAAATCATATAATAATAAGTAATTTTTAGTTATGACATTCTTTGCTATCATAACAATTTGTTCCAAAAAGAAATCTCCTCGATATGTTATTCTTTGCCATTGTGACCATGTGATTAAGAGAAGAACCGACTCAATTGTGACATTCTTGTTGCCATGATTTTGTGTTCCAAAAAAGAATTACCTTAGTCATGATATTCTTTACTTTTATGACCATGTCTTCTAGTAAAAGAATTATCATTGTAAACTGAGATAATTCTATTACTAGTTGGATGAATAATTTTTTTTGTTAAATAGTTTATTTTGTGTTTGTGGTTTATTTTGTTTTTTTCTTTTTTCTAGCCATAATAATTTATGAATAAAATATCTGAGATTGAGGCAACACCTCTGGAACTAGAAATTAAGAGAATAAAAAGATACATAATGAGATATAGATTTGAGAGAGCAAATACTAAGTATTATAAAAACAATTAGAATAAACAAGGGTGTATAAAACAACTTATTCAATAGTTCATTCCTCATAGGAACTTTGGAGATTATTAGACATCAACATTGATATATATCTTCTATTGGATATAGATGCAACAAATATATACAAATCATTTTGAGTTGAGGCCAAGCTTTATAGTCATCATACAATAATATCAGTATGATAAAAAATTATGTTGTAGTAGCCAAATACCTCACTAGTACTAAAAGTGATGACATTCTTCAATATCATTATTTTTTCTTTCTAGAACCATAAATACTAAGAAAAAAATAATTATGATTCTTCAATGTGATGAATTTTGGATATAAAGAGTTACAAAAAGTATTTATTCAAACCATGACCATTTCTAGAGCTACAACTTTTTTATCTAGAAAAAAAGACAAATGTCATAGTCATTCCAAGCATTGTGACTTTGGGTTATAAAAATAAAATACATGAGTTACGATCAATTCTAGTCTCATGATTTCATGTTAAAGAGAGTAAATATAGAGGTGTCAAACAGGTCATACCAGACTAGTCCGGCACGGTTTTAGGCCACCTAACCAAGCTACCGTGCTGGACCAAGCATAGTTCTGTGGAGGTCAAGCCAGCACGGGCCTGCGGAACGAAATATGTTGGGTTCAGCCTGGTTCAGCCTGGTTCAGCCTGGTTTGGGTCAAGCCAAAACCCTAATTTTAAGAAAAAAATTAGGGTTTTGGCGGCGCACCATCATGCAGCCATGCGTCTTCACCCTTTTAGGGCTCGGCAAGCCTCGCCTGTCGGGCATTGGCTCAAGGTGACCATGCTCGGTGCATTTTTTCACACATGATGTGCTGATGTGCCAGGCATGTCATGGCGTGCCTGGCCGGCACGTGGGCTGAAAACTTCGGCCCAGCATGGCACGACTCGTGCTGTAGGTTTGCCCGGCACGGGCCCAGGCATGGCACTATAGTGTGTCATGCCGGCCCATACATGGTTGAACCAAGTCCTGCCTAGTGCTGGGCCGACCAGCCCGGCCTATTTGACACCTGTAAGTATAAGCATGAGTTATGATCATTCCCAATATAAAATAAATGCATTAGCTACAACCATTCTCAGTGCCGTGACAATCTAATAAAAAAAACAAAGATTCAACTATCTAAGTGTTGGCAAATTTTTGTTATAGAGAGGCAAAGCTAAAACCATAGTCAATCCCCAACACTATGACTTTATACTTGAAAATGCATCTAGACACCCTAGGAGAGATCAATGAGCAAGGATGTGATATAAGACACAAATTTAAACCCTAAAGGGGCATGAATTCTGGTTATCACTTGAGGGAAAATTCGAGGAGCACTAAATGAAAATTGCGTGTTTAGGGTATTAAATCCTAGATTCTTTTGAGAACTTTTATTAGGAACCCAAAATGCTCATGAGATAAATTTTGAATTATCTCATATAAATTCCTCTCTAAATTTAGGCTAAATTGAAGTATATGGTTATTGTTTTTTGTTATGTATGATGGATATATAATTGATAAATTTTTTTTTGGTTTGTGTTGTGGTTTAATTATTGATTGATATGGTATTTATTTAGAACTAAAAATAGAGTTTTACTATTTGCATGTTTATATGTGTTATAATGGTGGATGATGATAGGTAAGTCTAAAGGCATGCTTATGAATGATAGTAAGAAGGATATGACAACCCTTCCGATCATGATGCATTAGATAAACATATATGTCAATACCCAAAATTAAGATATATTTAATCATTATGAGCATGATGCTAATGAAGCCAAAATCATGAACACTTTTATAAGTCTATCCATTATGTATATCTTAGATGAATTGATACTTAATTGATATGAGAGTTTTATAAAATATTTTTTAAGGGTTTCACCTTTAGTGTGTGAGTCATATGTCATCATGATAGATGATAATAGATAAGCCAAGAGATACATGCTAGTAGAGTTGACTTTTAATTTAGTGACAACCCTATGATTTACGTTCTATCATATGACTGCTATTGATGAAATGTGAATGCATGAATATGTTAATTAATTTGAGTATGTCTCTTATAAAACTAAAAATATAAATATGATTAATACCACACTAGTTCACATTTTTATGATATATGAGATTAGAGAATATTAATGCATATATGAGGCAACCATTAAGAGTAATTGATGAGTTACCTAAAATGTATGAATTTGTCAATGACCCCTAAAATCTAAGAGTTGTTCCAAAAAAAAACTCAAGTTTATTTTTCTGACTAGATCAATAGTTGACTAACTATTAGTTGATCAAACTACATACACAATTCCCATTGTATCGATATCTAGATGAAGATATACTTTATCACTTGTGTGACTTATATACATGCAGAACTAATTTGTGTCACTTGCCCAATGAACTTTTAAATATTATCTAATTCTAAAAATTAGGCATTAATCTTGATGATTAATAAGTCATAGAATACACTCATGATATTGAATATGAATGATAGGTTTTCTATTCTTACCTCATGAGATTAACTTATATAAAGAAATCTTAGATTTATGTAAGTTTACTTGAAACAAGTATGATACTTTTGAAGTTGAAAGCACTAATGAATATATGACCAATCTATTATGCATATATTCTAGAAGAATTGGCCTTCAAATAATATAGAAGTTATTTAAATATTTTACCTACGAGTTTTACCATAGTATGAGATTTATGTGTTAGCTATTGTTAATATTTTAGATCAGATACGAGACACAAACAAGGAAGTATGTTTTAAAAAGTGGTGATAGCTCCATGATCATTTTGTATATGGCTTACATAAGTAAAATTATTAGAGAGATGTATGTTAATTGATATGAATATGATACTTAACTAAAAGATCAAACACAAATACACTACAAGAAAAATTACATATAACTAGTGATAATTCCCTAGCTAAATGAGCATTTTTCATAGCAAAATGAAGATATAGCAATGAATTAATGACGGATCATTTTCCTATCTAATGTGTTGGTTGCTAATATTTAACGAGGGAAAGAGTCCCTAGCTAAATTTTTAGTGACGAAAAAATCTCTGACTAAAAAAAATATTTTTGCTAGCTAAATTAGCAAGCTAAATAAGATTTTCCGTCGCTAAACAGATATAACAATGGAAGCATGCCCAAGCTAAAGTGCTCGTCACTAAATATTAGCGACGAAAATAGTCCCTAACTAAATAAAATTAGCGACGGAAAAAATCACTTGCTAAAATAAAGAAATCCCCAGCTAAATTAGCTAGGGAATTTTCCCTAGCTAATTTAGCAGGGGAATCTTCCCTTCCTAATTTAGCAAGGGAATTTTCCCTAGTTAATTTAGCTAGGGAAAATCTGCTAAATTAGCTAGGGAATTTTCCCTAGCTATTTTAATTTCAAAACAATTTTAGAATTAATTTTATTTTAAAATTTTTTAATTAAATAATTTAATATTTTTATATCAAATTGAATAAAGAAAGAAACTATAAATGTAATTTATAATAAACAAAAAATAAAATCATTTAATAACTTATTATAATTCAATGTTTTACATAATTAAAACAAAAAAATAACAAAATTTTATTACATCTTATGCATCAATATATCTACCGATAGTGCATAAAATATAATCTATCCATTCACTGACGTTGCTTTCTCTACCTCTACTCCTCCGATCACCATATTTCTACTGCGACAAAGCTGTCCGAGTCATAATATGTCATGTTTAGCGAAAAATCTCATCACTTATACAAGCTTTATATGGGAAACAATGCGGTATCATATTCGCAAGATATTTAACCACTAAGTCAAATCAAAATAAAAAAAAGTTATGTTTTGATAAAAATATAATACAGTAGTATATATGTAAATATATACTAGCATTTCATACGTACATATATTACTACAAGATAAAAACTATAGTATTATGTGTACATATAAACTAGGTACAAATATTCTCAGTATACATGTACATAAAATATTGTAGTATTATATGTACGTATATACTGACTTTATACGTACGTATATACCACATTTGTTACTGTTGCTACTACTCCCCCTGCCATTGCCACTCCTATCGCTACTACCACTGTCATTGACACTACCACTGCCAATGCCGCTGCTGTCGGTGATGTCGCTGCTACTACCGCTACCGGTGCTGCCGATGATGTCGCCGCTGCTACCACTATCGCTACTGCTGCTGCCGGTCCTACTGGTGATGCCGCTGCTGGTGCCGCTGCCACTACTGACAATGTTGCCACTGCAGCCACCACTATCAGTGCTACCGCTACTACTGGTGCTGCCACTTCTGCCATCGATGCCGCCACTGATTCCGCTGACTCTATTGACTCCGCTGACTCCGCTGCCGCCGTCGCTGCCTCTGCCGCCGATGCTACCACCACCACTGCCATTGTCACTATCGCCGCTGCCATTGCCACTGTCACCGCTGCCATTGCTGCCATCGCCACTGTCGTCGCTACCGCTGCCGCCATTGCCGCTGCCGCCATCATCACTGCCGCCATTGCCATTGTTGTCGCTACTCCAGTCGCTGCTACTGTTGCCATCACCACTACATCTACCACCGCCGTAGCCGCCGCCGCCACTGCCACTGCCGCTGCCGCTTCCTTTGCTATCGCCGTTGCCTTCACTGCCTCTGTTGATGCCGTTGCCATTGCCTTTTCTATCACCGTTGCCTTCGCTGCCTCTGTTGATGCTGCTGCCATTGCCTTTGCTGCTGCCATCGCTGCTGCCTTTGCTGTCACCATTACCTTCACAGCCTTTGGTGCTGATGCCGCCACTGCCTTCGCTGCCACCGCCACCGCCGCCACCTCTGCTGCCGCCGCCACTGATGCCTCCGCCGCCGCCACCACCGCTACCTCTGCTATCGCCGCCTCTGCTATCGCTGCCACCGCTGCCTCCACTGTCATCGTTGCCACTGCTGCCTCGGTCGTTGCCTCCGCTGTTGCCACCTCCACTGCCACAGTTGATGCCACCACTGCCACTACCACCTCCATTGCTACCGCCGTTGTCTTCCTTGCTACCGCCACTGCCTCCGCCGCCAACGCTACCTCCACTGCCTCCACCGCTGCTGCTACTACCGCCGCCACCTCCACCACTGCCACCGCTGTCGCCGCTGCCTTTGTTGCTGCCACTGATGTCACTGTTGCCTTTGTTGCTGCCACTGATGTCACCGCTACCTCTGCTAGTGCCACTGTCACCGCTGCCACAGCTGCAATAGCTGCCACTGCCACCACTATCACCTTTATCGTCGCCGCCGCTACTGGTACTGACAGTGCTGCCGCTGCTGCCACGAAAGTCGGTGCTGCCGCTACTACAGCTTCTACCACTGATGCCGATGTTGACTTCGTTGTCGCCGCTGTCACAGCCCTTACTGTCGCCGCCGATGTTGTCGCAGTCGTTGCAATCGCCGTCGCTGCCACCATCACTGCCACCATTGCCTCCGCTGCTACCGATACCACTGCCATTGCCTCCACTGCTAATGCTGCCTCTGCCGCCACTGCCTCTGCCGCCGCTGCCGCCACTGCCACTGTCACCACTACCTCCACTGATGTCGTTGCCTTCACTGCCTTCATTGCCTTCGTTGCCTCTGCTACTGCCATCGCCGCTGCCTTTGTTGTCGCCATTACCTTCGCAGCATCTATTACTACCGCTGCCGCTGCCACAGCTGCTATAGCCGCCACCACTACTGCCAATGCCGCCACCACCACTACCACCTCTGCCGCCGCCGATACCGCTACTGATAATAAAAGTATGGCGGGCGATGATGGTAGACTGATCAACCTGAGATTGAGCTAGTTTTGATTAGGTGGCGAGCTGCTTCTTCCAAAATTGGACTCGATATTCCTCCTGGACCATAATTACACGACACTACACGAGCATCATCATAAACATCATTCTAATTTCTAGTACAATTAGAACCAATCATTGAAGAATCTAGAGCAACAAAACTTATTTATTCATATGTTCGCTTTGTACAATGTGATAATTGCATATCAATACAATTACTAAGATTTTTATGACCAACTTCTATCTGCCTGGCTGGCATGGACCAAAAATATCATCCCACAGCTTTAAGAAAAGTCTAATATCCATTGTTTTTATTACCTAAATCAGTGAGCAATGCGCAATAATGACCAGACCAGCCCGAGCAATTATATATTCAAAAGTATGTCTGTGTGTTAATAGGTGTGTACGTATGACAATATATACATCTCTACAAATAAATATATGCACCCACTTATGTATATACTCGGTATATATGATGTATATACTACGGTATAAAAGTATGTATATACCAAGTATATACATACATATATACTACAGTATAAAAGAATGTATATACCGAGTAAATACATACATATATATTATTTTATATAAGTATGTATATATTGAGTATATACGTACAAATATACTCAGTATATATGAACATATATACTCAGTATATACGTAGATATATACTTAGTATGTACATATATTTATACCAAGTATATATGTACGTATATACTGCAGTATTATATGTACGTATATAAAATCACATAGCCTTAGATGACACACACACTTGTACTTTAATGCAAATACGCATACCATCAAAGACAAAAGAAGAAAATAATATAGGACTTAAAAAACATGTATATAGGTCTCTTATGCATGGTCAACATTTCTCGTTCTTTTTCTTCTGGTACTCCTTGAAGATAGAGAATATTGTTACACTTGCACATGAAGCATAACATACTACATTTACAAACCAATAACAGATAACAAGCAGTCACATATTTGAACTGCGATGATGCATATCTGCACAAAATAAGAGTGTCAAGAGCAAACATGCGTTTACGTGGAATTAAAATTTTTGGTTCATCTCACTTCTTCAGAAATAAGGTGTTGTTCCCAGCACCATGGAGGCCTAGCCAAGACTTTTACATACCTATAATAGACTAAAACTCTACCCAAAAATTTCAGGGACACACAAACATATTCACAAATATATAAAAACAATTATTATAGAGATGAACAAACACAAATTAAAGTTGGTTGTCATACAGCTTCAACAAAATTTTAATTAAATAATTTAATATTTTTATATTAAATTGAATAAAAATAGAAACTATAGATGATAATTTTTAATTAACAAAAAGAATTCATTTAATAACTTATTCTAATATAATATTTTACATAACTAAAACAAAAAAATAACAAAATTATATTACATCTTATTAATCAATGTATCTATCAACAGTGCATAAAGTATAGTCTATCCATGCATTGACGTTGTTTTCTCTCCCTCTGCTCCTCCGATCACCAACTTTCTACTGTGAAAAAGCTGTCCGAGTCATGGTGCGTCATGTCTGTTGAAAAATCTTTTCACTTATACATGCTTCGTATGGGAAATAATGCGGTACCATATCTATAAGAAATTTAAACCTCTCAATCAAATCAAAATAAATAAAAAAAACCATGTTTTGATAAATATATATTACTGCAATAAATATGTACATATATACTAGCATTTCACTCATTGATATATTACTATAATATATGCACATATAAACTGCAGTATTATGCATACATATATACTGAGTACATATATACTCAGTATATATGTATATAAAATACTATAGTATTTTATGTATGTATATACTGACTATATACGTACGTATATATAACATTTGTTGCCATTGCTGATGCTCCCGCTACTATTGCTGCTCCTGTCGCTACCGTTGCTGCTGCCGTTGCTGCTACTGCTACTGCCGGTGCTGCTGCTGCTACCGCCGCTACCGCCACTGCCGTTGCTGATAATAGGCTTTTACATACCTATAATAGGCTAAAACTCTACCCAAAAAATTTGGAGACACACAAACATATTCATTGATATATTAAAATAGTTATTATAGACATGAACAAACACAAATTAAAGTTGGTCGTCATACAGCTTCAACAAAAATCTAAAAGATGTTCAGTAATGATGTTTAGAGAGAAAGAGAGTGTAAAAACAAAATGTTTTAGGAATAATAAAGATAAAATAAGTTAGGCCTCCTTTTGATAAAATTAAAATCGGTAAATATGGGACCCATGCATTGGAAGGACTATGACAATGTCTGAATGCTTTGAATCAGAATTTTTTCGTGTGTCTCACATAATGTGTCCTACAAAGATTCATAATTAGATTAATCAGAAAAGTAAAGAACAAAACCAGAATAAAAAAATTGAAACCTATAAAAAAATATCATAATTATTTGCTACACTTAGACAAAAATAAGCCATGTAATCCATATCGAAGTCAGCACCAGAAACTTCCATGATCATTTTACACCAAAGCAAACGATTCAGTACCCTTATTTTGGTCAATTTTCAGAGCCATTATACTTTCCCCATGATAAATCCAAACAAAATAATTTGGTACAAAGCCATATTTAGCCAAATGATATATTATAGTGTTTGCATCATGAAAAGGGTTATTCTGACACTTACGATGATTACACAGATACTTAATTTTTTCTCCATCCATCTATCACTATTGACTACATGCAAAATTGATGAAAATTTCAAGCACAGTCAAAAAATCTTTATTTAAAATTTCATTAATAAACCTTCTATACATCCACTAACGATCTGAATTCATTTTGCTCTATTTTATTAACAAAAAAACAATGCTCAATCATTATTTTGAATTAAACATTCTATTACTTCAAAATATACTAATAATTAAATAAAATTATTTAAAGATGAATATTTAAAAATTAAATATCATGAATATCGAGGCATTTCATTTGCAAAATCTACATGAATAGATAAAGTAATTTTTAGCATGACAAAGATTAATAGATATCACTGTAATACTAGATAAAAGGAGCAAAATACAATGATGCACAAGAAAGGAAATAAAAAAAAGAAAGACATTTAAAGTTTGAAGGGGGAGAAGGAGAGAGAGAGAGAGAGAGAGAGAGAGAAGGTGGGGAGAGAGAGGGGTAGAGAAATGGGGAGACGGGGGGAGAGAGAGGGGGGGAGAGAAATGGTGAAAGGGAGAGGGAGGGAGAGATAGAGGGAGAGGGAGAGAGAGAGAGAGGGAGAGAGAGAGAGAGAGGGAGAGAGAGAGAGAGAAGGAGAGAGAGAGAGAGAGGGAGATGGAGAGAAAGGGAGAGGGAGGGAGATGGAGAGAGAGGGGGGAGAGAGAGGGAGAGAGAACAAGCAAGAAAGGAGAGAAAAAAAATAACAAGAGATAGTGTGTGACACAAAGAAAACGTGGAAGAGAGTGACAGAAAGAATTAGAGTTGGAGAGAGAGAGAAACACATAGAGAGTGTAGGGTTAGAATGAATAATTATATAAAAGAAAATAAAATTTCTTCTGTACAAACCTATCAAATATTATATTTTTTGTCATACATAAGTTCATATTTGAGCCTGAGCCCAATTGCTGGGATTAGGTAAGAGTACGACCCTTATTTTTATTATACCATATATGAGCCTAATCAACGGACACTCTCATGCTATGTGCTTACATATTATTCATATTATATCTTTTGCCATTTAATTTCAAGTTAGTGCAACAAATTAGTATTATCTCATATATAATTATATGTTATAAATAGTTACATATAGTTAAACATATAATTATATATAGATATATGCATACAAGTAGTTATAAGTAAATATAAATAAATGTATACAAAGTTATAGATAATTATGTAGATTTATATATATGTATACATATATGTATACATAATTAAAAATAAAGATATATTTATTTATATAGAGTTGTTTATAGTTATACAAATATTTATATATAGTCATACACATATAGTTAAACATTATGTTGTATGTTTTTATACATATAATTATAAATATAGTTACATGTGGTTATACATATAGTTACATATATAGTTATACTTATATTTATACATGAAGGTATATATATTTATTCATATAATTTTATATATTTATACATATAGTTATGTATAGGTATAGATATAGTAAAATAAATTTTTATATACTAATATATACAAATGTATATTAGATATAAGATGTAAATTATATATTTAAATATAGTTATGTATAAAGCTTTTATAGTTATATATATATAATAAGATCCAATTATTTATAATTATATGTTATTATACTTATAGTATATATAGCTATAAATATTTTTATATAGTTAAACATATAGTTATATATAAATATGTTCATATAAATAGTTATACATAAATATATAAAGTTATAAATAAATATATAGATTTACATATATGTATACATAGTTACAAATATAGTTATATTTAATTATATAAAGTGTCATATAGTTATACAAATATTTATATATAGTTATACAAATATTTATATATAGTTATACACATATAGTTAATATATTGTTGTATGTTATTATACATGTAATTATAAATATAGTTACATGTAGTTATACATATAGTTATACTTATATTTATACATGTAGGTATATGTATATATTTATATAATTTTATATATGTATACATATAGTTATCTATAAAAATATATATGTTAAACTACATTTTTATATACAAATATATAAAAATGTATATTAAATATATGTTGTTAATTATATTTTTAAACATAGTTATGTATTATATTTTATAGTTATACATATATTCAAAGACAATTATTTATAGTTATATGTTCTTATACCTTTGGGATTCAATGGAAAAAAAACATAAAATAGAAAACAACCAAGGTCAGCTTGCATCAGATCAGAACAAAGTAAATGTGATCTTGTATTTTAGGTGTGCAATATATAAATATAAATACAATTTGAATCCCCCTAGAAATAGATGATGTCATCCACGTGACATAACAAAACTCAAGAAAAATAGGCAAAGATTAGATCCACATCCAGATATGTCAACAAAGTTCACCTCATCCTGTGAAAATTGTTTATGATTTGCTGGCAATGTAATCAAAAAGCCAATCAAGACCCTCGTAGAGGCCCTCACCAGAGGTAGCACAGGTGCTCTGAATGTGCCAATGACATTGGAGAAGAGAGTGAAGTCTTTGCTTGTCAGTAATTTAAGCTGCATTAATCGTATTGGGAAGATCTTGCATATTGGCAAACACCAACAAAATTGCATCTCGAAACTTTTCCTCATTTAGCATCATATGCAACTCATCTCTGGCTTCAACTACTCGATCCCTGTCATTGCTGTCCACCTCAAATATGAGACCTTGGGTATTTTGGAAGTATTCCCTCCAGAAGGGGTGAATCTTGTCTTGACCCCCCAACATCCCACACAGTGAAATTGATATTTTTGTATTTAACAGTCTCTGCATTGAAGATGATAGTAGGAATTGTCGTGACAATTTTACCAAGCTTCAACTTATACAAAATGGTTGTCTTTCCGCCAGCATCAAGACCTAGCATCAAAATCCTCATCTCCTTGTTTGCAAATAGCATGCTTAACATCTTTGTGAACGTAACCCTCATTTCTTCCACTAAATTTCAATCCCTTTGTTGTATGGCAATAAAGAGATCTGATGAGAGAAAGAAACAGAATCAATAGACCTCAAGAGATGGTCACCAGAGAGAAAGGTCAACCTCTATATGTTCTTATACCTATAGTATATATAATTAAAAATAGAGTTATATATAGTTAAACATATAATTATATATAGATATATTCATACAAGTAGTTATAAGTAGTTATACATAAATATATACAAAGTTATAAATAAATATATAGTTTAATTATATGAATACATATATGTATACATATATGTATACATATATACAAATATAGTTATATTTAATTATATAGAGTATTACATAGTTATACAAATATTTATATATAATTATAAACATATAGTTATAAATATGTATGTAGTTAAAGATATAGTTATATATAATATTTTTATAGTTATACGTATAGTAAAATACAATTATATATAGTTATACATTATTATATATAAGATATATTTTGTTAAAAATATAGTTATATAGAATTACTCATATAGTTATAAATTATTATATAGCTAAAAAAATAGTTATATATAGTTATTAATATAGTTAATAAAATATTTTACATAGTTACAAATATAGTATTAGATGAAAATGTAACACAATGGTATTTAGTATTGAATGAACCTTTATCATTACAAGTATTACTCTTATCAAAATTTGAGGCAAAGTATTATAGATGGGAGATTAGTTGTATCTTGCAATAATGTCACTTTTTGCTCCCACTCTCATGAATTTGTGGAACATGTTAATATTTATGTGCTCAAGTATTTTTATTCTCAAAATTAATGTTGATATATACATATATATGCATAAATATATATGTGCATATACACTACCCTACACACACACACACACATAGATTTATACATTTATACATCCATATACATTACTATATATTATATATCAGCATACACATTTTTATACTTTTGTATATATTCACACATGTATCTACATTTTCAAAGTAGTGTGTATATACTTGTATACATGCATATACTACTATACACCCACACAAACACACACACATATACCTATATACTTAATGTATTTTTAAAGTTACACATGAAACTATTATGTGTGTGTGTGTGTAAATGTGATTAGAATTTTTTGATTTTGTAAATTTAATTAAAATAAAATATTAAATATTATACACAATTGATAAATATTGTAAATTCTTTATATTTAAAACAAATATTTGTGTGTGTGTGTGTGTGCGCGCGCGTGTGTATGTGTGTGCGTGTGTGTGAAGCATATTAATGCGTAAAATGAAATTAAGAATTAATATATGAGCTTTAATTATATTTAAAAAGTTGTTTTTTAATATTTATATTAAAATAACTATCATTATACTCATATAAATAAATGAAGTTAACATATTTGTAAATTATTTTGGTTTTACAATTATGTTAAAAATAAAAATATAGTTCATAAATAGATAATATTATTTTTGTTTGTCTATATACTTTTTTTTATTAAAATATTAATGTCTATGATAAATTTCTATCTATTATTTATTGTTATTAATACATTTTTAGAGACTTTAAAATTCAAATAAATATAATGTAGTGCATATAAATACATGTCTTTCATGTTTTGTAAAAAAAAATTATTTCTTTAATTATGTTAAAACAAAACATATTACCATATGAATACAAGAGTAAATTTTTATACAAGTAATTATTTTTTTTATTTAATTCAAAATATATAAATGACCATATAAATATGAATTTGTTTTTTTAAATAATTTTTTTTAATTTTTTTTAATTTTTTTTAAAATTTAATACATTACAAAGTTTTTTTTTTTGTAATTAATAGATACATTTCAAATATTGTTTATTTATAATAAATATAACATATTGAATATTATGAGGTGAAAATTTTATTTTGTAAATAAATTTTATTTTTAAAGTTTTATCTTTGTAAATTGAAACTACATCACAATTAACATATATATTTTAGAAATTTTTTATAATATTTATTACACAAACATATTGTAATTAATTTTGAAAATTACAAAATGAATTTTAACAAATGAATATTTTATTAGAAATCAATTTTAGTTAAATGATATTAAGTGAAACAAAAATAAAAACCCTAAACATATTAAATCATAATGATTTATACAAACATATAAAAAACATTAAAAAAATATTTAAGATTAAAATAATTAAATTTAAGTTTCTCATATATAGAGAAAATGATAAAAATTTATAAAATATCCATAAAAACATGTATGGATGAGATGAATGATATGAATGAATATTATGTTTCTGAAGCATGTAGTTATACATGTTGTAGATGTAGTTATAAATCTTTTTTCATGTAATTATATATATTTAGACATATGACTATGTATAGGTATCGATGTAGAAAATACATTTATATATAGTAATATGTTGATATATATATTGTTATATATATATATATATATATATATATATTTATATATATGTATGTATGTATATTAAATATATGTTGTTATATTTATATATAGTTATGTTTATGTATACTATTTTTATAGTTATAGATATAGTAAAATATACTTATATAAGAAATTTGAATTATATCACACATGCATATTAATGTATAGTTATGTTTAGATACACTTATATAAAATACACTTATGTTTATGTATATGTTTATGTATATAATTATGTATATTGATGTAGATATCAAGTCGGCATACCTTATACTGTTTAAGTATACTGTTTATATATAATTATGTATATTAATTTAGATAAATACATTTATATATAGTAATATATTGATATACATATTGTTAAATACACACACACACACACACACACACATATATATATATATATATATTAAATATGCATTGTTATATTTATATATAGTTTTGTTTATGTATATAATTTTTATAGTTATAGATATAGTAAAATACACTTATATAAGAAATTCAAATTATATCACACATGCATATTGATTTATAGTTATGTTTAAATAAACTTATATAAAATATACTTATGTTTATGTATATTGTTTATGCATACTATTTATATATAGTTATGTATATTGATGTAGATATCAAATCGGCATACCTTATAGTGTTTATGTATACTGTTTATATATAGTTATGTATATTAATGTAGATAAATATATTTATATATAGTAATATGTTGATATACATATTATTAAATACATTTATATATAGTTATTTGTGTGTGTGTGTGTGTGGGTGTGTGTGTGTGTGTGTGTATTAAATATACATTGTTATATTTATATTTAGTTATGTTCATGTATACTATTTTTATAATTATAAATATAGTAAAATACACTTATATAAGAAATTCAAATTATACCACACATGCATCTTGATGTATAGATATGTTTAAATACACTTATATAAAATACACTTATGTTTATGTATACTATTTATATATAGTTATGTATATTGATGTAGATATCATGTCGGCATACCTTATACTATTTATGTATACTATTTATATATAGTTATGTATATTAATGCAGATAAATACATTTAAATATAGTAATATGTTGATATACATATTGTCAGATATATATATATATATTAAATTTACATTGTTATATTTATATATAGTTATCTTTATGTATACTATTTTTATAGTTATAGATATAATAAAATACACTTATATAAGAAACTCGAATTATATCACACATGTATATTGATGTATAGATATGTTTAAAGACACTTATATAAAATACATTTATGTTTATGTATACTGTTTATATATAGTTATGTATAATAATGTAGATAAATACATTTATATATAGTAATATGTTTATATACATATTGTTAAATACATTTATATATAGTTATATATATATATATATATATATGTATGTATATTAAATATACGTTGTTATATTTATATATGTTTATGTATACTATTTTTTTAGTTATATATATATATATATAGTAAAATACACTTATATAAGAAATTCTAATTATATCACACATGCATATTGATGTATAGTTATCGTTAAATAAACTTATATAGAATACACTTATGTTTATGTATACTATTTTTATATACTGTTTATATATATTTATGTCGGCATACCTAAGTATATATATATAACTAAATGTATAAATACACATGCATATTGATGTATGAATTTATAAATGTACACTAGTTATGTATACTGTTTCTATTGATGTATAAATATAAATGTATAAATAGTTATGTATAAAATTGTATGTATACTGTTTATATTGATGTATAAATAGTTATATTGATGTATAAATATAAAAACAATATATATACCTAAGTATGTATACTATTTATATTGATGTATAAATGTACACTAGTTATGTAGATATCAAGTCGGCATACCTAAGTATGTATACTAATTATGTATAAAATCCGCAAGCATATTGATGTATACTATTTTTGTAGATATCAAGTCGGCATACCTAAGTATGTATACTATTTATATATTGTTTTTGCATATTGTGCACCATCATAATCCACACGGACAACGGATTATATCACAAATGCATGAAGTATGTATACGAATAAGTTTATAAACACAATCCAAGCATACCATTGTGATTAAAGAAGAATTTCGGAAACAAAATAAAAGAATCAAAATGGTTAATCTTAGATTAAGCAATCCAAAAAAATCGATGAAGAATAAATGTATAAAACGTACCTCAAACAAATTAAAACTTAAACCTCGATTAAATTTTGATGTGTCGGTGTCGAGAAAGAGATGGTGGAATGCGGAGGACTTCGCTTCATTTGTTAGAGATTCTCGCATCTCGACAGGATGTATAAATTAGCAAAATATTTATATTTTTAATTATTAAACCATTAAATAAACAATATATATATAAAATACAAAAAGACTCATTAATTTTATTTACTATCAAAATTTTTTTCAACAAAATTAATGTGCATGTAGCAAGGTGCACATGAAAAACAAACACTTTCCAATTTTTTATTATAATATTAATTAAACAATAAATATATAAACAATTAAAAATATATATGTTTAGCCTTATAAAAAAAATATCAAATAGTTGCAAAATTTACAAATTGAATATAATAAGACATATATGAAAAGATGATATGTCTTCTAGCCACTCACCTAAGAGTTATAAAATACTCTTAATGTTAAAAAATATATAAACATTTATATTTTATTATTATAAATTTTTAAGAATTTATATTAATTTTTATGAAGATAATATGAAATAATTTTAAAGGCATAAAATTTCATATTATTTGATATCAAAAATAATTTTTAAAATTCAAAAAATTACTTAAAGTGAGAAGATAATTAAAAAAAAGTTATATTTATTTTTTAATAAAAACTTAATGTTAAAAGCTAATAGTAAAAATATTACTCAATTATTTAATTCTTATAAATTTTAGTAGGAGTAAACATCTATGTATTTATTTATAAATATTTATTTATTTTCTTTTAACTTTATTGAAAATTTTATATTTTTATTATATTTCTAAATTTTCAAATTTTATATTAATTATTTTTTTAAAGTTTTTTATAATCATTAAATTTATTGTATACTTATAATAATATTAATACGTACTAGTTTATTCATCAATTCAAATATTTTTGAAAATATTTTCTATTTTTTCATACAATGAATTATTTTATATTTATAATAGTAGAAATTTTAATGTATGTTAATTTAATTTTTAAAATATCAAAAAAAATTATTAAACTTATTGAATTAATTATTTAATGTTACTTTAAAACAAATTTTTAGGTATCTTACTTAAAAATTTTAGAAAATTTTTTTGTATAATCTTTTTAAAAATTAATACATCATAAGAATAGTTATTTTAGTCCTTATTAATATAATTTTTTTTGAATTTTTATATATTTTAACTTATTTATTTATAATATCTTTTTTATATAATTTTATGAGGAGAATGTATGTTTCAAGGATCACTCATCTATAGACCATTAACATATATTTAATAAATAAAATTAAATAAAATATTAAAACTAATAATAAATTAAAAAAATTAAATAATTAAATATTGGCTAGAGAAATTCCTTCACTAAATATGTCCATATGTTCGAGATTTAATTAGCTAGGGAAGTTCCGTCACTAAATTCGTCGATATATTCTAGATATAATTAGCTAGGGAAGTTCCGTAGCTAAAATCTATCAATTTATTTAGGATGTAATTGGCTATGGAAGTTCTGTCACTAAAATCTGTCGTTATATTCATTATATAATTAGTTAGGGAAATTCTATCGCTAAATTTCAGGAAGTAATTAGCTAGGAAAAAAAAATAGTCGCTAAAATTCGTCACTATGTTACGGATGTAATTAGCTATAGAATTTCATCACTAAAATCCATCGCTATGTACCAGATGAAATTAGCTAGGAAAATTCCGTTGCAAAATCTGTTTAAATATTGATTTTTATTAGCTTGGGAAATTCAGTTACTAATCCGTTGCTAAATACCCCGCTTTTCTTGAGCGTGATTTTACGAAAATATTCCGTCGCTAATCCTTCGCTAATATATTTCTAAATTCCCCACTTTTCTTGAGCAGATTTTTACGAAAATATATAATTGATAATTTGTTGCTAAATTCTCTACGTTTCTTGTGTGAAAATTATGAAAATATTTCATCGCTAATCCGTAGGTAATTCGTTGCTAAATTCCCCACTTCTTTTGAGCAGAATTTATAAAAAATATTCCGTCGCTAATCCATTGCAAATTTTTATTTCAATGAAAAATCATAACTCGCTTGCTATTCCCTAGCTAATCCATCGCAATTTAGCTAGAGATTGATCCCAATCTAAAATTCCGTAGCTAAATCAATATTTTCTTGTAGTGAATAATTCTATATTATTTCATGTATTTTATGACTCTTGAGGTTAGAAAAAAAAAATACATACTTGAAGTAATCTTCAAGAGAAATTGATATATTTCCTAAAATGAATAAAAGTGTGGATGACTCATGAATAAAGTAAGTATGATTTTAATAGTAAAATACTAAAGGCATAATTCTATGGGAACCATCCTTGGTAGTGAAAAATCATGGTTGATAACCACCTTGTATGCCAAGGAAGCAAAGGGGAAGTCCATATCATCATACTTTCCATCCAACAATCAAATATGACACCATCTTAAAAGTAAAAAAATACTCATCATATGCAATGAAGTAAGCCAACTCTAGAGTTTGAGTATTAATTCGATACCCAAGTTTATCTTTCTAACTCGAGCATTAATTACTTCACAATTATTTAATCAAATTAGTCATACAATTACTATGTGATCAATATCTATCTTATATCAACTCTATTATTTGTATGACCCATATACTTAGGAATTGTTATTGGACAAATCCAATAATCTAGTGATCTTTTGGTGCCATGCTACAAATAATGAGTTTTGGATTGTAATAGTATTACAATAGCTATCATCTATTGACTATGATATTAGTGATGATGATAAAGTTACTATACTTCTTTATTCACTATTTAATTAATGAGATAATTTTATTATCACCATTAATAGTAGTATAATAGAATTATCCTATAAGATAGTAGTTAAAACTTTACTATAGAGGATATGAGGATGAAGAGTATGAGAAAATACTCTAAGTATATATTATTTGTGAAGGAAATGACTTTTGAAGACCAAAAGATGAATTAGTTCAGAAGTAAGTTCAAGTTAAGAGGAAGATCAAAGATCATGGATAAGTTCAAATTTAAGTACTTTAAGTGCAGTAAAGCTATGCATTTTAATGAGACAATTACAAACCTAAATTCATGCCAACTATGGTCATGAAATCTTTACAAGTCATGACCCGAGAGCAAGCTGGCTTGTCAGTAAAGGAGTAATCCACTGGTGAAGACTTATATTTTATTAAGGCCTATATCATTCATGTAGATGAGGAAACCTAATTCATTGGCACATGCACATCATATCACATTACTCCTCATCAAAACTAATTCAATCATTATGAGCCTTATTATGGAAGAGATGTGAGTTTAAGAAATGACTCAATAATTAAGATAATTAGCCATGAGAAGGTGAAGATAAAGATGCATAATGAGACTTTCAAATTTATTCCAAAAGTCTTGAATATTGCATACTCGAGTAAAAATCTAATTTTTGTAAGTGTAATGTTGAATGTTTGTGTGAAGTTTAGTTGTGATGATATGTCTGGTAAGATTACACGTAGAGCATTGATAATTATTTTTGGAGAAAGGTGTGATACTTTGTACAAACTAAAGGAAAACATAGTTAGGTTCTTTGTGTATGAGAAAATGAAATCCATGGACAATAGACTCTAGTCATGACATGGAGACATGGTATCACAATTGAGTTCATAGTCACAACATGGAAACATGATATCATGACTTAAGGTTGGTGTTGTAATTTGAAGACAAGGTGTTGTGATATGAAATAATATTTTGGTATCAGAGACTTGAGAACATCAGTGAGGAGTCTAGTTACTATACATTTGAATAGAATGGTAGAAGGACAACTAAATAGTATAGAAGCCCCATTTTTTTGTGAGGACTAACTTTGATTCATAGTGGTTTGTTTAGAAAAATACTATAGACATGACTTGGGAGAGCAAGATACTATGTGTTGTTCATTGATAATTTATCATGGTGTGTATGAGTCTACTTCATTTAGATCAAATCTGCGGTGTTGAAAAAGTTCAAGGTATTTAAAGTACTGGTGGATAATTACTTCAACAAGAAAGTAAGGGTTCCTCACACAAAAAATGGTACTAGACACTTTTCAATTGATCAATTCTATAATGAATAGAATATTTACAAGAAGAACATGATTAGGATGATGTCATAATAGAATAAGATAACTAAATGATTGAATAGAATCTTGGTGGAGAAGGCAAGGTGCAAGAGGACTTGCAAGTTTGGAGCCAAAGTTTAGCGATAAAACAATTGCCACAACATGCTACCTGAAAAATGACAAGACCAGATCTATAATGAAATATGTGACACCATTTGTGGAGGTGCATTGGAAGGATTTAAATATCGCTCATATTTGAGTATTTGAATGTTATGCACATGTCCATGTGCCAAAGGAAAGGAGGGATAAGCTATACTTCAAATTAGATAAGTGAAAGTTCATTAGCTACAAGGAAGGTATCAAAGGCTATAGCCTTTGGAACTCAAAGGCAAGAAAAGTCTTACTAAAGAAGAGATGTTGTGTTCAAGAAGTGTAAGGATGAACCTTATAATAAGTCAATACTTGAAGATCCTAATGTTGTATAGGTATAAATTCATGAAGATATAAAGTCATGGAGAACAATAGATTCTAGTTGTGACATGAAGATATAAATTCATGAAGTTTAGAGCATCTACATGAAAAAATAATAGCGTAACTTGGTTTAGAGTCAAGACATATAAACTTGATGTCATTACTAGGTTTATCATCGCATCAAAGAAACATGAGGTCACCACTTAGTTCATAGTCATGACATGCAACTATAGTGTCACAACTCAATACAAAACAAGTTGTTAACTTGGGTAAACAAGTTGAGAAAAAGATGCCATAGTCAAGCACTAATATTTCTAACGAAGAATCAATTGAGGAAAAATGACATTTAGGAAGTATATATAGGTTAGAAATTCATCCACGAGGTATGTTGATAGTGCATACCATGCACAACATACTATCGGAGATGAACTCATTATTATATTGGAGGCCATAGCCTTTAGGTAGTCATTATAGTGGGAAAAAGCCATTAGAAGGAACTATAGTTCTTGAAGAAAAATAATATATAGATGCAAGTGAGTATTCAAATAGAAATTAAAGGATGATGGAAAGATAGAGAATGACAAGGCATGATTGGTTGCTAAGAATTACTTTCAAGTGGAAGATATTGAATACAATGAGGTCTTATTACCAGTAGCAAAGATGTCCTCTATTTAGGTAGAAGATATTGACTACAATGAGGTCTTTTTACCAGTAGCAAAGATGTCCTCTATTCAGGTAGTGTTAGCTACTATAATAAGGTATGATCAGAAAATTGAGCAGCTACATATGTAGATAGTGTTTCTTCATAGTGACCTAGAGAAATAAATCTATATGGGATAACAAACTAATTTCAAGGTGAAAGGCAAGTACAGTTTGGTTTGAAATCTGAATAAGTCTTTATATGGGTTGAAATAATCTCCTTAGATGTGGTACTAGAAGTTTGATTTGTTTGTCTTGCAACTAAGATTCAATAAAAGTGAGGCTGACCAACTAATTGGTTAGAAAATAATTTTATTATTATGACCTTGTATGCAGATGATATGCTAGTGGTGGGAAATAACAAAGATATGATTATTTTGGAGAAAAAGTTTCATGTAGAAAAGTTTGACATGGTTGATCTTGGAGAAGCAAACTTTATACTTGCCATAAAAATTCAAAGAGATCAAGAGAAAAAGATATTGTATCTCGGAGTGTAAAGGTATGTGGAAGATATACTTTGGAAGTACAATATGTTTGATTTCAAACAAGTAGGAACTCCTACTACAATTCTACAATTGACATGAAGTTAACAACTGAATAGAGCCCTTCTACTCACGTAAAGAAAAAATTTATGATCTTGATTCCATATGAAAAGCTATTGGGAGCCTGATTTATGGAATGGTATCTATTACACCTAACATTTCATGTATTATAAGAGTAATGAGTAGATTTATATCAAATTTGAGAAATGAGCATTGGAATGTCATCAAAAGAGTACTTAGGTATCTTTATGGTTCTCTTGACTATATATTATAGTTTTGTGGTAATAATAATGAAGACATGTTTGAGGTCAATAAATATGTTGGTGTTTACTTGGATGGTGATGTTGATATCTAAAAGTATATCAGTAGGTATATCTTTAATTTGTATGATGGTTTTATAAACTTGATGAGTAAAAGATAAGCTTTAGTTTCTCTTTCATCCATAGAGATATAATATATGGCACTTACTTATGTGAGTAAGGAAGCTCATATCTGATAGTCAAAGTATAGAGCTTGGCTTTAGATACGAAGATTATGTATAGAGCTTGGCTTTAGGAGGAAGGGCATGAAGCTCATATCTGATAGTCAAAGTATCATTCTTCTAGCAAAAAATATGGCCTTTCATGCAAGAGAAAAACACATTTATATTTAATATTAATTCATCTAGAAGCAAGTTGAATAGATGTTGATTGTTTGAATAAATTTGACATGAAGAAGAATACTACTAATTACTTAAAATATTCTGAGTATATAAAAGTTCTAGTGATGCAAGTTGAGACTAATGTGAAGAAGAAATCTTCTCCAAGAAGAAGAATATTAGGATTTGGCTCATACTTTTAAAGCTGGAACAAAAGTTCACTATAATGATTCTGAAATGTGTAGTTATGATATGAACAAGTCATAATATATCTTATGTTATTACATCTAGAAGTTTCATGTATTTGAGTTGTGAACATGTCATTTGATATCACGACATGAATGAAGTCACAATGTGATTTATGTTGCTATGGATAATGTTAAAATTCACCATATGATTTATGTTGTTGTAATAGATTCGATTCATGATCCTATTCTCTTTTTTCATGACATGAATGAAGTTGTGATATTGTTCTTTAGTGTTGCAATATGTCTTAACTTGGAATGAAGTCACAACTCACAATATGATTCATTTTATTGTGACCGGTGACTTAAGTATTCAAGTCATGACATATTCTTTAGTGTTGCAATATGAATGAAGCTATGACATGTTATATACTAAAAATGACGTAAAGTTTAAGTTAGAGATTTTTTGTTCAGGCTTACTTTATGCACCATTCTAAATGTAAAATGAAATAAGTGTAAAGTTAGAGCTAAAAAAAATTATGTATTGTTTGCATTTGAGCAAGGAATATTAATCAAAGAAAATTAATCTTTTCTCTTTTCCTCTCCTTCTTTCTACTCTCTTCTCTTCTAGTGCATGTATTTATTACTTTTATGAGAAATCTCATAGTATGATGTATGCTACATCTATGAGAGTTATGTTTGTTTTTAATTTATTCTCCTTATAACACATTACCTTAACCACCGATATGATTCCTAAAACCTTCTCTCTTGTTTATTTTAGAAAAGAATCAGTGGGTCTATTGAGTTTTGTGGCTAAGTCAATCCAAAGTTTATAACTTGTGCCATATATCTTAGATTAAGAAGGATGCGAGGAAACATTAAGTAGAATTTATAATGAAAAACCTTGATTTATTGTTTACCCACTCTTCTCATTTTTTATGTTGGGCATATCCTATCTAATCCATTATTCTCCTTTTTTATGTTGGACATATCCTATCTATGCGACTCCATTATTATGTTTAAAAAATAGTTATTTCTACAAGAGCTACTTGGTGATATATGCTCCTAAGATTATATCCCAAAATATGTTCAGTATTTTAAGGTTTCATTCCCTAAAACAAGCTGAAGGATCAAATAAGGGGGTGAAAAATATGTTGTGTTTGTATCATGCATCTTTCTTGAATGTGCATAAAAAAGTTGAGACATGAGAGTATTCTCGTGTCCTTGTGTTGTTCTGGATGTTAAGAAAAATAAGGATTTGTTACATTTGAGTATGGAAGAGGTGAAATCAAGCTTTGTGGGTCATGCTTTACCACTAGAAAAAATTTTGTGGGCTAGTTATTTTAAATATAGAAGTGTCAAATTGGGTTAAGGTGAGCCTTCCTTTGGAGCCCAATAAGCCTAACCAATGGGTGCATCCCCAAACAACTTTATATGTAGGCATGTTAGGGGGTTTTCCAAATGTTTATTTTTGCATCATTAAAATTTAAAAAAAAAACAAAAAAAGTTAATCATGCCCAACTTTTCCCATCCTTACCTAGAAATAAGGTATGCGAGAGGTAAGGTCTACACCTCAAAATCATGGGCTAGCTGTGGTTCTCTAGTAATTTCTTTATTTTGGCAGCATGACTCATTCTTTCCTCACCTGGAAAAGCCTGATGCACCCAATTTGATACCTCTACTTAGATGATAATATGTGTGAATTATACTTATTCCTATGAATAGTGCATATTTAGAAAAAAAATGAAGATTATCTGACATAATTATCTGGTTTATTAGATTGTATCTAACTAGTTAATGTTGTAGGATAAGATATTTATGCAAATTGATGCCTTTAAGAAAACTTATAAGCTAATGAATACTACTTTATCATTAGTAATATGTTTTGAAATTTCAATGATTAATAATTGTTGTGTATCTTATACAAGTAGTTACAAACATTCATAGTAGGCATCATTTGTGCAAGAAGTTTGGTGTGTGGTTGTTAGATGCCAATATCATTTGGGGATATTATGAACAAATTTTTGGTGAATCTCAAGAGCTAAGTAGGTCCTCAGAGGTAGCTAGAAGGAAAATGATTAATGCCAAAGATGATAAAGTAAATAGAGGGAAGGCTCATGAGGAGGCTATGATGACTAAATTTTTTCTATAGCCAGTGTTGTAAAGGTTTTGAGAGTGGTTGTCATCATGATTTACATGATTTAGAAGATTTGATATATGGTATCTCAAACTATTACTTTAGATGAAGAAAATTGAATATCTAGTGTTCATGGTTCTTATTTTAAATTATCTTTAATCATAAAATATTATTATAATTGGAGTAGATTGGAAGTCAACCATTAGTAGTAATCTATCAGGTAAAGTTATTTGGAAGAATTGTCTTGGGAGCTTATATTTTTAATAAAACTATAATAGAAGATAGGTGTCAACAATATTTACCCTAGGTAGAGGTTATTTAAATGTATGATGTTCTGAATTTTTTATTCTAGTCAAAGTAGATTGAAAGTCTTGTAGTATTATGCTAGTAGATTGATTTAATTTTTGTAAGCATCATCTGATATTATATATATAATTATATAGTTATCAACAAGTGGATAACCAATATTTATAAGTTAGCCTAGACTACAAGTATGCACATTTCTTTTGGAATAGCTACTTGATTCCATTGGCAAGAGTGAAGGAAGATATTCTAGTTTGCTTCTAACCCATGGTTCGATATGCTCATAAGACTCCTATAATTCATGGAAAAATAATAGTGAAATTACTTTCCTCTTTTACCACTACTAAGCTCTTTTTATATATGATGATGATAGATTTATTGGAAACTTGTGACTGCCATAGTTTAGTGATATCATGGAGTAAAGTAAAATTTAGTTTTCATCAACTCTAAACATAATCTGTGGAATATGACACTATCAAATTGGAACACACTATTTGTGACCACCACATGAGGCATTCTACATCAAAGGATCCTATGCATTTGTGTGAGTGGTTTGGAAACCTATCATTTATAGTAGCCTATGCTTTTGCTTTCTACCATTGATTAAAGTAATTAGTAGCCATTTGTTTTTGTTTCCTTTAGGAGAGTTTAATCAGAAATGAGTTCATCCAAGAGCCATATTAAAAGATAACCTTTGCACTAGTCATATATTGCAACAAAATCTACAACATCAATTCTCATTGCAAAAAAGTTTTAGAAATTACATGATGAAACTTTCACAAAATCTACAACTTAGGTTGATTCACCTAGGTGGTATGTGAAAATTCCATCATGTAATTTCTATAACTTTACTTGGAATTACATTTAATTTAGATATTTTAAATATGACCAATCAGGGACTACTTGTATGACTACCAATTGGAGACTAATAAATAGGACATATGGATCATTATATTGTGAATAATTTTGTGATCAGATAGTATTTCAATTTTGTCTAAATATTAGATTATTGGAGTTGTTTAATAATTACTATCTAACGATACAATATGTAAATGGGAAATAGTTATTTTAAGATCTTAGAAATAGTTGACATGCAACATTTATATTTTTTAAGCAAATTATGGCAAAAAATTAAGTGAGAGCATTAATCGCCCCATTTCACTTGCAAGAAATGTATCTAATTTTTTGTTAATTTGCATAGGCAACAACTCTTTCACTAGATGTAAAACTTACCATATGATCTCTTTTATCTCACATACACCTTGTATTTAGCCCACTACTAGTTGGGAAGTTCTATTTTTAAGAAATTCTATGGTTATTAAAGAGATGGTAATTCCAAACTAACTATACTATTGAAGGTGACAAAACTCATTGGATTTCTAGTTTGACTTTCTTCATGGTTGGAGATAGAAAGTGTATGTTGATTCTAGCTCCAATTATATGACATAAACCAATTGTGTATATTGTTCATCAATCACTATTATGAATAGTATTGGAGTTGTGGTCCATCAATTCTTCATGATATACCTGATTTTTGTAACATTTCTTTTAGGGTATGGTTAGATGATAACACTTATACAAGCCATGTTGGTTTCAATTCCATATTAGGTAACCTCATATCCTAAAAAATTTTTTGATTTTACCTCAAAAGCATACTTCATAAGGTTTAGCTTCAATTCATAACATATCATTCACTACATGATGAAGAATGTGTTCCATTTGCTACAAATTTTCATTATCATTATATTCATATATACTTTTCATAATTTTGTCAAAAATTAGCCAGAAGATTTTACTTTTTCGTCATCATGCATTGATTGATGACCATGTCATTCTTTAATCCAAGCTACAAGACAATATAAGAAAATATGATGTCTAGCGTATTAAATGAAATCTTTTCTATTAAAGCAAAAATATGAAGATCTAGTGATGGTCAAAAAAGGTGAGAAGGAAAGAAACATATCATGGCCAACATTAGAATCCACAATCTTATCTATCCAAAGTAGTAGAAATATATCACTTAGATAAAATTTATCAACATTTGCATACTATATGCATATCATCTACATTTCTTATATCTTTGACATAACTACAACATTCACTAGTCTATCTTTGACATGACTATACTTTTTTTAGAAGTTGATCAACTTTAGGTTGGATAATGTGTTGGTGATAAACATGAAATCTTCACGCTTTTGCTAGATAGTCATTGATTTGAGAAAAAGAGTGAGTTTGATCAAGGATATCTTGAAATTGATACCCAACAGATCAATGTATCATAGTACAAGTACATCGCTATTTTCAATGACTTATTGCACTTATCACTTTTCATCTTCAATTAATTGGGTGCTAATAAATGTACACTTATCTAGTTAATCTACCTACACCATTTCTAAGGGATCAACAAAAAGTTTTCCCCTTATCCCATATATAGTTAGAAAGTTTAAGTGAATACTAATCAACTCTAAGTATAAATTATGTTTTTTTTACTGAGAGAGTTTTTTTATAAAAAGTTTTTTGGGATACTATCTACCCAAGAAAATTGGGTAGCATAATAAAGTCATTATTGTAACTTTTTCATGTTACCCAATTTTCTTGATTAGACAGTATACCAAAAATTCTCTAACGATGGTATCTCATCAACAAAGAATCATGAGTATATGAGTCGTATAAATAGTAAAAAAATTATTATCTGGGTCGTATAAATAGGATATCAATAGTTCGATCAACTAAAAGTGAGATAACATAATTCTAGTTAAAAAGATATTTATATATTTTGATATGAGTTTTAGATGAGAATTTGTTTATTTAATTTATATGATACATGTTCAAATAAAATAAATTATATTGGATATAGAAATAAAACAAAGATTGAGTTGTTGTGCAATGAGTCTTTGTCTCAATAGCATATAAGGTGATTATCACTATCGAGACCATCCCAATAATTTTCCTCTTTTAGTTTTCTACTTGGTACTTTACCACAAAGACAAAACTTATCTCTGCTCAGGAGTTATTCACAAGTCCATACCTTTTAGATAACTTTTTAACTACTATTGATAGTTGCTTCATATGTATATTCTTATTCTCTAGCCTAAGGTATCATAAGGATCAAGAATTAATGTTGTTTATAAATATTTATACTTTTGGCTTCTTAAGTTTTATACTTATACAATTAACATTTTCTTCACTCAAGTTTTACTGGTGGAAAGTATACAAGTGAAAGCAATGCAAAAGGCTATCACCATCTTGTGAGTCACAATATACTCATGTATGTCCCATAAATTACCTATCACTATCCTCCTCGGTTATGATGAAACTCTCACACAAAAGGTAAAAACTTTAAAAGAATATTCTATTAAACATCCAAATCAATTGAGAACCAATTCTTCTAAGACATGTATAATGAATTGATATGTAAAACCATCCATACTTTCGGCTTCATGAGCACCATTCTCACAATGATTAACATACTCAAATTTTGAGTTTTAATGTATAAGTTTGTCTCACACATCAAGGTCGGAAGGGATATCACTTTCTTTTTACCATATGTGCGAGTAAGCTTTATAGTTTATCTATTACCATATACCATGATAACTCATACAGACTTATTAATTGTCAAATCCCTAATTTAAGTTCTATTTAATCACCATAAATAAAATTAAACAAATCCTAAACTTCATGCTATTTTAATTCATTTTCATGAATCTACCCTGGGGGGGTTGAGAGTCATGTCCCAACTCTATGGTTTAACTCATGTCTTATATTTTTTGCTTGCTTGTAAATCTTAAATGGATTGTGAAAATCACCCCTAGTATTAGTTGTTGTGCTTTGACATCTATTTGATGCGTGGAAAAAAATATTTTTTGAAATTATTTTTTTCCTCTTTTATACTATAATATTTTTATATTTTTTTTAAGTATAATGTTTTGGATTTCAGAAGATGACATGACCTTGACTTTCATCTCTTGAGCTCGAGGTTGTGACTCAAGAAAGTGGCCATAACTTTGGAATGTGTCCAAATCTTTTTGTAACATAAAGTTATGAGATTGGGATATATCTATGACTTAGGCCAATTTTCTCTATAACACAAAGTCACGGTGCAATGAATGACCATAACTCTAGCATTGATCTTTCTCATTCGTCATATGGTCACAATGCTATGAATGACCATGACATTAGGAATGACCTCTCATAGAGGTGTCAAACGGGCAAAGTTGGGTCAGGCCAGGCCAGCCTAGTTTTTTCATGCCCAACCAGGCTGGCATGCCCTGCATGGCATGACACACTTTTTTGGAGGGCAGGTCAGGCATGAACCCTTGGCCTGAAACCCACCCGGTTTGGGTTGGTTCGGGTTGGGTCAATTGAATTTTTGAAAAATTAGGGCTTCGACAAAAATGTCATCGTCATCCATCGGGCATCTATGTGTCGTTCCCCAATCGGGCATCACTCGATACATGGGATGGCATGCCATGTCCACGTGCCAAACACATGTTCCATGCCTAGCACGGCTCGTAGGCTGAAAACCTTTGACCCAGCATAACACGAATCGTGCCGAGGCTGGGCTCGGGCATGGCACTATAGCATGCCTGGTCGGGCTAGTGGGGTACTTGAATAAATTCTATCTATAAAATTTTGTATCCAAAAGTCATAGTACTAGATGATTGCCACACCTTTGGTCTGAGTAGTTGTGGTGTTGTAACTTTATGTAGCTTAAAATTCAGGGCTTTGTGAAAAGATTATAGCTTTGACTAGAGACTATAAAGCCTTATTAATGATAAAGTCATAGTGATACAAAGAGGCTATGACTTTTAGTACTAATTGGGTACTTGGTCACTATGACATAAAAATAATATATCATGACCATTTAATTGTTATAAGATAAGCATGATTGAGACTTCATGATAATATCTAAAACATAAAAAATTATTATACATTTGAAAGATTATCTAACTATATGATAGAGTCATTGTGTATAGAGATTTTAATGACTGATTAGGTAGAGTTTTAACTAGGAATGCATGTTGAAATTGCTTGATGATCTATAATCTACCAAGTAACCAAAAGCCTCCAAAAACTAATCAATTTCATGACTATTCCTTAAAATCTACCAAAACTTCAAAATCATGAAATTAATCCAATTATATTCAATTCTTGTGCTTACACATCATATAATAGTTTCAAAATACTCATGAATATTCTCTAATATGAATATTGAACAAACTCGCACACTAAAACTCTACATGTCCATGAGCAAAAATTTCTATCTCAATAAAAAGAATTTCAACATCATCTAAAATCAATTCAACACAATGGTTACAACTTCACAATATGGAAATAAATAAAAAGTATAAATCAATATGCTATGAAAGGTTGGTATATGATTTTTCTTTAGGATCATACTCATTAAAGGTGAAATTAAATTTGGAGTGCTCATATGGTGACATAGAAGTGGTTGGCATCTCAAAATCTTCCTTCTATGTTCTAACCAATCTAATATCTTTGCTAGAAAATGATAAAGTGCCTCATGTACTTGCCTAATGAAATTCAGTATACCCTCAAAGAATCACATCACAAAATACAAGTCCTCTTGATTTATACTATATTTCCTAATTCCTCTATCAATTATCTATGGGTTCACCTGATTTTTTATATCATTTCCATCCATGTCATCATACTTCACCATCATTTTCTTCTAATTTTCTATGATGACATCATACACTTTACCAAATTATTCAGTGTTGTCCATCAATCTAATATGTATGCATTTCATGTCATTTTCCAAGAGTTTGTAAATTTTATTCTTAAACTATTCTTGCTTCATAATAAAAAGCATCTTTTTTGTTGGAGATGCTTTTCCGACATTGCATCTCATTCTCTTATTTCTACTACTTTTATGCATAGAGATTTGATCTCATTTTTAATTTCTTATTTGTTTTTTTTTTTGGAATCCCACTACAAATTTTCCAAAATACAAAAAACATCAACATACTTCCATATGGAACTAAGAAATACTCAATGTAGGCATACTACTTTTCTTCTCATCTTATTCTCCTTCTTTCTCACTATTGTTAGCTTAGATGAAGGAAGATTATTCTTTTCAAATTTCTACCAGTCCTTCCCCTTCAAGTATCAACTTTTTTACTTTTCTATCTCATTCAACTCCCCCTTATAACAGTCAATGATGTTAGGGGACACTATTAGATAGATCACATCAACCTATTCATCCATGAGGACTCTTTTAGCTAGACATAATAAGGTAATAAAGGAAGAGTGAATTAGTTGGTCAGAAAATGCATCCTAAAGAAAACTAGGAATCAATTTCTTTAGAATCTTTCCCACATCAAAACTATAACCAATGAAAATGACATATAGCAAGATCACTCTCTTAGCAATTATCATCGAGATATGGATAATCAATAATAACAATGAGTATATGAAATACAATCAAACTTTACTCACATCCATGATTTATCCCAGTATCAAATATCCTTATGATTTCTTTGAATTCACCCTCTATGTGCCCTTTTCATCTATCAACAAACTAGTAATAACTAGAAAAATTGTATTACCTAAGTAGTGATTTAAAATCTATGCTATATTTTGCTCCTCAGAATCTAAGCAACTCATTTATTATCTCATTATCAAAGCACACACAAATACCTCTCACATAGTATGGTTTCTCTTGCTTATTCATCAAATTGGCATAGAATTCTTTCATGATTGAATCATTACCATATTTCTATGCATGCAAAACAACAACAAATTTCTCTTACTGAAATGTCCCCAAAAGGAGGGATGAATATGCTGAATTATTTTTCTCTTATAAAGTCCTTATTTACAAGAATCAAGTCCATCCAAGGTTTCACCAATTCTATAACAAAAATCACTATGAGGGCCATGGCTTCAAGTGAAACTTCTATGGCATTAGGTGTTTTTATCTTCCCTTTCTCATTATGGCTCATTAGTTTGACTTTTTTTCGATAATCTTTTCCCTTCTATTGTCAAAAATAATGAGATTGGTGAATTTAGATTTGTGTTGTCAAGACATTGGGAAAAAAATAATATTTTGCTCAAGAATTTATTGGGTTAGATATTTATAATCATGTCTTGATTAATGTAGGTCACAACTCTATGGGCTTACTTTTCTTTATGTAAATGAAAAGTTATGTTACTATATCAAACTGTTACTTCAAAGTCACAACACTTGGTCATGGCTATGACTTTTACATTTGGTCTCTGATGATGCTTTTATTCCTATAACAACAAAGTTATAGAACTAGGAATGGGCATGACATTGTCATTAAAATTTTGATGTAAATTCTTTTTTTGTAATAACAAAGTTGTGCATTGAAAAATGATTGTGACTTTGGGATAAAAAATCAGAATCACAGCTAGTTTAAATCTACACAACTAGTTTGGTGGTTTTAAGTGTGAAAATGTAAATTTAATACAAATTATAATAAAGATATTTCATCAAGAAAACAACAACAAAATCTTTTGAGTTACCTTTTAAACAGTGTTATGTTTAATGTTCATAGCTAAATCATCAATAACTTATATCCTCCATTAAAAATCTCTATTATCCAAGCTAACTTCTTCATATAATTCTCAATCACATTTTTTTATACATTTAAATATCAATCATTGAAGTTGGATAAGTAATTATCTTGATGACATCATCTACAGGGATAATTGAGATGAAACACCTCTTCTTTATTTTTTCCCTCCAATGACATTTTGAAATATCATGACTTTTTAAACATTTGTTCATGTTTCTCCTCAAGTTTCTCTTTATCAACCACAAAAATTTCATCATTCACATCTTCTTCTTGCATAATCAAGACTGTATCTTTCAATTTTCTATTCTGGGTTCTCAGCCTCAACTATCTTCATATCAGTCATTAAAACTTCTATTGCATAATTTTCTTCAAACATAACCAAGTTAGTAACTTCATCACTCTTCTCCCATTGTGTCTCCCTCTCTTATGCAGTGGAATTTGATCTTCTCAAATAATTTAGCAATTAGATAAGCATATCTTCAAATGAAGATTTGGGGAATGGATGAGGATTATAAAATGTTCTCCCCTCATGGCTTCTAAATATCTACCCCTCTATAACTTGCTACTGGCTGATAATAGTGTTGATTAAGTTTGACACATGGTGAATAATAAATCACATCAAATGATAGTCACATATATTAATTTTCTTCTTTAACTCCTTAAGAATTTTTTTTAGATTTTCTCGAAGGATTGACTATACATCCTCTTTTTATTTATTATTTTTTGAGTCCCGAGGTATTAGTTAATCACTAGAAATTTTCTATGTAGATTATTGGGCTAAAAACTGATAGAAAAAAATACAAGCAAAATACACCACACAAATATTCTCTTTTAAACAAGATAATAAAGCTAGATATTAGATTTAAAAAATGTTATTAAAATTAATGCTATCTAAACTAGTAAAAAATAATTATTAATTTTCAAGGATAATTGCATCAACTCACATTTACTAAATAACCTAAATAATTTCTAGTAATAGTACCAAAAAATTGTTGCAATTTTGTTATGGTGTCAAATTTTATTAATTAGATAGTATCCCAAAATCTCATTGGTGAGAGTTTCTCATCAACAAAGATATACAAGTATACTAGGCATATAAGTGGTAAATATGATTTTAAATAAGATATCAATCTCACATAGATTATATCAACAGTTTAATCAACTAATAGTGAAACAACACAATTCTAATAAATGAGATATTTACTAATTTTAGTATGAATCTTATATCTGAGTGTTTCTCAAAATAGTTTGAATTATATTTAGTTTAGATATAGAATAAATGTTGGGTTATTATGCAAAGACTTTTGACCTAGTGGCATATAAGGTAGCTATCACTATTAAACCAATCTCAATGAGTATTCACCCATTGATATCCCATTAGTACTTTATCTCCGAGACAACTAATCAATTATGCTTGATAGTCATTCACAAGCCTATACTTTTTAGGTAACTTTTTAGCTATCATTAATAGTTATTTCATATGCATATTTTTATTCTCTAGCCTTAGGTATTATAAAGACCTAAAATTGATATGGTTTATAAGTATTTGTATTTTTGGTATCATAAGTTTCATACTCATATAATTAATATATGCATCTCTCTCAAACTTTGTGTTAGAGGGAACAAGGATTTTTGGGTGCATATCACAGTCCTTTTTGGCGAGATCGCTCTCCTCCCTCTGAACCTCCCAAAACCCTACTTCCTCCATTGATTATTAGAAATCCTACCTAGGTAGGCATGGATTATGTAATGGGAATTGATTTCTACACGTAGAAACCAATCGCGTAATCTGATATTTGATATATTAAGCTCAAATAAGTTTTACGAGACTATCCGATTCTCACTTAAGTGCTAAAGCAAATGGAGCCCTAGTCGTGGTCTCCCCCAAAGCCATGCTAAATTCTCTACAACCTCATAAACTTGATAAAATATCCTTGAAGCGAACCCAAAAAAGGCTGGTTCTGTGTTCCGAGAATGATTTAAGCACGACGGAATTCATTATCGATGATGGTGATTGTCAAAAAATTGTCTACTATAAGATCTCTCCCGATTCAAACTCTGCTTCGTCTTATCTTCATCTCAAAACCGAGCACAATATTGATAATAAGATGGTCTTGTTAAAGAAGCACTCTATTTTAAGATTTCTGAATGAAATTATTGATGATTCGTCTAATGCCAACCTGTTTGATAACCAACCTATACTGCCAAGTGAATCTAATGAATGTTATGACCCTTCCCATATATCTAATAGCACAAATGACAACTCGAATGGATATGACATGTTCCCGAATGCTGGTTGCGATGATTTTCAGGGCTCGTCCCTGTTAAAGGATGGCTATGCTAATTTTAGTAGCCTTAATGGCTTATTGATCACTAACTGTGGTGCCCTAGAGGCTACTATTGAAGATGACACCTCTAATAATTTTTTTGATACAAATGACATGAATCTAAATAATGGTAACTCCCCTTCTAGCAGGTTTAATGATATCTTGGATATTAACAGTCTCCTACCGAACACTGTTGTGGATATTTCACAGAATTTGAATGTTGTACTTAACACTGAATGTTCTAATGATGCTCAAGGCATAGCTAACACAAGTGTTAATGATTTTGATAATGTTTTACTGGGCCCTTCAGCCTTGAGTGTCTCTCATGATGAGAGCAAAGGATTGGCCCATATTGATAATTTGGGGAGTATAGACAACTAGAATGATAGGAAGCTCCACGATAAAAGCTCGGAGGCTGGCTCAAATATAATGGCAAGCCCAATCATGTTAAGCTCCAAAACAAGAAGGGCAAGGGCCCCAACCCTCCAAAAACTTTCGGCAAGAACAAGGCCCCAAAGAGCAGCCTGTTTTCCAGAAACCGAGCCCTGGACAACATCTCGAAACTATCCTATATTCCTCCTAAGCATCCTGGTAATGCTATTTTTGAAGAGAACGATCATCTCCATGGTATCGAACATTGGAGAAATTTCCTTGTCTAATATTTTATAACCAGAAGCCCCAGCCAATTAATGCTGAGGAAATTCATGGAGGAACAATGGAAACTATCCCCCAAGTCATCCAGCACTCAAGTGGTTGGCTTGTTTTTAAATTTGGGAATTTGGAAGAAATGGAGCATATACTTAATGCTGGCCCCTTCTTGGTTTATGGTCGACCTTTGTATGTTAAACCTCTTCCAGTTGGCTTTCATTACAGACTAAAAGAAATGGCTAAGGTTCCAATCTAGATAAAACTGCCAAGTTTTCCTCTTCACTTGTGGAATTCCTTGGGCCTTAGCAAGGCCGCAAGCTGTATTGGGAAGCCCTTGCATATGGAAAAATTAACGTCAAACATTTCTAAAATCGCATTCGCAAGGGTTCTAGTAAAAATTGACCTTAGCAGCGAATTGATATATGAGATCGGATTATAGTTCTCAGACGGATCAAAAATTTGTCAGCCAATTATTTATGAAAATCTCCCACCCTTTTGTAAGCATTGTTCTATTTTTGGTCACTTAACAAGTGGATGCCGCCTGGAAAGGCCCAAACAATAAAAAGAACAGGAGGCTCCTTATGCAACCCCCACAATGCTAGGAAGCCCGGTGGAAGAAGAGGGAAGAATTTTCTTTCCAGGGGAGGGACTGCTTTCTGAATTAGCAAAGGATGTGGAGTTGCATTTCTAGATGGAAAAAAAAAGATGCTTTTAACCAGGCATAAGAAGGAAATGATGGATTCACTGTGGTCAAAGCTCGAAGAAAAAAAAAGAGTTGGCCACCAAAGAGGGTCCATCCTTAAACCTCCGGAATAAATGCAGATATAAAGAGCAAGTGAGTAAGGGCACTGCCCCACATGGCCCTCCATAAGAAGTCCTCATGGGTCCTCAACCCCCAGAAAAATGAGGCAGAGGTACTTTCCAAAAGATTTGTTATTTTTTTCTTTTGTTCTTATGTTTATTGGTGAGATTGTTCTTGGAATTTTGGAGGTGAGATAGGGAGCGAGGCAAAGTGTCTCCCCCTAGTACATTTTATAAGGGGTTTATGGGGAAAGGTGGGGGCACCTCTAAGTATGTTTTTGTGTGTTTATTTTGTACCCGATGAAAAAATACAGGCCATCCCTCTACTGCCTGAGTTAAAAGAAAAGCTATCTGGGAACAGACTGTCCATAATTGCAATTTTTGAAATCCTCATCTGGTCGCAACTTTGTGTGCAAATTTGTGTGTGATTTCGAGGGCGTCTTTGGCCAAAATGGGATTCAAGGAAGGGTGACTTCTTATTTCGCTTATTCTAGAAGTTGGAAGTATACTGCAAAGGAGCCTTGGTTAAGGATCTCCACTTTTTTCTTGGGGTCTCCTCTTAAAAAATTCTGGTATATGGAAATCATCAGGTTTTCTTCGAGTCTTCCTGCACGCTGGCATGGTGAGATGGGGGTTAATGTAAGGGCGGATATAAGTGTTAAATTGTATTGTAATGGCGTGGGGAGTGGGGGGGGGGGGGGTTTGCCCCTGTGAAGTTGGGGCTCCAGGGCTAATGGCTGAATCTTGTAATGTAATGGAAAGAGATATACCTGAATGGATGTGCAAAATTGTATTGTATATTGGGATGGTGAGTGGGAGGCTCTGTAATGGTTTTTTTCCAGCACTCTTGGGCACCGAATGGGTATCTCGTCACATTTAAAAAAATGAAACGATGTGTGCAACTAACCATGCATGAATTTATGATGTTTTTTGGTGTTCTCTTGCACGCTGGCACTGGAAAGTCGGGATAGAGGTATTAGCTTTTTCTTAGGCTTCTGCTGTAAGGGTGGATTTAAGGGCTTATTTTATTTCTGTAAAAAAGATAGTTGTTGTATGTCAAATCATTCATGATGTATCCTTGATATATACATGCTTTGGAGTGGAGTGGGAAAGGCTTAGTAAGGAGGCTCCCATGCCAGCAACTATAGGCACTTGTGTGGTTTGGGATATTGTATGCTACGTGATGTATTTTTATGAATTAATGAGGGGGCTACCTGTGCGGTGTTATAAAAATATGGATCTTAATCCTATATGAAGATAGCATATTAAAATTTAAGGGGCTTCAATTTCCCCTTCAAACATAAAAAGGTACTTAGGCTTTTCAATGTCTTCTCAATTGATATTTTTACCAATGTGGAGGCCAAGCTTAGCCATGAAAAGTTTACTTGGCTTATGAAAACAAAGTTTAAAAGGCTTGATGCTTTGGATAACCTTTCATGCTATAAATACGGAAGGTTACTTATCTTATGGGATAGTCAGACAAAAATTGTAAGCACCCACAATTGCACTTCTCAGCACATCTTTGTCCAAGTAACAAACATTGAGAAAGGTACAGTATTCAGATTGTCCTTTGTCTACGGTCTTAACTCTGTTATTAGTAGAAGGAGTCTTTGGAGTAGTCTAATAAAGGAAGGGAGGGCTAGACCCTTCCCCTGGGTCCCAATGAAAGATCTTAATTCCCCCTTATCTGGGTTGGATAGAGTTGGAGGTAGAATAGTCACCAATTACGAGTGCTAGGATGCTTTGGACTGGGTCTCACGCCTAAACATGGAAGATCTCCCCTCTTCTGGGAACTACTTCACCTAGACAAATAGTAGAGTATCAAGCAAGCTTGATAGAGTGATGGAAAACAGTGAATGGGCAAAGCTGTAGTTAGAGAGCCACGTAAGATACTTGGTTCCGAGTGTCTTCTCTGATCACTATCTCATACTTTTATCCACTGAATGCACGGATAAAGGAAGATTAACTTTCTTCAAATTCTATAACATATGGCTCTCACATGAAGATTTCACCCCACTTTTGCTCAATGTATGAAAAGCAAAATTGCTAGCTCTGTGATGTTCCAAATAGCTACTAAATTAAAGCTGTGAAAGACCCACTTAAAAGGCTAAACTAAAAGCATTTTGGTCATATTAGCACTAGAGTATCCTTAGCCAAAGATGCTCTAAATTCTATTAAGACTAGAATGCTCGCCTACCCAAATTCTGCCCTAAAAGAGGAGGAGATACATCATAAAATCAACCTAATAAGGCTAGAAGAATGTGAACTATCATTTCTGAGGCAAAATGCTAAGATTAGATATCTCAATGAAAGTGACTAGTGTACTAAATTTTTCTATACCGTAACAAGTTCTAAGTTGCAAAAAAATAAATTAGTAACTAATGTTAAAGAGGATGGAAGTTTCACAACATCAAAGAATGATATAGTAGAGACTTTTGTCTCATACTTTAAAGAGCTATTGGGCTCATCCAAATCTAGGATCAGGATTCATGGTGACATTATAGCAAATGGGCCAAGACTTAGAAAGGAGGACCATGATTTGCTCTCGTTATCTTTCTCTTCAGAAGAAATCAAGTGTGCTATCTTTTCTATGGGAGATTCAAAATCTTTTGGAGCGGATGGTTTCACAGTAGAGTTTTATAAATCAGCTTGAAAGTATATTGGAGGAAATATAATTAAGGTAATGAAAAGTTTCTTCCACTCTGGAAGATTACTAAGGCAAATTAATCATGCCTACATCTCTTTAATCCCAAAGTCCTCGCATGCTTCTATAGTTAAAGATTACCGGCCAATATCATGCAGCAACGTTACTCTATAAAATCATCTCGAAACTCATTGCTTCATGTTGAATAAGTGTTGGGTGGCATAATCAACCCTTTACAAGGGGCTTTTATTAAAGGGTGGTTAATATTAAATAACTTTCTCCTCGCACAATGTCTGATTAAGAAAAATGCAAGGAAATGAATATCCCCCTGGTGTTTCTTTAAAATTGATATTCAAAAGGCTTTTGACACCATGGAATGAAGTTTTCTAATGGAAGTTCTGGATGCCTTAAAATTTCTCAAGCATTTCACATAAATCATCTATGAGTGCATTATCACAACTTCTTATTCGGTGACGATAAGTAGCTAATTATACGGATTTTTCAAAGGCAAAAGAGGTCTTAGGCAAAGAGACCCTATCTCCCCGTACCTCTTTGCCATATGCATGGAGTACCTCTCAAGGTTTTTACTGCCACTTCTCTAAGTAAATTTTCATTTCACCTAGGGTGCGCCCCTTTCAATTTATCGCACCTGATGTACACAGATGACTCATCTTTTCTAGAGGAGATATGCCCTCGGCCTCCATTATCCTGAACATGCTTAACGAGTTTACTAAAGTCTCGGGTTTAAATGTAAACTCCTCCAAATCGTATGTCTTCTTTGGATGAGTAAGCAAGGAAGTTAAAAATGAGATTCTTGGATATTCGGGTTATGAAGAAGGCTCACTCCCATTTATTTTTCTTGGAGTCCCTCTGTCTTCTAGTCGATTGATCTCCTCCTAGTTCTCTATCATGCTAGGCAAAATTACTTCGGCCAACCATCAATGGGTCGGGAATATTTTCTCCATAGCCGGCAAGCTAGAGCTTCTTCATTCGGCTGTTCAGGGGATCGAGAGTTACTAGTTTTCAATTTCTTTACTTCCCTCATATGTGATTAACTCTATTGAAGGAGCATGCAAAAGATTCCTTTGGGGTGGTTCGGCATTGGGGAGATATATGCCAAAGGTCTCCTGGGATAGGGTGTGCTCGCCAACCCACCTGGGAGGCCTTGGCATTCTTAATATCTCAATATGGAATAAGACCATCTTTATTAAAACTTTATGGTAGATTAACAGGAAAAAGAATTCTCTCTGGATTAGGTGGATTCACTACATTTATCTTAATGCCCAAACCACCGGGGACTATCATATATCATAGGAGGACACTCCTTTCTGTAAAGCCTTAATGTCAACTAGAGATGTGCTTCTCTCTAAAGTAGGCTCGAAAGAACAAGAGGAAGTATTATTGAACTCTTGGGGTGAAAATGGTAGGATAATCTTTAATGTCTACCACTTCTTAATAGACTTTGATTCTAAGAAGGATGAACCTTGGACTAAAGCTATTTGGATGAAGAATCACGTGCCAAAGCATGCTAATAAACTATGGATCGCCAAGCAAAAAAACTAAGGACAAAAGATAAAGTATTTTCTGCCCCGCTCAGCCTCAAATGTGAATTCTACAACCATGCAGAGTCGTTTAACCATGTTTTCTTTGAATGTTGCTTTTCTATGTATGTTATGGAGGAGATCCAAGCTTGGACAGATTTTCAAGGAAAAATTTGCTCGATTCCTATAGGTTTTGAAGCCATTATGAAGCTGTATAGAGCAGATTCACCAAAGAATAATGTCCGGAAGACATCCATTACAGTCGTAGTGTATCATATTTGGCAAGAAAGAAATAGAAGATTATATGAAGGGAAGTTCCTGAATGTAGAATTTGTAGTTAGGAAGATTAAAACTAAAATTTACATTGTATTCCATAAAGAATGTAATAGTCTGAATCTGCCTTAGGTTGTAAAGAATTTTTGATAGTGATGTTTAATTTATCAAAAAAAAAATATGCATCTCTCAAGTTTCACTTGTGAGAACCATATGAGTGAAAGAAACTCAAAAGGCTATCACTACCTTGTGATTTATAATACACTCATGCATATTCTATGGATTGCCTATCACCATTCTTTATAGTGATGATGTAACTCTCACATTAAAAATGAAACTCTCAAAAAAACATTCAATAATAAATCCACCTTAATCAAGAACTAGTTTTTTAATACATGTATAATAAACTGACATATAAAACCGTTCATACTTCTGGTTTCATTAGTGTCATACTCTTAATGATTAATACATCTGAATTTCAAGTTTTAGCGTATAGATTTGTCTCAAGTATCATGATTGGAAGGCCTATCAATTCTTTCCTACCATATTTATAAGTGAGCCTCTTAGTTTACCTATCACTATCTACCAAAGATAACTCACACATGCCTATCAATACTCAAATCCCTAATTTAAGTTTTCTTTAATCACCTTATCAATTAATTTTCATTCCAGAATATAAATTAATCATATTTATTAATTTCAAAATTATTTACACATTACATAAACAAAATAATGCAAATGATAGAGTTTAGCTCATACTTCCCAACTCTAGAGTTTAGCTCATGTCTTGCATCCCTTGTTTACTTATGGATCCCCTAGGGAATATAAAAATCACTCTTAGAATTGATTGTTATGCTTTTATTTTTAGTTGGTGCATAGAAAGAAGTTTTTTTGAGTTTTGTTTGTCTTTCCTCTATTATAATCTAATATTTCTACATTTTTTAATTAGAAATTCATGGCTTTATAAAGATAGCATGCCTTTGGCCTTGAACTCTTGAGTTAAAATTGCAAATTTATAAACTGTGTGACTTTGGAATGTATCCTAATCTTTCTACAACATAATATTATGATATTAAAAAATATCTATTACTTAGGGCTTTAATCTCTATAATATAAAGTCATGGCATTAAGAATGATCATAACTTTGGAATTGATCTCTCTCATTCATCATATGGTTGTGACACTATAAATGGCCACGACATTGAAAATTACCATCATATATATCATATGGTCATGGTATTATAAAAAGACCATGATATTAGCAATTAGACTAAACATAAAAGTCATAGCTTTTCCTTCTCTTGAGGATAAGATTCACAACCTCAAGAAATGATCATACTCAAGTAAATGCCCTCTATAATATTTTGTGTCTAAAATTCATGGTGTTGGACAATTTCCATGACTTTAGCTTGAGTTATTTTGGCTTTATAACTTTTTATTTCTCAAAAATTGTAGCTTTGTGAAAAGACCATTACTCTAACTTGAGACTACAAATTCATGTTAATGATTAAGTTTGTAGATCTAGGAAGTGGCTGTGACTATTAGTACTAGTAGGGTACTTAATTACTATGATGTGAAATTAATATTGTAGCTATTTAATTATTATGATAAGTATGATTGTGACTCAATGATAATATCATAACTATAAATAATATTATATAGTTAAAATATTATACTAATGAGATAGTAGAGTCATGGTATACAAAGACTAACATAACTAATAATATAGTATTTTAGGTAAGAATGGATGATAAAACTGCTTGATTATTCATAAACTATCAAGTACCTAAATTCCAAAAATCTATCAATTTTTTACTATTCATTTAAAACCTACAAAAACTCTTAGGCTGTGAAATTAATCCAATAATGTCTCCTTCTCATGCTTTCATATCATCTAATAGCACCAAAATATTCAAGAATGTTAGATAATTTACACACTATATAATCATGAAATTCTAAATGATAACACATTTATGTAGTGAACTAACTACTATCAATGCCGGTCTAGATTTATTGGTTAGGAAATTATCTATTTGATGCTGTGAAGGAGAAATTTTTCATTGCATATAGCTATAATCATATCATAATTAAATTGTATGAGCCTGGAAGTGACAAATGAGTCATTATAGATTGGCATGATCCAATTTTGAAGTCCTGTCATGCCATCCAAGCACACCTAAAAATATTGGTAGCCTAGTATGCCTAGAAAAACCCAACATAGTTCATGTCATGGCTATTCCATTTTTGTTCCTAACTAGCCTACGACCTAGGTTCAAGCAAAGCTAGTTTGTGATTAGGCAAATATCTTGGTATATCTACTTTATAAGATTGTGGTAGAATTGGAACATAGACATTGCACGGCCCAAGAATGGATAATAATTTGGAATGTGTTCATGCATCCTTCAAGCATGGCCCAAGAATGACCAATTTGCTAGGACATATGCCAAATTTGGCCTGAATGAGCTGACACATTAGATTGTGTCATGCCACTTGCTCATTTGATATGCAAGTTGGCCTTCCAAGCCTGGAACTACTTATGCTATCTCTAGACCTAGTTGTTCTCAGTCATGTTTTGGCTTGGTCGGGCTGGGTAACCCTTCCCATTTTTCTAGCACTTTAACAGCTCATAATTTTATTGACTATGTAATTAAGTTAGCTATCACTAAAGTAAGATGTTAACTAACTTTGTGTGGTGGTCTAATAGAATTAAGAGAGAATTAGTCTATGAGATCTTAATACTTTGATAGGGTACATCATATGCCTCAAGGTTGGTAATTGCAAAAAGTATGTCGCATAAGCTAGATTTATTAGTACCTATTTGTTATTAAATTTTCTTAAACAAAGTGAGTACTAGAATATCTCGATGTAAAATATCTACATGATTCATGTTTCACACTTGAACTATAATGAACCTAGCAAATATACTTACCTCTTCCGACATCATATCATTTTTGAAGGTAAATGTGTGAGCCTTCATAGTAGAAATCCTTTTTAAACATTTTTAATGTGAAGCTTGATAAAAGATGTTGGTTGACATTGAGTATGTAACTAATTAACAGGTAGAATCAAGTTGCAAAGCCACAACTATCTTGGTTACACATCTTTTTTTGGATTGCACCTTCTATCAGATTGCACCTTCTAACTTTTTACATTGTATTTCAATCTTTAACAAATCATCCAACTAATGAAATGATACTTATGTTCTTTTCTATAAATTTTCAATGACCTTTTGATATTGATTATGACATCTTATATCATTTTTTGTGAGATATCATTGAATAAAGTTATACCACCTAAATTTTGGAATGTGTTGGATAAAAAATAATATTTGCATATAGGTAACATCGATATGGGTGATTTAATGATTTTCCTCCTTTAGTTGTGGTCAAAAATTAAGGCATATTTATTCTTTTAGCTAGTTAGGTTTTCACTTTTAATGAGTTTGATTTTTTGTTCCTCAGCTATGAAGTTTATTTTCATCATCTTTTGTGTAGTTGCTTGTACATTATCTTAAGGATAGAGCATGTTAAAACCCTATGCTTGGCTTGAATACCTATTATTGAAACCTACACTAACTATGAAACCAAATGATAAAACCATATGACCTCCTTAGCTTTGATATCAACGGTATGAAAACAAACCTTACCTACATCAAAAATACAAATGTTTAAGAAGAGAATCAGATATGTGCACTTTGAGATATGGTTCTGATACCAAATCTCAAGTCGTGGACATACTTGGATACTATGTATTGGGTCACACTTGATATTGAGTGTGCCCCAATATCAAATCTAGGGACTCGAGTATCTGAGATATGGTGATTTAGGATCTCGAAAAGGGAAGAAAAAAATTCTTACCAAAGAAATCACACACACACACACACATGCATAAGAATCAAGTAGGAACAAATGAAAGAACATGCAATTACAAGAAAAAAACATTCATTATAATATGAGATTATTATAGTATATCACATCACTCTATGCCATCTAGCTTGTTCTTTACTTTTTATTACATTTTAAAAAAAAACTTAAATAAAAACAAAAAACCTCTTTAAACTTAAGACCATTGCGACTTTATTCAAGTTTCAACACCAATTGACATGTTCATAAATTGAATACTTAAGTCGGACAGTCAAAACAAAACAAGATTTGTGGTGACTATAATGATGTCACAATGCCATAGAATAGGGTTTTCACTTCATTCATGACGTGACACCATAAAATAGACTCACAACACCAAGGCACATCTAACCACTTTAGTTGGGTCATTACTTCACAATACAAGTCATGACTCTAAAACACATGTTTCAACTTAATTGAGTCATTCACAATAGATGTGGTGACTCCAAAGCACATTTTAGAGTTTAAGTTGAGTTGCAACTTCATAATACATGTCACAAATCAAAACACATATTACAACTATAGTTGAGTCGTAACTTTACAATACAAGTTATGATTCTAAAGTACATATTATAACTTTGTTCGAGTCATGACACATGAGAACAAGGTTGTGACTTCATTTGGTTTGAGACTTCACAAGTCAATTCACAACACCTAATAGATAGTCTTAAAGTGACAACCAAATAAAATAGGTTGCGACTTCATTCATATCATGACTTTGTAGACTATGTCATGACTCTGAATCTTGGTTACAGCTTCTGAAGTATGAGTTAATCCTAATATTTTTCCACTTAAAAATACTTTTTCTTCATCTTCTTCTCATTCCAAGCCTCAATTTTACACAACTAAAACCTTCATGCACCCACTACCTTTGAAATTCTAGCATTCACTATATTTGGATTTTCTTCCAATTTGAGGGTAACTTCATAGAGGTCCCATATATTACTCATTTTTAATGGCTTCATTTACTCTTCTTTGGAATCTTCCCACTGCTTTGGATTACCCATTGTCTTTGGCATTTCTTTTGGTTCCTGGGAAACTTCACTAAACTCCTAGATATTGCTCTCCTCCAATGGCTATAATTTATCTTCCTTGAAATGCTCCCATTGCAATAACTCCCTAGAGGCTCTTGCCTCCATCACAATGCTTGGCTCATATTTTGTATCATGAAAAACCTGGTATGTGCTCTAAATATACCTTATAGAATGGTTTAAAACTCATTTATACTTTCTCAATATAGGTTTCAATTGCATCATCCTCAATAAGGTCTTCAATATCTTCAGCTTCACCTCTTCATAGGGATTTTATGCCATCGGTGGAATGGAGTCACAACTCCATTTATGTTGTCATGGCAAAAAGATGTTGCCACTAATTATTTCCATGCCGTGTCTCTACATATTTAGTACCCACATTGCAACTATAAATTTATAAGTCATAACTTCTTAGGACTCCTCCGCTCTTTGTACTCTTTGAACACTACATCTTTGATGTAGATAATTGCTCTCATTTCTAGGTCACAATTTGTATTCTTTGACAGCTTTCTTGTAGCCAAGGACCATACACTTAATTTATTTATTATCTAGTTTATGCATCCTCTTCCTCAATACATTGTTTTATGCATCACATTCAAAAACTTGAATTAAGAGTATAGTTTTTAAGGGTGTTTGATCCTTCACTGTTGAATTAAGAGTATAGTTTTTAAGTAGCATGAAGTTATGACTACTTTAGCTCAGAACTCCATCTTTAAATTTTTCTAGCTCCTCATGCACCTTACCTTTTCCATCAGAGTTCTATTCATCCTTTCAACTAGTCCATTCTATTATAGTGTCATCCTAATTGTGTCTAGCCTTACAATTTCTTACTTAGAGTAGAACCAATCAATTGGAAATATCTCATACCATTACCTATTTACATAAACTTTATCTTCTTGTTGAATTGATTCTCTACTAACATCTTGAACTCCATGAATTTCTTTAATACCTCAATTTTATTATTAATAAAGCAAACTCATGAATATTCGGTGAAATCATCAACAAAAGATATATAGTACCTCATCTCTCATGTGATGTATCTGATATTTCTCTAAATAGGTCACGCATATCAAATCTTGCACTTACTATGATTTGAAATTTGAACTTCACTCCCTTTTACTTTCTTCATTGAAAATCCTCATAAAATTTCTACCTACAAGCCCAAATCTTTGATGCCACACCATAGTTTCTTGTCATGATATTGTGTTCCCATGTTACGAATCCAAGTTTCTATGTCACAACTCCAACCATCATGATACCTTGTTCCCATGTCACAACTCTAGACTTTATAATGACACAATATTCCATGTCATGACTATGAAGCTACATTGGCTTTATTCTCCTTGACAATTTCTTCTAGATGTAGCATGCCTTCCTTCTTCTCAATGTCTTCATTCTTCTCAAGAAATAAGGATCCATTGCACGAAGTCTTCATGGTGCTTACTAGAAGCTTGCACAAGGACCCACACCATGTTCCTTGAGTAATCATCACTATTTCTTACTTCATCTTCCAAGACTTGATGTAATAATAAAATCTCACCCTATCATGTATCATCATACTCATAGATTAGATATCTAATTTCTACTCAAATCTAGAATATGCATCACACTTAGAAAAAATTTAACATACTCATCATGTACCCTCATCTTTACCCCCTCATAACCAAGTATCTTCCCTATTAAGTTATTTCTCATAATCACTTCTCCTCCATTGTATGATGCATACTAACTAAACTAATTATAATGATGAGTCTTATGATATGATATATCTGTGTCAATGCACTAGGTATCCTAATCAAAATGGTCGCCAAATGCATGTGCAAAGTGCACCTTACCCTCATATAACTACTTGTTTTCCAAGCTAACTCCACCTAAGTTGGCTCATTCTGACAATCTTTTGAAATATCTTGCTTTATTGCATTTTCATCACTTCCTTACTAGCTTATCTATAATCTAATCTTCCTCTTCCCTTTGAAATTTAACATGACTCATTCTCTCTTATATCCTTCCCTTCACAAACAAAACCTTCTTTGAGTACTTTATCATACTCTTCCTTCTTATATCCTCGAATATCGGGGGTGAAACAACTATCTCATATAAAAATCTTTTTGTAATACTACCAATGATAATATTCAAGTTATCTCATGAATTTAGTAGTGAACAAATAAGTATAATGACTTTGTCATTATCATTGATCACACATCCAATGGATGAGAGTTAACTAATCAATGTGTGAAAATCATGGAGGTGTGAAGAAAACAATCCTATCTTCTCCATGTGTTATCTATATAGCTTCTTCCTCAAAAAAAAAACTTATTGACCAAGGATCTCCTTTGATAAAGAGCCTCAAGTTTATTTCATAAATACTTCGTCATTCTTTAACCAAACATATTCACTAAAACCTCATCTACCATGCACAATTGGATCAAATCTTGCATTTTTTTGATCCAACTTATCCTCGTTGACAACTTTGGTTGATGTTATCCCTAGTTTCTAATTAGTTATAGTCGGCTTCAGATCTCCAATGGTAGCCTAATAAGTTCTATCAACTTTTTCTTAAAAAGATTTTCTAGAGTTCAAAACTTTTTTCTTAAAAACTTCTTGAACTCAATGCAACATGTTGCTATATTCACCATTCTCAATTCTACATTTAAACTAGGCTTGATAACTTTGAGCTTTGATACCAAATGTTAACACCTTATACTTTGCTCAAATACCAAATATTAAAATCAACACTTGGCTATAAAACTAAATAATATAACTATATAATCTTTATTAAGACATTTTTATGATGCCAAAGACTTGATGGTTCTAGACACTATACCAAAAGCTTTTATGTGTTTGCCTAACAAAATTACACAAGCATATAGGTCATATAAGTAATTCTTTGCTTCCTAAAAATGATGCCAAAAACATATTCGGTCCTCTTAAATGGAATCAAAGAGTTGTTGTGTCTTTATATGTATATAGATCATTATAAGTAATAATATGAATATAAGTCCAAATATCAATTCACAAGAATTAAGTTTGTAGTTTGATAAATCAATGTAAATCAACAATTATTCGAGTTGAGTTGATCAACTTGAGCTTTTGGAAACATACTTAGACTTAAGGATTGATTTATTTTCTTATGTATGATGATACCTCTCTAGTGTTTAGTCAATATTATAAATGATTATTGCATGAAAGGTAGATTAGTATGAAAATACTCAAAATGCTCTCTTTGCATATAAGGTGGATGTCATCCTTGAACTATCACTACCAATAATGATCTTCTCATAGTTGTTTTTTCTATTTCACTTTCAAATCAATATATTAATCTATTCATGGATTATATACATATATAGTCTTTTTAGGCAAATCATCAACAACCATTGATGATTTATTCGAATATGCATTCTTATTCTCTGACCTCTAAAAATAAAAAATATAACATAATATGGTAATATATTAGTTTTGATTTTGCAAGTATCATACTCAAGATAATTAATATATTTTTTTATTTGAATCTCGAATATGAAAATCATTTAAAAGAATTTGACTCTAAAGGTCATTACCACCATACAGTTTACCTCTTCATGCGTGTGCTCTATGACTTACTTATCACTATCATCATGACTAACATGTGAATCTCATACCATGGTTAAACTATAGGTAAGGTGTTCAACTTAACCCCCACATTACTCAAGGTTAGTTTTTCTAGAATATGCATAATAGATTGATCATAAGTACATCATACTCTTGGCTTTGTGAGAACCATCCTTATGATGTTTAGACTTACCTCAATCTTTAGTTATACATATAGATTTGTCTAATATATTAAGGTTAAAAGGGTCATTGCTTCTTTTTTACCATATCACATGAGTGTGTCAATATGTATACTTATCATCGTATATCATGACCAACACGCATACAACTATAATATAACAAAAAATCTAAATTTTAGTTCTAAAACACATTCATATTCATCAACATTCCACAACATACATCAAAATAATTATAAATCATTCAATATAATATATCATCATATCACATGAGTGTATCATGTGGTATACCTATCACCGTCTACCATAACTGATATGCATAAAACTATAATATAGTAAAAACTCTAAACATTCCATGACATACATTAACATAGATATTAATCATTCAATAATAATATATCATTATATCACAAGTGCATACCCAATCCTAGATATCAATTTAGCCTAATATTGGGTAGGATTTCAAGCTAAATGTGTTGTTAGACTCGTGTAAATTGAGGGTTCCTAATACAAGCCCAAACATAAATATGTGTGCCATAGCCTAAAGCCCAATCAAATGTTGATGTATTCACATTAGTTTACCCCTAAGTAGAGGTAGGAATAATCCGCCTAGGGTTTCATGGTGGCTCATGACTTGAAATGTAAATTTGCTTTTGCTCTCTAAATTATTTTTGTCTAATTGTTGTTTAAAAACTTTGGGGTTTCCATGTGATAGTTTCAATTGGAAGTCATGACACTGGCTTGATGTTAATTTCATGTCTCTTCAAATCTTTTCTAGATCAGAGTCACAATATCAATGAATATCATGACTAAGATAACTCCCTACTAAAACAAAATATCATAGCACTAGAAATGACCACAACTAAGAATTTCTTTCCACAACAAAATATTATGGCATGGATAATAGCTATGAATATTATATTTACTCTCTTTAACCCAAAGTTGTGTTGTTGGAAATGACTCTAGCTTCGGTAATTTTTTTCTAGACCACAAAGTCATTGTACTAAAAAAGACCATGATTAAAGTATTGGTCTCTAGAATAAAATACTATGGTAACAAATAATATCTCATATCAAAATGCTTAAATTTTTTCTTTAAAATAAATAAGTCATGACATTGAAATTTACCACAACTACTTATAACAATGAGGTACTTAGCTAACATGAAATAAAAATATTATTATAACCATTAAATTATTTTAGAAATAGTATAGTTATGACTCCTAAACAATGTCATCACCATGAATATTATTTTGCATCGTGAAAGGATTATGTCATTACCATGATTGGTTTTGTAGAGATATAGCCAAGAAAGATACCAAAACTACTCGATAAGATGATAGAAGGTGAAATTAAGTTGTAATAAAATATTTCATGAATCTTTATTGCTTCTCTCTTTTCTATAGGCTTTTGCTTTACCAAGTCTAATAATTTTCACCCAAATAAATTTAATTTTACTAATATTCTTCAAAATTTCTCAAAATATAAAGTCTACATATTTTTTATAATACATACAAACACATCAAAAAATACACTCCAAACTACCCAAAAAAAATTTAATACATGGAGTGCCGAATAAACTCCCATACTTAAAATATTACTCATCCATAAATAATGAATATCTCTTAATTTTTTTTAACACGACATAAACATTGCCAAGGCATTACCATGACTAGGTTTGAGTGTCATGGTAGCCCATTTTCTTTGGGAATTAGGCTATGAAATCTTGTGATTAGTCATTTTGTGTGAGAATCAGATGGGTATGAGTTTATTCAATCAATATACATAAGAAAAAAACTTCTTGGGTTGCCTTTAAAGTAGTTTAATGTTTAACGTCCATAGATGGAACTTTCTTGGATCTCCTTTTCAATTTACATTCTCAATGGTCCATGTAATTTTCTTAGTACAATCTTTCTATTCTTCTTGTCTTCTAGATTACTCCTTAAGTATCTAGCAATCCTCCAAAATATCTTCTCTACAATATTCTTCCATGAATACCATGACTTTGGAAATCACAACATCATTGCCTAGTTGTAAAGTCAAGCCTTTGTATGTCCTACCATAAATTTCTTTTTAAGCTTCTATTACTCTTTCTCAAAACTTTGTCTCCTACGATTAATTTCTTTATTATAACTACTAAATTTTCATAAGCCTTTGTATTTCCTATATTTAGAGCATATACCTTCTCTTTATCTTACAATGAGTCAACTATCAATTGTGGAATTTTTTTTCTTGTATTATTTTGAAATCTCGAAAGTCTCCTCAAGAATTTCTCTATGTTACTAAATTGATAATTTTATGAATTTCACCTCTATCTTTGTATCCTCAAAATATTCTAAATTGAATTCTCCTGAAGTCATTACTTTGAAAAATATTGTGACTTCATAGTACTCTTCTTCTTTTTATCACTTTCACCATTTTTTTTCAATCCATAGAGTATCTGATTCATCATCATCTCTTTCTTCCTCGGGCTAATAGTATTCTACAAAATCTTTCCATATGAAGTTCACCTTTTGTCTCATTACTTTGCATAGGAAGTTATTGATTATCCAACAATCTTACTCATCATATTCTAAATTCTATAGCTTTTTATAGAGGTTGAACTTCACCTACTCTTCACACACACAAATTATGAATTTCTTCTCATTGACATAAATTAATGTCTACCCATTGGCTAAAAACAATTGTCCCAAGGTCAATAGAGCCTATTGATCCTCCTCTATATCCAACATAATGAACTTATCAACTTTGACTAATAAATCTTCAATAATGTCATTTAGAAACTTCACTGAATGATCAGCCATTTAAATCATGGAGGAGTTGGAGTAATCTTGCTAAAGTTCACCATTTATACTATGGACAATGTCATCAAATTTATACTCAATCTCAAGCCACATGGCACCTTCCAAAAAGTATGCTCCCTAAAAAATACACAAAATCATAAAAATTTTTACACTTTTCAAATTTCTCGAGAGTTTACTTTGGATGATAATATTATGCTTATTGGTTATATTTTCCATCTAATAGGTCTTCAATTTTTTTGCAACTCATTATATCTTTCATTAACTTCACATAGTTTGGTATTTATGCTAATATTTCGACAAATAGAATGTTGATTTCAACTTTCAAAAAATATTAAAAACATTTTCAAATTGCACATTCATTTTCTCCTTTCTAAAATATTATGGAAAAGAAAGATTAGGAATAAAATATTTACCTTTAGTATAGTCTTTCTCAAGGACATCATCTTGATCATCACTTTGAGTCATATGTATTTCCTATTACTTTTCTACGTTTTCATTTGTCATAGCTAAGAGAATGAGCTAGAAAGTGAGTTATGTGGGTACCATGACTTTGAAAAATATCATGGCATTTTGGTTTGTATCTATGGGTTGTGTATCTAATTTGGAAAAGTCGTGACTTCTTCAATTATAGCTTAATTTTCTATTTCAAATTTCTTTTTTGCTTTTATATATGTTCCTTGTCCCTCCAAGTCTCTAGCACTTCTATGTGTGATGGATAGACACTTCTTGGGATTTGCTTCAATGTCACTTGGTAATTCTTTTATTCTCTTCTCCTTCAATAATAATGTTAGTTATCCAATTAGATTCTAGATTATTTTCAATATCAAATTTTTGTGATATATCATTTGTTTCAATCTAATCCATATAGTTCTCTTGATTTCCATGTCTTTTCTTTATTTCTATTAGCAAGGCAAACATATTATCCTCAATAGGTGACTTTTCAACTTCATTTAGGTTGTTGAAATTTGCGCAAGAAGCTCCTTGTAATTGATAACCAATTGTGTTATTCCCAAAATTCTTTTGAAATTACCCCTTGTTCTAATACTCATTTGCATAACTCATATTCATTATTCTTTCATGAGTTTTCACATTTAGGTGATAGTGTGCAAGAGCATTACTATTAGGTTAGAATACATACCCTTTGTTCTACAATATGTTGGATTTCTTTGCTTTATATATAGAGTTAAATTTTTTTTTTCCTATTATTGTAATATGATTTTTTTTCATACTTAGTCACTTCTCATTTTGGTCTCCAAACTTATTAAAAAACATGTCCATTTTTGCTTTCATGATGGTCAATCTATCTAACTCTAATACCATACATACCTTCTTCCAAATTTTGATTATTTGAATTTTCATAATTATTCATTATTAGATCTTCAAATAGATAATATGTTTCCAGTGACATGTTCATGATATAACTATCTTAGGCCACATCAATAGTGTATCTTATCATATAGTTATGATCAGTATAAAAGGTTTGAATTTAGAACCATAGTTCAAATCCATGTTGTAGGCATCTACCCAAGAGCTATTTGAAGTGGTCTCAAGCATCATATAATGTGTCTTGCTCCACTTGTTAAAGTTGATTTATCTTCTCTCATAATTAAGAGGTGATTTGAGGTGGGAAGAACTTAGTGAAGAAGGCTTGTACAAGTTCTTACCAACTCTCAATCAAACCCCTAGATAAGAATTGAAACCTACTATGGGCTTTGTCTTTAAAATAAAACTGGAAGAGGCATAAGTGTTTCACATCTAGGCTAACTTCATTCATTTTTACTATGTCACACAACTCCAAGAAAGTAGTAACATGGATGTTCAGATTCTAAAATACTTTCACCATACTAATGTTATTGCACCATAGGTATCAAACTCATCTTCAACTCTAATTAATTTTCTTGCACATCTTTCATCCAAATCCTAATGTAGTTATCTGTTATAGTTAGTTTCTAATAATCATTCAAGGTATGATAAGGATTGAATTATTGGATAGCTTTTCATTCACCATCTTGAGGGTTTTCATTACTTCTAATTCCCTTCATATTCTATCTCTCATCTCTTTATCTTACTAGTACTTATATTATTCTTTTAATTTCTAGTTCTAGAGGTATTAACTCAGTCCTAGAACTTCTTCTCATATAAGTATGGTGGCCATAATAAAAGAACACAAACAAAAAACAAATACAAAATAAATACTAAGTAATAAATATATCCAATCAACTAGAAATAAAACTTTCTTTTTTCAAGGATTATTATATTAATTCAAATTGATTAATCAAACTATCAATCTCTAGAACTAGTGCTAAAAACTTATTCAATCCTAAATAATGGAAAAAAAACTTATCTGGTCCCTAGAAATGGTGCCAAAGGATTATTTTATATCTACAAGTATATGGGTCATAAAATTAATAAAATAGATGCAAGTCTATATATCAATTTTACATGGATTGAGTTGGTAGTTCAATAAATCAACATAAAATCCAAAACTACTTGAGTTGAGTTGATAAGCTTTGGCTTTTAACATGATACTTAAAATATCGGGTCAACTCATTTTCTTGTATGTGATGATACTTATCTAATGTTCAGTCAATGTTGTGTCTAATTATTAGATAAAATATATATTAGTGTGAAAATACTCAAGTGTCCTTTTGGCATACTATCAAGGATGATCCCCTCTTAGTTATTCCCTAGTTATCCCATCTTAGTTATCATCCTTGGACTATTACTAGCAAGAATGATCCCCTCTTAGTTATCCCCTAAGTATTTCACAACCAAAGTAACAAATCATTCTATTTCATAGATTATATACATGTTTACTCCTTTTAGGAAACTCATCAAATATCCTTTATGATTATTTGAATGTACATTCCTATTCTTTAACCTATAGTGTCTTTATGACTCGAGATAATGTGGTAATACATGTGTTTGTATTTTTGGCATCATAAGCATCATACTCATAAAAATTAACATGTGTCTTTGTTAGAATTTTTTATCTCTTGTTAGTGATTACTCCAAACTATTGGTTTTCTAGTCATTCAACATGACTAACTATGTCCACCAAAAAAGTTATTGCTTATAGATTAATAACCAAATGTTATAGTTTAAAATTAGAGAGAGAGAGAGAGACGAAGAACATAGTGTGTAGAATGATTTACACATACAATGAATTTATAGAAAAAATAAATAGGATTCTATAAATGGAATTAGTCAGATCAATAGAGTGGACCTGGTCACGTTCCAAAAAAATTATCTAGCCTGCTAACCAAGCAAAGGGACCTCCATTATTATCCCAATGTCACGTGACCAATCTCTTAACATATCAGTACATGTACCTTTAGATTAAAATAAAAAAATAAGAAAAGAAATGGTTAAATAGATAATAAAACAAAGTATATACAATGATCTTCCTATAAATATCACATATAGAAATTATATAAAAGAATTTGACTTATAGGGTTGTCATCGCTATATGATACACATGTTGTATGTACTTTCGATCACTTCTTTTAAAAATATACAATGGATTGGTTATAAATGTATTCATGTTTTCAAATTTGTGAGCACCATACTTGAAATATTTAAACTTGTCTCAATCTTGGATATTCTTACATAAATATATCCCACACATTAAGATTAGAAAAGTTGTCAATTCTTTCCTATCATATCAAGTAAGTGTATTTCATGACACACTTGTTACTATCCACCATGAACAACACACAAAAAACTATGATATAGCAAAAATATTAAATCCATATTCATTAAAATTACATAATACATATTAACTAAAACATTATAATTTGATAATAATATATCATCACGTCACAAGAATTAATTTAACCCTAGCTATCAATTTAGCCAAACATTAAGTAGGATTTCATGTGAGACATGTTATTAGACATCTCGAGTAAATTGGGAGCTCCTAATACAAGCCTAAACATAACTTAAGTGTCAAAACCAAAAACCCAATCAAATGTTATTGCATTCACCTTAGTTTTACATCTAAATGGGTGTTGGAATAACAATGCCCATGGTATGCTGGTGGTTCTTAGTTCAAAATCTAATTCTTCTTTCTTCCTCTCAATTTTTTCTAAGTGTTTCATAAATACTTTAGGGTATCCATATGACTTTAGCTTGAGATTGTGGCTTTCACATCTCTTTAGATCTTGTCTAAAGTATCAAAGTTGTGGTAGCAATGAATGCCATGACATAGGTAACTCCCCTCTAAAAAAATATATCATGGCGTTGGGTATAGCCATGACTAAGACATTTTTTCTCTAGATCAAAATATTATAGTGCTGAGAATGACTATGATTAATATATTTACTCTATATAACCAAAAGTGGTGATATTGAGAATGATCATGACTTTTGTGATTTCTCTCTGTAGTACAAGAGCATAGTGCTAAAAAAGACTATGAATAGAGTAAATACTTTATAGAATGACATATTGTAATGAAAAATAATATAGCAATTCAAAACACTTAGTATTATTACTCCACAATGAATAAGTCACAATGTTGGAATTTGTTATGACTACTTGTACTACTAGGATATTTGGATGCTACAACATGATAATAATATTGTGGCCATTAAATTATTTTAGAGATTGTATGACTATGAATAATGGACAATGTCATGGCCATGAATATTATATTTCATTGTGAAAATATTTTATCAATTTGGTGATAAAGTCATGACATATAAAGATTGTTATGACTAGCTTTATAAAATTATAGCTAAGAAAGAATATCATAGGTACTTAGTAAGATGTAGGAAGGTAAAATTAAGTCATGACATGAGAAATATCATGATTCATCATCACTTCTTTCTCCCCTCCAATCCTTGGCTCTATCAAGTCTAATAATTTCCACATGAAATAAATATGATTTCACTAACATTATTTTAAAACCCTAAAAACATAATATTACTAAAATCTTTTGATACAAATATAATTACATTCAAACACACTAAGAAATACACTCCAAACTAACCAAAAAATATGTCAATACATAGAGTGTTGAATAGTAATAAAGTTAACACAAATCCAGATATTGATCTCACATAAATTGCTAATGACACTTTGATCAAGTTATAGTGAATTGACTAACTAGTCAAGTTGAGAAGATAAAAATGGGTTTCAGATAATATATACTTATATTCTAGGGTTGGTTTAGTTTCTTATGTAATATGATATTGCCTCTGTATTATGGTTATGCAATATGTTTTTGTTGGATAAAAGGTAAGAAAATACATAATCACCAATCATTTTATTAGCCTTCAAGAGTCAATCAACCAAAAGATATCACCACTATAGATGATCCTTTTGTGGTAGTGACTTCGGTATGCCTATACCATCCGCCAAAAGAATTACATGGACTTAACAATTAGCAGCCCCATAATTCCAACTTATTTCAAGAAATTTATCAACTCCCCTTGACTTGATTGTTACTTTGATTATGTGTATCTATTCTCTATAGTCGGTGCTTCTAGAGAAGACAAAATGATATGGTCATAACAATGTTTGTTCTTTTAGCATTATTAGTATCATACTTGCATCAATTAACTTATGTCAACCTAATAATTCTATCCATGGAAGCCATCGCAATGGGAAGTGTGGTGGTTGGAGGGCTGTCACTTCCAATCAATGCAAGCCTATTACTTTGTGTCTTATGACTTACCTGTCACAATCTTTTATAACCAACTAAAAGCTTTTATCAGAATGGTGGAACCCTCGATTTAGTTATTCTAAGATACTCTTATATACATAAATATTCAATATATCATAAAACCAAAATAATTCATCACAAACTATATTCATCATACACAATTGCATAAACCAACCCTAGGTTTCTAACTATTCTAACATTATGAAGGTATTTGAGCTAAGAGATTTGGGAATTATCTCATCAAATTATATATCCATGGAGACAGTAAACATTAGGATCTAAATTTTAATTATGGGTCCTAATCCAATTTATTTCATGTCAGCTCTATTATGTTTTCCTACTCATGGTGGCATTGAAACTTTACATGATCTCTCTCTAATCTATTTTTCTTCTAAGAGCTCTTCAATCATTTGTAAATTTATTAAGTCTAACTTTTATATCATTGGGTCCTTTTCTATGTTTGTAGCATCTCTAATGAATTCTAAGTCATGACATTGAGTTGATGTCGTAATGGAGGATTACATTGAATCACTTCTATAACAATCATGTTATAGAATATCATGGACAATATTGCAACATTGTTATTGATTTGTTAGGATAATGTTGTGATGAAAAAGAAAGTCACGCCCTTTAGTATGATGTCATGATGTGAAAAGTATATCACATCATTACCTAGTTTCATAAAATACAATTTTGGTTCTATAATGGTTATGTTGCATCACAAAATGTACATCAAGACTTCATTATTATCATTCAACATTATCATGAATTTCATTCAATGTCATGACTAAAAGTGAATTCTTTGGCTGCCATTAGATAAAAATAATATCATGACTAAAAATGTGTTTTAGAGCAAATATGACCATGAGTCTAAAATATTTGTGTAGCCAATAAGAAGATGTTGCAACATCATGATTACTATGTAGAGTCATGCCAAGAAAAGTTTGCCACAACTAATTTAAAGGTGTGTGCTAGTTATGAAATACAAGTAATTTATCTGCTATTCTCATAAATATACCACATGAAATAGACCAAATATATCTATAAAAATGTAGTTCCATTAGTTTTGAACAACCTTATTAGCTCAAATATCAATTATAAAGAAACAAATCAAACCTCAACCAACCCTTTGATACCAAATGTTAGGGAAAAGGATTAGGTATGTGCACTTTGTAAAATAACATGCACATAAGAATCATTAGAGATAACAAATGTGTTGATATCCATGGATTTCCAATATGATTTGATCCGATAAAATAGTAGAAAAATTCGTTGACTAGATAATGGATATGGATATGGATAAAATCTGATCTTTTTGAATGGATATGGATTTAGGTGTATCCGATCTGATCAAAAAATAGAGATGGCAAATGTGCCCGTATCTATGGATTCTGACCCGATCCAATCCGATCATTTTGAATGGATATGGATTGGATATGGATTTAGGTGTATCTGATCTGATCAAAAAATAGAGATGGCAAATGTGTCCATATCTATGGATTCTAACCCGATCCAATCCGATCAAACAGTAAAAAAATCCATTGACTGGATAATAGATATGAATATAGATAAAAATCTAATTTCTTTGAATGGATATAGATTGGATATAGATTTAGGCAATATCCGATCCAAAACACGCATATGGATAAAATTCTTGTACTAGAAGATTAAGTTTGGATTGTCCAACAAGATGAAACTCCACTTATCTAATTCTTAAAACTAATTTGGGTTATAAAAATATGTTTCTTAGACTTAAGTTGTTTGAGTCACACTAAATGCTTGTGCCTAGTGAAGCAGAATGGGAGACTACAAAGGTTGTTTGAGATAGGTTGGAGTTGTTCTATAATATCACTAAATTATTTTCTGGGATAAGATATCCCACTATCATTATGTTTTTTTTATGATTTTCAAAATTAAAATGACATTTAATGAATGACTCATGTCCTCCAATGTAGTAATTAGTACAATGCCAAAAAGTATATATACTTGCAAAATTTGATGCATATTGGAATGTGATCAATAAATTGATGGGTGTTGCTTTGCTACAGTATTGAACCCTAGGTATAAGATGACTTTGCTTCACTCTTACTTTCATTTGGCTTATCCAAATGACTTTAGTAAAAAAAATTAGCAATATTCAATGACTTTGTTATGAGTTGGTGTAGGAAGTCTACTAAATTTTTGTGAAGATGAAGTCTACCAAACTTTGTTGAAACTTTATTTAAGATGTTAAACATTTTGAATTTATCACTTGATACAAATATTTTGATTTGTGGTGTTTTAATAACTTTAGATTTTAGTTTATATTTCTAGATTAATAAATCATGAATTTATAACTGGTATCATAGGTTAGCAAAATATGTCTCAGTGTCGCATGGATAAATCCGATATATGTAGAGAACATCCAAAATCCAATGTATAGGATATGGATTTAGATTGTTTATATCCGTAGTATATGAATATGGATATTGATATAATATTTTAATTTTGGATCGGATATGGATTTTCAAAATCCGATCCAAATCTGATCCGATGCCATCCCTTAAGAATCATGTTTGGAGAGAATAGACAACTTGCAATTACAAGAGAAATACTTTCAATATATTCCAAGATTGTTAAACATAAAACATTTACAAAAATGTTTAAATAGAAACAAAAAATCTTTTTAAACTTAAAAATAAATCATGACATCAAATTCCATGTCCTAACTTCATTCATATCGTGACACCAAAGGATATATTTATGACCTGAATTCATATGTCAACTAGTTATACTAATACAAGTTAAGTTATAACTACAATGATGTTGTGACATTACTAAATACGATCGCAATTTCATTCATGTCATGATAGCACAAAATATAGTCATGAAATCAAAACACATGTTACAACTTTAGTTGATTTGTGACTTTGCAATACAAGTCGTGACTCCAAAGTACATGTTATATCTTTAGTTGAGTCATGATTGCATAATAAAAATTATGAATCCAAAGTACATATTATAGTTTCAATTGAGTTGTGACTGCACACTATATGAATCCAAAGAACATGTTACATATTTACTCAAGTTTTTAAGCTAAGAATATGGCCACAACTTCATTTGGATTATGATTCCACGAGTCAAGTTATAACATTGAATAGATAGTTTTCCAATAACGACCATTAAAAATAGGTTGCGACTTCATTCTGATCACAACTTCATAGTTCATGTCACGACTCTGATCCCCAATTTCATTTTCAGAACTATGAGTCAATCCTAATAGAGCATTTTTTATTCATTCCATATAGGCAACGAAATTCAATTACATAGATTGGAAAAGACTAGTTATTGACTTAAAACATTTGGAGAGTGACATCCATGCTATATAATTTTATCTATTACTAAAATGACAACCTAAATCTTTTTGTAAAACTTCATGTCATTGTCAACTTTGCTTCTTACAATTTTGACACCTTGGAAAGAGTTTTTATTTTGTCTCTACCTTACTAATGAAAGATATTTGTTGACAAACATGTCACATAAATCTTTAAAACATGTCTCATATTTTTTAAACATTGGATAAGACAGAGCTACACAAGCTGATAAAGAATACCTTAGTCAATAAAAAAACATCTCTTATAGTTTGGACCATGATTTAATTGAAACATGTCTGCATACATTGGGATTTAAGTTTCCATGAAACGTAGTAGAAATATAGAGAGTGAATCTTAGTGGTGGTTGATAGTTAAGTATGTATTAACTAAGTCATGGTTAGAATATACCATCTAACTTTTTAGTTATACATTTAATAGGTGATTGTGAAAATGTATGGGCTTGGCTTTTGATATTTTGGAAACTTTCATTGATTAGAATATTTGGTCATTCCTTCTTGTGAGCTAGTTGTTATGATGATAGGAAGCACTGACTTTATGGTCACGAACCAATTGTTCATATTATGATCCAAGAAAAGATCATGCTCAAAAGGAGGGCTAGTATGAAAAGGATGCAAGTCGCCTAGTAGCAGAGAGCTCATTGTTTATGAAGAGGCTGTCATTTTTTCAATATGAATGGGCTTTATTCCCCTGCTAGATGTGCAATGTAGTACACTCATTCTAAACTTTGTTCCTATATTTAGGTGCTCATTCCTATTTTTTTTTTATTTTAGCTCCTCATTATCACACTAGAAGATGATCATAGAAGTCGTCCATCTTTAAATAATCTCATGTTTGGCTTTTTTGAAGATGAGAATGCTAATAATCATATTTATTATTAGGATGTCATCAAAACAAAACAAAAATGATTTTTTTTTTGATTCTTTCTAACATATGGCACTAATTTTTGGAAACTAATTATTTAAGCTAAAAACTTATTTGATTTGTGATATTTTTAGATTGGTTGATATCTTCAATTCTTGGAATTTTTTTTCTTAATCATTAGATATATTTTCTTCCCTACTAAAAAGTATGAACTAGCTAGGATTCACATCCAAACACTTTGATGTTTATGTTATTTTCTACAAAACAATAATGGGTAGAGGTTCAACCAAGTAAAAAGATAAAGAATTATGTACTTGGTTCTTCACTAGGATATTGTTTATAGAAGGAGAGTGATTATATTTATTTCTTTCTATATGTTTCTTAAATCACTAATGCACAGAAAATACTACTAATGTATTTTTTAGCTTAAAGCTCTTTTTCAACCTAATTTTACTTTAGGTTGACCTATCATGTCTCTTGTTAGGTGTTTTATTTGAATGGAAAATGGAATTCTTTATGGTGATCTTCGCCCTTGTTGAAGTAGGGAACATTTAATTGGTCATGATTTAATAGGTCCACATAGAGTTCTATATACATAAACATGGTACATGAGCGATTTTAATCACTTATCATTCTAATGAGACTCTAGGAAATCGTAGCTTCCAATTGGGGTGGAACATTCTCTCAAAGTACTAGGTGTATAAAGTTAACCAAAATCTTTTTATTAATTTTTTCAGATTCATAATGGTCTTCATTCTCTCTTTCCTTTTGTTTAAGATAAGATTATATAGGTTTGTGGGCTTACATGAGTGAGTGTGCCCATTATGGATAGTCTGTAAAAATTATACTAGTCAAAAAAGATGAGAAGAGATATCAAGTGTTGCTCATAAGAAAAACCTTGTTGTGGTTTTAGCCCAACCTTATTTTTGTATGCCTAAGATACCCCAACTAGTTTCACCCACTATTGGGTGAGCAATTCTTTCTTGAAGAAATTTTTTAATTCCATATACATGGAGGTTTCTAGCCTATAATTCATTCTCTTATATGCATATAATTAATGATAAGCCTAGAAGAAGACTAATATGTCTCGGTTGGTGTCAAGTTATTCTACATGGAAACTCAAGTGAGAAGTTTAGGCAAAGGAGCATTCCCTATCACTATTGATATTCCATCTACTAAGAAATAGAAAGAAGATTCATTACCTTTGTGTAGGGAGGAGACAATGATGCAATCGAATTCTTTAAAAAAAGGTTATAATAACAATAAAGTTATATGAACGTCAAGCTGGAAAAGATTGCATAAATGGAAATATTAAAAAAAATTATTTTAATTCATAATATATAAGAGTTATTCACATTTTTAAAAAGATTGCATGTTCAAATATAGGATAAAAATTATTTGGTTATGTTGCCCATTTTTCTTTTCATAGAATCTCCTCAACTAGTGTTGGAGAATAATGTATTTATGCAAAATTTTAGATTTAAGGATAGCATTTACAAAGTAAGGTTTCTTTATTATTTATACATATTTTTTGAATTTTTTCATATTGTAAATATTATTTGATCCCATGTTGGTTACAAATAATTAAATTTATTCTCATTGTGAACATTTTATGCAATGAATATTTATTTAGTTAAGTAAGGCCAATATAATTTGAATATAGTTGAACATGTTATTAATGAGTGCAAAGAAGTAGGGTACTCTTTAGAAATTACTAGAAGGTAGAAAGAAGGCCAATTAGTAGATAACAAAATCTAGATAATGTGCATCAATCGTAGTTACTATTAAGCATCAGAGGATGATAGCTATGTGTTATGCCTTTGTTATTCCACCTAATTTAATTAATTAGGTGATGTCCTAAAAGCACATTAATGAGGTTATTTTATTAACTAAGATCCGCAAGTATATGGTTCGTACAAGTAATACAATGGATTTAAGTTCATATACCAATCTCATATGAATTGTATCGGTAGTTTGACTGTCCAATAAAAGACAACCTATTTTTAGTAGAAAAGATACTCAGATTATTAAGCAATCTTAGGTCAAAAGTCTAAATACATAATTTATATGATGCCATTAATTTATTTTATATATATTATGTTGGATACATAATGAAGGTTGTTGTGTTGTTCAAATAACTACTTGCCCTATTAACATAAACTCGTACCTTTAATAAAGCTTCATCAACTACTTTTAATGATTATTTCATATACACACTCTTATTCATTGGTCTCTATTAATTTAAAGACTAATGTTTGTCATAGTTTGTAAGTATTTGTAATTTTAGCTTTGTAAGTTTCATACTCACACAATTAGTATATGCCACCTTCAAGTTTCACTAGTGAGAACTATATGAGTAAAAGGAACACATGAAAGTTGTCACCACCATGTGAGTCACCACATACACATGCATGTCTTGAATATTTCTTGTCATTCTTCTCCTCGGTGATTATGTGACTTTCACACTAAAGGTGAACCCCTTGGAAGAATATTCTATATAACATCTATACCAATCGAGAGCTACTCCCTCTAAGATGTGTACAATAGATTGATATAAAAAAGTATTTATACTTTTGACTTCATAAGTATTATACTCGTAATAATTAATATACTCAAAAATTGGGGTTCGACATATAGGTTCATCTCATGCATCTCAACTAGAAGAGCTTTCACCCCTTCCTATCACATGTAAAAGTGAGTCTCATAGTTTACTTGTCACAAACCACCATGCTAACTTTGCACAAACCAACCATTATTCAAAATTCTAATTTGAGTTCTATTTAATCATTATCCATCAACATTCATAAATATTAAATATAATTAAACCAATGTTACATCAATCATTCAAACTAGCATATCACATAATCCAAATAATACAAACCCTAAACTATACAAATTTAATACACATTCCTAAATTAATCATTAGAGAAGGAGGATTTGAGAGCCTTGCCCCTAAACTCTTAGGATTGATATTAGTCATGCATACTTTGTTTGCTTGTGGAACTCCTAGGGTGTATAAAATTTCTTTATAGGGTTTTTGATTTCCATGAATTTTGCTTATTTCATGAGAGAGAAGTAGAAGAAGAAAGAAGTTTTTAAGAGATCTCAAAAATTCTCTAATTTTTTTTATATACCCGAGCGGTCTTGCATTACTCTAATTAAGGAATAATGACTTACCAATAAAAGTCACAACTTTGTCCTTCATCTCTTCAGCTTAAGGTTGTGACTCTAAAAAATAGTTATGACCATTTGATTTCTTGATCTTTCTATAACACAAGGTCATAGTGTTGGTAATGTCCATGACTTGGAACTAATATCTCTACAACACAAAGTAATGGTGATGTGAAATGACATCAACTTCATGCTTTCATCATTTGTAATCCATACATGCTATAATGTTGTGAAGTGGTCATGGGGTAGTGACTACTTCCAAGATTATTTTATAACCATGGCGCTATGTGGAGGCCACAACTTTAGCCATTTAATCTTCTCAATAAGTATATGGTTGTGGCATTTAGAATTGACTATGAAACTTGCACTTAGCTTATGAATATAATCATGGCTATGCATTCCTTTGAGGACAAGAGTCATAACCTTGAAAATAATCATACTCAAGTAATATCCTCAAAAATATTTAAAAATCAAAAGTCATGACTTGGAAAAATTGACATGAATTTGGCCTGAGTACTTGTGGCTCTATAGTTTTCTATAGCTCAAAATTCATAGCTTTATAAAAATAATTATGGTTCTGACTTGAAAATACTGAGTTGTATAAAGATAAAGGCATCAAATGGGCCATATCATGCTGGCATGACCCATTTCTTTATGGCTCAATCATGCCACTATGCCATAGTGGGCATGAAATGGCTACCAAATCATCATGCCCTACATGGCCCTTTTGGCCTATAGTAGTGTTGTATCATATTGAGTCATGAAAGGTATTGCTTAGAGGTGTCAAACAGGCCTGGCTGACCTGGCCCGACACTATTTGGTCGTGCCTAGCCCGGCAAGGCACGCTACAGTGCCATGCTCAGGCCCTTGCCGGGCACACCCTCGGCCCCGGTCATACCATACTGGGCCGAGAAAATTCGGCCCGCGTGTAGTGCCAGGCACAGGCACGGAACGAGGGCCTAGCACAGGGGCACGACATGTGTGACCATGCACCAAGCGTGGTCATGGCAAGCCAACGCCTGATGGGCAAGGCTAGCTGACCCTCAAAGGGTGATGGCGGTGCGGAGGCATGGCGGTGCATCCCGAAACCCTAATTTTTTTTAAAATTAGGGTTTTGGCCCGACCCGAACTAGGTTGAACTAGGTCTAACCCGGTGGAGTTCGGGCCACGAGCCCATGCTGAGCATGACCTCGTAGTTCTAGGCCAGGCCAGGCATGGCATGGTACAGTAACCGTTTCATGCCTGGCCTGGCACGGAAGCACGGTCGGGTGGCCTAAAACCATGTCGGCCCAGCACGGCCCATTTGACATCTCTAGTATTGATGGGCCTTGCTGGGTCATGCCAAATCATCTTAATTTTTGAGCAAAAATCTAATTAAATATTTTGAAATTTTAATTATTTTTTTATTGAAAATATTACATTTAACTAAATTAAAATGGAAAAAATAATTAAATCAATTTTTGTCAATCAGCTTAACTAAAAAATAAATGTGTTTAATGGAAAAAACAATCAATTCTATATTTTCATTTCATAGTTAATAGTAGAATATGATATATACTTATATATTATATAAGATGAAGCATAAGACTATAAGTGCATAATGATATAACTGGCAAATATAAAAAACAATAAAAACATGATATTGTATGAAAAAAAAATAATTAAAAAATCACATGAGTCATCAATCTATGTATATAGTATGGTAGTGCAGATACAAATGAATATTGTCATCAACATGCATGTATCTAAAGGTATCACTAGTGGTGGCCTAAATATCTCAATATCTATATCTCATTAATCATCATCTTTCAGCAACTCTTGCACTTTATCCTGAATGCTCAACCTCAAATTTTCTTAGTCCTTCAATCATAGAAGTGCCTCTATGATATCTAATCGCATCAATCTCTTATCTAAAATAATATTGGCTACCATAAAAAAAGGTTTCAATGCTATACTTGACACCATACAGATCAATAGATCATGTGACATCTTAGAAAGTATGGAATAGATGGATTCATATGATTTCCACCAAAGAAAAATATCCAAATTCTTATTATCATAATATGATACAATGAAGTAGTAATTAATATCTAAATACTAAGGTAGCTCACTCCTATTCAATGGAATATGTAAATAACTACCATGTGTCTACCTTTAGCTGATTAAATAGAAAAGTCATCATCTCTAAATATGATATCCATGTCAATACTTTGAGCCTAGCTACAACTACCATACCTAGTGTTATGATATATAAACAAGTTAGTTACTTTTTCATGAATGAAACCTTCAAGTTGGTGTTTTTAATTCATGCACATGGATATGTATATCAAAATGATTTTTACCCCTTCAACCTTAATCATAGGATTCATACACATATCCAAGTAATAAAGAGATAGAGTGAGGGACTAGTATTTTAAATATATAGTTTCTATCTCAATATCCATTACACTAAATACAAGGTGACTTTTATACTTGCTAAACATGCTATTAATCTTGTATATGAACTTGAGTACAATAAAAGTGGTGAGAGTATATGTTGATGAACATTTGTTTATCATATCATTAAAAATCTTTAAAAATTTTACAAAAGAAATTCTCCCATCCTACTTAGAATAATCAAAAATAAGTTCATTACTCATACTATTGATATAGTCAAATATCATGTGTTGGTAGCCAACACATGACTCTAACATTAGGTATGTGTAATTTTAATGGTATCTCACAATAATTTATAATTGTTTTAGGCCCACTAAAAATAGAGATTGCTAAACTTTCATTGTCTACTAGACATCTTAAAGTATTTTAGTAAATTTCTTATTTTTTCTAATGCATGAGAATCAACTTTTATTTTTGCTTATGCTATTGGGTTTATTACATTGGATGGCACTACATGGTATAATTCCTATGTCGTGCCAGGCATGACATGGCATGGGAATTATACCATGTTGTTGTGTAAAAGTGAAATGGGTAGCCAGCTTATGTGGCCAACCAATTTCAATCAGCCACATGCCTAATTATTTTAAAAAAATTAGACTGTGCCACAATGGAGTGGTCTAATATTTTAGACTATCCCATCAAGAGGTCTAATTGTTTAAAAAAAATAAAAAATTAGATGCCCGGGTGACTACTCATCGTGCCCAACGGGCCCCCATCAAGTGGTCACCCGAGCTAGTTTATCATGCCACTAGGCGAGGTACATGGGTTGTGCCTAGCATGGCACAAGGCATAGTTCATACCGGCCCCGACATGGCACAAACTATACCATGGGGTAGCTCGGTCCAGCATGAGGCACAATTATGGATAATATCATGATGAGTCCTGCACTATTGAACTAGACTAGGCCATGAGCTTTGCCCAGACGACCCATCTCGTTTGACACATCTAGCTAAAAGTAGGCTTTCATAATACTTTTTTTGTGTTCGGGTTGTGCCTCATGTAGGCTGAACATGACTTATGTGGTTGGATTTTTTTTTAAATCCAACCCCATCAAGCAATTACTCGATAGGGCATGACCCTTGACCCTTGACCCACTTGTGCCTAGCCATTATTCATCATGCTAGTGGACCATGCCAATGGGACAAATATGTGGGTTGTGCCTGTACCAACATGAGACATGCCTAGCTCCTACCCGACATAACATGAGTTGTGTCTTGAACCAACATGAGGCATGGTTTTGGACCATGCTATGCTGGGCCTGTCACAACTAATTCAGGCCATGCCTCATGTCATGCCCTAGCCACACAACCCACTTGACACCAATTCAACACTATGAAATTAGCTTAACAACTTTGAGCACTAGTGAGGTTGGTTGCTATGACTGAAAATTAATATTACAACCATTAAAAGTTTATGAGCTATATTTGACGGTAACTTTATGATAATATAATACTTATTGAGAATGTGTCACATAGTGAAAAGATTATGATAATGAGATGTTAGGGTTGTGACATACAAGATTTTACCAATGACCATTTAAATAGAATTTTGACCAAGAATAAATATCAAAACAATAAATGACTCATAGTTTTATCTCACCTACTCAATACCTCTAAAAACTTATTGATTTCATCACTATTCATCAAAGTTCTCTACAATACCAAAAAAAATTTGAGATCAATACAAATCTGGCTCATTTCCACACATGCAAACTATTCTCAACCATCAAAATATTCTAGATTATTCAATAAATTAAATACTAAATAAACTCAAACACTAAAATAATTGCTCAATCCCAAGAAATAACTTCTTCCACCATAAAAATAAATAAAAAGAAATACAATATTTTACATTTCAATTTCTTTTCACATAATGGATATATCATCATAATATGATAAAGAAAAATAATTGTAGTGCGAGTCATGACATTGATGGAGATAGTCGGTATAATTTCTCATTAGGATCATACTTTTTAAAAGGAAAATCCATAGACACTTACTCATGGGGTGGAAAAGGAATGGATGACCCTTCATAATTTTCCTTAATGTCGATAACTCATCCAATATCTTTGCTATTTCATCCAATACCTTCACTTGTATGATATACATAGCTTCATGTCTCCATCACATAAAATTTAGTGCAACCTCAAAGCTTTCCATTGTATAGTAAAAATATTTTTTGTTGGCACTGCTTTTTCTTATTTCATCTATCCATAAGTGATCCCTAAATATGATTCCCTTCTCATTCTTGATATTTCTTTCCTTTATTATTCTTTTCAAATCTACCATAAGCAATTGATACAAAACTTCAAAAGATTCAATGCTTTTCATCAATCCAACTTCCATGTGTTGTCATTACTTTTTCCAAGAGTTTGTAAACATAGTCTTCAAATTTTCCAACCTCTACAACTATTATAGTGCATAGGGAATGGATCTCTATTTTCAGCTCTTCCTTTGTTTGTTCAACATTTTACTACATATTTTTTAATTTATGCAAAATATCTATAAACATACCACTATGTGTAGGTACTTAATGCTCAATGCAGACTAGCTCATCTTCTTGCATTCCTCTCTTTCTTTCCAACTCATGTTTGCCACATGTGATAAAAGATGAGACTTTTTCTCAAATTTATTTTGGTTATCCTTCTTATGCATCATCTTCTTCTCTATTTTTCTCCTTCAAGTTTCCTCTTCAAGCTTGACAATATTATGGGGGATACCATCAAACACATGGTACCCATATATAAATATCCATGGGAACTTTCTTGGTCAATCATTATAAAGTAATAAGGGAAAGCTAAATTTGACTAGAAAATTCACTCTCCCGGAATTTGGGAATCTACTTCTCTAAAGTTTTTCCAGCATCAAAGTGATATCAATTGAGAATGAAGTGTATCAATATCACTCTTTCTATAAAAATAGTTGAAACATAGAAAGTGGTTAACAAAAATGAGCATATGAAATATAGTCACATTTTACTCACCTCTATGAGTACTCACCTCAACAAATACCCTTATTCACTCTTCGACATCATCCTCTATGTGTCTTTGTCATTTGTCAATTGATTAGCGATAGTGATGATTTCAAATATTTAGACAAGGACAAATTTTCCAACTATATTTTCTCCCTAGGAATCCAAGAAAGTCATTAATGACTCTTATGTCTAATCAAACCCAAATACCAATCATGTAGCTTAATTCCATATGCTCATTTGTATGCAACTATCCAAGCAATCTGAGAATATACTTCTCACACCCATCAGAAATCTCTATGGTCCAATCTTTTTAGTATATCATTTTATACTTCTTTTTTACTTATACTTTTAGTATCATTTGTATATGATAAATGAATGATTATTTCTATGTGTTCATTCATATAGTTAAGTTTCTCACATCTCTCCATCTATTTTTTCTTATTAGCCTTGACATTACAAAAAGTCTTGAATATTTCAATTGTGTGAGCACATAATTCATTGACTTTCTTCAATTCAACTACCAAAGCTTTATAGTCCACTTTCTCTTCTTCCTTACAATTAGTTGAGGCCATGTCTTCAAATTCCTCATCAAGATTTTTCTTCACAATTTTTATATATTAGCTATAGAGATTACCTCTTTCATTTTGTGTATTTCTAAAGTTTCATCCATAACTAGTTCAGCTTTCTCTAAAGATATTTCAAATTGAGCATTTTCTTTAGGCTTGGTTGGGTTGGTGACTACTTCCTTCTCACCGTGTGGTCTCATCCTTTCATCTTCATGAGCTTTTACTCTCCTCAAGTCTCCTAGTAATTCTTCGAGTTTAGCTATCCAATAAAATATTAAAAATGGTTGATACCCATAATCTATCATCTCCTCATAGCTTCCACACCCCTAACTTTCATGATTCTCATCATGATAATAATAGGGTTGATAATGATTGTCAAAATATTCAAAGTATAAGTCACTTTCTTGAGTATTATAAGTCTCATTGTAATTGTAGTTTGGGACATTTTTGCTCATCAATTTTATTCTTTCAAAATACCCTTCATATACTTCATCATATTTATGTAGCTATTTATTATATCTTGCATAGAAGTCTTGGGTAGGAGTGGTTGTGCATTCAAATTTGAGATATTGTGGTTGAAAGAAAGAAAACAAAAAAAAAGACATGCAAACAAATCTAAAAGGTAACTACCCACATTGAAATAAGTTAACATGACTTAACCATTTAATCCAAAAATATTTATCAAATATAAGACTATCAAATATAATTACATCAACTCATCTTGTCTATTTAAACTAAACAAATCCCTATAACACCACCAAAAACTTATTGCAAATTTATTATTCCACCTAATTAATTTAATAGGTTAGATGACGTCCCAAAACTCATTAAAGAGATTATTCTATCAACTAAGATCCATAAGTGTATGGATCATACAAGTAATATAATAGACTTATTCTATCAATCTCATAAGGATTGTATCAGCAATTTGGTTATCCAATAAAAGGCAATTCATTTATAGTATAAGGAATACTCAAATTATTAAACAATCTTATGTTATTGGTCTAATTACCTAATTTATGTAATGCTATTAATTTGTTCAAAATATACTATGTTGGACACAATGAAAGTTAGGGTATTGTAAAAATAGCCTCTTTCTCTATCATGATATAAGGTGGTCATCACTAATAAGACCTTCCCAATAGTATGGACTATATGAATGAGGGTCATTTATAATTTCATATATTTTATGTAACTTCACCAACTACCATTGAATACTCTTATTCACCAGCCTTTATTATCTTAAAGACTAATTATTGATATGGTTTTGAAGTATTTGTACTTTTGGATTTATAAGCACCATGCTCAAATAATTAATGTATATCTTTTTCAAGTTTCATTAGTAGGAACTATATGAGTAAAAGAAATAATTAATGTATGACTTAAACACTAAAGGTGAATCCATTGAAAAAATATTCTATATAACATCTATCCCAATTGAGAACTAGCTCCTTTAAGATGTGTATAATGAATTAATATGTAAAAACATTCACACTTTTGGCTTCCTAAGGGTCATACTCAATGATTTAATATATCCAAACTTTGGAGTTCAACATATAATAAGTTCATCTCTCGCATTTTAATTGGAAGGACTATTACCATCTTTCTATCATATGAATGAGTGAGTCTTGTTACTTATCTATCAATATCAACCATGACAACCTTGCACAAACCTATGATGAGTCAAAACCATATTTTGAGTTTTATTAAATCATCATTCATCAACATTAATAAACATAAATATAATAAACCAATATTGCATCAATCATCCAAACTATTACATCTCATAATCTAAATAACATAAATCCTAAACCATGCAAATTTAATATAAATTATTGAATGAAGCCCTAGAGGAGGAGGGTTTGAGACCCACACCTCCAAATCTAGGGATTGGCATTTGTCATACTTTCCTTGCTTGTGGAGCTTTTAGGGTATTCAAATTGTTATATGGCTGTAATGTTGTGTGGAGGTTTGTGACATTAGTCATTCATCTTTCTTGATAAGTATATGGTTGTCGCATTAGAAATTGTTCATGGTCCTTGTACTTAGACTATACATATAAGTAATGGATATGTCTTCTTTTGACGAAAAGAGTCACAACTTTAAAAATGGTCATACTCAAGCAATGTCCTCTAAAATATGTAGTGACAAAATTTATGACTTTGATAATTATTGTGGCTTTGACTTGAGTACTTATGACTCTTTAGTTTTATGTAGCTTAAAAGCTACACCTTTATGAAAAAACTATGGCTCTAACTTGAGTTTATCAAGCGATATAATGATAAAATCATGACTCTATGAAATTAGCAGTGACCTTGAGCATTAGTGAGGTATATCATTGTTGTGATTCAAGAATTAAGTTATAGTCATTAAAATTTTATGAGTTAGGTATGACTATGACTCTATAATAATATCACAACTATTGAGAATATGTCACAAACTGAAAAGATCATGCTAATAAAAGGGTAAGGTCATGGCATACCAAATTTTCCAATGACAATTTAGATGAAGTTTTAGCCAAAAATGAATGTCAAAACTACAAAGTACTTAAAGGCTTATCTTCTTTACTAAACACCTCAACTCATCAAAATTCTTCAAAACACCAAAAATATGAAATTAGCATAAATCTGCTTTATTTCCAAGCATATACACAATCATAACGACCAAAATATATTAGATTATTCGGTAAATCAAACATTGAACGGTATTAAAATTCAAATATGGTTCCTAAGGTGCTAATAAACATGGAAGATCATAAAACAAATATGAAGAAGGTCCATAAAGTGGATGAGAGGACTAAATCTCATCTAGATTTAAAGATTTCATTAGCGCCTTTAGAGTTAACTATTCTTTGAGAGAGGTTGATACTTTTTGAAAGTAAGAAGGTTGACCTAGAAGAAAACAAGAATAAGAGTTTACATGATATCTTTCATTATAGTTATGGTTATTGAATGTTACATCATGTAATTTGTAATTATAATCTTGATATGCTAGATAACATGCTTAAGTCTGTAGGACGAATGTCCCTCATTATATTTATAAATCAATAGGTGTACCCCTAGAGTTTTTTTTTTACTCATAGTAGCCCTCGTCTAAGAATATTAATAATGAGCAGTGATAGTAGTGACCTACACGTGGGAAGAGTGGAGTAATCTAGATGGAATGCTAATTTAACTATCTTTGAAGGTGATTAATGACCCTAATCTGAGAAGGATGGTGTTGTCACATAGAATGTTGTATTATTGTCTAAATAATATTTTTTGAATGTTATTTAAATTTGTGGATGTTAATAAAGTATTCCAACTATATGATGATGCTTAACATTTTATGGGCTTTGAGCCTCTTTTTTTTCACATTTACTTTTTTTGGTGGACTACAAAAATTTTGAAATTGTTCATATAGGAAGGCTTTGAGGCCTTGTTTAGATTCTTTTCGTTTCTAGATAGCTACATTCTAGTTTCTCAGAGTTAGAAAGTTTTTGTACAATGAGATATATTGTCATTTCTATAGGCTTTGAGGCCTTGGTCAATTGCATCAATAAAAATTAGCATATTTATTTGGTTATTGATCAATAATTTGTGTTTTTACCACATCACCATCAATCGAGCCTTAGTGGTTTACTTAAAAATATATAGTTTTTGAAGTAGTTACCACAAATTATATAGTTTAGTTAGTAATTAAAATCAAGTCCGAATATTTGAAAAAGTTATTCTTTATGGTTTGATTTGGATGTCTTTCATCTATTGGTGTCACTGTAGTAGATATGGTATTGAAAGTACTTTTTGAAAATAGAGTTTTTTGGAAGTTTGGTGCTGACATTGTTATTCTAGACTATCTTGTGTGTATGACAATTTTTCTTGAAAATGTTGATTAGATTTCTGGTGGATAAAACTATTATTCTAGACTATCTACTATCCAACCCAAATCTAGTTGGAGTACATTAGATGTCTAATTTATGAGGCTATTATTATAGACTATTTGATTTACAAGACTATTATTCGAGAAGAAATATATTAGCCATCTAGTATCCTAGACTACATTTTGGACTATTTGGTGTTGAGGCTATTATTCTAGATAGAGCATATTATATGTCTAGTGCCCGAGGGTATTATTCTGGACTATATGATATCCTAGGTTATTATTCCAAATAAAATACATTGAATGTTCAATATACATGTTTGGTATTGAAGTCTATTTTCATTTTGTCTAGTGTTTGAGTTTGTAATTCTAAATGTAGAAAATCATATGCATACTGCCAATGACTATTAATCTAGATTATTTGATATCCTAAAGTACTACTAAAATTTCTAGTATTCTTTTTCCTTTGAAAACATTGATCCATAGGGTTAACACCAAAGCATCCTAGTATGGAACCATGACCTAATTACAATAAATGGTGAAAACACAATGGGTTCATCCATTTGAGTGATTTCATCGAGAATAGTAGATTCTTGTATTATGTTGGCAATGTGTCCGGGCCACAATAACTTTTATTTGTCATTTTAGTCACCATCTAGAATGTAACTTTCAAGGATGAGCTCTTGTTATAGTCACATTGATGCCTAGAATAGTATTTCAACTTTGTTACAGAACAACAAACTTGTTATTCCTAGTATATCACCAAAAGCTTGTTGTACTTGGTATTTATGCCTAATAGAAATCTATAAGTATATGGATGATACAAGTAATACAATAGACATAAGCCAAGATATGAATCTCATAAAAATTATAATGGTAGTTTTCCCAACCAACAATGAATTAAATACTACTCAAGTTGAGAAGATAAACTTAGTTCTAAGATAAATTCTTAGCTCTTGTGTATAATAAAGTCATATATTAGATTCTAACAATATTATCATTGATTGTTGGATTAATGGTAAGAAGGTGTGGACAATCCTTTTTCTTTTTGGCATATAAAGTGGTTATCAACCATGAACAATCACCATAATAGATGGTTCCCTCAAAGTTGTGTCTATGATATTATACCATTAAAATCATGCTACTTATGTTCATACGTCAACCACATTTCAACTTCTTTTAAAAAATATGTCAACTATCCTTGAAAAGTATCTTGAGTGTGCATTTTTATTCTCTGACCTTAATTATTATCAAAGAATATATGTTTATGTTTGAGCTTTTGACTTCATAAGTACCATACTCACATCAAATAATATATGTTTTCCTAGTAATTCAACCTATAGGAGTCATACAAGACGAAATGATGATCAAGCAGAGATGATTTATTATTTTTGATGGTAAAATACCAAGTGAACAACTATGAGGAGACCATAATTTGGGTGGATCCAATAGTTAATAATCGTCTTATATGTCATTAAAATACTAAGGCACTTTCATAAGAGTCTAACCTTTATTAGGTAACCAAACTCAATGATATTCAAATTATTTTGATAAACCTTTATCCATAATAGAATGTTCAAGACTATAAATTAAGAATCTTATATAAAACTCAATCTTATCAATTAAACTAGAATAACATTTGACTGATAGATGGTTGATCAAACTACCTACATAATTCCTATGAGATCAATATCTTGAAGCAAAGTCCACTTTACTACTTGTATGACTCATATACTTGCAAGACTAGTTAGATGAGAGACCCTACACTTAATGAGATTTTAAAAATTGTCCAATCATAAAAATTGAGCATGCTAATAAAGTTATAATAAGTTTTTGATGTCATTATCAAAAATTATTAGTTTAGTTAGTCAACATTAATTAACATAACTATTATTAACGAAATAGTTTTTTTTAGTAGTTTTTATATCAATATCTTAATTTTACATCTTGATTTGTATTGCTTAGCTTATATTACTTGTTTGTATTTTTTTTATTAGTGTTTTTTATTTAATTTTGTATCGCCACCACATCCTTTATGAGCAAAAACTATATGACTAAGCTTACACCATAATTCAAAAATTGAGAGAACTAAAAGAACACTTTTAAGATATAGAGTTGAAAAAAAAACTAATTGGAGGAATTAGTAATAGAAAAGATGCCAAAGAAAGTGATGAGCAAGTTATCCAATAGCCCAACCATCACTACACCTTGAGAGAATTTTAGTGGCCTATGAAAATGATAATGGATAGCTACTCTGAAATTCAGATGCAACTAGTGGAAGCCAACTATTTTGAATTGAAGTTGAGTCTGATAATAATAGTTTAGAAAGATTAGCATAGTGGGAAGATATTAGAGAATCTAAATATGCATATCATAATATTTTTTAAGTTATATGGTATAATTAAAATGGAGTTAGACTAATTGCCATCGGTTTTATTTATTCTCATTTTCTTTGAAAAACAAAGCATTGAGTTGGTTTCTTTATTTGTCTTGAAACTCAATTGAAAGTTAGAAGGAACTTTTGAAATTTATCTCACAATGTTCTTCCTAGATCAAATCACCTTACAGTTATGGAGTATTAGAGTGTGATCAATTTAATAAGTTGTTTAGGAATGCCCTCAACATGAGTTTGAGTTGTGGTTCCAAGTCCAAACCTTTTAATCAGAATGATTATTTCTTTGTGAGAAAATAAGCCAGAGTATTCGAGTTGGATAGATTCATTATGATTGAGGCAAAGATTGAGACATTTCTTTAAAGGTTGGAAGCACAAGTGGAGAAATGAAAATGAATAAGAGAAATCATAATTTTGCAATAACAAGAAATGATAACTTTTTATCCCATTTATCAAGTGAATGTGATCGATGGATTAACAAATAAATGATATGTATTTTGACCCAATATAAATATCCAAACAAACTATCATTCAAATGTAAAAAAATTGATACTTTTATTTATGAATGATACAGAAATGGATAACAAAATATTAGATAAGTCTCGAAGAATTTTGAAAATAATTATCTGAGACACAATGTTCAAGAGGGATTGAGTTCGTATTATTCATATTTAAGACATGAAAAAAAGCCTTTTATCAATGACAAATTGATAGAATTGATGATCGAGATAAAATGAAAAAATAATTTTCTAGAGGAATGGATGGAGAGGTTTGAATCAAAGTTAGACCAAATGAATATGATAATGAATAGTATAGAGAATCAAATCAGATAATTAGCACTATCAGTGCAGGAGAAAAGAATTAATGAGCTATCAAGTGATATTGAGATAAACTCCAAAATATGCTTATCAATTTTACTTATATGTGGCAAAGAGATTGAGGAATAACACATGGAGGAATTTGAAATAGATAGAGCTAGAACTGATAGCACCATGACATTACCAAAAGTCATAACTCTTATCATGGTATTTTTAAAAGCCATGGCCCCCAACACCATAGCATTTTTCAAAGTCACGGTGCCTAAAGAATAAATTACTAACTCAACCTTTCAGTTATGCCAAAATATAAGGGAGTATCAGAGGATAAAATAGAAATTTCTCAAAGCACTAGATAAATAAATCTAATGGAGAATTATGCTAAATATAATTTCTCTCCAAACATTCATTTTTTATAAGGCTTTAGAGAAGAAAAACTAGAAGAATAATTTTAGAAATTTCTCAACATTTTCCATAAGTTAGAAATCAATATTCTATTTGACGAACCATTATCTCAAATGTGTATGCATGTTAAATTCATGAAGGTTGTTATGAGTAGTAAGAAAAAGCTAGAGATAGTTGGCATGAAGAACATGATGAAGACATCTAGTATAATTTCTCAACAAAAACTTTTGATAAACTTGAAGGATTCAAAGTTTTATAATTAAATGTATAATTGGGGAGCACACATTCAAAAAAGGTATTACACAATTTGGAATCAATTATTAACTTGATATCTTTATTTATAGCACACATATTAAACCTCGGCGAGGTCACTCCAATCTTTGTGTCATTACCAATGGTTTATCAATCAAAGAAGCACCCAATAAGTATGGAAGAAAACCAACATGCTTCATTGATCTTGTGATGACTATTTTTAGTCACTAGACAAACCCTCATTGATGTCAAGAAGGGTGAGTACACACTTTGCATAAGTGAGGAGCAAGTAAGTTCAACATTTACAAAGGTGTGTAAAGTCTAGACAATGTTGAGAGGCATTGTTGAAGGATTAATAACCTCCTCTACACTAGAAGGCAACAAAATATTAACTTTAGGTAGAAGGATTTTGTTGAAGATTATTGGTTTGACAAAATTGAAGAGGATGATCTAAAAGAAGAATTATGGAGCTATGAAAGTGAAGCTGAGATTAAGGAGAATGACTGCTATGAAGTCATAGTATTCTTCAAAGTTATGACCTTAGAATGGTCAAATAAAGATTACTCCAAAGAGGTGGAAAATGAAAGAGAAATTCCTAAATTCTCTTCCAAATAACGAGGGAAAAATGATACAGTGGATTTAAAGAAAATACTAGAAGTAAAGGTAGTGCTATAATCCTAAATAGTCGCTGATGAAATAATAGAGGAAACCATGACTATATCAACAATTATAGAAGATCTGAAAGAAGTAGAAAAATAAACAGAGGCAACAACGAATGTTGTGGCTTAGACTAACACCACAACTTTGAATATATAGAAGCCAAAAAAAAGAAATAATGGCAAGCTACAATTCCATGACTTTGGAGTTTCAAAAAGAAAAAGCTTGAAGTGTGACCCAACAAAAAACTACAATGATTCTTAAATATGTGGCATCTATTAAATATGAAATCGTGGCATTCCAAAAAGATATAACATACATAAAAAAAAGAAAGAAATGAAGCCTTAATGAAAAATATATGAAATATGATTTTAATGCTGAAAGAAAGCTAGGAAAAAAAAAGAGGAAGTGAGAGATTATATGAAGAAGCTAGACTGGTTAACTAAGATCACCAATAAAGGGAACAAATGTTTGAATGCCTACTACAGATGTTAAATGTAGTGATTCTTTGAAGGTTTTTTTGCATGACATAATGAAATAAATGTACCGATTCACAAAGATCCTTTTATACCCACAAATATTTGTCATGGAATTCAAACTTCACCATGACTTATTTACATGTCCACAAAAATAAGTAACTCTAGTATTTAGATACACTATAACACTCAAATATAGTTATAAAAAATACTTATAAAGGATAGATGGAATTTAAAGTTTTTTATATAGAGGGGGAGTAATTGGTCCAAAATGAGCAATCACTTTAGTGTGAGAAAAAAACTAGTCTCACTTTAGTGTGAGATGAGCAATTTTTTTTTGTATGCCAAATACATAATAAACCTAGTAATTTTGTAAATATTCATGATGTGTTTATATAGAAAAGAGGTTTGAAATGAATAATTTCACTAAATAATTATTTTTGATAGATTATGATGAATAGTAGTGAAATTATATGATTTTTATATAAATTAGAGATTTGTTGGATTATTGACAAGGAGGGGAGTAAAAATCATGTATAGTCATAATATTCTTTTTATTGTGACTTTGTTATACTTCATTAAGCTATAGCATAGTTTTAACATTTATTCTTGTCTGAAACTATATACAAATAGTCATGATAATATCTAAATGTCATGACTCTACTACCTCGTTGACATTATTATTTTACTATGCAACATATTCCTTTTGGATGTAAAACTTTTTTAGACTCATGGCCATATTAGTTCATAATATTTATTAATTTGGTGATATTAATTTTATATCATAGTAAACAAGTATCTCATAAGTGCAAAAAACTATAGTAATCCTTCAATCTCTTGACTTTTACATTACAAAATCATCAAGTCTAAAGAAATAGCCACAATGTTATTCCTAGCTTTAACCTAACCACAAAAAATTCTAGTGAGCAATACCCGAGTCAACCATTTCTAGGGCTATGACTTTATTCTCTAGAAAAATAACTAAAGTCAAGAGATATTTCCAGCATCATGACTTTGGGTTAGAGAGACAAAAAATATATGTTGCGACCATTATCATTATTGCGACTTAGTATTACAAAGATAAAATATGTAGCTATAGTTATTCTTAGTGTTATGGCCATGTGATACAAGAGAGAGAGAGATAGATAGAGAGAAAGAAAGAGACCAAAGTCACTGTCAATTCCTAGTACCATGATTTTGTCCTTTAGAGATAAAATATGTAATTGTAACTTTTCTAATGCTGCAACCATATAATGAAAGTGAGAGACCAAAGTCATGACTCATTCTTAGTACCATAACTTTATGTTCTTGAAACAAAATATACAATCATAATCATTCCCATTAAAGATGTCAAATGGTCCATGTCATGCTGGCACAGCCCATTATAGTGTGGCATTGCCATGCCACTATACTATGTTAAGCATGACATGACATGCTACCCATGTCATGCCTGGCATGACAAGGGAACTAAACTGATAGCCTGTCGTGGCATGGTTGGCCTTGTGTAGGGTCATGCTGGGCATGGGCCTGAAGCAAATCATCCTGGTTTTGGCTGATTCAAGACAACATGAATTGGTTTTATATTTGGCCTTTTTGTGGGGCTTGGGCTTGGGATGTAGAGCTTTACATTTAGATTTTAATATAAATTTAAATTTTAATGTGTAATTAAACAATCCAATATTGCAAAAAAAGTAAACAAATGCATACTAATAATAATGCATAAATCATATTGAAAGAAAAAATATCAAAAATGAAAATGATAAAAACTATAAACCAATATCTAATACATCAATATTGCATAAATCATAATGAAATAAAAAAAAATGACAAAAATAAATAATCATTAGCACTATAGCATAGTATAAGTATCACATTTACATAAATCAAAAAATATAAATGATCAATATATGTCTATAATATGGTACTATATAATGAGATGTGGATTATTATCATTATGAATGCATTTGAAGATGTCGCTAGCATCATTAATATCCTCAATTTCTATGTTCCATGAATAATCATCCACCATCATCTCTTACGCATTATCCTAAATGTTAAACCTCTATCTTTCTAGTCCTTCATATATGTAAATACATGTATGATATATGGTAATAATCTCAATTTCCTATCTAAAATGATATTAGTTGTCACATAAAAGTTGACTTTGATGTTGTACTAGACACCAGAGGAGGTCAGAAGATTACATGTCATCTTAGATTGTACATGATAAGTGAATTCATATGATTTCTACTATAGTAAAATATCCAAATTATTATTATCATCATATGATAGGATAGAGCATTAATTGGTATCAAAGTATTGAGAGAGTTCACTCCTATTCGACAAACTACCCCATCATTTTTCCCTGGCTAACTGAATGAAGAAATTTGAATATGATATCAATCTTCATACTCAGAACACAACTATAACTAGCACACCTAGTATCATAATATGCAAATAAGTTAATTAATTTTTCATGAATAAACTTTCAGGTTGGTTTACCTAGTTCATGTACATTGATATGTATGTCAAAATATTTTATACTTTTTCTACCTTAATCTTAGGATTCATACATGTAGCCAAACAATATAGAGTTAGAATGGAAGACTAGTATTTAAAATAGTTAGTTTCCATCTCAATTGCTATGATACTATTTGTAGGGTGACCTTTATTATTGTTAAACATGTTAATAGTGTTGCATATGTACCCAAGTGCATTGCAAGTGGTGGAAGTGTAGACAAATGAATACATGTTCATCATGTCATAGAAAAGATTCAAGAATTTTTTAAAATAAAATTCATTTATCACAGTTTGAATTATTAATAATAATTCTGTCACTTTTACTATTGATGTAGTTAGGTATCATGTATTGGTAGCCAACAAAAGACTCCAACATATGGTAAGTGTAATTCTAATGGTATCTTATATTTGTTTGTTATTTTTTCTTTTCTAACCCCACAAACACACATAGCTTTCTAAACTCCTATTGTGTGTTGAGCATCCTGAGGTATTTTAGTAAATTTCTTATTTTTTATAATGTGTGAGAAATAATTTTTATTTTTGTCTATACTATGAGGTTAATCATGTGGTACATGTACCTAACTTAAAATATTTTACCTAACAACTCTTCACTAATAGTCCTAACAAACATACTAATAGACATTCTATTATTAGAAGTATTATTGAGAATGATACTAAATATTTTATTTTGAGTTTCATCCATAAAGATCCCTGTCATACAGTCGTATATAGCAGGGCTATCATGAGGATAGAAAATCTCAAAAAATCATACAATTTTTTTATTATGTTTTCATTTAAAGTCTACATAGTGGGTGATGAGGCATACAAATTATGCATTGACATAACTAGTCCATATATTAAATGTGTCGGATACCACTCCACTAAATTTCCTACGTTCCTTAATTATTATTTATTTTTTTCAACTTATAATATTTTATTATATCATTTCTACATGTGGACCTATGAATCCTATGATAAGCATGTCTAAAATAGGTCTGTATAATACTGATTGTCCTAAGATCTTCTAAAAAATAATCAAGAGACCCATGATCATAAATCATAATCAGTTGACCTAGAGGTGGCAAGTGGACCGGATGACCCAAGCAAGGTATGAGGCACTGCCCAGCACAACACATCCATAACTATGCCTAGACTTGGGCAGTGCCAGCTTGCGGCATGACTAATGCCATGTTGGGCCAGGGGTGCAGGGCCTCATTCCGGATAGGCACGACTTGGCTACCTGGTCCATATGCACAGTTTAGTGGCATGGTGGGCTATTATGCCCTAGAACTCAGACTGAGTTTCGAGCATGATCTGATTGGACTTCGCTCACCTTGCCTTGTACATGTGATGGGTTTTATTAATGAACCTATCGTGTGGTTGGCTAAGAGAGTCCGTGACACGGAAACACATCATGCATGGCGCACACACCCCCCCCCCCCCCCCTCCCCCTCCCCAAAAGCTAAATGCCTGAACCAAGCCAAACATCTGAACTAAACTGTCAAAAATGCTGAAGCTTCTAGAACTTGCTTTCAGCTAATGGTCAAAAATAATTAAAAAAATGAGTGCATCCAGGCCATTGGATGAACTTCCAACAACTAGGGCAGAAGATATGATGGTTGTCGAGGTTCTGTCCTATTTAATTATTAAAAAAATTCAAAAATAAAAAAAAATATTAAAAAAAATTATTTATATTATATATATATAATCTTTTACTCTCCTTGCTCTCAATTTAACTCTCACACTCTCACTCTCCTCTCTATCTCTATTCTCTCTCTTATCTCGTCTCTCTCTTTCCTCTTTGTTTTACTTCTGCTTCAGCTTTGCTCTTAGGTATGGATTATGGTGTGGTGTGGCTTCCGTAGAAAAATCAGGTACAATGCAGTGCAGGTGCAATGTGGTGCAGGTGTAGGCTTTAGCTTATTCTATTCTATCCATAAATGATTATTTTTTTTATTTTATTTAGTTTTTAAATTTTATTATCAAATAATTTTTATTTTAGAAATTAGAATATAATTAATAAACTAAAAAAATATTTAAAATGGCAAATAGTGATTTAATGATAATGAGATTAATATTAACTTAGACATGGATAATTTTAATTGTGTCTAGCACGGCATGGTGGCCCAATTGGGCTAAGATAAAATGAGCCGTGTTGGCGTGGCACAGCCCATTTGACAGCTCTAGGCTGCTTGCATGAACCTTAGGGTTAAGGTGGAAGGGGTCGAGAATGTTTCGACATATATATCCATAGAGGTGTCAAATGGAGCATGCTGTGATATTACAGCCTATTTTTTCTCTGGCCAATCAGGCCACCGTGCCTTGCTGTGCACGGCATAGTTAAAATTTCATGTCATTCCATGCAAGGAATGGTGCATGTGACACTGGCCTAGCACGACATGGTGGGCACAGTTATGCCGAGGATGCTCGACTCATTTGACACATCTACATATCTTCATGCATAAATTAAGAATACCAACCTAGAGGATTCATTCATGATAAGTTGATTGAGTTATTAGATACTATGATACAAGGTATGATTGTAGTTATAGCCAGGCTCCAAGTATGGATATGAATACTATATTTGGAGATGATGACTTCTTCATTCAGTTAGTGAGAAAAAAATAATGAGGTTGACCATCAAATAGGCACAAGTTGTCTTAGTACATAGATACCGATTACTATTCAATCCTATCATATAATAATAACAAGAATCTTGATATTTTATAATGATGGAAATCATGAGTCTGTCTATCCCATATTGTCTAAGATAGTAGGAGATCTATTGACTACATTTTCGAGCGTAGCATCAGAGTCTACTTTTTTTTGTAGTCAATGTGATTTTGGATAGGAGATCGAGATTGTAGCCAGATATTATTAGGCACTAGCATGAAAAAGTAGGAGGATTTTGATGTTTGATATCCAAGATCATGTTGGAACAAGGGCAGAGAAGTTGCTAGCAAATGATGACTCATGAGACTTTGAAAATATTGAGCCCACCACTAGTGATTTCATTAGATGCTTACGCGATGATGATCAGTTTCATACTTATGTCAATTGGCATTAAAATTGAGCTTGCATGATTATGATTAACGATTTTTATTTTATGTTATTTTTGTGACTTTGTGTTATTTTATTTTATTTTGGATTAAATGATGATTGATGGATGTATTGTTTTGATATTTTTTAATTTTAATGGTTAAATTTTGTTATTTATAATATATGAATTTATTGTTTTGTGATTTATGTTAAATAAATAAATAATATAATGTATCAACTCATAATGGGTAACTTAAATTTTGAAATTTGTAAAAGATAATTAAAATCATTAATCCATAACTCTACAATCAGTGGGGCATGGGAGTGAGTCGAGTGCCATTCTGTCTCAGAGTCCTAGGTAGGCTGGCATATTCAGGCCTAAACTGGCCCAACCCAACATGGCCTGGCATGACCTGGACAGACTCAGGCTAGATGGGTCATGCCATGCCTGCCATTATTGAGTCATGATGTGCTAGGCACAGTATGATCGGCACGGTATGGTGGCCCAACTAGTCCACCAAAAATTGGGCCATGCTAGCATGGCACAGACCATTTGACACCTTTAGTTTGACTATGTCTTCTCTCCAAAAATTATTATAGTTTATGAAATGAGTTATTGAAGCCGAACTAGATCTAACTTGAAAGACACCATCACTAAGTTAAGTTTACATTAGATCTAATGCATCATTTTTTTTGGTGCATTGATTAGCATGTCTTTATAAGTATCAAGTCCCATACACACTTATATATATATATATATATATATATATATCTTTTAGCAAAATATATATTGTACTAATTCTTCATCAATGCCCATAGAATTTTTAGTTATTAGATTAAAGTATGTTCATACTATTGATGTTTGCATAGCTTTTTATTTTTAGGTGTTATATGAGTTTGGGTCATTGTAATTGGAGAAAACATAGTTTCAGCCTCAGACATTTAAGTAGAGTTATCATTGTTATCTACGACTATGTCAATATTATATTCATTATACTTAGAGGTGTCAAATGGGACGTGTCAGGCTAGCCTGACCAGTTTTCAGTCGTCCCAACCGTGCTTTCGTGTTGGGTCAGGCACGACACGGTTATTATATCGTGCCGTGCATGGCTCGGCACGGTTCTGTGGAGGTCAACCCGGCACGGGCCCACGGCATGAATCATCCGGGTTCGGCACGAGCTGTCGCTTAGCTGCGCAACCGAACCCCTAATTTAAAAAAAAATAAGGGTTTCGTCACGCGTCGTCATGCTGCCGTACCGCCGCATCGCCAAAACCCTATTTTAAAAAAAATTAGGGTTTCTCGTCGCGCGCCGAAGTACCATGCCAATGGGCCATGGTATTGTGCCGGGCCATGCATGGCATGAGGCCCGGTTGGCCTCGGCACGGTAGGTGTCGTGGACGGGCACGGCACGTGCACGGGCACGAGCATGGAAAATTTCCATGCCGTGCTGACCCAAGCATGGCCAAATCATGTCGTGCTGGCCCAGGCACGGCCAAATCGTGCCGTGCCTCATGTCGGACAGGGCCAGCCCGGCCCGGTTGACACCTTTAATTATACTAAAATTCACTATATGATATTTTTTAAACTATTTGTATTTTTAAAATAAATTATGAAAGTAATAAAAAATCAAACTCATGAAAAAATAAATAACAAAAAAACTAGTTTGATACAACAAACTACCCCATCTTAAATTCTAACATCAAGGCAAGTTGTGGTGTTACACAAGCATACCCACACCACTATCTATCCTATATGCGAAGTAGAAATAGTAAATCATTATTAAAAAAATAATTTATCTAATTATAATATTACAATTTCAAAGGATTAATAGACAATAGGGCAATAGAGAGAGAGAGAGAGCTAGAAAGAGAGAGAGAGTGTGTGTGTGAGTGTGTGTGTGTGTGTGTGAGTAGAGGATAAGATATTTAGAATGAAAATTCTAAAATTCTTCTTTTCAATTTATAGATAAAAAAAATTGAAAATATTAAAAAAATTATTTTTTTTTGAATTTTTTTGTTTTAAAAATGCTAAAATCAAGACATTTGTCAGATTCTAGCCACAATAGCTATTGGAAGTAATCTGATGGCTACTATAATGCTAAATAAATATATAATATTTTTTGTTTTTTTAAATATCCTAGCCGACAAGGATAATGACTGGCAATAACTATCATTATCTCTATCAGAGCCTATTGCATGAAAATGCAATTGATATGATAGAGGAGGTATGGCCACCCAATTATGACTGGCCACATAAGCACTATCTAGCTTACATGGCTAGTTTTTTTAAAAAAATGTGCATTATCGGCCAGTCACCTGATAGGACTAGACTCGTGACCCAAGACTCAATTGTAGCTAGTCCTGGAACATATGCCTGGTAGACCATGCCACTAGGCCAGGCATGTGGGTCATGCCTAGTCCGACACGAGGAATGACTCACACCAGCCAAGCACAACATGAGCCATACCATGGGCTGACATGGTTCTAAATCATGCTGTGTTTGGCCAAGTATGGCTAAACCATTCTATGATATGGGTTGTGCCCTGTGGAGTGGCCCATTTGACACATCTATTCACAATCATGACTTCCATAAAAAAATCAAAGCTATGACTCATTCCTAAAAAATCATGACTTCCAATTCCAATTTCACACTCATCTATTCGAGTATAACAAAAAAAATTGAGTATTTTGAGAGAAATTCTAGGGCAGGAGATAAGAAACAAAAGTTATGGTTTTAAATGTAAAATTTTGCCCAACCATTGGAAACCATGAGTAAAGGGATGAAGTATGACACGAGCATAAATTCTTGAGGGGTTTAATTTCTACTTACCTTTGACGTAAATTAGAGACACACGATTGAGTATTGTAGATTTAGGATTTTGTTCATAGATATTTTTGAGGACTATCATTGCGAACCTAAATTTCCATGAAATGTATCTCTAATAATTTTGGGTGAATTTCTCCTAAATAATAGGCTAAATTAAGATATTGGATTGTTATATTTGATTATGGTGATCGATACTTTGATTATAAATTTAATATTTAAATTTTGTTATAATTTGGTTATTGATAGAAATGGTTATTTTCTAGAACTGAAATTAGGGTTTTATTATTTACAGGTTTGCACATATTATCATGGTGGATAGTGATAGATTAGCCACGAAGCATACTAATGCATAATGATAGGAAGTATGAGATAACCCATATGATCATGATGGGAGAGATAAGCTCATATTTCAAAACATGACATTAAGGTATGTTAATGATGAGAGTATGTTACTTATGAAGTCAAAAGCATAAATGCTTTTATAAGTCAATTTATTTTGAAAATCTTAAAATAAATTACTTCCAATTGATATGAGTATTTTATAGAATATTTGTTCATAGATTTTACCTTTAGTATGGGAATCACATATTATCATGATGGAGAATGATATGTAAGTCACAAGACACACATAATTAGAGGTGACTCATAAGCATGTGACAATCCTATAAGTTTTTTTTTCTATTGGGTATGACTACCACTGATGATTTTTAAATAAAAGCATATATTAATTATGCATGTATGGCACTCACAAAGATGAAAGCTCAAATACTTTTATTACCAAATTAGTTTACATCTATATGACATGTAAGGTCAAATAATATGAATGCACATACAAATCAACCATGAAGGATAGTTGACAAGTAACCTAAAATATATGAACTTCTGAATGACCCTCGAGTAGAGATGATTTTTCATTTTTGTGGTAAAGTACCAAGGGGAAAACTATGATGGAATCATCATTGGGGAGAACCTAATAGTTGACAACCAACTTATATGCAATTAGGACACTAGAGCATTTTCATAAGAGTTCACATTCATTCTGTAACTAAGCATTATAATATACAAACTATTTAGCTAACTCATCATGCATAATAGAATATATCAACTCTAGAATTTAAAAATCTTATCTAAAACTTAGTCTTATTCTTTCAACTAGAGTAGCTAGTGACTAATAGTTGATTGATCGAACAACCAACATATATCATGTGAAAGTGATATATAGATGAAATGTGCACAATCACCTTATAGGGTGATGTTAGCCTCTCTCTCACTCTCTCAAGTATATTGTCTCTCATATGTTATTGATATAGTCTTTTTCAAGAATAATACTCTTTTTTCACATGTCTCATCTTGTTATAATGATAACACTTGATTACTTTTCTATTTTATGCCTTGTCTTAGGAAGAATATGTTTTTTTATCACACTGTGTGTGCCTAGGAATTATCCTACCACATCTCTCATAAATAAGGATGTTATGAGAATTGTTTTTTCTCTCTTTCCTCATTGTTTCTTTATGCAATGAGTTTTCCATGATAATTTGCATTTAAAAAAAACCTCTCAGTAGTGGCATACTCAAGGAAACTATAAAAATATCTCTACTATCCAAAAGTGAGTTTAGTATTAGAAAATCAATGAGCTCATCTTCCAAGAGCAACTTCATAGTTATGAATTGGTTCACTAGTCCTTGGAAAAGATTGATCTATTTTGACATTAGATTTCAATCTTTGAACTTCAAGTTAGCTAGACATTTGATGATCAATATTATATTTATAAATGCGTTCTTTTCGAACATAAACTCTAGTTTCTATCACAACTTATACAATCTCATTTCATTGGAAACATGTTGATATGTTTAACTACTTAGTCATTGTTGAATAATGGAAACAACCCTAGAGTGCTTATCTTCTCATTCTTATTCACTTAATTTTTCAAGTTGTCTTTCTTTTCACATGGTCATACAATTGTTTAACTATAAGGTAATCATATATTATATTTTTCCAAATAGAATTATTACTAACTGTTAACTTTATTATCACAAAGTATTCATTTATGATAATAAAAGTCAACATCAACCACATGCAAACTACATAAACAAAAATATCTCAAAAGATATCTTATATCACTATGTTGGTATATGAATAATTAAATAATGTGACATCATTATAATGATAACGAATAAATTAGATATTATGTTAGTATCAATGAATGGCATTCTCAAAGAAAATTCTAATACCATTTTTGGGTGATATCGGGAACCAAAGTTATGATACTAGTTTTGGGGAAGCTTGGTCAATTAGTTGTTAATCTGAAATCACTAAATATGTAAGAAAATAGTTTTATTTAGCATAGACTATTATTTTAAAAACCCTACTTGATATTTGAATTTTCTACTTAAAAAATTATCAAGTTTTAATTGATAAAATTTAGTCTAGGAATTTGATTTAAATTAAAACTAATAAATTAAAATTTTGAATTTAAATCCACAAGTATAGATTATAAATTTAATTAACCAAAAAATAATTCAAAATATTAGCAAATTTAATATGCCAATATGAACAAAATATCTAAAGACTTCTTTACACGTATAAAAACCTATAAAACATACAACTCCCACGAATTATATTCTGCATAAAATTAATTTTCTAAAAAATAAAACCATAAAATTCAGAAATTCAAGATAATAATATAAACTTTAGATTTTTTTTTGGTTGAATATTCTAGAAATCATTTCATATTCTTCTTTAGGTTTATTATTCAATTTGTTGACTATGCGACAAGAATTCGTCTATTTTTATAACTAATGGATTCTGGTAGAAGAGAAGATTCAATCTAGAAATTTATGTAGCTAATTTAGGTCTCTTTTCAACTTCTAAATTATGCAGCCATATAAAAATGAATGCTCGAACTTCCATAAAAAAATTGAGAGCCACCTTTCTATCTAGAAAAAATAAAACTTCATATCACTAAAGATTGAAGAAAAATAAAATGTATTACACTATATTTGTTTATGTGTCTATCCACAAAGAAAAAAATGAATATGCTAAAAGTTTGTTTTTTTCTTTTTAAAAATGTTTGATGGGGGCAATCCCTCATCCAAGAGGCACGTTTTTTAGGAGTGATGTTTGATGGGGCTTCCTAAAAATGTATTACCTATTAGAAAAAATGGAAAATTATGTTTTGGTATGCTACTCACAAAATAATTGAAAAACATAACTTAACTTTTAATATTCAAAAAAAAGTACACCAAACTCTTAACAAATTGAGAGTTAATGCACACAAACATTAAAATCCTAAAATACCTTTAATTAACTTTCATTCCCCTTCTCCACTCGCCCCTCCCCTATAAAACTCACCATCTCTCCTCACCCCATCCCCTCTTCTTATCCTCTATCCCTCTCCCTCTTTACTCACCCTATCCCCTCGCCCTATCCCCTCTCCCCTCGCCCTATCCCCTCTCCCTCTCTCCTCGCCCTCGAACCTTGCCATCTCTACTTGACCTCTCTTCAACAACCTACATGAGCTCCTTGGAGCTCCTCGATGAAGATCAATGAGTTCCATCGAGCTCTTCGGTGGTACTCCATCAAGCTTTATCGAGGAGCTCGATGGACCTCATCGAGCTCCATCGAGGAGCTACATTGATAAGCTCGCTAAAGCTCCCTGTGAAGCTTTTAGAGATCCGCAAAGGAGGTCGAGGAGCTCCAGTGAGTTCCTCCACCATGATGGAGAGGGCAAGGGGCAAATGGAGAGGGTGAGGGCTGAGTTTTACAGTGGAGGGACAAATGGAAAGGGGGAATAAAAATTAATTAAAGATGTTTTCGGATTTATAACTTTGAGCACACCATATTTCAATTTGTTAAGAGTTTAATGCATTTTTTTCAAATATTGAAAGTTGGGTTCTATTTTTTCAATTATTTTGTGGGCAGTACATAAAAATACAATTCCCCCTAGAAAAAATATGAATGTCATGTTTTTGGTATTTCCTTTTTTAATTTTTATTATTTTTTTAATTTAGAACATTTTAAATCAGTATAGGTTCTTGGTTCAGTGCTTTATCCTTGTAAAAAAAATAATGGGAAATTATATTTATGGGTGCCTCCCCAGAAAAATTTAAGAATTTAAAACTTATCTTTTAAATTTTGAAAAAAAATAATCGAAATCTAAAATTATTGAAATTTGGGGCACTCTATTACGTGAATCATAAACTACCCTCACTCTTTCCCATTGGCCCTCTTCCATCAGCCCTTACCCATTGAGCTTGATGGAGCTTGACCAAGAACTCCATCAAACTCTTAGAGCTCATGGTTGCGCTCATGGAGCTGGATCGAGAGCTCCGTCGAGCTCATAGAGCTCGACAATGAGCTTGATGGAGCTCTCGATCAAGCTTCGAAGCTCAATGGAGCTCTCAGTCGAGCTCTAGTGGCTCGATGGAGCTTGTCGCCAAGCTCTTGGAGCTCGACGATGAGCTATTAGAGCTTGATGCTAAGCTCCAGGAGCTCAACGGAGCTCTCGGTCGAGCCCCTAGAGCTCGAATGATGAACTCAATGGAGCTCTCGGTCGAGCTCTAGGGGCTTGAAGTAGAGGTGTCAAACGGGTCAAGTCGGGCAAGCCCAACATGATTTTAGGCCGCTTAACCGAGCTACCGTGCATGGCCCAACATGGTTATGTGGAGGTCAGGCCTGGCACTGACCCGTGGCCCAACATGGTCATGCCAAAACCCTAATTTATAAAAAATTATGGTTTTAGCGGCAAGCCGCCGCATATCTTTTACCTTTCGGGGCTCGATGAGCCTTGCCCATCGGGCATCGGCTCGTCGTGACCACACTCTATGCATGGTCATGCGTGTCATGCCCACGTGCTAGGCACTCATGCCATGTCTGGCAATGCATGACAAGCTGATCCCTCAGCCCGACACGGCATGACAAGTGCCGATAGTGCACCCGGCATGGGCCTAGGCACGACACTATAGCATATCGTGCTGGCCCTGACACAGCTAAACCGTGTCAAGCTCAGGCCATGCTAACCAGGCCCGTTTGACACATGTAGCTCAAAGGAGCTCTCGATCAAGCTCCTAGAGCTTGAAGGAGCTCTATATCGAGCTACAAGAGCTCGATGGTGTTCTCATTCGAGCTCCAGGAGCACAACCATGAGCTCTAAGAGTTCGATGGAGCTCGTGGTTGAGCTCCATCGAAATCGATGGGAGAGGACGAGGACCGATGGGAGAGGGTGAGGACCGATGGGAGAGGGCAAGGACCGATGGGAGAGGGCGATGGTAGTTTAGGATAAATGTAATAGAGTGCCCCAAATTTTAATAATTTAAAATTTTGGTGACTTTTTTTCAAATTTTAAAAAATAAGTTTCAAATTCTTAAATTTTTATTGGGGAGCACCCCAAAACATAATTCTTCCAAAAATAACAAAAATAATAATAACTAAAAAGTAAAATATGTCATTTTTAGATAATATTTATTGATTGTTGTTTAAAAGTTAAAAAAAATCAAAATAATAACATAACCCAAATAAAACTTGATATTTCAAACTTTGGCATGTCCAACAATTATGACATGTGTTTTCTACAAATATCATATTTAAATTATGCAAAATCAAATATTGTGACAAATATTCAAAGTATAAAAATAGTTTTTTCTATTTCAATGGAGCTTATAACTGCTATCATGGTTGCATTATTTGCCACTAAAAGTTGGCCAATTTCTAGGAAGTCCATTTTTGAATTCATTAATTTATGTAATATTTATTTCATAAAGTAATCTTGGTGTAAGTTTTTATTCCAAATTTTCCCTAAAATGTTTCTATTTCAAAAATAATATTTATTTAAAGGAGAACAAACATGTTTATCTAACATATTGTATTATTCATGCACTAAACAATAGCTTATTTATTTCTTTTCAGATATTCCAATGTTCTTCATTAGTTCACCCAAATAAGTTACCATGTTCAAGAAAATTATTTATAGTCCATAGAATGATCACTAGCAATTTATAAGAATCTAGCCTTATCACATTAGATGTTACTTTTTTTATCATAAACACTTTAGTTCACCCACTAATAAACTTCTATTGATATCAATGTTTTTTAGATGCGGTGTACTCTAGAATTACAAAGACAACATTATTGATGTTTTTTCAAGTACAATAATGAAAAAACTTGTAAGGAAGCTTGCATCATTTGATGCATATTGTATGCAATAAATATATTATTGCATTATCATGTATTTACATAATATATTATTGCCTAACCATTTTGGTTTTAATTTTTATTGCTATTAAATATTTTTATTTAATGACAAAGTATAAGTTTTTTTTTTGTAAATTTGATCTTACACCTCTATTAAGTTATAGCTAAATAAAACCTTTTATTGAATTTGGAATCATTAAAAGAAAAAATTGAGCCTAAATATAATTGATGCTTTTAGTATTTGTTTAATCATCTCAAAAGTTAAATTAAGCATATCTATTCATCAATTCCACAAAATTATGTTGGTTTAATATTTTTATTTAATAACTCTTTTTTTTTTGTTATGTTGCTTAAATTTCCTTATAATTTTTATTAATTATATTACTTATATTATAACTTTGATTAAGTCAATTACAATTAAATAATAATTAAAGTGCATAGTTTTATGTCAATTCATTTTATTTAACATTGATCGCTGATTTTAAAAATTTATGAAAATTATTTATGAATTTGCTTACTCAATTCATATCTCTTACATAACTAATATTAATATATGTGTAACTTGCATGTGTGTAAGTGGGTATGAGCATATAATTTATGGCGAAGAATTCATTTGTTCTATGCATTTGCATGCATGTATGTGTGTTAGAATATCCATGGGATTGAATAATGATTCTTTATCTTTTTATATAAATATAAATAATCATTTATCTCCAATTATTTATACATCACATAATAATAATGAGAATATATACATCTAGAATAGAATATTTTACGAAAAAAAAAACCTTGAGAATAATAAAATTTCGAAATGTTGATTTGCTCCTTTAAAAATTAGTTTCATTTGTAATAGACTAGTAGTAATAAATTATTGAATCACATAAAAATACACAAAAAAAGTTAATTATTTTTGTATCTAATTTTTAGTACAAATATTTTTATAATTATTACATAGAAAATTTTGTATCTAATTCACACACACATACACACACACATATAAAACATATATATGTAAGTAATAATGATTGAAAACTATGGTATAAATAAAAATTTTGCAGTTACTCATCAACATTCAATATCTCTGCAATAATTATAAACTATTTATATTCTAAATAAAATACAAAAATGATTATCTTTTTGGTTTATTTGTATGCAATTCAATAATTTATTACTTTTACCAAAAAATTATTTTGTGAAGAAGCAATATTATTATTTATCAATTAATCGATACGGATACTTAATCTTAGAAATTTGATGGTACCTCACAAATATGTGTTCAACTTTAAGAAGTCCATATAAACTAAAATGTTGGTCACAAAAATAAATATATGTTGACTCACATTCAATTGATCTTGGTACCATTTAGAAATATGTGCATAATACAAATAATCTAAATTAGTCAAACATGCAATCACATAAAAAAACAAGAATCAAATTAATATGTTAATATTAAATTATAAAATTATGAGTGCCACATCAAATGTTCTAAAAAAATACATTGTAGCAAGAATTAAACAAATACATAACAGACATGAAAATAACAAAACTTGACATTTCGTAAAAATATAGAGACTAAACCAAACATAATACGTAGCAATGAATGAAATATAAAGTCAACTAACTGTCAATGTTGTTGAACTCTAATTAATCTTATCAAATTATATTTTATGACCTATTAAGGTTGAATGCATAAATGTTTGACAAGTTCAATAATGTTTTGTAATTGTTAGACTATTTAAAATTACTTTCATTTCCTAATAAGGCTAGATGTAAAACATGAAATGCTAATATTCAACTTGTTGAATGATTCACTAAAAAAAAGAATCAAGATAGTCTAAATTATATTTAAAATATTCAAATTAATATTTATCATTGCAAGAAATAGTACATCAATGATTCTTCATTAAATCCAATTAAAAATTTGTCAACATTTTAGTATAATTAATGGTGCATTGTATATATGAATTATTTTTTTACAATAATAAATGCAGCTTAAAAAAAGTAACATGTCAAATGTTGTTTCTCTTTCAAAACACCATTAATCAAGCATTTATATGAATGTCCATGCAAAATTGACTTTTGTACCTAACATTATTCTTTCTATTCAGGTCTATGAATATAGTAAATTTTCTGATTTTATTGATTTGGAACACTTCAAGATAGTTCTAGCAAATGATGTAAGGATAGTTCCATCATTGCCATCCAAACCATCTAATGAAAAGGCCATTAGAAAAGAAACAAATCCCACCCTAGAGGTCTACTCAATGTATTCGTGTACATTATTTAAAGAATAGAATTATAGTTAGATAGAATAGTGCTCCTTCTCTTCCATTTCATTTCATCAATTTGGATGCCGACTTTGTCCAAACAAAACAATGATGCATGCCTCATAATGGGTATAAATCAAGAAAATGTGATCATCTCGTAGTGTTGCTTAGATTTTTTTATCAATATTGAGTTGTTTCATTTGGATGTATTTATTTCTTTTATATATATCTTATGGTTAATGTAATAGTTTTAAAATGTATTTCGATATTATGTTGGACCCATGCATATGTGTGCATGTGACATCACATATTTGGCTTATTTAATTTATTTATTTTTTATTTTTTATATTTGTGCTGATTTTGTAATTCATGTAATAGTACAATATCATATGGATAATCTTTATTTTTGACTTTCATTTCATTTTACATGTGTTTTTATCTCCACTTATTCTCTCTACTATTCTTCATTTTTATCCCATAAGCAAATAAATTTTTATGATTGATCATCTTTAGGCTTCAACATCTGGTATCAGAGCAATTAATCAAGTAGCATGAAAGTATTTTTATTTATCTTTTTCTTTTAATCCTAATTATTTTTCTTCTGGTTTTAGTTTGGGTTTTTTCAATACTTTTTTTACAGAAGTAATATTCTTTCCTTTTAGATTTTAGTTGAGAATGAGTGTAGCTCTAAAAATACAACATAGATCTACAAGATCTGAAAGAATGGTGTTAGATCATGACTATATCTAAGTCACACAACTATCTATGACCTAGATCCCGAAATCTTAACTAGAAGTCTCATATCTAGTATTATATTCAATGTCTTCTTCGAATATATTTAGTTCTAGTATATTCCATACCTCGATTCTACTTTTTTCAGGGAGAGAACTATAATTTCTTGGTTGTGAAGACGAAAACACTTTTTTATGTTTCAAGATATTTTGGAACTATAAAAAAAATGAGTTTATATAACTCAATTGCTCATCATCAATGGAAGGTGCAAAAAATCTAAGTGAAAAAGTTAAATATATTAGATGCAAAGCCTATTACCCATGATAGTGAAGTATATTAAATTTAAAGAGGCTTGAGACCTACTATCAAAGGAGTTCAAGAAAGATAAAAGAATTCAAAGGATAAAGTTTCAATCTATAAGAAAAGATCACAAGAACTTGAAGATCAAAGATTCATATCCATTGAGTAATTTTTCAACAAATTCATTGAATCAGTCAACTACTTGAAGATGCATCGTGAAAAAAATCAAGAAATAATTTAGTCAAAAAATTATTTATCAGTTTCACTAATAAGTATGACCCAATAGTTGCTATAATTGAAGAAACAAAGGATATGACTCAACTCAGTATATAAACGATTTTAAGCTCACTTAAGTTCTTTGAAATAAGGATACCGAGGCATTTAAAAAGTTTATTAGAAGCTACATTCTATTCCAAGCTCCACATCAATCCAATAATAGTGTTGACTCATGAAGATGACAAATAAGACAATTAGAGGTCTTATATAAATTTCAAACATGGAAAACAAAGAGGAAGAGGAAGAGAAAAAGCTATTGGAAGTAAAATGTAATCTTCTATGGATATGGATGGCAATTCCTATTATACATACAATATATGTAAGAAGAATAATCAATCCGAAAAGGATTAACAGTACAAGACAATATCATAATGCTTCAATTATAAGAAATTTGGGTATTTATCAAAAGATTATTGACTTAGAGGTTTTCAACAAGAAAGTTGTGCAAAAGAAAAGCCTATTGAAGAGAATTTATTATATGTCCCAGCTTGTTCAAATAATCTAAAAATTAGTGGGGCTGTTTGATAGTAGGTGCAAAAATCATATGATTGGAAATAAGACTTTGTTTGTCAATGGTAAAGGCAACATCAAAATGCCTACACCTATTGTAGTCAATATTATCGATGAAGTACTAATAGTTGATGAATTGGACCAAAATCTACTCAATGTAAGCAAACTAATCCAAAAGAATTATAAATTGGTTTTTGAAAAGAACAAATACATTACATATGATAAAGAATTCAAAATTATTTTTTGTAAAGTAGAAATGTCCAAAAAAAAAAAAGATTTCCTCTTCATACAACTTTGAAATTGACTCTGTTTTGAAGATGTAAGAAGTTGAACTATCTAATCTTTAACACAAATGAATAAATTATAGAAGTTTGAAACTTTTTAGTCAAAAGAATATGATGGATGTATTATCTTCCAATATTGAAATGTTGAATATAGTTTGTGGTAAGTATACAATGAAAAATTAGTCTAGGAAGTCATTCTAAAAAAGTATTGCTTGGAGGTCACCTTATTTCCTTGATTTCATTCATACTAACATTTGTGTAGCAATGTGAGTTTCATCAATTGCGAGTGATGATTACTTCATATTGTTTGTGGGTGATCACACACAAATGATGTGGGTGTATTTCTTACAATACAAATATGATGATTTTTTTAAGTTTATGAAGTTCCAAAACTTAGTTAAAAGATAATTGGGCATATTGAATAGAGCACTCAAAAGTGATAGGGTTAAAGAGTTCCTCTCAAAGACGTTCACCTTCTAATATGATGATTTATGAATTCAAACACAACTCACAACTCTCTATATTTCGCAACAAAATTGTATAGTGGAGAGAAAGAATATAGAAATAGTAGAGATAGTCAAAACAATTATGATTAAGAAGAACCTTCAAAAATACTTGTGGGCTTAAGTAATTAACAATGCTATTTATCATTTGAAAATAAGCCAAACTTCAACCCTAAAGAACCTTACTCCTACAAAAGCCTGGAGTTGAAAAAGATATATAGTTCATTACTTGAGATTATTTGGTAGTGTGTATTACTCTCAAATACCCATATAAATAAAAGTTGGATAATGTAGGTCGAATAGCATTTTGATGGGATACAACCTTCACTAAAAAGTGTACAAACTATATACCTTATAAAACAATAAGTTTCAAAATAAGCAGAGATATACTTTTTGATGAAGATTCAAGTTGGAAAGATGAACCTCAACTGCCTAAGTCCTTGCCTACAAATTAAAAATTAATCAAATCTAAAGAAGAGACAGATTTTCCCAATTATGAAGTTGCTAAAGCATCATGGTCAACATCACAAAATGATAATATCAATAGCTCCTCTTTAGAATCATCTATTTTTTATTCTATCTTATCTCCTAAAAATCCAATTAAATTTAAAACATTAGAAGACATATATGACAAGAGAAACTTCAATATTATAGAGACAATAAATTTTGAAGAGGTTATACAACATTGTCAATAGATAATTGCAATGGCATAAAAGTAAGAATATATTGAAAAAATGAAACTTCGACACTATGAGAGTTAAGTGGATATTCAAATTTTTAAAACTATATCAGAATAACAAACCCTTCTATAAAGCTTGATTTATAGCTAAAGATTATTCCCAACTGGATGGTACAGATTTTTCTGAAACTTGTGCTCTAGTAGCTAGATTGGAGAATATTAGGCTAGTAATTTTTTTGGATGCATAAAGGGGATGACTTTATATCAACTTGATATCAAATCTATATTTTTAAATAGTGAGCTAGAGAATAAAAACTATGTTCAACAACCTCTTGGTTTTATAATAAAAATACATGAAAATTGTGTATACAAAGTAAACAAAGCCATGTATGGATGTTGCGAATTTGTTATGATGCCAAAAATTGATGATTTTTGGCACTACACCAAAAGCTTATTGAGAATGTATGTGCACCCAATAGAATTCCACAAGTATATGAGTCATACATGTAATAAAATGGATTTAAGTTCATATATCATTCCAACATAGAATGATATGGTTCTATGATCAAGTTAGGATAAATTAACTAACTACTCAAGTTGAGAAGATATAATTGGTTCTCGAATAGATACTTAGATTTTAAGGTTAGTTTACTTTCTTGCATATGATGATATTTTCTTTGGTGTTAAAGCAGAGAAAACATTGGTGAATGGTAGGACAAGATATAACTTGGTCACAGTCAAATAGATATGTCATACCTATTTGTTTGGAAAATGGAAGGAGAATGTGGGATTTTCATTACCTTATTAGATAGTTCACTTATGATTTTTATCATCATACATTATACACTAAAGGTACACATCTACATGTCCCTTGGTAATCTCATAATTTATATTTCTTTTAGATAATATATCAACTATCCTTGATGATTGCTTTGACTATACATCTCTTTTATTTGGTTTCAATAATCTTAGATGTCATGCAATGATGTGTCCTAATAAAATTTATGATTTTGGCTTTATTAGTATGATGCTCATATCAATTAAATGTATGTCACCCTAAAAATTCTATCCACGGAAGTCATATAAGAGGAAAATAATCATAGGGCTATAACTTTATGTCAAAGCACGTCCCCTTGAGTATGACCTATTGCTTATCTCTCACTATCTATCACAACCAACACATAAATCCTAAGTATTAGTGAAATTCTAGGCTAGACATTCTAAAAAACTCTCACATCATTTTTAGGCTAGTCCTTCTGGAGAAACCCCAATAATATGATCAAAATTATATTTGTGCTTTTGGATTTATTAGTTTCTTACTTGCATCAATTAAACTTATGCCAACCTAGTGATTTTAAAAATAAATCCATCACAAGAGGATGAGAGTTAGAGGGCAGTCACTTTTTATCGATGTTTTCCTTATATGTTGTGTCTTGTGGTTTTCCTATCACCATTTTGTACATCTAAGACATATGGATCAACCAAATGATGAAACTTTGAATCAAAGTTCAAAGAAATATCTATATCGATCAATATTGAATGCATAATTAACCATAAATTCTCAATACAAGCCATATCAATCATACAAAATTATATAATCTATCTATGGGTAGCATTAGAATGATGAAACATTAATCAATGTTCCTAGATGGCCTGATATTGAGGAGGAATTTGAGTGAGAATATTTGAGAATCATTTTTATGAATCATGTATTCTTAATGGTCAATTAGTATTAGAATCTAAGTTTCAAATCTAGTTTCCAATATTTTTTGTGTTGCATTTGATTTGAGGTTGTTTTCTTATTGGGTGTAGTGTTCATGCCTTATTTTTATTTGAATTCTTTTGAAGATCTCTTATATTGATTCCCCTCTTGAATTCTTTTCAAATTCATTTTATATCCTAGGGTTCCCATCTTTGATTGTAACTTTTTGTTGAATTCAATATTGTGATGATGGGTTGAATTTGTAGTAACGAATTATATTGAATTACTTCTATATCATATCACTGTGGAATGTCATGAACAATGTCAATACATTATTATATATGGATGAGGATGATGTATGATACTAGAAAAGATGCCTCCCTCAAGAATTTGTTTAATAAAGTATGACATCATGACATAAAAAGAACGTTGTAACATAAATTTGCCTTGAATTATACAATTTTGGTTCTATAATGATTATGTCATTACCCTAAAAATATGTCATGACTTCACATATAATTCAAGCATTGGCTTGTAGTGATGTGAAAATTATGTCACAGCCAAAAATATGTTTACAACAAATGTAGTCATGACTCTTAAATAATTTCGTGGTCACAAAGAATATATTGCATAGTAGAAATATATTGTAGATAGTTAGTAAAGTTATGACATATAATAAATATCATGACTAATTTGTAGAGTCATGACCAATAAAGGCATATCATGACTATTTAATAGATGTGTGCTAGTATAAATAATGTCTTGCTATTGAAATTGTCAAGAAAAATAATAAAAAACACATTTCATTGAAATTGATATTGATATAATGACTCTTAAAGATATCACTTCTGCATTTCATTACTATTTTCTACCAAATTCATCTTATATATCCGATTTGTAATTGATTCTATTATTTTTCATTAAAATTTAATAAAAAACACATTTTCATGAAATGCTTGTCATTTAGTCTCATTCCTTGTACATACACATTATCAAAAAGGCCAAAAATAATTATATAAACTTGATACTTTAAGAGTCAAAAGCATACCAAAGCATGGTAGAAATCATCCTCGTGTTTGTCGTTTAGAGATGGCTAATTGAAGATGATAGAGATGACTAAATGTTTGCCATTTAGGCTCATTTCTTTCCAAAATCAATGGTGCATATGAATCTTCTTTCATGTCTAGCACCATAAAGTCAATAAGAAAGATAAATTTCCCGACTTTGACTAGTAGATCTTAAAATGATCCCATTTTAATATGTAATTGATCTATATACTATTTTTAGAGAAAGAGAAGTCATAGTGATTTTACTTAGATTCATCCTCCTTACTATGGACTATGACATCAAGTTGAGACTTGCTCCCAAGTCACATAAGATATTCTAGAAGGTGTGCTCCTCAAAAATATATGAAATTATAAAAATTTTTATAACTTTGAGTTTTCTCAAGATATCTCTTTTGATTATTGCACTACATTTCTCGATAATACTCATTATTTCATGTCTCTAATTTTTTATTTCTACTCATTATGTCTTTCATAAATATTACATAGTATTATATCTGAGATAAAACTTCTATGAATGGTATATTAATTTCAAATTTTCTGAAAATATTGAGAAATATATCAAATTTTTTTCCATTTTTGCCTTTCTAAATTGCAGTGAAAAAGAAAGGTTAGGGTGAAGAAAGTATGGATCATTTGCATAATCATTGTTCACCTCATCATCCATTTGTTTTTTTCAATAGTTCATCTATATCTTTTCCTCCAATTATACATCATCATAAGTGACTAATCTTGTAATAAGTTTGGCATGAGGTCATGTTATGTCAATACAGTGGATGTCATCACTTCAAGTGTGTCAACATTGAATGTTGTGAGATTGGATGTGGCGACGTCATCTGTGATAAATTATCTTCTGCATGAACTTTTCCTTTTGATTTTGCTTCTATTTTATACCATTTCTTTTGTATTACTCATAAATATTATGGACATGCATCACTTTTTTGTTTTAGTATCGATAGGCAATATGTTAATATTCTTCACCTTCATTATGATTATAAACTGTCCAATTTGATTTTCAATAATTTTCATTATCACGTCAGTGTGATATAACCTAGTTTCAAATCATCCCATTTGACTATCTTACAAATCATTTCTCCACTTTGTCTCTTTTAGTAGAGAAATGATAATATTTTTATATGATTGTTTCTATGCTATTTTTTATTGGTCACAATTAGAATGTGAGGCTTCTTGTGTTTGGTATCTCCATCAAGTTGCTTCCAAAATTTTTATGATATTAATTCATGTTTTGCTACAAATTTTCTTGGTTCTCATATGTTAGATTCACGTGATTTCTTATTTTCTATTGATAGTTTGTAAGGATGTTGTTATTGGGTTTGAAAAATACCATATATTTACAATATATTGACTTCTTCTACTTGATAAATATTGTTGAAATTGCATACCTCTTACTGTTGTAAGGCTTTATTTCTCTCACACTTTGTCTTTTATTGCATTGGACTACAAATTTGCTAAAAATACTTCCATTTTGGCCTCGACCACTTTCAATATATTCAAGTCCAAAATTTTAGCATGCTTCCTTCCACTTGTTCTTTCATTTAAAGATTGGTAATTATTTTTGGCCATCTCCTTGGATAAAAAATAAGTTTTCTTGAGTGACTTGTCATTATGGAACCACTTGAGGTTGTAACCACCACGCATCTCATCATATAATTTAAATTATTGTAGAATATATCGACTTGGAACCATAAATCAAATGTATGTTGTTGGCATCTCTTCGATAGGTCTTTAAATTAGCCCCAAATATCATACAAAGTTGCTTACTTCTCTTGTTTGAACTGATTGATCTCTATCCTTAGTTTTGAAATGTTTGAGATAGGAAGAATTTGGTTAGAAATACTTGCACAAGCACATACCATATCAAACAACTTTAAAATATCATGGCATGGTTGTTTGGGTCATCTAAAAAATATTCTTTATACTAATGCTATTATACCATGGCTATGAAACTCAGCTTCAACTCAAATTAATTTACTTGAATATGTTGCATCTAGATCCTAGAATAGTTGTCCATCAATATTGGCCTTCAATACCATGGCTATTATACCATTCCTATTATTTCAATAATAGGAATGTCATTTGGTAATTATTTCATTTCTTCCTTTCTTATGACATTATAAGTGATATTCTTTAAAAAATACTTATTTCAGTCAATGCTTCCCAAACATTTTGTGGAAGTAATTCATAGAATACTATGGGTATTAGCCTCCACATAAACAATTGGCCGTCATAATTTTTCAAAATAAATAACTTATTCTTCTTCATATCAACACATCTTCCTGTGTTAGATGCATATTTGTCAGGGAACTTGAGCTCCATCAGCCATTATCATAAAGCTTCTTTTGTATCATTGTAAAGACTATTATATGCCTTAAAAGAATTTATTAGTTGATTTGTCCCTATATAACTCTAGATGTGAATAGAACTTTTTCAAATCCTTTCTTGATTTGGCAATATCTTTTATTTTTCCTTTTACATTCATGATAATATTAAAAATATTATCAACAAAGTTCTTCTCAATGTGTATCACATCTAAGTTGTAATGAATTATGTTAGTTTTTCAATAAGGCAAATCCTAAAAGATACTTATTCTCTTCCAACTATAGAGATAATTTTTTGAAACTTATGCATTAATACAATCTACATCAATATCCAAAATATTTTTAAACCCATATATTTCAATTCCATCTAATATTTCTTCACCTGACCAAAAAGGTGATACACCTTTTATGACTTTATGGCATTTCCTAAATTAGAGGTGTTGAATAGCCCAACGTGGCCTGGCCCGAGGCATGACCCAATTTGGCTGTGCCTAGCCCAACATGCACAGGAATGACATGTGCCTGTGCTGGGCCTATTCATGGCACATCTAGTGCTGTGCCTAGGCCAACCAGGTCACATGTTGGGCTAGGCATGCCCCGGTACCATTGGCCCATGGGCACAATATCTCAACATGAGTTAAGATATGTCCCGACCCACCCAGCCCCACGTGCTCGACCCAAACCCAACTACCCAAGGCCCAACTGATTTGAAATTTCTATCGAGCCCGAACTCGAGTAGTAGTTTTTTTGACTAGAGTCTGAGGCCCAACCCTTTGCCCTCCACTCCACTCCATTCCAGAAGCAGAAGCTTATGGATCTGGAATGGACCGTTTGGGTTGGTTCTATAGTCGAACCAACCCAATGGTAAAAAAAAATCAATCTAAGAAGTTGAATTTTGCCTTCCAATGGCTATGGAGCTGAATTCGATGGGCCTAAAGATTCTGCCCTTTTTTTAATTATTAAAAAATTTTAAAAATTAAAAAAAAATACTTTTTTAAAAAAAATTTCTTTTCAATATCTATAAAATCCCCCCTCCCCTTTAATTTTAAGATTTATGTTTTAAAAACATAAATCTCTTGCTATTCTCTCTCTCTCACTCTAATTTTCTCTCTCTCTAATTTTCTCATTCTCTGCTCTCGAATTTTGGCATTTCGCATTTTAGGACTCACCTTTGGTAAGGATTGTGGTGTGCTTGCGGTGTAGTCATAAAAAAACTAAAGTTTATGCATTATAGTTTATGAGTATTTTTTTTATGTATTAGTTTTAAATTTTTAAAATTTAAATTTAAAAATTAAATATTCTACTTATTCTTTCTAGTCTAGATTGTTTAGTCTCTCTCTCTCTCTCTAGTCTAAAAAATAAAAAAAATGATAAATAGTAATTTAAATAATAAAAATAAAATAAATTATAATTTAGATAACAAAAATGTTATAAAATGGTTTGAGACAGCTAAAATTTTGGTTTCTCCGGTCATCTCAATCCAAACATCTAAAAAACAAAAAATTAGAATAACTTCTATAGTTTGGATTCACTTTAATATAATAAAACAAAAAAAATATTATGGGTGTCGAAGAAGAATCGGCACAGTACAAATATTTAAAAAAATATTAACATGTAAGAGTTCATATGGGATTAGGCACCTTAAAAGACAAGCCAAACTATGCACCAAAAATTATGATGCATTAGATCCTAGGCAAACCCAACTTAGTGGTGGGTTTTTTGAGGGTGGATCCAATTCAATCTCAAAGTTTACCCGCTACATATACCGCAACAAGTTGGGGAAGGAATACATAGCCAAATTGATCATCATGATGGATCTTTCGATTAGATTTTCAAAGGATCTAAGGATAGTTAGTATCATATAGATATATTTTTAGCTTGCATATCATAAGATTTTAGGTCCATATCTAGGAATGACATATAAAAATATTATAAGTTAGAAAAATAAATAATAATTAATAAATTTAGCAAATATAGTGGAGTGGTATATGTGACATCCAATATCTGGACTAGTCATGATGATGTATTTTATGCATGCCTCACCGCTCACTGTGTAGATTCTAAATAGACACTAAATAAAAAAATTTTAGAATTCTCTGAGATTCTCCATCTTCATGATAGCCCAACCATTTTTATGTACATAGTGAAAATCTTTAGAGAATATAAAATTTAAAATACAATTTTTAGTATCACATTCAATAATGCATTTAATAATGGAGTAAGGATTTACATGTTTGTTAGGAATATTAGAGATTGATCATTAGGAGAGATTTTTCATATTAGATGCATGTGTCATATGATTAACCTAATTGTATAAGCGAGGATGAAGGTGTGTGACCCCACTTTAGAAAACATACATAACTCACTAAAATATATTTGCATGCCTCATTAAAAACATGAGTTTAATAGTCTTTGTTTGTATGTGAATCTTAAGAAGATGAAATTTCAATTTGGATGTGAGACACCGTTGGAATTACACATACCTGATATTGGAGTCATGTGTTGGATACGAACATGTGATATCCAATTACGTCAATAGTAAGAGTGATAAACTTATTATTGATGACAATGACTGTACTACAGAAATTTATTTTATGAAATTTCTGAAGATTTTTTATGACATGATGAATATGTGTTTGTCAGTTTTATACTCCCACAATTTGCATTGCACTCATGTGTATATGCAACATTAGTATCAAGTTTAGGAAGTATCGAGATGACCTGACACTTAGCGATATGCTTGTAGAGATGTAAACCAAGTACTTAAAAGAATAGTCCACCATTTCATCTCTTTATTGCCTGACTACTTGTATGACCTAGGGTTAAGGTGGAAGGAGTAGAAAATATTTTGACATATATTTCCTCATACATGAATCTAGAAGACCCACCTGAAGGATTCATTCACAAGAAGTTGACCGAGCTCTTTACATAATACGATACTAGGTATGGTGGTAGTACTAGTGAGACTTTGAGTACTGACATGGATACCATATTCGAAGATGATGACTTTTTCATTCAGTTAGAGAGGGAAAATGACAGCTTGGACTATCGAATAGGAGTGAGCTATCTCGGTACTTAGATACTGATTACTGCTCGATCCAATTATATTCTGATAATAAAAATTTTGATATATTATAATGGTGGAAAATATACTAGTCAACCTTTATCATTCTATCTAAAATAACACGGGATCTACTGACTCCTCTGGTATTAAGCATAGCTTCAGAGTTTTTTTTTTGTAGTGAATATTATTTCGGATAGGAGATATAAATTACATTCATATATTTTTGAAGCTTTAGCATGCATGAAGGATTGGAAGGATTCGAGCTTGGTCATCCAGGTACATGGTGGGACAACAACAAAAATGAAGGAGTTGATTGCTAATGATGATCTATGTGATATTGATATTGAGGATGATATGATGATTGATGACATTGATGGTTAATGATTGAGACATTGATGTCTAATATTTGATTTCGATTTACTGATTTACATTGTATTTGTGTGTGTTTATTTTTTGTTTGTGATATTACTTTGAGTTTGTGCCTTTAACTACAAAAAAAAAATGTCTATTTAGCTAGAGAAATTTAATCATGAATAAAATTCCTAACTAATTAGCGAGGGATTAGCTAGGGAATAACAAAAGATTTTTAGTGTTACATTAAATTAAAATTTTGCAATTGATTAGTGATGGAATAGCGATGGAAATGTTCGATTGAAAATTTTTCATCGCTAATATTATCGTAGATATCCACGTAAAGAAAATTGGGAATTTTAGCAATAGATTTAGTGATGGAATTTTCTTAGCTAATTAGAATGAAACAAAATTCATCTCTAAATAAGTATCTGAATTTATTTTTTTACGATTTATATATAATTGGAAGCGATTAATGATTAAATGTTTATTTTCTCAAAATATATGCATTTAGCTATGGATTTTTCCCTAGCTATTTAGGCTAGTGATAATTTCTGTCACTAATCTTTAATGATTTAATTTTTTTAAGAATTATTTATTTTAATATTTTATGTAATTTTTTATATTAAAAGTATGTCATGGTCTATAGATGAGTGATCCTAAAAAGACACAATCTTCTCATATAATCATATAAATATGATACTATAAATAAAAATTTTCATAAATATATAAATACAAAAAAAATTTTATATTAAATAATACAAAAATAACTATTTTTTGATTATAAATTAATTAAAAAATAATACAAAATAGTTTTCTGAAATTTTTAATTATGATATTTAAATATTTGTATTAAAAAACATTATATAATTTATTATATAATTATAATAATTTTTAAAATATTTTAATTAATAAATAAACATAAATAAAAATTACTACTAATAAAAAGCTAAAATAAATAATTATTTGATTAAATAAAAATTGATAAAAATATATGAATTAACGAATAAACGAGTAAACATTAATATTATTTAAAGTAAAAAAAATATTTTTATGATTATAAGAATTTTAAAAAAAAATAATGAATAAAAAATTTGAATATTTTAAATTATAAAAAAAAATTAAATTTTTCATAAAATTTAAAAGAAAATAAATGGATATTTAAAGATTAATACATAGATGTTTTAATTACATCAAAAAAATTTGATGTTTTGAAAATAATTATTTCAGCGTGGTTATTAATTGAACACTTCAAAGATTCAATTTAATAATTAAAAGATTCGAATTTTATGCCTTTATAATTATTTCATATTTTATTAATAAAAAATAAATTGAATTCTTAAAAATTTATAACCATGATACATACATACATACATACATATACATATATATATATATATATATATATATATATATATATATATGAAATACTTTATTTTTATATAATATTATTTTATTTATTTATGAAATAATATTATTTATGATTAAATAAAAATCTATTTCATTTTTTTTTATTTAAATTATTTATTTTTTATAATTTTAGTTTACTTTTATATTTTTGTCTCTTTATTTTCTATATATTTACATCCATATTTTTATTTATAGTTTCCATGAAGAAAAAAAATGCTAAGGCATTAAGCACTTAACATTCTTTCTATCTTTCAACGACAAAAAGAGGAGGGGCAAAACAGGATTAAAGAAGCAACCTACAAAATCTACCTTTTCTTGTTACCATGTAATATTATCATTGCTCTACTACTTTGGAATGCTATTTACATATCTCTATCTCTCCCAATTTGATTACCACTGGTGGAGTTTGGTTTTTACAAATTATTCGGGTTTGATTTTTTTTTATTTTCCTCCAATTTTTCTTTTTTTTTCTTCAATTTTCATATCACTTATATAATTTTGACTATACACCATTAATGAAACAATAAATGGTTAGTGTAAACTTTGTTCTTTTACTATTTAATTTTTTAGGGTTTTATGGATTTCAAATACTAAATGTTTCCATATTATTTTCTGCTTATGTGACTTAAGAAAAAAAAATTATGCTTAATGTTTTCTGATTTTGTAACTTAAGAATAAACAAACTTAATGCTTATGGGTTCTATTTTTGTTGTCTCCAAAAATATTATAAATAGATAACATATATATAAAATTTTATACATTTATATAATCGTATGACATTATATATAAATGTCTATACTTTAATATATATAAATGTATTACATTATATATAAACATTGATATGTTTATATAAACTTATAATGTTATACACACACACACACACACACATGTATTAATGTATATAAATATTTATACAACATTTACATAAAACTATCCATTTATATAATTTTTTATATAACAATTATATAACATATAAAATGTTTATACATTTTTGTAAGCATTTATATAACATATTAATTTTTATATAAATATATAATATTTATAATGTTTATATAAATGTGATATATATACTATATAATATTTATAAAAGTGTTACATATATATATATATATATATATATATAATTATATATATGTAACATTTATAAAAATATTTTAAACACAAATATTATATCTAAACACTTGTATAATTATATAATCAAATGCCATTATATATAAAAATATTTATACCTATATTTATAATTATGTAAACTATTTTTATAACTATATTTATAACTATACATAACTATTTTTTTAACTATATAATAATGTATAACTATATGTATAATTCTATATAACTATTTTCTAACAAAATATACTATATGTATAATAATATATAACTATATATAATTGTATTTTACTAAATGTATAACTATAAAAATGAAATATATAACTATATCTTTAACTAAATACATATTTATAACAATGTGTATAACTATATATAAATATCTGTATAACTATGTAACACTCAATATAATTAAATATAATTATATTCATAACTATGTATACATATATGTATTCATATAATTAAATCTATATATTAGTTTATAACTTTGTATACATTTATGTATAACTAATCATAACTACATGTATGAATATATCTATATATAACTAAATGTTTAATTATATATAACTCTAGTTTTAACTGTATATACTATAGTTATAAGAACAAATAACTATAAATAATTGTCTTTGACTATATGTATAACTAAAAAAATAGTATACATAACTATATTTAAATATATAATTAACAACATATATTTAATAATCATTTTTATATATTAATATATAAAATTATATTTTGCTATATCTATACCTATACATAACTATATGTATAAATATATACCTACATGTATAAATATATTACTTATATATTTTGTAAGTATAACTATATGTGTAACTATATATATAACCACATGCAACTATAATTATAATTATATATATACAACATACAACATTATGTTTAACTATATGTGTGTAACTATTTATATATATTTGTATAGCTATATAAAACTCTATATAATTAAATATAACTAAATGAGGCATGATCTTATCCTGACAATTTTTTAGTAGCTTGTGGAGATTGAACTTGCAACCTCCAAGGAAGCTCACATCTATCTCAAGAATTAGTGTATCGAGCCTTTGATTTTTGACGTGTAATATATATATTTATATAGTTTTTATATTATATATATATATATATATATATATATATATTGTTTTGTGTGTGTAGATATATATATTTATTGAACACGTGGAATAATGTTTAAAAAATATCAAGTAATATCCAAGTTCATTTAAATTCATTGAAAAAAAAACTAAGACATGGATATTAACAAACATATCATTCATCATTGAACTTCATTGAATTTTAATTTAAACCATTTATTCATATTTAAAAATTTGTCACATTAAAAAAAAATTATAATACATAAAATTAAATATAAATCATAAATATATATGGAATACATTTGTATATCTTCAGAATGTTTCAAAACACTTTGTTTTTGTTATTATAATTGAATTTTGAGTATTATCAAACATTATTACTAATAAATGAGAGTTGTTAAAAATTTATCATATGCTTATTTAAATAATATTGTAAAGCATTGGAATACAACAACAATATTATTTTATATTTTTATTTTATAGTCTCCATTTAAAATTAAATAACATTGAATGTTTTTATTGTTACTGTCCACAAGACCATTGCAACTACTAAGGGTGTGTTTTGATTTTGATGTTTGTTATTTCGAAATTCTTCTTCTACCTTTAATATTACTGTATATTGCATTTTCCATTGAAATTTTATCGTAGATATTTGTGTCTAAATGATATCATGTAAAGTAAAGTTATTACCACAATTATATAAAAATTGAAGATCTTTCTCATGCACATAGTATTAATCTAGATGTTCGTAGTAAATCATTACAAGTACTAAAATCATTAATCACTAGTATAAAAGTGATGGTTATATTTATAATTTTTGTTAAATTAATAATTTCCCATCCTTCGTATTGATTAAGTATTAATTGAGGTGTATGTAAGTTTTCTTTACCAAACTATCTTTTGATTGCAGTTTTCCACAAATAATATTAATGTTAATGTCTGTAAATCTTTGTATCTCTAATCAGTTTAAATTTGTAAGGCTAGGAATCTATAATTGTAGTTTGCTTCACATCTATGTTTTCTAGTTGAATACTTTGTATGATATGTTTTCAATTCCAAATATATTTTTGTTCATGTCTGAATTCTTCATTAATTTATTTGCCAAAAGTTCTTGGAATTGGATCTCCATTCCATTAATTTATTCTTTCTTTTTTTATTTTAATATTCAAAGATTGAGTTGAATCATAGTAAAAATTATGCTTTTTAATCTTCATTGAGGAATGAGAAGCTTACTCCTTCAATTTTTCAATTTATTTTTTTTTTGTTTTCCTTTATTATCTATTTATGTATTTTGTTCCCTTCATCTAGTAATAGCGTGATATCTATTAATCTTTACCATGCTAAAAAATGCTTTATCTATTAATGCAGATTATGAAAATGCATTGCCTCGATATTCACAATATTTAATTTTTAATATTCATCTGTAAGTAATTTTATTTAATTATAAGTATATTTTGAAGTAATTATATGTTTCATTCAAAATAATAATTGAGCATTATTCTTTGCAAATAAAACAAGGCAAAATGAATTCTGATCGTTAGTGGATGTACAAAAGGTTTATGAATGGAATTTTAAATCAAGATTTTTTGACTGGGCTTGAAACTTTCATCAACTTTGCATGTAGTCAATCAAGATGGATGTATTAAGAAAAAATTAAGTATCCATGTAATAACTACAAGTGTCAGGATATCCCTTTTCATGATATAAACACTATAAGATACCATTTGGCTAAATATGGCTTTTGTACCAAATAATTTTGTTTGGATTTATCATGGGGAAAGTACAATAGCTCTAAACATTGACCGAAATGAGGGTACTAAATCATTTGCATGTGGTGAAGAATCATCAAACACATACTATAGAATGGTCATGGAAACTGATGGGGCTGACTTCAATATATTACATGGATGAACCACTAAATCTTGAAGATAATGCTTAAAGATGTAGATAATGAGTTGTGGCCTAGCTGTAAAACACATTCGCAATTGTTACTTATGGCTCGACTAATGAAGTCAAAAAATCATGTTTAAGAAATTATTTGATCAGGTGATAAAACTGATGAAGGAGATTGTTTGGAATAATAATTTGGTTACTAATAACTTTTACAACACTAAAAAGTTACTACGAGGTATGAGTCTACCATTGAAAAAAATTGATGGTTGTTTTAATGGATGTATATTATATTGGGGTGGTGATAGTAATTTTATTAGCCGTAAGTTTTGTGATCATTCCTAATTTAAGAAGACAGCTCATGTTGCAGATATGTGACAAAAGATGAAAGTTACATTTAAGAAGATGTATTACTTTCCTTTAATTCCTTGATTACAGAGACTATATGCATCAAATGCTACAGCAAATGATATGAGATGGCAATATGAGCATGAGGTTGAAGAAGGGGTGATGCATCATTCATCAGATTCACTTGCTTGGAAGTATTTTAATCATATACATCAAGATTTTATAGCTGAAAGTCGAAATGTGAGATTGGGTCTCTGAACTGATGGATTTTAGCCATTTGGCCAATCTGGACAACAATATTCAACATGGCCAATTATAGTGACACCTTATAATTTACCTCCGTGGTTGTGTATGATGAGATATATATATATTTGTCAATATTGGTTCCAAGGCCAAAAAATTCAAAAGACATACTAGATGTTTACTTAAAACCTCTTATAATAGAGTTAAATCATTTGTAGGATGTTTGCCTGAATACATATGACATCTCAAAGAAGCAAAATTTTATTATGAGGGCGACCCCTATGTGGATGGTAAGTGGCTTTCCTACATATTTAATGTTATCTGGTTGGAGTACTGCAGGATGATTCACATGACCATATTGTATGAAAAAGTCTGATGCATTTACCCTCAATTTAGTGGTAAACGATCGTGGTTTGATAGGCATTGTAAGTTTTTACATGTAAATCATCCATTCTGCAGAAATAGAAATGCATTTCGAAAAAAATAAAATAGTGATGACAGTTACACCACCTGTTCATTCTGGAGATGATATTTTGATAAAGATTCAGAGATTGGGTCTGAAGAAGGTAACTGAAAAGGATGCTATTGGAACTAATGGACCAATATGTAAAATATTTGGATGGAGGAAACATAGCATTTTTTGGGACTTTCCCTATTGGAAGTCTAATTTAATTTGTTATAACTTAGATGTAATACATATTGAAAAAAATATGTTTGACAATGTTTTCAGCATTGTCCTTAATATTGATGGAAAAATAAAAGATACTTTAAAATCAAGACGAGCTAAATTATTATTGTCTATGTCCTGAAGTGAAATGGAACAAGGCAACATAAAAATTTTCTAAAGCTTGTTACACACTTGTTAAGAAGGCAAGACAAATATTGTGTGAATGAAGTTAAAATTTTAAAATTCTCTGATGGATATGTGTCAAATATGGGTAGATGTATGGATATGAAGAATTTTAAGTTATTTGGAATGAAAAGTCATAACTGTCATATATTTATGTAGAGATTAATACCATATGCATTTCGTGAATTACTTTCCCTAAGTGTTTGGAATGTCCTTACAAAATTTAGTTTGTTCTTCAAATAGCTAACTATAACCACAATCAAAATAGACGACATGGTGAGGCTGGAGGACATACCATTTATTCTTTGTAAGCTTGAACGGATATTCCCACTGAGCTTTTTTGACTCAATGGAGCATTTTCAAGTTTATTTGGCATATGAAGCAAGAATATTAGGGCAAGTACAATACATGTGGATGTATCCTTTTGAGAGGTAAATACATATAAGTAGCTATGTTTTATTATTTTAAACATAAAGTAATATTGTAATTTAATATAATTAAAACCTAACATTATGGTTGTAGGTATCTTCGTAAGTTGAAATTGAATGTTAGAAATAAGGCAAAAGTTGAAAGTTCAATTTGTAAAGCATAATTAGTAGAAGAAGCATCAACTTTTTGTTCTTATTATTTTGAGGATCTTGTTAATACAAAAAATAGAAATGTGCCTCGAAATGATGAAGGTCATGTGCTGGTAGAAGATGATTCTGTGGACAAGCTATCTATCTTCAAGCACACTGGAAGAACATTTGGAAGAGTAAAGAAAAGATGGATGACAAATGAAGAGTACAAAGCAATCTGGAGCTATGTTTTACTTAATTGTGAGGGGGTTGCACCATATATTGAGTATGCATACCCAAAATGTTGGCAAGTTTAATTATAGTTAAATTTTGTCCTTAATAGGAGTAATTAAAAATTGATATATAATTTTCTTCCTCTATTTATATTTATGCAGTATTTATGTTGAGCAGTTAAAAAATAGGCAACCAATAATTTCCAGCCATGAGGTCGATTATATGCTAGAAACAGAATTTCCGAATCTATTCAAAAATTATATGAGAATTATTGAGTTTTAATTTTTTGAATTATTTTATTTATTAGTATCTTTTAGTTGTTAACATCTTTTGTTTAATTTTTACGACAGGCAAATGATCCTTCAAATGGAGATTCCAATATTTTCATTCAAATTTTAAGTAAAGGCTCGTTTAGATATGTGACAACCTATCCTGGATATTTTGATGATAGATATAAATTTCACATAATCATGCACGATTCTTCTAAAATAACAATGAATAGTAGTGTATGCATTAAAGGCTCAAGTTATAGTGCAGATGAGATTGATTATTATGGTCAACTCACATAAGTTATTGAGTTGGAGTATCTTAGACTTGAAAATAATAGAATTGTAAATTTGAAGTGTGAGTGATTTGATCCTATATGAAATGTAGGTACAAATATTCATTCAGATTATAAGCTAGTAGGTATTAACCATAAACACAAATATAATTAATATAAGCCATTTATTATGACAGTTCAAGCCACTCAAGTATATTATTGTACATATCTGAGTTTATCTCGTGATAAGAGTGACTGGTATGCTATTTACAAAATCAAAGCTCAATCAATATTTGAAGTACCAACATCTCAACAAAGAAGTGCAAACTTAGTTATTGCACTGACATTCCAAGAAAATGACATAAATAACATTATGCCTGTGCATGTAGATGATGATCTAGAAAATTAATGTGACTCAAATAGTGGCTTAATAGAAATTGAAGATGATCAATTTCTATCTGAAGATGAGTTAGAACTTCCATCAGAATCAGACAAAATGTTAGAAGATTCGTTGGAAAATGATAGTGATGCTGATAATTAAACTGTTATGATTATTTTATAATACTATGCCATCAAAGACTTTGTTTATATTTTGTTGAAATCTATTGGTGTGTATTATTCTAAAATGCATGGTTGTTCATCATATCTCTATTATTTTTTCTATGTTTTTATTTTTTGTATAGCAGATGACACCGAAAGGATGTGGCCATTACGGAGGTGGATGTGGACGTAGAAATTGATGAAATTCATTTTGTATTTTACATCCTATTGCAAATTTAGTACCATCTCATATCGACCATATCCAGACTTCAACATCACAATCACCATCTCCATCACCATCACTATCATTGATGCCTTCACCATTACCTTTATTATATATAAGCCCACCACCCATTGTCCTTCCAGTACACACTTTTGATCCATCTTTAACACCACCTTTTACACCATCATTTCCCCCATTTATAACACCATTGACATCATCAAATGCTGCACATTTCTCTGCATTCAGTGCTAAGTTAGTAATTGAGATTGTGGATGGGAGATATAAAAAATATATAAATATTATTTGAATAAAAAATTATGATGTTTCTTTTAGTGGTTTTTTATATATAGTATTGATTTGCTTGTTTTTAATATTATATATTTATTTGTACAGTTTTATTCTATCTCACAAGTGTTTTGCTATTATTAAAGGTCTTTCAAGAAAATGATCAATTCTAAAGCATTCTCATGAAAGAAAGTTTCTAGAATCGACAAGAGAGTCTAATTTTAATGACTTTCAGGTGAAAATAATGAAATAAAAGCATTAAAAATTATTTATCTAATTAGTTAACTAATATGTTGGTTATTATTCAACCAGTAAATAATATGTCATTGTTATTAATTTAATTTTTTGTGATTTTTCTATATATAGAATTAGTGCACATGGCCACCCAAGTTTGATGTAAAGATAAAGTCATTGTGGGAGAGCAAAGCTGCACATTGGTATTCAAATTTTGTCCATAAATTGAAGAATCTAAAAGATATGCTTGATTTTTTATATGAAGATGACTGCATGAGTAACTTGAGCATTGGGAGGAGCTAGATGTGAAAAAAAATCCAAGATTACCAGTAAAAATCGATGGACTAAGGTAGCCATACTAGATACAGAAATGTCTCGCCACACAGGATGGTCAAAGTCGAGCATTGAGCATGCTCAATATTTGGTATAATTTTAATGTTTAAAAAATTTATATATTTAGTAGTTGTCCTAATAGTCCAAATAAATCAAATTTGTGCATGGTTTTATTAATTTTGTTTAAATTTGTTAACATTGTTTTTACTTTATAAATACATACTCTAGCCAGATAATTGGGTCGAGATTCTAATTTTTATGAGATTTTCAGGAGGATACACATGAAGAAAGCGGATGGTCAATTTGTTGACAACAAGTCTCAGATGATTACTGTAAAAATCTGTTATATTGATAAAATTTTATAATAATACAGTAAATTTTGAAAGTAGTTTGGTATCCAAAATATTAAATTTATTTTATGTATATCTAGAAAAGTATTTTTTTTCTATTTTTTCATAGGAACTCATGGAGAAACGTGTGAGAACTACTTCTCAACAAGTTGAGGGTTTTATGGTTCAACCAATTGACTATGATCGTATCTATTTGAAGATCATAAGAGGTCATAAGAAGCAACAAGTGTACGACATCAGCTCAAAGGGAGTGACATTTTGTTGTAGTAGTCATGCTTCTAATTCATCTATCACAGCAATGGTGGGTGAGGCGGTCGAACAACAAGTAATGGAAACAAATGAACGTTTTGAAGTTATGGAGACCAAAATGAAAGAGTATGATGAGTAGATTTCTCATTTGAAAGAAAAAATACAGGAAATGAAAGAAGAGAAGGATGAGCAGATTACTCATTTGAAGGAAGAAATGCAAAAAATGAAAGAAATGAATGATGAGATGAAAGAAATTAAGAATATTATGCAATAGCAGATGTCCTATATGGAGTCACATTTAGTGGCCTTGATGCAACAGATATCATTCCGAGATCCAGTTGCGAAACCACACAAGAGAGGCTAGTACAAATGCACCAACTAATTATGATGATGAATTTGTATTAGAATTATTTTTGAACTATTTTTGATTTTTGTCTATGTGTAGCTAAACAGGAAGAGACTCTTTTGGTGGTATCATTTTTCTTTATTCTAGTTTTGTTTTTTGCTTTGCGATTAACCTAACCATGAATCTTTGTAGGACATCTAATGTGAGATGCATGAATAAATTCTGATTCAAAGCCTTCAGACATTATCATGGTCCTTCCTAAAGATGGGTTTCATCTTTACCGATCTTTGCTGGATCAAAAGGAGGCTGAGCTATTATTATCTTCATTATTTCTAAAATATTTTATTTTTGTACTCTTTTTTTCTCTCTCTCTAAACATCATTACTAGCCATCTTTTAGATATTTTTTGAAGTTGTATGACTATCAACTGAGATTCATGTTTGTTCATGTCTATAATTATTATTTTTATATACATGTGAATGTGTATTGTTTTAAAGGAGTGCATATTATTTTTAAGGAGTGCATATTAAATTATTTCTAGCCATGGATGTGCACGAAAATGAACTATCCTACAGTTATGTTGTCGCATACAATCAAGTTATGATGCTTACTTCGAATCAAGAGAAGAACCATATGGTAGCAGAAACTATAGGGTTGATGGACTAACACAATGAAGCTAAGCGATCAAAATTATTGGTGCAAGCACATGGAGAGGAGAAGAAATATTCTAGGAAAGCCAGATGAAAGCATGGTGCTGCAGGGAGTGGTGGGGCAAAGCAACCCCCTTATATGATTTGGGAACGAGAGAGAGTTCTAGTTGCAGAAAGGCAGGTGCGAACTTTGATTCACCAAGCCTAGCTCGTGGCTTGTATTCTAGGTTTTTCTCCAAGAGTTGTTAACTATATTTTCGAAAATTTAAATAATATTCACATTTCTTATTAATGTTGATAGTGATGTTTTGTGCATTCTTTGTAAAATATAAATGGGATAATACTTTACCTACTATTTTATATCTATATCTATACATGCTATTCTATATTTATAAAATATCTATATATACTATAGTGTGTATGTATATATACTATAGTATATATGTACATATATACTTAGTATATGTACATATACACTACTGTATTATATGTACATATATACTATGTATAACTATCTTATTGATGAGCATGATGTTTGTGATATTGCTTATGTTTTGCTATGTGCCATGTTCTCTACATTATCAATTGATACATTGTTCTATTAATAGCTTTTTGGAGGAAGAATTAGCATGTCTTACATATTGAGGCATGCCTGGCACACACAGGTACACTTCAAGAGTGATATAGAGGCTATTCATCCTGTGAGTTTTCCTAATAAAAATAACATGGTATATAAGGGCATTGTTTGTATGAGGTTATTCATAAAGTGTAATATTTATTTTATGTTGTGTGATTTAATGTTTTACATTGTATCAAAAGCGATCCTAGGGAAAACTAAACTCTAGGGGGGGGGGGTGTCTGAAAAAGATGTAAACCCCTAGAAGGAGAGCATCCGATGTGCGCTAGCTACCACGATTACCCACACATTATGTGCTATGCAAATCTTCGCACACTCACTGTATGTTATCAAAATCATCGCACTCCCACTATGTATTAATGAAATCATTGCTCATAAGGCTTAGGCCTCGATTCCAATTACATCAATGCCATATGTGACCCATAGGGGTGGATGTTGCTAAATCTGAGTTTTATGAGCTGGATCAGATGCTCCATGACCTCAAATACAAGCAGGAGGCGAGATGTTGATTTCTCTGTGAGCTCGTAACAGGCTTGGCAAAGCATTGGATAGTAAAAAGTTTTTGTTTTTTTTTGTTTTTAATTTGATTTGGTTTCTTGGATAGGGGGTAGACCCTCCTTATCAAGGCGAACCAGATTACAATAGTGACAAATTGCATGCATTGAAACTATGAAGTTGTGCAGAGAAGCTGGATGAACTATTATAATGGCAACAGAGTGTAGATAATACATCTACTCGAACATCATGATATGTGATTTGACAAGCATTTTGATGAAGTATATTTGATATTCTTGTTGATTGAACTCATGTTCTTATGATTAGAGTAATGTTTGTTTACAATAGTGTTGAGATAAGATTTCATTGATGATGATAATTGAGGTTAAAAAAATTTGTATGAAGTAGTAATCATGTTTTCTTGTTTGATATACTTTTTTGTGTACACGAGATATTCATAGTTTTTTTGCTTTTATGAATGATATTAATACTAGCTTTTAATATCTCGTGCATCGAAGCAATATTAACTATTCATGCTCACAAACATCAAATATTCTTTCAAATGGTCATTTATTTTTCATAAAAAAAGTTTTCTTACAGTTTTCTCAAGCAAACAATTTAATAATAAATTTCAGATCACGTAGAATATGTAGATTATAAATTTTTTTTGATTTTTAGTAATTACCATTTTCATGCATCAATGGTTCAGATGAACTAAAAAGGTACAATATTTGGACAAAATAAAGAAATAAGAGAATATAAGAAAAAAGTGTGTGCATGTGTGTTTGTGCATGTGTGTGTTTAGACACATATAGTTATACTATATTCATGTTGTATGCATGTATATTGCATATATGCAGGCTTATACATTAAGTAAATGCAAAGAAATATCTGATGCATACGTGCATGATAGCGTCGTTCATTAGTTTTTTTATTACTGAATATTGCATACCATCCCTATTAATCCCAAGCCTTTTCTTAACAACTTGACTGGGAAGATGGTCATTGTAAAACTCAAGTGGGGAATAGAATACAAAGTGAGCTACCTTGTGTTCTTTTCTTGTGTATTGCATTATTTTTTTCTCAATTTTTTTTCTTTGGGTTCTCTTAGGTTTCCTTGCTTCGGTGGATTCCTATATGAACCTATAAGTATGCAAAAATTCAATATCACGTAGCCTATTGTCATTTCAACTTTCATTTCCCTTTTGTTTGGCACTTTTCTTATTATTAACCATGGACTGATGCGTGAAGTTGGGAAACACAGAAGAATATGTTGATGGGCAGTTATTTGGAAATCTTGGAGAAATCTTGATTTGGTAATTTTAAAATAAACTCATGATTATCTCGTTGTATGAAATTTCTAACAAATGACAGTTGGTGTTGAATGTGCTAGTTTATCTGTTTATCAATGACATTGTGTTATGTGATTTATTGGTTTGTAAATGTAGTAGGTTATGCTCCATATACAAGTGTAACAATGTTCTCTATCTGCGTGGAGTACTAGAGGATATAACTAGAAGTTGCTGACTATGCCCGAGAAACCTATATGTGTATTTTTTAAGCCCTAGATTATTTCATTCTGTTGTCTTTGATGGTATGTGTATTTGCATGAAAGTACATGTGTCACATACATACATGCACAAGTATACATACATGTACCTGATCGCAAGGTTAAAAAAAGTGTTGTTGGAAGAGCAGCTAGATACAAAAAGGGCATTAACAGATAAAAAGAAGGAGTTGGAGGTGGAGAGGAAATGTAGACTAGAACTAAAGAAAGTAATGCAGATGGCCATGGAGGAACATGCTCGGGTGCTAGAGTAGTATGCAAATCTTGAGGAGCTAGGGGAGAAAAAACAATGTCAATTTCATGGATAAATTATACTTTATGTGCTGTCATTAGATACTTTGATGAAGAATAAGATGTAATCAAGTTTTGTTATGTTTCTATTTTAATTATGCAACATATTGTATCAAAATATTTTATTAACTGATTTTATTTTTTGTTAATTATAAATAATAGTTTGTAGTTTATGTTTTTATTAAATTTAATATAAAAATTTTAAAATATGTAATTAAATTTTATGTAAAAATTAAAAAAGTGAAAATAATTTTGGAATGAAAATAGCTAGGAATTTTTTCCTCGCTAATTTTGCTAGGGATATATTTTCTTGTTAGTTTTTGCTACAAGCACTTAAGCCTGGGAAAGGTTCTGTCATTAATCCATTGTTATATTCATTTTAGCAATAAAAAAATGCATTTAGCTAGGGAATTTTCCTTTGTTTGGTATTTTTCTTGTAGTGTTTGTGGATTAATGGTTCAATAAATATTTATTTTTTGTAAATTTTCATTTTGCATTGGTTTAAAATTTTTATTCATATTTAAGTTTTAATGTTTTCTTATTTCATACACTTACACTGATACACATACACATTTAGTTTTAAAAATTAAGTTGTTTATTATAATAAATAAATGTAATGTTTTATTAAATTTAATAAAATATAAATAAAATATGTAATTATTTATTTAAAATTAATAATTAACATTAACTATTTAACATTAATTAATTACTATAAATAATAACAAAAACTTTTAAAGTATTTAAAATATATAAATATTATTTATTCTGAATAAAAAAATTTAATTTATTAAAAATTAAAACTGACCTATACGGGCTTGACCCGGCACGATTTCATCACTTACCAGGTCAGTCGTGCCCGGTCCATTTGACACATCTATCCTAAATGCATCAATATTTATCCAAAATGAATGTTACATATGTAAGAATTTATGGTAGTTATCAAACCAATAAGTCTTTCCTCACTTACTCAAATAAAATATATATGAGTCCTCCGTGCGATAAGGACAAACTAATTATTGCATAGTACTCTATCATTACAATATTGAATATGCAAGAAAGTCACTTATAGTCAATATAAGTGATGCCCATATTTTGAAGTTTTACTTTCTAGATATATCATATATTTCAAAATTATCCTCCCAAAAAATATTGAGCTCTACTATGCGGGGCTATAGAAAAATATATAATTTTTCTTTTTTGGATTTCTCAGATCGAGCATGATAACATAGAAAAATATATACTCATCTTTCATGCACATTCATGGCAATAAATTATAAGGTGTAACAATAATTATCCATGAAGAGTATTGTTTCCCTATTTGTCCGAATAATTGAAATTCATCTATGCACATCTCTAATCTAACATTATAATTTTATTAGCAAAAGATGGATGACAATCATCAAAATATTTCCAAGAAGGAGAATCTAAGCAATGTCATATCATGTCATCTTCAATCATATGCTCTTTGTGTCAATTCATGTCATTAGTAGTGGCTTCAGATACAAATAATATTTACAAATGAGGAATCAATGAGAAATAATACTTCTTATGAAGAATATTTGTGATATGCTTTTTACATGTTATATTTCTTTTGTACCAATAATAGTTAAAGAAATTACATATAATTACTTCACTGCCTCTGCCCAAATATATTATGCAGCCATTAATATAGTAATGTATTTTTTCAATAGGCAAACCCAAATCTCACATTAACAATATATCATGACATTTTTATTTGGTAACAATTCAGATAACAACTGATTAATTTCATCATAACACCTATCTAAAAAATGATATTTTGCTTTTAAATTAAAGAATTTGATCACCACAAATAACTTTGAATGGCCATATGGATTACCAGCCAAACCTCTCTTTCTGAAGTCTTCAGCATTTCATTATTTTATTTTACTAATAATATTGATATGTTGTTAGTGACATATGAAGTTAATGAAAGACCAAAAATATTCTTCAACATTATTTCACATGCATCATTAGGTTTAATATATCTAATACAACATTTGTATCAATACTTTTATGTACATAATGCTTAGTTATTTGTGATACAACTAATTCTCTATAATTATACCAAATATAAAAGTCTTTAATAAATCTATTTTTTGCAAGATGATATCATACTGTGTCCACATCTTCGAAACTTTGATTTCGACATTTACGGTCATTAAATGTGGATCTTATTTTTATTTCATCTATAAAGTTATGATGTTTTTCAGCAAATCCAATAAACTCTCTAGTCCTTTCTACAAACTTATAAGTCAAAAACTCATCTTTCAGTCGTATATTTATCCATTGATGATCAGGTCGTATAATATTTTCTATTCATATAACATGCAAAAACATTTGATGAATAATAATAATATAGATAAAGATTTATCTGTGTTATAAAAATGTAGTAGCATATTTATAATATTACATTAATCTAATAAAAAATTCGTAGTTACATCAATATTAGATAATTTTGAATTAAAGATAAAATGAGTTGCTTCGATATCTTATATATTTTTCAAAAGACAAATTATAATTTTATAATTTACATAAAACTTAATATATAATATTTATCTATACTGGATGAAATTGTATTAATAAAAAAAAGAAAAATTTGCATTGTCATAATTCTTAATTTCTAAATTAATAATCATTACTAACTAATTAGATAACTACAATTTGTATAATAGAAACAATAAAAAAATTATCCATGCCAATGCATTTACTTTTGTCAATGAAAAAACAACAAAAATAAATTAACTGTTGATAGAAAATATTAATAAATTAATAGGAATACTTACTAATCTATATGAAACATGTTGTATAAATAGTCATATACCATATGTGACAAGTAATATGATTTTATTTTTTTAATATTAAATAAAGAGAGGTGTTATTTATTTTATTGCACATTTGGTGAAACGTAGATCAATTACTTATATAAAATTTGAAATGAGATTATAATTTTTGTTTTAGTTTTACAATTGTTCATTATGTTTCATCATTCCAATTGCATAGCCTCAAAGGCCCCCTATGCTTTTCTTTGTCATTACAAATAAACCCTTAGTATTTCTTATAATTTTTAAAAATTGTTTATTATTAAAGTTGTGCAATTATTATGAGTAGTTCTTATATAAATTATTATATTTCATCTAATCCTAGTAAGCAAACAAAGTCCAAATTAATTAGCATCATCAAAACTAAATGTCAATAACAAAATGCACAAAAAAAATCATACCTCAATTTGGTAACACAAAAAATTAACAAATCCAAGTATGTGAATCAAATATAAAATGTATAATTTATCAATTAGAATTATAATCATTCAACAAAGCAATACGAGATAACCCAATAAGAATGTTAAAAATGAAAATAAACTATATGTAACATTAAAATGCACAAACATAACTATTCTCGAATATAATACATATGGGATAAAATAAAAAACATAATTTCATACCTCTTATATGGATGAAATACATGTCAATCAATATATGGAGGAAAGGAAATCCATAAATAATTCAGACGAACTTGGAATCTAAATGAAAAACCATCAAGTCCTAACTTTGCTTAAAGTTTCAAAGTGTTATTTATGAATTAATTATTGTAATTTAGTTATCGAACTTATTTCCATTTCTAATTTAGCAACGAAATAATATTTCGGTGTACAATTTTTTTAATGATATAATGACGGATAAATATGCCGTTTGTCATTTAGCAAAGGTAATAACTTTCATCACTAAATGTAGAAACAAATACGTATTCTATTTCTAAAAAAATATAGATACATAATTTTTTGCCACTAAATGCCATGCAATCATATATGCATCACACTTAACGTCATAATTAACGATGAAATTAAAATACATATAACAATCCATTGCTAATTAGCGACAAATTTTTTTCATTTTCGTTTCTAATCCATTTCAATTCCGTTCTTAATTTTAGAAATAAAATTGAAATTTTCTAATTGATTCTTTTCTTGTAATGATACCTATATAGCATATATACATATATAGATTTGTGTGTGTGTGTGTATACATACACCTATAATATATACATAATATTATAAATATATACACATATAATATACATACATATACATACATATATATATATATATATATATGTAAATTTATATTTATAGGTGTGTGTGTGTGTGTGTGTGTATTAGATCTAGACACACACACAGACACACAAACACACACACACACACACATGCTATATAGGTTTATTTATAAATGTTTCTATATATATACAAAACTATATATATATATATATATATAACTTATAATTACAAAAATGAAACTAGTTTTTAAAAGGCAGTTTTGGGTTTTCAAAAAACTCTTAAAATTTAAATACATATGTATATATAATTTCTAAATAAAAAAAATAAAATTATTCTTGGAAATCGAAATGCGTTTTCATGTTTTGTAGGAACTTTTAAAATTTGAAAATTATCCAATTTTTTTTTAAAATGTTACGTAATAGCATGAGGAAAAATTTGAGTTTCTGATCTTGTGGGTTATAAACGTAAATATTTTATGTTTGTGATATTTTTATTTTAAAAGTTATAAAAATAAGACTAAAATATAAAGATATTTGTTTTGTGATTCATATATATAATTTTTCTAATAATAAAATATGTTTGCCTAGTTTGGATTTTGGATTATTCATAATGGCATTTTGGTCCATGTTGCACCTGTAATGGTAAAAAAAAAAATAATTTAATTTAATTCAAACTAAACTAAAAATATACAATTCAACATACCAGTTGAAGACCCAACATCCAAAATTCCAAACGAGGCATGAGTGATTTAATCCGAAGGTTGTTATTGTAATTAATCCACAGGGTCACAATAATTTTGGAACTGTGATCTAGTGACGGTCGAGGGATCTTGTTATTCCCGTTATCGATGAAGTAAAAACTAAAAGTGTTTTTTCAGAATGAGAGCGGCTATATTTTTGTAAAACGGAACTAAATTAAAATGCATATCTGCCGCGCGCTAGTGGTCTTGTCGGATGGGCACTCGGTGTTAGCTTGGTCCATAAGCGCAGAACCCACGAAACATACGTCAAACACCTTTGCTAATGGTTTGGCGGTGAGAGGCCACCTATCATGTGTAATCTCGGTCAGCCAACGCACGTCTGTGTTGGCTTTCCAACCCACCTCCATTTGATTTAGATTTACGAATCGATGTACTCACACTCCGAGCCCATGAACGTCCACCACCAGATTGTCGCTGGAAGCGACGAAGACGAAGGTGGACCCCCCGAAACTATCGAAAACCACCATATTAGCTATGAGGAGGAAGCGAATGCTACTGTTATCGACGATGTTCATCCAGACTCTGAGTTCGTTCCCGGCGGACGCACGGAACTCGCAGTTCATAGCGGTGTTACGAGCCAGCTGACGCTGACCTTTTGCGGGCAAGTTTATGTCTTTGATGCCGTTTCTCCGGATAAGGTACTATTTTCTGGTTTAATAAAGCTTGATTTATGGTTTCATCGAAGTTACATTTTGCTTCATTCAGGTTCAAACAGTATTATTAATGTTGGGAGGCAACGAATTCAATTCTGGAATACAGGGTCTTGATTCATCATCTCACAACCAAAGGGTATCATCAATCATGGCCCATGGGATTGCAAAGTATTTGATGATTTTTCGTGCAAGATAAATGCCACGTTTAATTTTTTTTCAGGGCTCTCCGGCAGATTATCCTTCTCGATCCACTCAACCGCAGAGAGCTGCTTCACTGTGTAGGTTCAGGCAAAAGAGAAAAGAGCGATGCTTTGACAAGAAAATTAGATATATCGTTCGTCAAGAGGTTGCATCAAGGTATTGTGATTTTCTTTAGTGAGAACTTCAATTTTTTTTTTCATCCACTTAAATGGAAATGCGGAGAATTATGTTTTTTATGAATTGTGCCAATGTGATGATGATCCTTTGATGGTCACTAGGGTTGAATGTAATGCCTGTTCCTCAACAATGTTTCTACACAGTCCATATGTCTTCCAACGAAGACACAAATAAAATATTAATCTGGTAGCTGATAGCTATTGGGAGGGTCAGGATAATCTACATAGAGAGCTGATATATTTACTCGTTATTTATGTCCTCAACGTTTACAAGAGATTCATGCTCTTGTTTATTGATTCTATAATTGCACTTCCATTAGAGGGTCTACAATATTAACCTAATATATACACGTGTGGTTTAGAAGATGAAACTTAAAGTGTCATTAGGACTTTGTTTCTTTGATTAATGATTAAAGGGGTTGCAATTCGGTCTCATGCATAAATTTATCAATTACACCTAACAATGTTTTTTCCAATTTGTTTAAGATTGGATATTAGCATCTTTTTTTTTTTTTGGTATTTCACTCTATCTAGAGATACATCTTTTGATCCAATTTTAACTAGTTACTGATGTTCAATGGGCTCCATTTTACTTTTTTATTTTTTGTATTTGTCTAGCCTACCTATATATTTTTGATGTCCTATATTAGTGCAGGAGTGTGGTTCCTCGTATGCATGACAAATTCATTTCTTATTTCCAGTCTATTCAGGATTGGATATTTTTATCATCGTTCTATATTCCATATTATCTGGGTAATATCTTTTTTTATTTAGTCAAATGTTTTCTATTCCATTTTTAGTTAATATATTATACGTTCTGGGGTCCTCATTTTTTTATTTGTATTTTTCTACCCCGTGTATTGGTGCAGAATGGGTTCCTCACGCACATGACCAAAATTATTTCATCCATTCAATTTTTCTATTCCATCTATATACCTGTTCTGTGTTTTTTAGTATATTTGTTTCTTAATAATTAAATATTTTTCTTTCACCCAATAATAGTTGAGATCTATGTTGCACGGATACGGACACGGAGATACGACACGGCAGGATACGGGGACACGACAAATTCTAAAAAACTAGGATACGGATACGACTAGGATACGTCATGATAAAAAAAATAAAATTAAAAATAAAAATTATTAATTATAAATATTAGGTATTTTAAAATAATTTAAAATTCTGTATTTTAAAATAATGTAAAAAAAATTTAAACCCTCTAATAGAGGTGTCAAACGGGCCGGGCCGGCCCGGCCCAGCACGAGGCACGGCACGGTTCGGCCGTGCCTGGGCCGGCCCGGCACGTTCAAAAACCATGCCCGGGCCCGTGCCGTGCCCGGGCGAAGCAAGGCACGAGCCGTGCCGTGCCTGGCACGAGCCGTGCCGTGCCTGGCACGAGCCGTGCCGTGCCGTGCCTGGCCCGGCATGGCTCGTGCCTAGGCACGGCACGCCGGCACGGGTCCATCCCGTGCCGGTCCCGCAGGCATGCGTGGCACTGGCGGCGTGCCACGCGTGCCGTGGCGTGAGTCGCGACTCACAGTCACGAGTCACGACTCACTGAGTCGTGACTCGAGTCACTCGACACGACTCACTGAGTTGTGACTCGAGTCACTCGACACATCAGGCTCAGGGCCCCCCCCGGTAAAAAGACCGCGGGTCGGGTCCAAACAGACCCGACCTGCGGTATTTTCTGCCGAAAACCGAGAAAATCGATATATCTAACGGGAAAAAAAAATTTTCAAAATTTGAGCGATTTTCAGCCCTTGGATTCGACTCCAACGGCTAGGGGGCAGAATCCGACGGTCCTCGTGATTCTGCCCCTTAAAAATAATAAAAAAATTCAAAAAAATAATAAAAAAATAATTTTTTTTTAAAAAAAAAACTTTAATCAGCCTATAAATTCTACCCCCCTCCCTATAAAATTTATGTTTTTCAAAAACATTAATCCTCTCTATATTTTCTCTCTCTCACATAATCTGTGCTTCTCTCTCTCGGCCATCGTGTTTTTGATTTCGGCTTGGATTTTCGTGAAACTCAACTTGAGTTTTGAACATCAAAGCTTCCTGCGGGCTGCGGTGCATCTTGCACGTGAGTGACCTCATTGCTTTTACTAGGTAATATAATTTATTTTTTTTTATTTTCTCTCTCTAAAGCTTCTCTCTCTAGAAAAAAGTATGAAAAATAAAAAATGACAAATTCACCTAACACAAATTTAAATTTTGAAAATGAAAATGTTAGTGTTACATAAACGTCTGTGGCTCCTGAAACTTTGGTTTCTCCTGTCATCTCAGCCCAAAGTTCTAAAAAACAAAAAACTAGGAGGACTTCTGTAGTTTGGACACATTTTAAAATAATAACACAATTAGATGTTAGGGGTGAGGAACATGAAATGGCACAGTGCAAATATTGTATGCGACTTTTAACATGCAAGAGTACATGTGGGACTGGGCACCTAAAGAGGCATGCTGAAATATGCTCCAAAAAACATGGACCGTTAGATCCTAGGCAAACCCAACTTGGCACTATATTTTTTGAGACTGGATCGAGTTCAGTCTCAAAGTTTACTCCCTTCGTATACTCCAGCGAGTTGGGTAGGGACGCCATGGCCAGGCTCATCACATTGATGGGTCTTCCGATCAGATTTTTGGAAGATCCGAGGGTATTGCGCATCATGCAGACTTATTTTCAGCCATCCTATCGTAGGATTCCTAGGTTCACATCTAGGAGTGACATACTAAAGATATATAAGTTAGAAAAACAAAAAATAATTAAGGAATTTTTGGCATTTAGTGGAGTGGTGTTCGTGACGTCCGATATATGGACATGTCACGATGATTCTTCTTATGCATGTATCACTAGTCATTATGTCGATTCAAACTGGACAATAAATAAAAAAATATTAGGATTCACAGAGATTCTTCATCCTCATGATGACCCGGCCATTTTTGAGTGTATGATGAAAATATTTAGGGAATATAAATTTCAAAATAAAATTTTTAGTGTCACTTTCGATAATGCTGCGAATAATGGAGTAGCGATCAATATGTTTGTTAGGAATATTAGAGACGCACCTTTAGGAGAGATATTTTATGTCAGATGCATGTGTCATGTTATTAACCTGATAGTTCAATCGAGTATGAAGGTGTGTTCCCCCGCGTTGGAAAATATACGCAATGCACTCAAGTATATTCGCACTCCTCGCAGACTACAAGAGTTTGGTAATCTCTGTTTGTCTGCGAATCTTAAGAAGAAGAAATTCCAATCTGATGTGAGACATCATTGGAATTACACGTACCTGATGTTGGAATCATGTGTTGGATACGAACACGTGATATCCGACTACGTCAATAGTAAGAGTGGCGAACTTATTGTTGACGACACTGACTGGGATTCAAGAATTTCATTTATGAAATTCCTGAAGATATTTTATGACACGACGAACATGTGTTCGTCGGTTTATACGCCCACCACTTGCATTGCACTCCGTTGCATATGCAACATTAGTAGCATGTTTAGGATGTATCGAGCGGACCCGACGCTCACCCATATGGTTGCAGAGATGGAGACCAAGTACCTGAAGTACTGGTCCACCATTCCATCTCTTTATTGCCTCGCAACATGCATGGACCCTAGGGCTAAGGTGGAAGGGGTTGAAAACACCCTGACTTTCATTTCCTCGTGCATGAACCTGGAAGAGCCACCTGAAGGGTTCATTTACGAGAAGTTGACAGACCTATATACATACTACGATACTAGGTATGGTGGTGGTGGTGTTGAGACTGTGAGTACGGACACTGATACCTTGTTCGGAGATGACGTTTATTCCATTAACCTAGCGAGGGGGAAACGTAGGGGTGGACCTTCACATAGGAGCGAGCTGTCTCGGTACTTAGATACCGATTACTGCTCAATCCTATCACCTTCTGACAATAAGAATCTTGATTTATTACAGTGGTGGAAATCATATGAGTCCGCCTATCCCGTGCTATCTAGGATGGCACGGGATCTACTGACTCCTCCGGTGTCGAGCGTAGCATCGAAGTCTGTTTTTTCTGTTGCAGTGAACGTGATTTCGGATAGGAGATCGAGATTACGTCCAGATATGGTTGAGGCTTTGGCATGTTTGAAGGATTGGGAGGAATCGAGATTTAGCATCAGTGATCGTGCTGAAGCTGGGACTATGACAGACACTGCAGTCGCATCCACATCCACTACGATGGCGGATGAGCTGATTGCCGATGATGATGACCCATATGATACTGATCTTGATGTTGCGGCTGATGATTCTCATTATATGCCGCTTGACGATTGATGCTCATCTGCTCTTTTTTTTCGATATTTTTTTTTATTTATACGCTTTGTTTGTACTTTGTATTATACGTTGTGTTTAAGTTGAAACTTATACTTTTTTTTTCGGAGTATTGGTTTCAAAAGCATGAATGGTAATTTTTATTTGCGTAGTTTAAATTTTTTTTAATTAAAATTTTTATTAACTTAATGTATTTATTTATTATTTTAAGATTTAAATATTATTTTAAAATTTATTAACTTTAAATCTTAATATTTAATTAATACATTATAATATTAAAAAATGCTAAACTTAATTGAAAAAAAAAATAAATTTTCTAATTTTTTTTTTACATACTTACATTTAATTCTAAATGTAATATTTTTTACAAAAAATTTTATTTTTTATTTATTACATAAACTTAAATAAAGATAAACAGAAAATTAATAAAAAAATTTTTAAAAAAAAATTTTTTTTTTTATTCTGCCAAGTCAAAGTGCCAAGCACGCGCCGTGCGCCCGTGCCCGTGCTTGGCTGTTGGTGTTGCCGGTTGCCTCTTGGCTCCCGGGACCCGGACCCCGGTTGAGCAAACGTGCCCGAGCGGGCCGGGCACGGCACGGCACGGCCTCGCCGTGCCCACGGGCCGTGCCGTGCCTGACTTTAAAATACCGTGCCCTGCCCTGCCCTGCACGGCACGGTAGCACGGCGGGGCACGGGAAAAACGGGCCGTGCCGTGCTGGGCCGGCCCGTTTGACACCTCTACCCTCTAACCCCCCCCCCCCACCACCCTCCCTTTACAGTTTCGATTTTCGAACTCTCCCCCCTCCGTATCCTAGTTTTTTAGAAAAACATTTAATTTTATAATATTTAATTATTATCCAACACTGCGACACGGTAGTTTCTAGGCGTATCCGTGCAACATAGGTTGAGATTATCAAATTATTTAAAAGTGGCATACTAGATAGAGTAAAAAATGATAATGCCTCAGTTTTTTTTTATTCTTTAAAGCGGTATTATTAAAAAGTATATTGCACACTTGTGTTATTATTGTTTTTTGTACAGTGAGGAGTGCTTGTGTTTCTTGTCCTAAAAAATAAAAAAGTTTTTAATTTTATTTTTTATCTTTAATCTATCAAGTAGCTTAGCATGAAATCATTGCGAAAGATATTGATATTATTTTATTATCATTACTTTTTATGTTTTCTGGTTTATTATTATTATATTATTTATGAGATAGTGAGCGCTCAATATGTGGACTGCCACAATTAATTAGTACATTATCAAAGAGTATTGTGTTTTGTTGATTTTTATGAAATAATTTAGTTTATCTTTGATATGTCTTGACATTTTTATATATTTTCAAGTTAGATTTGTAAAATTAAAAGTAAGTAAGCATGTAACAGTAATTCTAGGTGTTATGGTATAGAGGAAGGCTAAAAAATAGTATAGGCCTGCTCGTGTAGGTGCTAGTTAGGTGTGCAAAGACTATTGAGGTGCACATAGTGAAGCATAAACAATGAGATGGGCTATTACTATGCATCATAGTTTGCAGGCATCACACACCCATCGTGTGTGACTAACAATGAAAAAGATACAACAAGCAGTGATGCCCACTATGTTCATGCTAGAGAAGTGGAATCGTCGTTATAATTTTGGTAAAGGTTGACAAGGTGTGATGGAAGTATCTAATTGGGCATTTTTCTAGTAGTTATAGTGGTTATTTCAAATGAAATTGCACCCTAATTCACTAGGATCAGAAATTAGGGTTTCATACCAGAAATATAATTTTTAGGTTTTCAAATTCAAAAAAATAATTTTTATTATTTGTTTCTTTGATTGATTTTGGATGATATGTTTATATATAGAGTAATTTAATTTTAATTTTTGAAGAGGCAAAAGAATATTATATAATTTTTAGAGATTACAGACTTATTATTTAAGTCATTTAGGGATCCTCATGGAGTTTATTATTCATGATACTTACTAGAGATAAATATATAAAATAATCTTTAATCTAGTAATACTTACTTTTATTTTTTCAAATATGATTGGTTTTGTTTTATATATATATATATTATTTAGATTCTTGAATTATTGATAAATGAGCTAATATTTATTTTAAAAGTAATCATGTTGATTCATTTATTTATTTTTATTCTGAGAATATTATTATCTTCATTGAAATGTTATTTAATGTTATTGATGGTGTAAGTATTCATGTTAATTTTTTATTTATTGATTATGTTATGTTTATTTTTGATTATCTTGTTAATTTATTTTTTCAGAAAATTTAATTATAATTTTATTTTTTCATGAATTAATTTTTTTTACAGGATTGAATGATTTGAGTACATTTTGAAATTTGGTAGGGTGGACCATATATATTCTTTCTTGTCATAAGATTTTCTTTCATATGTTTGAGTGTGATGAATTATTTGTTGGTATATTCTCAACTTAGTTATTAATTACTGATCAAAATAAAAATATTTTATCCTAATTTTAAGAGAATTTTTATTATAAAATGTGAGATAAAGGTGTCCAAATGTGTTAGCATGACATGATTTGAGAAAACTATTTTGTGGCATGGTTCAAAATGACTGGAATAATGTTTGAAATAGTGTCGGGCTAACCAGTGGCATGACTCAGACCGTGCTGGGATAGAATTTATGCTCTTCATGCTGCCAAATATGTGGTATGATATGACATGTTGGCTTGGCTAGCCAACCCGTTCTAGCTTGGACATGACCTAGGCTAGCTTGAATCGAACCAAGTTGGCTTGAATTGAACTAGACGAACCATGCTAACTTAAATTTGACTCAGGTTAGATGAGAATGAACTTGGCTTGTTTAGAATGAACTCAGGTTAGCCTAGCTAGCTTAGGTCTGAGCCCTGCATGGTGCATGGCCATGGTGGGCTTAATATATGACCCACCCATTCCAACATGATTTGGCATGACCCGAGCAATTGGTAGGCTAACAAGTCTTGCTTAGCTGCCATTTTTTGGAATCATGCTAGAATAATTTGATCTATTTGATATATAGTTTGAGATATATTAGTTATTAAATTATTTTGGATCTTCTTATTTTGTATGTTTGTTTGGTATGAGTAAAAAGAAAACTCATTCAATTTGATATATTTTAATACAAGTACCTAGTAGAGATGTGATTATAGAGAGTTTTAAGTATTTGATTGCTTTTAATGATGATTATTAATGGTATACATGATTATTTTTGTTTCATGATATATTATATGTATTTTTTATTTTTTAGCTATTTTATAAACTAATAAAAATTTAATTTAATAAAAATACAAAAAAAATATATTAGAATATATGACATACATATTTAATATTTATTATATAAATCATGATATTGTATATCATATTTTTTGTGTCGGCACATATTCATAAAATAAAATGACTAAAAGAAAAAATAAATATTTAATTGAGATTACTTGGTTACTATTTGGGAGGAGTGTTCCAAAGCACTTTTAGGAAGATATGATTTTAACAATAAATTATTTCATCATTTGGATATCTTGTTCCCTTATTTCTATGTATGAGCTCTTTCAAATATTATATCCTGGTGAGAGATTATTTAGTTTGTCTTTCATAATTTTTTGAGTATATATTTTATTCATGGTATCTCAATACGAATGTTGACTCACTCTCATAGTTGGAGGTCTAAGTATCACTATTGAGAAGTGAGAAAGAGTAACAAGTCTAGATGTTAATTCTATGCTCTTATTCTTTATAGGCTTGTTAAAAATGACTCATACTCAAAACATCATATTAATATTTGTTAAAATCGTATTTGTCTATAATAAAAAATACTTGTACTATTTTCAAATATTGGAGTAATAAAGGAAGCTATATGTCATGGTCTTAGGTTCCAAACTAAAAACATAAAAAAAAAGGAAGTCATATTAAATTAAAATATATATCAGATAAATTTAATTTTTATTTTATGGATCATAATATTATATACCATATCTTATATGCTGATTCATACCTCAAGTTTTCATAATGTAAGAGTTATCAATCTAAAAAAAGTACTCTTACAAAGGATTTGATGAAAGTTCAATTCATATAATAAAAATAAAATAAATATTCAATTATATCGGATGAATAAATTAATATGAAGAAAATAATATTAGTGAATTTCATGGTGAATTTTTTATGAGGGACTATTTTCATGAAATTTATTAATATTTTTTTATGATTAAGATAAAATTAAATCATGTGAATTAATTCTTGATTGTTAGGTGAAATAAATTTGTAAAGACCATCATCTATGTGATGATAACATATAATTTTTTAAATTATATGATGATAAATATATATACTTTAATTTGAAACTGTTAATAATTTATGTAATTGATTACTTTTATATTCTATTAATCTATTTATATTATATTTAATCTTAACTTATATAGGGAAGTTATTGGAATTATAAAGGTTATTTGTATTAGATTCCATGTGATGTACATTATCTTGATATATTGCTGCAAAATATTAGAAAATTATCATTTATCAAAAAAGATAATATAGAGGATCATATTTATAAGTGATTACATTTATAGTAGAATGAGATTACTCAATATGATGAGATACTATATTGAGCAAAATGAGTTGTTGAGGTTTGCAAAGACTCAATTTATAATGATACTTATAATCTAATCTTGTATTAATGAATAAAAAAAGTATTTAAGAAAAATATTTACTAGTTCACATTAGACGGATGTAAATCGGCACAAGAATAAATTTAAAAAAATGTATTTAATATAATTTTCAATCATCATATATGCAGTTTTATAGTATTTTATTTAAAGGTGTTAGATCCTTTTGTATGTATTCTTCATTTGGCTGTATGGTAAAAAAATAATATTTTAGTCTATCTCTAATATAATATAACAATCATGAAAATATTTTTGTAGTTTTGTTGTTTGTTAGAGTCATATTGCTTTGCTGATTAGTTGAGACCTTAGAGTTGATATAAAATTTAAATCTTAAAAGTTTTTAATGATAATAAAATTTTTGTTTTCAATTAATAGAAAAAATTGTTTTAGGTAAATTGTTTGTTGGACAAAATCTAAGTGTTAGATTCTATACAATGATAGGTCAATATTAGTGTAAACTGATAATGATGGTTGATTGCTGACACAATGGATGTAATTGTTTTTCCGTCAAAAGATTGTGAGTTGGGTCAGGCTAGCAATTGCAAATGTCATGCTTGTTCGGCTTGACTTGACCCATTGCATTATTTTTTAAAAATATGCATGTGAATTTTATTTGTCAAACTCTAGTCATGATTTAGCTCACCTCAAGGCACGACCCAAGCATGATAGAAGTGTGAATTGCAATTTGAACCAAATTCATATTGGGTTGGACTTTATTTTGAGTCTTGCCATGCCAACCTATGCTAATTTTGGCTATGCTTTTGGGCATGTCGTGTTGTACTATTCTCAATTTTTTGTGTCATGTTGTGGGCTGGGTTAGAATGCCCAACATGGTTTTCACCTCTAAAATCACTCAGGGCCTATTAGGGTTGCATCACATCCCTTGGTGAAGTTAGGAAAGAGGGAGAAGAACGAGGAGAGATCAAGGGGGAAAAAATTTACTAAAATGAGAACTTTATTTTTGAAAATATAATAATTATCATATATATGATTTGAAGTGGCCCACATATCAATTACTCCCAAATAATAAAAATAAAAAAAAACACAAAATAAACTTGACCCCATTATTTCTTTTAGGTTGAATTGTATATATCATAAATATTCAGCTTGGAAGAGAGGAATGTTATATGTGATTCTTTAAAGCCTTTGTGTAAGGCCTAGTACATCCCAATATAGCACCTGAGATGTGTTAGGTTAATATGTTGCCCGATTTCAGCTACAAAAATGTGGTCATGCTGATCTGTCACGTTTCTTTTGTCAACTCTATTTATTGTCATCAGATGATAATTTTTTGGATAGAAGTATCAAATATGATGCAAATATTATGAGAGGACAAGAAACTAAAGTATGTAGTACTAAAATAAAAATAAAATAGTAACTATTCTAATAGGATTGAATGATGTAATGAGAGACTCATTGAGGAAAGATTGTGAATGTATCTGTCTAATATATATCTTTAAGTTGAGATCATTAAGTCTAGTACTTTCATTTTTTTTCTTTTGGGAGGACTTACATCTCTTGTTCAATGAGATATTCATATTAAGTTCTTCTCCTTGGCATAATACTCTTTTGGGAGGACTTATATCTCTTGTCCAATGAGATATTCATATTAGGAGTTATGTCTAATATATATCTTTAATCCTAAACATAACAACATACTTGATGGTATGTGAAATTATTTTCTTTTTATTTGGAGAAAGATCATGATTAAAACAAGTTTACCTAAAAATCTTTGGTTAAAGGCAAATGAGTTTTTATCTTTGGTATAAAAACTAATATAAGATATGACTTGAGAAACATGAAATGCATCCAATTGATTAAGAAGTTAGTGGTTGATGTTTTAAATCCCCAAAAATGTTATGGCGCATTTCTATGTCGGAGTGTCCAAGCCATCTTAATTAGATTATTTTTCTTTCTTTTAGCAATCACCTGTTTTACACGAGTGTCAACACATAATATTTGATGAATTATTTTGTGTTTTTTAAAAAAATAAAATTTTTTTGGAAGTATATTATTAAGTATTCTCACCTAATATTTTTTTTAATGTAACAACTAAATTGAATTAATTTTTTTATAAAATTTCACAAAATATATATCAATTTTTCTTAAATTGAATTATTTTTTCAAATAAAAATAATAAAATATATCATACTATCATATGTGTTTGTGTTATAATATTCTAAAATATTTAAGTGAATTAGATAGAATGAGTTTTTTCTAGTACTCTCTTGACATGCCAAATAAAAAATTCTAGGATCTTTTCATAATTAATGTCTTACAGTCAATGTATGTCATTCTTAGATTTAGATAATATTTCATGTTGGGATGACATGATCTTGTTTTTGGCGGCATTACCTGACCATTGTGTGGTGCTAGGGATGACACATATGCTAATGAGGGTAACTTGGCATTGCCCAATTGCTTGATTTCGATGATGGTCATGCCAGGTCCATCTATCAAATCCTACACGTGCCGAACATTGGCTGGCTTGGATCCAGAATACTCTAGCATAGTCCAAGCTTCCTTGACCAATCCAACCTCCAAGCTAGCCTGGGTATGAAACAAGCTACCCTGGACTATTCAGGGTTGCATATATATATTTATAGCTAATTATATAATATGTAATTTATGAAATTAAAAACAATTTCATATGTAAAAAATATTTTTAATTTTAAACTATAGTATAAACTAAAATACATAAAATAAAAAATAAAATACTCAAAATTTAAGTTTACAATTTTTGAAATGGACAAAAAATAAGCTAATGGTAATGTTCTTGATATTAGATAATAATCAATATCTATCATTCTATATGGTTCTAATCTTTACAACTCAAAAAATTGATTTAATCACGTAATTCATTCATGTACCTTCTTAAATTTTTAAGCATATTTAAGCTTCTTTAATATTTGGTTATAGTTTTATCATCCTATTTAAAATGATATTTATCAAAACATAATTCAAAAAGAAAGTGGTATTCCTTTGCTCTAATGTGCTGCTCAAATATGTTAATAATCAAGCTCACCCTTCAGGATGAGCAACCTTTGAGTTGGAAACACTTAGCTCTGTCATCTTTGCATTCGTCTAGAAAACATATTCTTGCTCTACAACAGCGAGTGCTTCATTTGATTCATGCAATATGAAATTCCATGGGAATGATTGTCAATACTAGACATGCTCTCTGATTAAATGGGTGATATAGCTTAGTATAAACAATTAAAAGCTATTTGTCTATCTACTCCAAGCGTAGCCTAAGCATTAGAGATGGATTTCTTGATAACAGTATTGAAAGGGGTGAAAGCATGATGAAAAGTTCAAAGTCTTCATGCAGATAAAAATTTTGAAAGTTTGGTAGTGGAGTTTGAATCTCAGTAGTGTTTATCGAAAAAGTCCTGTTAAAGGTTCATCCTTTGATCTTCATTTGAGATGAAGAATCATCCTTTATCTATAGACTTTAGCAGAATGTGTCCCTTGTAGATGTTAGAGGAGACTGTCGAACCCTGTGTGGAACTACTTGTTGATCTGCCTCTCTCCCATTCTCCAAAATTCCTAGGCGTTGAAAGCACATCCAGCATTTGCATGAATAGTGTTGAAGATATCCCTTATTGAGAGTTGGAGGCATATAGACTGAAGCTTAGGACCTTAAGCAACCTTTCGTAAAAGATGTATCACGGTAGACTAAAACAGTGAAACTACATATATTGAATGAAAGGCTTCGTATACATTGTGAATAGGCGCAACTTGACTATTCCTTTGAGGAAAACTCATATACCACCAGTCAAAAGATCAAAGAGGTCCCACCCCTAGAAGTCGAGGTCACAAGTTCATAAAAAGCTGTATTACATAGATCCCTTCTTTCACTTAAAATACACAACTTTAACCCGAGAAGACTGATTGAATTGCTTTCTGCTTTTCAGGTTGTTTTTTCCCTCTTTTTAGTTGTTAGAGGTTCAGTCCTTTTGTATGATTGATTTGGGCAACAAATAATTTCTTTCGCTCCATCAATTTTATTCTCATGTAGATTTGTAAGTTAAGTTTGCTTCATTGATATCTTTGAAAAGGCTTGACGTAAAAGGAATTTGATTCGCACCCTAACGGAATCATTCCTGAATGAATGAACCTATAGGGGAGTGCCGAACTCTAAGAGATCATGTCTTGTAGACAGATGGAATTGGAACTGCGCATATGCCTGTTGGAGAGTTCTTTACAATCATTTCTATCTTTTTCTTTCGGTCTGGATATATTACTTTTTGGGTCTGTTATGCTCATTCTGGAGTGAACAAGGAAGGTGGAGTATGTGTTGTCGGTCCATGGTTAGCAGTTTGTGGAGGATGGACTCTCATTTGGTGGATGTAATGGACTTTGGAATCGCATGCTTGTGAAATATCACTTTTTTCTGTACGCAAAGACTCATATCTTTTATGCTATTGAGAAAATCATAGCTTGGTTCATGTGCTATCCTTTTTTTGTAATTTCTGTTTGCTATTCCTTCAAACGAGCAACAAAGCACTTTCCAAACAAATGCTAATCCTACTGATGTGATAGTGCCAACTCCTGCATTCAGAAGCAAGCAGTTTATATGAGAGAAGAAACAAGGTTGCCTTTTCTTTTGTTTTTGACAGATCGAGATAACATAGATTTACAGGAGACGTGAGACTTCCTAGTGTTTAGATGACTTATTGTGGGTTCGATACTCAAAGGAGGCCTAGAAGCCAATAGCCCACTTGAGCAATTCATCATTCTCCCACTAATTCTTCTTCATATCAAAAGACTATGTGTTATTATTATTATTATCAGATTCTATTCAAAGCAAGAATTCCTTAGACAAAGACCTTGCCTTAAAAGTAAAGCTAAGCCATGAAGTGCCTGATTGTGCCTTGCCTATGCATGTGTAAAGCAGAATGCAAAAGAAAGGCATGCGGCAACTCAATGATGATGGATTAGATACTAGAACCACCACTTTTTCCATAGGTATCAAACAGGAAATTTCTTTGCTAATACTCCTTGTATTCCATAACTTTGTGGTCGGTTCGATCATCTAGTAGGGTTCATTAATTTTTGGTACTGCTTTCTGAGATCAGCATAAAAGAGGGAATCATATGTAGGGATGTCTTTATCTTTCTTTCATTTGCTTCTCTTTCTTAGCTCTAGCATGTTAAGCGATTAAGAATTTCTTTGCTGCTTTTGTACATCAGGGGGCCAGTTGAGCAGCATTTTCTTGCCATGCCTGGTTCCAAAGCAAAGCATTGAAAGAATATGGGGAGAGACCGGATAATCCTTACTATTTTCATAGTAGAGGTTATTATTTCAATTATTCAATATTATATTAACCGAGGTTGAAAAAGCACATTAACCATGGTAGCCAATGAATGGAAGAGTCAATCAAGGAAGGAGGTTGCTCATGAACAACTCTCAAGCTCACAAAAAGTGCTCTTCGAATCGTGCTGGATAGTCACCCATATAACTATGCTCAAACTCAACCTGTGGTAGATCCTGGGAGACAAAGCCAAAGTGCTTGATCCTTTGCCCCACACCCTGAGATGCTCCTCCTTGTCGATCAAGCAGACATTGCTTATGACATGCTTAGCTTTAAGCTGCTATTATTTGGTTCAGATAAGACAAGTCTCTCCAATCAGTTTGCTCAGGTGGTCTTACCTTATTTTTTTTAACATGTAGAGTAGTTTTGGTTTGAGAAAGGAGCATCGATCAAGCACCATGAATGGATAAGAATGGATAGCTAAGAGAATCAATGATTCTAATTCAACCGAATTGAAGGTAGCAACATGTTGGTTACACACTGAAGGTTGGTAAGAACTGAGGGACAATGCCCTCCTAACCTAATTTTACCTACTAGCGAAGCAAGTGGTGCTTATTCGGGTGGGGGGTGGTTTGGTTTTGTGCAACATGCCTATCAGCAGGAAGTGGTAGTTGTCATTTGAAATGAAATGCCCTTTGCACCCCTTGTATAGGGTGTTAAGCACTTGTGTACCTTGATTAAAAAGCCCTTTCTATCCCTCTCTTGGATAAAAATCTAATATACGATTAGCCTGCTTTTGATTGTAGAGCAATCCTCTACGATTAGAATAGCAACATTAAAGTCTTTTATTTGATTAATAAATTAGAAAAGCAACCTTTCACCTTAAAAGAGTCGTAGGGGATATATTGAAAACTATGGTTGTGAAAGGCGCGCTTAGGCTCAGGCATAGGCGAAGCTCAGACATAGCGCCTTGCCTTGATTGGGGCAGGCTCGTTTCGTAGCTCGAATAGCAGTAAAGGCACACACCTTCTCTGAGGTGCGAAACTCTCCATAGGCATGCCTCAATGTAGGCACACATTTATTGAGGCGTGAAATTCTCCATAGGCGAGGCTCGTTATATTTGATTATATTTTAAAAAATATATATGTAAAATAGGGTGCGCATTACAAATAAAAGTTCGTGCCTTAAGGGCACCTCGTGCCTTGAGGATCAAGGAGGCTTTTGCGCTTTAGTGCATTTTGTGCCTTTCACAATTATGTTGAAAACTAAATCACTAATAATGTAAAGTTACTACAACTTTTTTCTCAAAGTCAAGCTTCTTGTAGAGGTGTCATATGAGTTGTGCCATGTTGGTATGCCCCATTTTAGAGTGACATAGTCATGCTACCATCCCTTGTTATGCCAAGCACGACATGAGATGGATCTTGTGTTTGCCAGGCACGACATGAGAAGGATTATAGCGAGCATAGTCTATTAGGCTTGCAAAATGCTGGGCTATGCTGGGTTATGTCTATTCGTGCTGGCATGGATTGGATCATATTATTTTGGTCTTTTGGGTTGAAATTTTAAATTTAAATAAAATATTTATATCTTTTAAATTTTAATTTGTTATTAAACTAATATTTTAAAATATTACACTAAAAAAATTAAAAAGATATACAAAATTAAAAAAAATTTAAACATTTTGCATTCGTATCATGTTGATCGTGTTCGGCTCATAGAATAATAACAAATTAATTTTATTTTATAAACAAAAGCAGAATATAATTCATACACTAAATGATATATATTTATAAAATATGATGAAATAAAATATAACTCTTAAGATAACAAGTATAATATAACAATCAAGCATAAATCATAATAAAATAAATAAATGATAGATAATAATTATAGTACATAAATCATTATATTATAATTATATAAAAAAATCAAAAATTATATGAATTATCAATCTGTGTATGTGATATGATTATACAAGTATTTTTAATACTAAATATTTTATTTTGAATATCATATTAAAGATTTTTTGTTATACACTTATATATGGTAGGATCATCACGAGGATAGAAAGTCTTAAAAAAATTATATATTTTTTTATTATATTTTTATTTTGAATCAACATAGTTGATAGTAATACATACAAATGATGCATCATAATGATTAGTAAATATATTTATTGTACTAATTTTTATTATTAATTATTTTATGGTGATGGTAAGACATCAATACTTTTAAAATTTTTGTTATTAATTATTTTAAAGTATATCAATATTATCGATGTTTATATAGTCTTTAATTTTTTAGGTGATAAATGAATTTGTGTTGATGTCATTGATGAAAATCTAATTCTGGTCTTTAACTTTTTGGTAGGTTTTAATTATTATCTACATCTATGCTAATTTCAATTTCATTATCGTTATATTTATTATTTATTATTTTTAAAAATTTTTATATTTATTAAATAATTTATAAAACAAATAAAAAAAATTCAAAATAAAAAATAAAAAAATAAGTGTATCGTAATCATTTTGTTATAAAATATTATTCTTTTTTTGTATCATATTATTTATAATCTTAAGACTCAATTAAAATTTGTAGACTTTAGTTACAATTTAAATATTTCAATTTAAAAGTTACACCATGTATGTTGTCAGCAGTATGCATAATAAAGTAAATATTAAATAATGAAAAAATATTGCAAAAAAAAAGAAGCTAAATTTAAGAATTTAGTCAATGTAGGAAAGTACAAAGAGGAGAAAATTTGAGAATTGAGGAGAAAAAAGTTAGAATGAAAATTCTAAATTTCTTAATACTTATTTATAAAGATCTAAAATTAATAAAAAACATATTTTTTTTTTAAAAAAACAAATTTGGTTGGGTTTTTTTTAAAAGCCTGCCCCCCATATATAGTAACTTGATGAGATATGACTCGTGAATCGAGATCCACCCGTGCTTGATCAATGGTCATCGTGCCGACGGACCTTGCCACCACGACAAGCAAGTTGATCATGCCTGGCCTAACACGAGGAATGACTGACTCCAACCTAGCACGGCACAAGCCATGCCGTGGGTCGGCATGGTCTAGGACATGTCACAGTTCAAGACCGACCATGTTGTGCTAGGCCTAGCAAGGCCAATTCAGACCGTGCCTTGTGTATTGTCCATACCATTTGACTCACTTGATATCTCTAATTTCTCTCTTCTTGCTTTAGTAAGATTGTATTCTTATTACCTTACTAATAACATAAAAAACCACTTTTCCTTTTCTATGAATTTACAACTTTTTTTACTGAGTGAGACTTCATCCATATCCCTTCACTGCTAGTGGTTATTCTAAATTTTTTATTTTATCATTTGACAGCTTGAACTCCACTTTAGATAGGTTTTCAGTCTGAATCAAAATAGATTAGGGATTGGAATGGTTAGTGGTTGCTTAGTTTCATCCAATAGTCTAATCTCTTTGGACTATTTCTTTTTCTTTGAAAAAAAAAGAAAGATGGGGTCAATTCATACTCCTTCCCTTTTGTTGCTTAGCTTTGCTAGCAGGTACTATGAGCCCTATGTACCATGTATTAACTAGCTCGTGTTGTTCACCTGTTCTATTGGAAATTCTCATTTGTTGAAGTGGAGCATATTGTGCTTCAGGCACCGAACAAGAAATGTCTCATTTTGTTTTTGTTAATTCATTGATTTGAAACGTAGAATTGCTTTCTTTTTGATTCTAGGGGCGGTGGTGTTCTTGAATGAAGTCTATCTGAATCGAATTAGTATTTATCAAATCAGGCTAGGCCTCTCTAGTTGAATTGGGCGTTGGGGCCTTGGTTGTGCTAGCGATTGACACATAGTGGATTGGTTGCCTGGGTTTCTTGGCATGGTATCCTGCACCTCACATTCATGATATCTACATTGAATTGTACCATGGAGACATGGTTGAAACACGCTCGCCCAATGTACTTTTTTCACATGTTTTGGTCCCGGGCATCTTCCAGTGGTCTTCTAGCATTAAAAAAAAATTGTCCATACTGGACATCTACAACATCATCCCACACCTTTTTATATCAGATCAAGTCTTATCAATATCAGATTTCTTTTTTGTCATATGTGCTTGAACTTTACTTTTTCCCCTTCTTTCTTCTAGTCTAATATTTATTCTCAAAAGTCTTATTTTTCGTGTAGAAGCAATCTTTCAAAATTTTGCAATCAAGCAAGGTCACTGAAAATTTTAATGGAAAATCATGTATACCCATTGAAGCTAATATGCAATCAAGGCCCATCCGCTAGTTGAGCTACCTTATGTCATAACAGAGAGAGCGAAATTTAATCTTATTTGATCTCTCTGAAAATTATTTTTCTTGGTGCCCCGTCTTAGTTTTGAATAGATGTTTGGGACCATGAATACGAAGTTGTTTCGGTTCACCATTGTAAAGCATTTTAGGCTTGTTGCTTTCTTAACCAAAAAACCAAAAATGTCAAGATTATCATACTGAATGATTTAGATTGTTATCTATGTAATTTTTAATTTTCGTTGAAGAGTTCTCTCCATCCTTCCGTCTTGCCAATTAGCTAGTTGTCTCGTTCGTCGTCCAATGACTCACTTCATTTGTGATAGTCTATTAGTATTCCCTACTAAGCAATCTTGCTGCAATTGAGCTAGCATTGAAATGGAAAGAGTAAAGTGAATTAAAATTGGTTGACAGACGTAATATTTATCAGGCGTCTGATGAGACCTAGTACTAAGGGTGAGAAAGAAAGACTGTTGAAGTTGGTCCATAACTGGATAATGGGAGTACTCAGGAGGATTTCCATGGATGGAACCATCCATCAGCTGTGATCAGCACAAACCTCTTGGACTACTTGGCAATCAAACCTATTATCCTTTTCGATTTGAAATTTTCTTTTTTTGCCTATTATTCTTTCTCTATGAAGTGTTTAAGGTTTGTTTTGGTTAGTCATTTGCTTTTGGTATTTTTAATTCAGCACTAGCCTTTTATTTCTTTGAGGTCCCCCTTGTAAAGGACTCCCAAATCTATTTTAGGGTTGGACAGCCACTGGGATCTTACTCTTGTTGGCTTTTATTTACACTTACTCATTATATTTTAATTTTTTTGGTGTGCAGAGTAGATATACGTAGGTCAGCTTTTCGACATGTATGTAATATTCAGTGATGTACCGATCATGAAGTAGCCAGAGTGTATGAGACAATGCTTGGTTGATCTTCATCACTAGCTTAGTGGAGTTTCTTAAAAGGTTTAGAGTCCATGGATTGAGTAAGGATTTAAGTCTGATATTTATCTTTCATCTAACAAATTTTTTCCGAACTGATGAGTGTCCAAATGACTTACCCTTGCAACTGGTTAACAATCTTAATGCAGGTTGGTGGAGTTGGCTTTTGTCAATTAGCAACTTTTGACCACAAGTGTAATGAGTTCTAGTTATGTACACTAAACAAAGGCTCCCATTTGAGCTATGGTTTGGATGTGAGTCTCCTCTTAACCCAAGGTGTCCTTATTTACATATTGAGGCAAGAGATGAAAGCTCATGGGCTGACATTAATATTTGATGATTCGACTCAATGAAGGAATTCCTTGAGTGGACCACCTAGGTTCGGGATTTGTTATAGTACTATTATTGGTACTATTGTACCACAAGTGACCCAATGGTATTGATTGAAGAGTTCTTTCATGTAAGAAGTTTGTGTCTACAGTCAAATACTAAGTTTGTTGCATCAAAAAAAATTATATACAAATACAAACACACTGAATTTTTTAAGAATTTGAAATTTAGCTGTGTTTTGGCAAACATAATATTAAGATGAGTGATCATTTAGAAAGTTTTTGTTTAACTTCTATTTGTTGGAGATAATATTTTGGTGTGATGACAAATCTGTAATATATTAGATTTGAGATTAATCAGATATAGATTATATGACTTTCGAGGGTAAGACCATTGAAATATAAATCTCTCTCAGATTCGGTGCTAAAGTGATAGCTTTGTTCACTTAGTATAATTTCTAAAAATAAAAATAGTATATGCCAATCTAATTAATTAATTATTATTTCATTATTTTTATTATTTATGAAATCAGGTATAATGTATTAGTAACTAATATATAAATCCAATATTAGATATATTAAATTTTAATGATATTTTATATCTAGTGAAAATTTCAATGAATCCAAAATGAATAGTAACTAACTAAATAATAAAAATTTTGTAATATGCTAAATGCTATAATATATTTTAATAAATTTTAAATTTGTTCAAAAAAGAAAAAAATAATTATTATATAGTTCTTTTGAGTATACCTACAATGATACTATTATTTATAATATTATCAAATATTGAATTATATATTTTATTTAATATTTTATATTCCATAAAAATTGGTATATATAACAAGATTGTTATGATGATATATGATTTCATGAAATCTTAATATTTTTTATTTAGTTTTAAATTAAAAATAATATAATGGATAATAACACATGCAAAAGAAATATAATTGTGACTAGTTTATATATCAAATATTATTAGTATTACTCAACTTTTTTTCTAATATTATTAATTATTAATTTGTAATTATTTATTAAATTTATAATTTTTTATTATATCAGTCTTGCAGGCAGACCAATGAATTCTAAGACAAGTGAGATGAATGAATTATGTGTAATGTTGAGCTTGTATAGGATTTTCTACAAATTTAAGTGGAAGAATAATATTATCAACAATCATAATATTATTTTTTCTTGTAAATGTATGATGGTAAATAAAGTGATTCACTAAATATAAAATTGATTTAAATTTAATAATTTTATTGCTAAGTTGAGTTTGTTTAAGATTTAATATATTATATTTTTGTTGTTGTATTGTTCAATATACCTCTTAAGATGTCTGATCTTACTACTAGTTAAGTTTTTATAATTTTTTTATAATATTTATATTGTATTGAATTTTTTTTTGACTAATAATTTTTTTTGATTATGTTAAAATCAGCCTAAACTATTATTTGTTTATGAAGATTTAAGTTTTTAAGGTGTCTGGATCGATCTATGATTGAGAGATAAAATATTATTAGACTTTTTGGTTCAATATTTGTCCAAACTATGCCATTTAGAAAAAAAATGGTGCGTAAAATGCACATGCCATATGTGGACACTTAAATATGTTTTTGGCATGTGTGTTTCACATGCTTAATTGGATTCTGTTTTGCCTTAATCAAACCTATGATTTAAGCTAGATTAGTGTCTTTTTTTTTTCATGCTAGTTTAACTTGTGTGGTCTGACCACTAGGTTGTGCTGTTCCAAATACATATTCGACACATGGTTCAAACTACATTGGCCATCATAACTCGAGTCATGCCAGCTTATGCCTATGCTCGACATGGGTTTGGCTGTGCTTGCCCTTCTTTTTGTAGGTTGTGCCATGAGCCATTCCATGATCACTTGACTGTTTTGCCACCTCTCGTCACTCTTTTGTTCCAGTTGAGAGTATATCACCGATATATCAATAATTGATATATATTTAGATGGGCCTTTGTGGATGAATAAAAAAAGTTTAATCAAGTTCTCTCAATTTCCAAGTATGATATTTGTTTGGTTTGCTGATCCTTTATAGAAATATATAAAAAAAGAAAATAATATTCTACTTTTGTTTTTCGTAAAATAATTGATGAAAAATAAATTATTATAAAATTTTTGTACTATAAAATTTATGTCAAAAATAGATATATTTAACATTAATATTATCATATCTTTTTACTATATAATGATTTTAATGGTTATAATCATATTAAAAGTTTTGATTCTTTAAAAAGAAATAAAAAGAGTGATTATTTGTGATATGAGTATTAATTCTTAAATATATTATCTAATAATCTGAAGTAAGATGATGTACAGAAAGGATGATAGATGGACAAGTGACTTGACTTAACTTAGTAACACCTAAGGAAAAAACTTGAATATACATAATGAAGTGTAAGAGCAATAAAACTCTTAGATGTGATCATAGAAAATTTAGTGTGAGTGGATCTAATACTTTGTTGTATAGTCTTTGAACATTAAAATTTGGAATGTAATGTTCAACACATTTCTTGATTATATCATAATCTAGCGATGTCAAATGGGTTGTGTTGTGCTGACAAAGGTTCCAATGTGTCATTGATATGTCATGGTGCTGTGCTGGGCATGAAACGAGAACTAGATTACTTGCTTGATATGGTACAGTTTAACTGCAAAGTGCAGTGTCGTGCCACACTGTCGGATGACCCAATTGTGACCAGCCACGTAAGTAGTATCTGATTCATGTGTTTGGTTTAAAAAAAATGATCCTGGGTCATCATGCTAGTGGAATGTGCCACTAGGCTAGGCACGTGGGTGCTGCTTGGCCGGACACGAGGCATGGCTCGCACCAGCCCAACATGACATGAGCTGTAATGGGCTGACATGGTCAGGTCCAGGCACGATTGAATTGTGCTATACCATGGGCTGTTCTCGGTCCACTTGACTCGGTTGACAGTTCTATTTTAATCTCTCATAAAAAGAAAAAGTTGTCATCGGCCTGCTTTCTCTTGGAGTATCTTGTCATCTTTCTCAGATCTTTAAAAGATGATGAGTATCCTGGTTGAGCCTCTATTAACTACTTGATGAAGATAACGTAATACTATGATTGATTATATTTTCATATTAACTCTGTACGATTTAGATATAATTGTAAATGTCTTAGTCACTATTTGATAAATTTCTGAGAGAAATAGAAATATATTTTCATCAAAAATCTGGATTCCCAAAATTACGTATTGCTCTCCTAAATGTACTGTATCATACATATAAGAAATGTCACAAATTTGATCACTAAATCATATTCATGCTAATAACTAGGTAATATCAGCATACATGTGAAACATCATAGTAGAATATATTGATGTGGTCATGTCCTAAATTTTTTTTTCACGTGTCACAAGTGCAAAATAAATAAATATATATTGGGATCAAATGATTGCTAGAGATGCACTATTAGATATGCATTAATCAACATCCAATTATTAGTCTCGGTTTGAGGTGGACCTTCTAATAGTGACTTGCATAATCTTTGTCCTCAAGGCGCAAACTAGATCCTCACAGGCATAACACACATATAATATGTATTAGTCCTCAATTTTTATTGGGTCATTCTCAATGATTCAATATTAATTTTAGTTATTTTTATTTTTTATCAAAATTCACAATATGAAAAATTATTAAAATAATATAAAATACATATAAATTACATCAGCCACCATGGTTTTTATATAAAATTTTGAAAATAAAGATTCTACGCAATTTTAATTACAAACACACACATTCTTTATATATATATATATATATATCTCTCTCATTGTACTAGAACTATTTTGGTGCTTCTATGCCAAATGTCTGGGAGATGATTTTCATGAGCCACTTTTTGGTTACGGATCACTAGAATAATGCTGCTGCATGTATAACATCCATCACATGCATTAAGAATCTTATAGAAACTCTCATTGAATTTTGATTCTTGCCTTAACATTAAGGTGATGCTTTCATCACCACCATATATGACATACATTGTTGCTAGTACTGGTGAAAGGTGTGCCATCATCCTTATATCTCAGTGCCACCACTCACACACGGAAAGGAGTTTTTGATACTATGATGAGTGCCAATTAGTATTTTGGCTCTTGGAGTTTGAGAAGAGGGAGAGTAAAATAGTGAGAGAAGAGAGAAGAAATGGTAAATTTCATTAAAATGAGAAAAATTATTTTTGAATGTTCCACAATAATCATATATATGGTTTGATGTAGTTTCACATGCCGTGTGCTACTGCTCCAAACAATAAAAAAAAAAAAAACAAACATAAACTAAACCAAGCCTCAACAAGAATTAACCAAGTGGAACACATACAATCATTGTTAAAATTGATAAATTATCTAAATTTATCTTAAGTATTATTTTTATTAGGTACTTATACATTTGAGTATATTTAATAAAATGAACTTTAATCATACAAATTTTAACTAGATACCTATACATTTGAATATATTAAATATAATGAAATTTAATCATATAAATTTGATAGTTTGGATTAGAAAGTTTATGTTTTTCATAACTGATATACTTTACATTATGTGATTATCTATTGAGTATATAACTCATGAGTGTGGAGTGAGAATATGAGTTATAAGAGTTGTAGTATCTTGAGTACATAATGTATTTGTTGTCTTAAAAAACGAGATTTATGTATTTTTCAATACTAAGTGTTATGATAGATAAATTCTATGATAACTTATACATGATTCTAGTAGTCTTCGTGTATTTCTTAATATTTTTTAGTGTTTTTGTTTTTTTTCTTTGAAAATAATTGTTAACATGTCTTCACATGCTTTTTTTTTTCATAATGCATGTTATAGGAAAATTTGTTTACATCTACATATTGACTTTTTATTGCAATTCTTTTGATATAATACTAACTTTGTGTTGATTTCACACATAAATATTATTATCAACTATGAGTTAGTGTTACATATAAATATTGAAACCAATAATAAGTTAGTGTTACATGCTACACCGACAAGGCTTTGCACATAATTTTTTATTGTGCGCTAACTATGAGTTTATGCTTTGCATAGTGCATCCTTAAGTTTTGTGTGCACATAAGGTTTGTTGTTACCCTCTTTGTTGTGTTTACTATGTGTACCTTATTATGTTTACTATTTTCCGACAAAGGAAAGTAGGTGTCTACTGTGTGTGCCCATTACGAGCCTTGTGTGTGCCTATAATACCGTGCTAAAACTTAACTTAAAATAAAAAGAGAAAATACACAAACGAGAATGGACAAGTAATTCCTATAAGTAAAAAGTAATGTGGATTGTGACAACCTATATATTGAGTATTTTCATCCATAAAACAAAAATAAAAAATAAAAAATAAAAAAAATAATATTTACCAATATATAAATAAAAGTTATGATGAAAGTTTATTTATTTTTAACTTACAAATATCAAATTATTTCCAATATAAAAAAGTTAATAAAGATGACTAGTGCACATAATTACTTAATATCATTGAAGAAATTTTAAATGATATGCCTTAGTGTGATGATGAGTATGAGTGTATTTGTTTAATGATGATATATCTTGGGTTTGAGATTTATCAGACATGGTCTTTTTAATTTTAGGAAATAATACTAATGAGATATTTTTCTCTCAGACCTCGTGCTAAGAGAAAACTTTATATGTTGGGTATGACATTTATCATGGAAGAAAATTTTGAATTAAAAGAAAAAGATTTTAATAATGAATAGTAGATGTCTTAGGTAATTCAAAAGTGGTAGTCATTATTTTATAAAGAATAGTGTACTAATGGTATCATGGCAACTACAAACTGACTATAAAAGTCCACATAGATCATTTTTTTATTTCTAATTCATAGATGTTAGTCATTATTTTATAAGGGATGAACCTTGGCCTAGACTTGAGCTTTGGTGTGACTAGGTTCCATGCATGCATCTTCACAAATCCATGACTAGCAATTTTTAAAATTTAGGTTTAATTAACTTTTACACATAAGTAGTAGATGATTTTATTTATCTAAAACTATTTTTTTATTATTCTCATTTTTTATTCTTTTAATTTGAAGTCTCACAAGGAATGTGAGTAGAAGAAAAAGATAACTATATATTTTTTTAATTTTATAACAAGGATATAATTTGAGGTAGAGGTGTCAAACAGGCTAGGCAGCTTGGGCTCAGTCTGAGGCATGTCCCAACTCGGCCATGCCTAGCTCAACATGACATGGTCCAAACCTATGCCTGGACTTGTGCCAGTCTGGCTCTCTACATGGTTCGTGTCGTGCCGTGCCGTGCCAAGGTATACTTGGCCAGACACTATCCGATACCCTAGTCCAAAGGCACAAGAATTCAGCGCGACATAAATTTTATTTTTATCAATGTGATGGATTCCGTTGGTTAGGTCAAGTGAGATGTGAGCCAAGTGAAACATGATATATGGTGAGAATGTACTTGTCTATCTAATGCAAATGACTAGAGGTGTCAAACGGGATGTGCCGGCCAGCCCAACATGTTTTTTTCAGGCCCGACCATGCTTTCGTGCTGGGCCAGGCACGACACGGTACAGTATCTGTGTCATGCCTGGCCCGACACGGTTTTGTGGGGGTTCAGCCCGGCACGGGCCCGTGACCTGGTTCGCCAGGTTCGGTGCGCTTGGGCAAACCCTAAATTAAAAAAAATTAGGAATTGGGCGCGCCGAAACCCTAATTTTAAAAAAAAGTTAGGAATTGGGCTCGCCCGAACCCTAATTTTTTAAAAAATTAGGGGTTAGGCGTCCTCGTAACCCTAATTTAAAAAAAATTGATTTTGGCACAGTACCGTGCCGGGCTAGTCACGGCACGAGACTCGGTTGGCCTCGGCACGACACGAGCCCAGGCACGGGAAATTTCCGTGCTGTGCCGGCCCAGGCACGGCTGAACCATGCCGTGCCTCGTGCCTGCCCGGCTTGGCTCAGTTGACACCTCTACAAATGACTCATTTTATTCTATGCATGTTTTGTAAAATAATCACCTCGTAAGATATTTTTTTCAAAAATTTAGTCTGATGATTTTAAAACTAATTAAAATTTTTAAAAATTATTTTTTATTTATCTAATATCTATTTTGGTTGGCTGCCTATCATGTATTAGAGGTGTCAAATAGATCATGCTATGATGACGTGATCCATTTTTTTCAGTTTGTCCTGGCCATCGTGCCTTGCTTGGCAAAACATGATTTTTAGAATGGGCTGTGTCATGCCTGATATGACATAGTTTTTAACAAAGGCTATATCGTGCCGGCACCATTGTGAAGAATGTTAGTCGACACTACTCATGACATGTATTTTGATTGGGTCATGCCAAGTGGGGTTAGACTTGACTAGGCTAGCTCGGTTCATTCTAGTCAAGCCCAATTCAGGCTTGACCAGTATAGTTCATTTCAGACTAGCTTGATTCAATTTTGGCTAGTCCGGTTCATTTTAGGCTAGCTTGATTCAGTCTAATTTAGTTTGGTTATTTTCATACCACCCTTGATCAGGTCCACGATAGCCTATTTGGCCAATTGGGCTGAAATTAGTTTGCATGGGCCAACGCTATGGGTCGTGCAGTGTCGTGCTTTCCGTGCTAAAAACTTTGGCCTGACACTGCTCGAGCTATGTTGCAGGCTATGCCATGCCAGCTACGGCTGAATCGTGCCATGCCTTGTGTTGTCTCGAGCTGCTCAACCTAGTTGACATCTCTATCATTGACTTAGTCTGAGTGGTGGTGTAACATGCCATTCTTGTCCAATGACCAAACTCTTTAGAAATTATTTAAAAACTTGTATCAGAAGTTTTTAAAAGATTATTTGGTAATCTAGCAGAATAACTTTTTTTTTTTTAAGTAATATTTCACTTTCACACACACACACACACATAAAAATAATCTAGTTTTATAAAATTGTTCAATGGAAGATAAATTTTTTAAATGGAAGTAATATTTCACTAAAATAATCTTTTTTAAATGGAAGATAAAATAATCTTTTTTTTTTTTTAAGTAATATTTCACTTTCACACACACACATAAAAAAACTCTTCCAGTCTTCTATTTATTTAATAATAATTTTTCAATGGAAGATAAATGAAATAGAAAAAAACATTAGTTTAAAAAAATGTTGTGTATTTTAAAATTTTTTTTGTAAGTATAAAAATTAGTGTAGTCTAGATTACAATATTTTTTCAAAGAGATATTGTGATGAAAAATGTGAAATTAAAAGTGAATCAATTAAAATGGGTAATTCAAGGTGAAAAGATGCTTCCCTTGATTATTTTTTATGAAATATACATAAAATAAAATTCATCTTATTTGTAGGCTCTTATGTACGAGGATCTAATTGCTTAACAATTGTTGGCTGTTTTTTTTTAATTATTTTTTTTAGACAATTCATTACCTCTTTTTTAAGTTATACACTTTTACACTTGTACGAAGGATGTAATCTAGATGTCAGTGCATTCTCATCATCTTCAATTTATTTAACAACCTCAATCATGTGTATTTCTTGTCTTTGTGCTTCAACACCTCAATATACGGTTGATCTACTAAGAAATGATCAAGTTTATGTTGATCAGTAAACTACATTTTCATTGTGATCACTGACAAAGATTAATTCTCGTTCCTTAATTTCCACCTAGTAATATATGGAAATAAACCGAATTTTCCAATCTATTTCTATGACATATTATTCAAACTCTCTTACTACAATAAGTATGTGAAATTGAAAAATTCTAGGTTGTATATAACAAACTTGACAGATAGAGTCAGATTAACCCAATTTGATCTAGCAGTGGCAAACGGGCCATTCTGGGGCTAGCAAGATCCAGTTTTGGATGGCCCATCCGTGCTACCATGCTTTGCCAGACCTGGCACAGTGTAGCAGCTTTGCGGTGCGGTGCTGTGTTGGCATGGCTGAATATATGTGAGGCTAGGGTCAGGTTATTCTGGAATATGCTGTCAAGAACTCCCCGTGGGTACAATTCATGCCTGGTTCAGCATGTGCCTATGCAGGTTTGCTTGGATGTGGCGCAGTAACATGCAGATAGCTTGAGTGTGAACCAGGCGAGTGTGAGCCAGGCTCCTCTGATCAGGCTCCAGGGCGCCTTCCTGGTCCACAGACCATGGACTTGCAGTTACACTACAGACTGCATTGAACTGCATGACTACAATGCCCAGTGGTAGTGTCAGTGTAGCCAGTGCACTGTAGTTCACATATATTATATATTTGTATATAATATAAATGTAATTAATTATAACATATGAAATTTGAAATAATGAATTAAAAAAACATTAAATAAAATATATTAAAATAAAATTTTAATTTAAAATTAGAATTTAAATTAAAATACCTTAAAAATATTACTCAATGACCTATATGATTAACATATACCCTCTTAAATTCACAAAATAAATGAATATAATATCTTAAAATAAAAAAAATTATGACAATTGATAAGTCGTAAAATGATAAAAATTAAAGAATTATTGATTGTGTATTATTCCACTTGATTCTAATCTTTATAGTTATGATTTGTTTTCATCTACGATAATATTCAATATCAAAATTATATATAAATTCCAATACTATATTTAATATAATATTAGTTAGTAAAATACATGTTATTTTAAATAGCATGAAAAAATATATTTGTATAATTTTTACTCATTTAAAATGTTAAGGTCTTTTATATTATTTTAGGACAAATTAAAATAGTAATCTGTGTTTAAATATCTCAACTCATACTTATTTGATGGACCAATTCTTTGTTAAATATGATATTAATCTGTGTTTAGAGGCTTGTTCCAGCTATGATATATAATTTTATAATATTTAAATAAGTTTTTTAATTATTCATAAATTTTATTTTGTAACTCTTATGGTTAGTTAATATGATTAAATATGTATTTTATTTTATTTTTTTATTATTTAGACCTTAATCATATGATCTATACAAATAGATAAATAATAAAGAGATGAAATAATTTTCTAATATTTTAAATATTTATTTTCATCTTGATTAACTGTGTGACTAAAATATGAATTTCTTTATATTAGTTAATTATACTACTCATATTACATATATACTTTATGCATGATGTGAGAGTGTATACAGTCAAATACAAGTTTATCGTATCTTCAAAAAAAATTAAAGAATTTTTTTAAATATTACGTCATAATTTGATTAATTAATTATAATTGTATTACTTTTATTATTAACAAAGTCAAATATAATATATTAGTAACTAACATATGAATTTAATATTAGTTCTATTGAATTTTAATGCTAGAATTTAGTAATTTTTAGGCATGCTGACTTATATAAATTATAATATTTTTATAGTTTATTATATATTTTAATATATTTTAGTATATTTCTAATTTTTTTTAATAATAAAAAAAATATTTTTTAGTTTGATTGTACTATTCTATTAGATTTATTATGACTTTTATATCTAATGTGAAAAATTTTAGTTATGATGTCATCTCTAATATTTCTTATGAATTTATTAACAATAATACTATTATCCGAAGTATAGTTAAATATTATATTATATATTTTATTATGTATTTTGTATTTCCTAAAGATTTTCGAAAAATTTTCATATATGATAGGACTATTATGAAGATGAATGATCTCACGAAACATTAATATTTTTTTTATTTAGTTTTTATTTATAATCAATTAAGTGAGCGATAATGCATGTGAAAAGATATCCTCGTGAATATTCTATATATCATAGATCATCGATATCACTTAAGTATATGTTAAGTTTAGTAATTATTAATTATTTTTTGAGTCTATAATTTATTTTTAAAGTAGTCCTATGAATTGTCCCAGAATTTTTCTAATAAGTTGGTTGAATATATTTTTGTATATAATAAATTAGTCTTGAATCTTTGCAAATTGAAATGATAATTTTATACTAGCCACCAATCTCGTATTATCTTTTCTAGTAAACTCGTAGTGATAGATGAAAGAAGTCATTGATTTTGAAGTTTATATATATTTAATAATTTTATAGCCAATTTGAGTTTGACTATAATTTATTGTACTATTTTTTTTTTTTTAGTATTATTTGGTATGTCTTCAAAGGTGTTTAGTTCTATTGAGTTGTATAGCTATAAATTTTTTTATAATACATACATTGAGCTGAATCTTTATTTTGTTATTTTAATATTTTTATTTTTAAGTATGTTAAAATGATTTAAAATTTGAGATATTTATATAATTTAAATTTTTTAGGTGTTTGTGTCGACCTATGCCTGTGAGACATATTAGTTTCGGATATTTTAGTTGGATTGTTATTTTTATAATACTAATCTAAAATATTATATTTATTTCTATTATAATAATTAGTTAAAATTTTTTAAAGATTTAATAGTAAAGTTTTTTGAATTATATACTATTTAAAATATAAAAAAGTTGAACAACAAACATATACCTTCTGAAATTATATATCCACTATTGGCTGTGACAATTTTGTTAATGTGGATTGTGATTTACCTTATTAAATAAAAATGTTAATTTTGTTAATACTTTTTCGCTAATTATAAATTATAAATATTTATAAAAATAATATTTTACAGCAATATGTTCTAAATAAACTCCAAGTATAAAACATTGAATTTTTTTTGAGAGAGAGAGTTAAAATAAGAGAGATAAGACCAAATTCTAGTTTGAAGTGAAGAAAAAAATATTGAATACTTAAAGAATTTTTAAAAAATTAATTTCGTTATTTTTTTTAATATTTTATCTATACATAATATTTTTGTCTATTTGATTATGTCTAGGATCATTAGAGTTAAAATTCAATGGTTGACTAGCATCTATGTGTAAATCAAAAATTTTTTTTCTTGATGTGTCATGCACACATGTCAGACAAGGAATGTGGCAATGGCATACTTGCTCAGTTTCTGTTGCACTTTGCTCGTGTAATGGTAAAGTGTAAAAAAAATTGTTTTTTTAAAAAATTATTTTAATTGGGTTTGTTTAGCATTGGTCCAAACCCAAACCCGATTTCAATTTTAATTAAAATAAGGGGCCATGAGGTGCACACACCTCTAACTTAATGAATTTAATTTTTTGGCATATGACTGGCACTGGGCTGGGTTCAGCCTGCTTGGGATGTCGTGCTGAGTCATGCCATGTCAGGGCAAGTGTAATTGGGCTGGGCTGCCCTTTTGATCAGGCAGGGCCATCTGGCTCATTTGTCACATGTAATTTGACCTGGTCTGACTTTTGTTGGTCAACTGGGAATCATCATCAAAGTGGCAGCTGATATTTTTATACAACAGTATTTTATGGACAGTGATTCAGGATAGGATATGGCTGGGATGGTGTTTTGTAGTATGCATGTGACTTGCACTTTTCTTTTTGTGTGTTTTGCAGAATGCATGTGACCGGCACTTTTCTTTTTGTGTGTTTTGCAGAATGCAGCGCAACAAGGGCCAGTTCACTTCTTCTAAGAAGTCAGATTCAGCATATGCCTGGGATGGTGCTTGTGATTCAGGACAGGATGAAACCAATGTGCAAGAAACCTTGTAAGTTGCATCTGTCCCTATCAGCTGAACTCAATGGTAAATACGAGAGGATATGATGGGAGAAAATATAAAATTTTTATCTTATAAAATAAGATAATTATAAAATATTATTTTATAAAATATCTAATATTTATAAAAATAATAATAAATTTTATTTTATTTTATTTTATCAATATTTTTTAAGAATAATATTTATAAATATAATTATTTTTATTTTTATTTTATTTTATCATGTCTTGTCTTAGTCGTATTAGTATCTTAATTTTTTGAAATTTATCGTGTTTTCGTATTTCGTCGTATCGTATTCTCATATTTGTGTCTATGTTCGTGCTTCTTAGATGAGTACTATCTTAATTTACTATAGGTTAAGAAGCACAGACACGAGAATACGACACGGTGGGATATGGGGACACGGTAAATTTCAAAAAATTAGGATACGAATACGGCTAGGACACGGCATGATAAAATAAAATAAAAATAATTATATTTATAAATATTATTCTTAAAAAATATTGATAAGATAAAATAAAATTAATAAATATTTTTATAAATATTAGGTATTTTATAAAATAATATTTTATTTTATTTTATAAAATAAAAATATTTTATCCTATTTTATTTTATATAATAATATTTATTATTATCTTATTTTATGAAATAATATTTTATAATTATTTTATTTTATAATAAAATATCAATAAAATATTTTAGTTATTTAGGTATGATATTCCATCTTCTAGTGGTATTCATTTCTAAATAAAAAAAAGTTGTATGAGTATATTAGTTTCTTATCTATCATTGCAGGACTGATGGTGCTATGTTGGTTAACTCTTATTTTTAATGTCATTTATAATTGATATGTACTGTCATAAAAGTGTTGTTATTTTTATTTAATTTTTCTATTATTATAAATGTAAAAAAATATAGAAATTCAAAATACAATTGATTTGTATAAAGTAACTTACATAAATAATAATATGCTAAATATTTGTATTATGTGCATTTTCATATATTTTCTTTTTTGTTTTTTACACTCATGCACAATGTATCAGTCTTTTTATTTGACATAACATAATATTTAATTTTTGTACTCTTCTAAATGATCTTAAATTATATTTTTAGTAATGATCATTTTTTTTGAGGTTGTCACTGTTGCATGGTAAAGTTGTGTCCTTTACATATCCACCCTACATTGATTGATCTCCTAAATTGTAGTCTGGAATGTATGATATATTAATGCACAATACGGAGTCAATTATACATTTGTCTATATACGTGTCTATCGTGCCAGATTACATGGAATGATCTGTGGTCTGACTCACCAAATGGCTAAGACTATCACGTCATAACCGGACTCATGGTTTGTGTTTTGCTAGCGACTTGTCAGGTCATGAGTCATGAGCCTTGCAACCGTGACACTTGATGTGTATGTGTCCCATATCATAACTTGCTCATGGCTCATGGGGGTCATACAATGGTGACCCACGATGTGCCCCATGCCCAATCTTGGTTGACTTCACTTGGCTATTTTAATGGAATTGCTGTTGGACAACCAAACATTTTATTTTAATGGTTGTCACGAGTTTGTGACCAAAAATATAAAACAATATTTTATAGTTTTTCTTATTATGTAAATATTTTTAAATATCATAAATTTGGTTTTTTTTGATATAATTCTATTTCTAATCTTTTTTATTTATTTTTTTTTCAAAATTATGATTTTTTTCATATATCTCACGTGAGGGACATAGCAGGTGACAACATTATAAGTTGTTTGTATCGATCAATTGAGTTATTTATTTTTTATTTTTAATTTACATATTATTTTTCTTTTACTTAAGCTTTTCGATACTTTTTTTTGTTCTAAAATTTAAAATGTTTCTAATCAAGTAAATAATAAAAAACATATATTTAATATATTAAATGAATTTACTATTTTTGATGATGAAAAGATTTTCTCGTCCTCTAATATCCTCTTTATAAGCACACAATCTCAGGTTAATAAATACATATCTATGAAATCACTATAATATAATAAATCAAAAAAAAAACATTAGAGGAAAAGTAAATAATTTTCCTTGTTAAATATTTAAAAATATACATGTTTGCAAAATTACTAGTGACGCCTATCACATTAGAAGATATACTGAATGATATATTAAAAAAATATAATGGATAAAATTTTATGTAATTTTAGATTATCATAACTAACTTTGTAAATAGTTTATTTTCAATGATATTTTTTTTATATTCAATAAATAATTCATAAGAGAATTATTAACCATAATAATAACTATTATAATATGATAATTTAAAGAAGAGTACACCTATTATGATGGATAGAATATTACAAAAATGAAAAATAATTAATAATTACAAAAATTTAAAATCAAAGTGATTGTATTAGTGACTTCGGTTGTTTGAATAAATCAAAATAATATTTCTTTTATATGTTTTTGCTCACTATAATATTGATTCAAATTAGGTATTAAAAAAGAAAATTTTATATTTTTGTTAAATATTTTATTCTCATAATATTTTAGAGAAACAATTTTCTGATAAATATTTTGTCCTATATTTAATTTTTAAATAAAATTAATTATAATACAAATACATCTTACATAAAAAATTATATTTCTTGAGTTGCTTTCGGAAGAAGATGAGAGAAAGGAAAGAACAAAAAAAAAAAGAAAAGTAATAATTTTATTAAAATGAAAACTAGTTTAGAATATAACATAAAGCTGATATATATATACATATACAAATACATACGCACGCATGCAAACACACACATACATACACACACACACACACACACACACACACACACACATATATATGCTTTGTGACAACCCATAAGTTGGGTACTCTCCAATAAAAAAAAATTAACTAAAAAAATAGAAAATAACAAAAAATCACAATTCCTTTCAAGTTGTGATCTATATCAGTATATGTCAAATTCTTATTTGGAAGAAAAAAAAGTAACTCGTAGTTCTCTAAGATATTTTATGAAGATGCATGCAGTTTGATCATTGATAGGTAAGTAGACCATGGTAATTGAATCATCATAGATCTTCTCTTGAATGTAGAGGCGTCAAACGAGCTAGGAAGCTTGGGCATGACAATCTAGAATCATGCATGGTTTTGGAGTGTGTCATGCTGGGCAAGTGCGAGTCATGCCTCATCCCGGGCCAAGCACGGCTCGTGTGTCGTGCCCGGTGGAATGGTCCACTAGTCCAGTGACTCATGATCATCTACGGTCGGGTTTTAGTGTCCGGATCCAGTCCTGTTGGGATAGTTTTTTTTTTCAAAAAATTGGTCATCTAAGTCGAGTACCACTTACGTGGCTGGTCGTAATTGGGTGATTTTTTTAAAAAATTTGGTTCATACTAGCACAAACCAGCTCGTATAGCACGGCTTGCTCTAGGCCTGACACTGCTCGACATGACCTTGCAATTTGTAGGCTAATCGTGCTGTGTCATGCCGTCAATTTGGTTCCCTTATTGTGCCTACCATGATATTGTGGCACGGTTGTACCACATTATAATTGGCCGAGTTGACATGATACGGCCTATTTTATATTTTTATTTAAATGAAGTATCAATCAATCTTAATATATTTTGTTTGTTAGTGAAATGTTGGGTTGGTCATAATATACCAGACTCTCTGGTTGTCACAATAGTATTATTGGTTCATGAACTGGTAGTCACAGTTTATCTAAGAAATGATTAGTTTACTAAAGCTCATAATTAGTTGATATCATAGTTTTGTATTTTATATTTGTACTAAAGCTCATAAATATAAGTCATGTCAGATCTGCACAACTTCATTCTAACACCTCTATAATTGGATATAAATATAATACATTTTTAATAAAATTAAATAAAATTAATAATTATAATTTTTAAGTATTTGGTATTTCATTACATTTTTTTTTGTACGATGTGATGAAACCAAGTAATCTGATGATGCCTGGGTTTCATGAGAGTTAAATGATACAATTCTAAAAGTATTAATATTGAATAACTTATTATCTTGAAGACAATAAAGATCAAGACGACGGAAGAGATATTCTTTCTTCACAATTTATTAATAATCTAAATAGATTTATTCAATCAAAATCAAATTAATAATTTATTTTCTATGTAGACTTTGTGCTCTTAATCTAGAGTACATTACAATCAAGTAGAATTTATTTTTTGTTCATTCAATAGTGGTATAAGAACAATTTTCTTAAGCAAAAGAAGTATGATTTCATATAAAATTGTTAAATGGGCCATGTAGAGTTGACATGAACAATATGTTTGTGTGCCTAAATGGGCCATCATGTGTGGTTATGCCAAACTAACATGCCTAAAAAATTAGGTAGTCTACCATGACCAAAGTAATATTGTTGGTAACGATCTTCTAAATCATGGAGAGGATATTGGACACAAGTAATAAAGTAGAGATTTTTCTGAGTGCATTCAATAGGGACTTTAATTTTAGATTCCTAGTTGAAGTTTGTGAGTTAAGAAGAACTAAATATATTGAAGTTGTCATAAATTATATTATACAAAAAAATCTTGAAGTATACTTCGAGGTTTTCTTAATTATTTTTTAGTCAAATTCATATCCAATACACAATGTTTTTATATAGTGCGATGCTTGAAAGATATTAATATCTTGACAATCTTATTTTTAAAAATTGGAGAGATCATGACTAATAAATCTTAAATTTAACTCATACTATTATTGGATAAAAGTATTTGTTATTGTATCAAGATATGATTTTGAATACATGCATGTAACAAATTTATTTTATAGGCGATTAATCATCTTTGTATTTTTATTGCTCACATACTTTTAATTTTGGAGTTCTCATTAGATTCGGCATGTTAATGCTTATGTAATCGAATCGATAGGTATAATGATTCTAGTCATTGATTCATCAAATCAAACTTTACATATATCTCCTTCATATGATAATATTGATGAATTATGACGAGTCAAAAAATCATTCATCTTTTTTTTATTATTCTACTCAAATATCATTCCAGATCATTTATTTGTTGTAATAATAATTTTAGAAGATTAAATGGAACAATAATGTATTTCTTACTCATCGAGAAGTTGAATAAGAGTATAAAAAAAGTGATACACTGGTAAATGTTAATCTCTTTTGAGTCAACAATATGTAAAAGATAAATAGGAGTGTCAGAAAATTGTTAGATTCTAAGCTTTATTCCATCTAGGACAAGAAATAAATATTTTGTAAATTATGTCCTCAATAACCTGCTACAGGAGATCCATATATCGTACATCTGTTACAATCTGCTTCTCATGAGCATCACCTGATCACCAAATAATAGATTTGATAATAAATTAAGTTTTCACAAGCCTATAAACTTAATCATAATTGAAGGATACCAATATGAACAAATGCTAATAATCATCTTATTTTGAGTGATAATATGTGAATGAAAATAAAAATTAAGCCGGTTACTAAAGTTATACTTAACAAAGATTGAATGATAAAAATTACATGAAAATTAAACTGTACAAAATTTACAATCGTTACAATAAAATTTGCAGCAACTTGATCCAGAAGGTAATTTGTTATTTGTTCAATTCTAAAAAAAAATATGTTCAGTCAATTGAAGGAAGAATTATCCAAAAAAAATTTTAAAATGAGTTTAAATAAGCATGCTTTTACAAGACATGATTAGAGAATAATTGTCCATAATGATGGGGTGATTGATAAAAATGAGTCAGACAAAACAACACAGTAGTTGAGTTGAACACCTTCCATTGCTGCTAGCAGTGATGGTCATGGAATGATGGTTGTATGATGGAGTAGGACAGTAAAATTCTGTTTCGTGAATTAATTATTTGGATGGGAGTCTTTACTTTGGAAGCTTGTGATGTGAAAGTGCTCAAATTCTTGACATTTTGATATCATGTTTGTATGCAATATTATTATTAAAATTGTTAAATATCTGGGTGGCCCAACCTGCTTAATGGCCGACTCAGTTATTTGAGATGCAAGATGCACTGGTACATAAGTCTTTGAGGCCTTGAGACACAAGATGTAATTAAGGCGTGAGATTTTTCTCTGTGATACATTTTTTATCTAATATATATAAATTATATATTTTCATCAAATATTATCATAATTTTTATATATTAATAAAATATAATCAAGTATATGACATTAAATGTAAAAATTAAACATTTTTAAATTAACATCATCATCACAAGCAGTATGAAATTTAAAATAAAATATTACAATTTTAATAATTAAATATGTAATATTTTATGACACCAAACATATTATTTATGATTTTCGAGAGTGAGAGGGATTATGACTTTGTGAATAATATAATTTATGAGGGACTTTGGGAATAATTGATTTGTTGGAGGAGGGGAACTTCAGGAATAATAGGTTTTATGTGGGGTCCTGAGTTGAGGTGAGGCGAGTTGTTTTTGCTCGAGCCTAGTTGAGCTTTAGCTTTAGGTGCATCTTTAATGACTATGGGCCGATTCAACATTAAATGACTTGATTCCTATAGAGGTGTGGGTTGGCATGACTCGAGTTTAGATGCTTTAATAACTGCTTTAAGTGATTTTAAGTGGATTAGATATTTAGATGCTTAACTATTATGTTGCATCCCCTTTTGCAAAAATTATATGGTTACATTTGAAAATTTTGTGGCACCAAGTGAAATGCTACTGTAAACCCATGCGCTCTGTTTTATGTCATCGCACTTTTGGCGATCGATAATGCATCTAGATTGTTGCCCATCTTAACAAGTCATTTATATGATTTTCTAATTCATCCATGTCTAGGTGCACTCATTGTGGCATCAATTCAAAGGCAACACCCATGATGCGTCGTGGTCCGGCTGGTCCCAGATCTCTCTGCAATGCCTGCGGTCTGTTTTGGGCTAACAGGGTTAGTTCCGTTTGTTCAACACAATGCCCATCTTGGCATTTGTTACACCTTTGTTTAATGGATACCTCTTCCCTTCATTTATTTTTATTCTTAATTTACCCAACTCTTCTTGTAATTTGTTGTTGTGCTTGGATGACATACATAATACATTTAATTGTTCAGCACAATTCTCTTCATGTTCACTTGTTTTCTTTGTTTAGTAATTTCTATTACTTAGGCTGCAAGTAGTCATAAAATTTAAGGAGCTATATTAGAATCCGGAGCTCTGGATTCTATGAGATTGAGTGATGATGATGAAACCATACTTTGTGGCCATTGAATACTGGAATGGAGATTCTAATGTTGTGCACCAACAAGCCACGGATACCGTGGAATTGTAACAGAAATGGCACTTTGTTGAATTCGTAACTTTTAGCAATAGCAATTGCTGCTTCGTAAGTAATCTAATAAGGGAGGCAAAGAAGTGTGGAATAAAAAGTAGCAAGGACTCCAATATGAGTAAAGGTTCCTTTTGGAACATTCAGTTCTGTTTTTTGTCGCCAAGCCTATTTTTTGAAAGTTTTATTTTTAAATTATTTTTTCTTTTTTATTTTAATAAAAGCATACAAATGCTCGTCAACACTTTTTTTGGAGGATCTGAAAAAAATACAAAACATGATTGATAAAAAAACAAGTAAAAATATGTTATGAAATATATGATTTTTCAATGCAAGATCCTGGGAATTGTTTATTGTTGGGATATATATGTGTGTCTGTGTGTGCATATATGTGTGTGTGCGCATTGCATATATATATATATATATATATTATTTCTTGTTGTGTGTGTCTTTTGTTGTATTCATAGTGTTACAATGATCTAAGTTAATGTCTTGTATATAGTTATGCTTTGTGAATAATGAAATATTATTATGCTATATTTATTTTTTCAGTACTTAAACATAGTATCTGGCTATAATGGGAGTATCTATGCCAAAGGTTACTTTAGGAGGATAAGACATCCAAAGTAAATGTTGGATAATACATCTTGAGTGATAGCGAATTGGTGCAGTCAGTATTTCTATGTTAGAATAGGGCAGACTTTTCTCTAGAATGATTACATGCTTACCTTAGTCTTCAGGTACTGCTTTCTCTCCATGCATACTTTTGCTTTAAGCTCATGTATATTTGACTAGGTAGCAAACATTCATATTAAAAAGTAATCATTTTTTCCAACTTTTTTTCTGGTTGGTCAGTGTTATCTAGAAGTGTCAAATGAGCCGTTGCAAAAGAATCCCGTGTAATCGGCCACACGGCTGATTTTTTAAAATAATTAGACTGCCCTGTGTCGGGGCAGTCTAATTTTTTATCCTGCTCCGTCTAGGTACAGGGTTGAGGTCGAACTATTTAAAAAAAATTCAGACTGTGCTTGTAGCCCCCGATGGTATCTCGTCGGGCTGTCACCCGGGCTGATTTACTGTGCCACTGGGCCAGGCACGAGGGTCGTGCCTAGCCCGGCACGAGGCCCGGCTCATGCTGTCCCAGCACGGCACGAACCATGCCGTGAGGTGGCCCAACACATGGCATGCCGCGCCAAAGTTCTGCTGAGCAGAGCCATGCTGCTTGCTGTACCAGAGTCTCCTGGCCCGTTTGAAACCAATAGTGTTACCGTAGTGAATAGAGTCTTTTTTTTTTTTGGGTCCATTGGTTATGAAAGTTCAAATTCGAGTACTTATCTTGTTCCATATTTTGCTTCTTAAATTTAATTTTCTCACTAGTTTATTTTTAGTGAGTTGTATTACAAGTTATTTTAATTCAAAAGTAAATTGTTTTCATTTTGATATTGTTTTACAAGATTGGATAACTTGTTGAATGAAGTTTTAACTCGATCATAAAGTTGTTTTTTTTGGTTTGGTTACTTATTATTGATGAAATTGAGGTTTGTGAATCCAAGCATGAAGGAAATCTTTGTTATTAACTTTGAGTTAATATCAACTAGTTAATATCAACTAGGAAAATCCAAGTACTTGAGTTTCATATTTGGTTTGTCTTTTAGTTATTTGTGGAGACCAACTCTAGTAATTCAGGTTGTGAAGCTTGACTCGGCAAAACAAGGTCATGAAGACATTACCCAATTTCCTAAAAAGTGGCTCTTCCCATCCTCATTCTCTAAGCATTTACCTTATGTGAGGAATGTTACCAATGTAAAGGTCCAAAGATCGTTCATGCAACTGTCTTGATGACCATTGCATCAATGCATGGAAAATAGAGGATTGTGAATCTAAGTATGTAGGCAATCTTTGCTATTGACTATGTATTATATTAATTATGAAAATATATTAGAGTATCATATGTAGCATGCCTTTTAGATATTTGTGTAGGCTTTGTGTTATAATTCAGGCTGTTAAGTTTGACTCGCCAAACAAGGTCAGGAAGACATGACCCAAATTTTGGAAGAGATCTTGGCCCATCCTTAATATCGCAAATGCAATTATTTTACATGAGGAATATTGCAAATGCAATGGTACACTTATTGTTTGTGTGACAGGCTTGATGAACATTGAATCAAGGCAAATTTAATTGGTGGGTAAACTTGTTTTTGTGTAGGGTCAAGCCACTTGGGACAAATAAATTCGTTGATCATCTTGGCTTGACAGCTTGATTTTGCTAGGGCAGGTAATTTCTCAACTAAATCCGTACTTGTGTAGAGGTGGAAAATGGATTGTGCTGGGTTGACATGACTCATTTTTTTCAAGCCCAGCCAGGCTAGAATGAGTCATGTCGGGATTTTAGCATGAGTTATGCCATGCTAACATTATTGAGGTCAGACATGCTGCTAACCCAGATGATTTAGCAGAATGAGTCACATATCATAAGTTTTAGTGCTATATATGTGGTCCTATACTAGAACCTTTTCTTCCTCTATTTCCTAAGTCATCATGCTTTTGTCTATCACAAGAGTTAAACTTATAAAATCATATATACAAATTTAATAAGAGAGAGAAATATAGAGAGAAATTAAATTATAAATAAAATTTGAGTGAATACAATAATGAAAGTAATCCCTTATAAATTAAGGACTCTCTTTTATTAATTATTCAGATTATGCTATATATTATAATCACATTATATTAGAAATTTTTAGAATATTTTAGTATGACAAGTTGTCCAAAAGTTTAGAGTTTTTTAGAATTCTTAAGAAATCTCTTTAAAATTAAAACCCGTGATTTTAATTTTTAGAATTTTAATGTGTCATGATACTCTTCTAAATTGATTTTGTCGATGTCCTCGCTGAAGTTTCATTGTGAAAATTTTCCATTTATTTATGGAATTATCAGTCTAATTATGGGTTCCCAACCAGCTTTGCTATTTGGTAGCTCATTACATTTCACCAAGTATTGTCTTGATATATTCTTTCAAGCTAATCTTGTCAATGCCCTCATAAAAGTTTCATTGTGAAATTTTACAATTTTCTTCTGGAATTATCATAGTCCAGTGGTGGGTTACTAACTAGCTTCCCTATTTAGTTGCTCTTTTTATTTTATCAAGTATTGGCTCGGTATCTAATTCTTCTGTCTTATAACTTATTTTGTTTAAATGACTTATAATTTTTTCACAGGAATTTTCACTCATATTGATGCTTAATACTACTCGCATTGTATCAGATTATCTTAATTCTCATGGAATGATTTCAACATGTTCACAAGAAATATTTGATGTACTTTAAAGTTTTGAGATAAATCAAATCGATATGAAAAATTATATATCCCTTTGAGAATATGTTATGGTTCCTTATATCTTTGCACTAGTTTCTTGTGTACTTCTTTGTGCTACAACATAAAACATAGCTCTATCAATGCTAGTTCCTTCCCTTGATAGTTCATATGTTTTTCTTTGCTATTAGTTTATTTTTTTGATTGCTTAGCTTTTTTCTATAATTAAATTTGAGCCAAGTTAATTTGTATTTGTCATTATTTGGCAAGATGATAAGCTGCTAGATTTTGTCCTATATATTTTGTTACAATGGTATTTAGGATATATGATTGTTAATTAGTCATAATTTCAAATAGATTGTTTGGTTCATTTTTTTCACTGAAAGTTGTAAGAAAATTGAGCAACATTTAGTAGTTTGGCTAATTTATTTGTGAGACATTTATGAAATACTATAGAAATATCTCCAATAGAGTATTTGTCATTTTGATATGTTCATTAGCTTTAGTGTGAAAATTCCTTGAAAAATTTAAATTTGATTTCATCAATTTGAATAATTTTGTTTAAAATTGCTTTGTAAATCTATCATCTTGATCATTGATTATGGATCAAGAAATATTTTAATATTTTATAACATTTTTTAGAAATAATCTTGCTATTAGACATTTGTTCCTGATAGGAATGAAAGTAATATATTGGAAGAATCAATCAAAATCATTAATTTTGAGAGTATTATGATGGTTGTAAGATTTGTAATAGTTGTGAAAGGTTTGTTGTTGTCCCATGTTCCACTCTTTCTTGTGAGCAAACTAAATAAATTTTCATATAAGCTTTAATGTGATATTTCATGTGTGGTCAATAGTATTGTTCTTTCAATAGATCAATGACATGATGTATCTATAGATGGCTAGTTCACTTCGAATCTTGATATTTTTGCATAATTTATTTTTGCACCTTCCCAAATAAAGGGATATACAATCATTGCCCTTTTTGTAAAGAGTAATTTTTTATTTGTCTATAATCTCCAAGTTTTTTTTTCTGACATACTCTATAAGAGATTTAATCATTGATTTTTTAAACAATTCATCTATAATACAATCTAATAAACATTCATGTAATTGCCTAGCCACATGCCCTATCTTTTTTTCTTAGCATATTTGTTACTATAATGATTTTTCTTAGTTTGTATTTCAATGCATAGTCAAACTTAACAAGGTACTTGTGTCATCAATTTTTTTGTTTCGAAATAAATGGTAACTATATTATTTGTTTTCATCATAAATTTTGATTTCAAAAAATAGTGGCTATATACTCATAAATAATGAATTATCATTATCATTTTTTATGGACTGTATATTACCATTCATTTTCATTTAATTTTTAATTTTAAAATGCAATTGAATGACTTTCTTGGACAAGTATCCCTGATCCTTGTGGTCATAAAGTCCGAAGCATTCATGTGTATTTATCATAGTTTGAAATGATTTGACAAGATTATCACATACTTTTATATGATATTTTGCTTCTAATGAGCAAAAGTATTTTTGTAAGTTTTCTTTTCTTTCAAATTTTTTCTTTCTAGAACATGTTAGTCAAATATACCATTATGAAATGAAATTTCAATATCATTCAAAAATTCAATATAATTCATGATCCCTCTATCGTCTACAATATTATCTAGAAATGAAATTCCAAGTTGCGTAAAAAATATTTCTCGACATATATTTTATTTTCCCACAATATTTGACAAATTTTTCTTAAATGATTAATATGTTTTTAAATGATTTGTCACATATAACAATATCGTTCAAATATACTATTATGTAATAATCAAGGAAATATTGCAATACCTTATTTATAAGTATACAAAATATGGCTGGTACATTTGTAAGTTTAAATAATATCATCAAGTTTATAGGGCTCATATCTTATCGTACATGCTTTATTCATAGCTATTAGTACTTTGAGTTGAGTGGAGGTTTATCATCTTTTCAACGTCAAATTGTTGATGACTCAATAATTAACGCACAATCATAATGGTTTATCATTGTTTCTTTGAAATAAAACATGAATAACATATGAATTGATTTTTTTAGTCTTTCTACTATAATGTGATGTATTTTTTGTGTTTTATTTGAAGAGCTTATATTATTTAAAATGCTATATGTTTTGAATTGTTGGTATCAAGTTTTTTAAAATGTTATTAATATATATTATATGAAATGTTATATTATTTGAAATTCAATTATCTATATTAATCATTTTTTTGTGATGTATTTTTTTAAAATGTTATATTATTTGAAATTCTATTATCTATATTAATCATAATGTTCGGCTATGCAGGAACTTTGTGTATTGTAAAAAATCATACCAATAAAAGCAACTAATGCAGAACTCAAAATAGGTAAAATATGCGAGATTAGTCCTTATATAATTGTTATTTTGATTGAGGCAGCCCACATGCTGGGTGCTTTCATTATTAGTATATTAAATAAATACAAAACAAATTTTGAATTGCAATATCTCACTCCTTAAGCTGATGTGTAAATACTAATAATATTAAGTTTTAATAAAAGTAAAATAAGATGATATCTCTTCAAGATCTACGTAAAATTATATGCTGGTTGATCTATTATAAAAATATAAACTATCGTAATAATTTTATTTTATATCTTCTTTTACAAAATGAAGTAATTAATATGTTTGTATTTTTTTGCTTGTAAAATATTAGATTGGATCTCGCTGCATGACTATCATAAAAGTGAGTAATAAGAGAAGAAAGTGAGTATTCGACTTGTTTAAGAATGTGTTTGATCCAAAATATCTAGGTGATTTTCATAATTATTCTTAAATTTATATGTGCATTTGAATTTGAAATAATCACATGTTTCTTACTAAGAAAAATATAAAATCTTATTGTAGTGTAGTGTGTGTACACAATACAATGAGTTCCAAAATATAGTTCAATGTGAACAAACAAAGTATAGTGTGTTGTAGTGCAATGTGAATAGACAAAATTCAACTGTGTGAAAACAAAGTGTAGTGTAGCCAAGTAATTTACATAAAATGATCCCCGGGCCACACTAATTTTTAATATTTTTTTTATTTATATTAAAGTAGGCCTAGACTATAAATGTTGATTTTTGAAGTCAAATTTTTTAGGTGCTTAGGCTAATCTATGATTGAGAGACAAGTTAGTATTGAATTTTTCAGTTGAGTTGCCTTTATTTAAATCAAAATTATATGTAATGTTAGTTTTGCTTTTATTAAATTTGTGTTTCATTTTTTTAATAATTAACTATGTAATATTGATTTTTAGTATTTACCTAGTATATAAAATAAAATACAAAAGGAGTAGTAGATGTGTTCTGTATTTTGCAAATTTATAAATTCGCAATTGCAATTTCATCGATCGTTATTCGTCAAATTGGATGTTATTCATCATCAATTAGAAATTATGTTAGTAATGCAAAAAAAAAAAAAAGCAAAAACAAAAAAAATTGAAAATTTTGATTTTTGAAAAATTGAGAGAATTATAAAAGAGAAAATATTACAATTTCAGTATAAAAAAAATTTAAATCATAACTACCTATTTATAAAATTTATAAAACCTAAAATATTATTTTTTATAAATTTATTTTTTTTAAGGATAGAATTTTTATCTCCATTGGATTATGTTTAGCCCATTGATGCTAAAATCTAATGGGTGAAAGTGAGCAAAGACCATTTTTGTTAGAATAATTTTTTTTTTAGTTGTCATGCATGTGCTAGTGCTTGGACGTGACATGATACATCTATCATATGTCACATTGTAATGACTATATAGATTCCAATATTATGATTTTATTTTATAATATTATTGTTTTATATTAAATTTGGTTGGTTTGGTGTTTGTATTGAACTGAGGTACTCACCCAAATTCATTTTTATAAAGGGTATATGAACCACACATGCCTTATGTTTATAACTTAAAACAATAATGGTTCATGTGGTTCACACAATTAGTTGGATTTGGTTTTTCTTGTCTTGAAGTCATGTCCTGCACATGACTCATGTCATTTTGTCACTCTTGCTAGTTTTGGTCCACTTGAACTGATTTATAGGCCATAAGGTTGTGTCATGCTGAATTTGTAGTTGGCATGAGGGTCAAACCACTTGGCTGGGCCTGATCCATGTTTGCCATGGGATGGCTTTTCCCTATGCCAAACATGAGGCTGCCCTTGTCTAGGGTCGTGCATGAGTTGTCGGTCTTTTTTTCTACCTCTACATTGGATACATAGAGAGTTTCAGCCAAAGTATAGCCATATGTGGGAGATCCTCCATATGGATCACATATTGTATGAGTGGCTATAGCTATACTAGTAAAGGTTGTTGTCAATTATTTCTAGATATGAGACTTAGAGCATTATAAATCATTGAGGGAGATAAGCAAGCTATTGAACTCATTCATGAGTCTTATTGGAGTTCCCTACCATGGTATTCTCTAAAGTGGAATAATTATAATATCTCGCTAGTAAGATAATATTAGATGTTTCTCATGCTCTAATTGTTAAAGGTATCGCATACTCTCTTCTTCTTATAGATTAGATGTGTCAACTGGGCAATGTTAGGTTGGCATGACTCATTTTTTTAAGTCTAGGCTTACCACTAGCTCGTGTCAAGCATACCATGTTTGTGGCACGAGCCATGCTGTGTTGAAATTGTTTCAAAAAAATGATAATCTAGCACAGCCTGTTCCTTATTGGCTGCTCAGTTCACGCTGAATGCTGTCATGTCATGCCAATTCCATAATTATTTGAGGTGCATAGTGTACTGAGTCATAAAAGTCTTTTGAGACTTTGGGGCACAATGTGCGGTTAAGGTACACTTTTTCTTGTGAGTTGTATTCTATTTAATGTGTGTGAATATGTTTATATATATATATATATGTTTGAGTGTGTGTGTGAGTGTGTATATATATATATATATATATTAAATATTATCTATAATTTTTATTTTTTCAATAAAATATATTTAAGTAAAATATATCATATATAAAAATAAAATATTATTAATATTTCTTATCTTGATGAGCATTCATGATTTTAAAACAAAATAATAAAATTTCAACAATTAAAAATACAAAATTAAGAGATTAAAAGATTTTGTCTATAGTTTTTGGGAGTGAGGGAAGAAATGTTTTGGAAATAATATGATTTGTGGGCGAAAATCTTTGGGAATAATTAATTTGTGAGGAATGGTTTCGGGAATAATATGTTTTGAGAGTGGGGGTGCATGAGGCAAGATAAGATGTTTTTGTCTGGGATTGATGATGCTCGGGCTTTAGCTATGCCTAAAGTGCTCATTTAATAACTATGACCAACCCTCAACATGGATGAGCACCATGAACGACTCGAACCTAGACTAGCTTGGGTTCATTTTAGGCTTGCCCGGTTCACATCCTTGCACACATGATTCAACCCATGCTAGTTTGGGTTGGTCCAAGTTAGCATGAGTTGGCTAGCTAGGCTAAAAATGGCCCATATGGGCCTACTTGATGTGTTGTGTTAAGCCGTATCTTTTGCAGCATGCTGCTAGAAACCCCGACATGGTATGACCTATGTCACGAGGTTGGTCTGACATTATTCTAGACATGATTCCTATTGCGTTGGGTCGTGCCATTGGTCTGTTTCTACACTTCCTTAATTTTGGGTATCATTATATTATAATTTTGTTGGATTAATTAGTTTTTCGAAGATATTTGGATACTATTTTTTTTTAACTTTGATGTCTAGTTTTAAAGTCAAAATTTTGAGAATTTTAGGATTAATTTGCAAAATATCACCTAATTGGGCAAAATTCTCATGATGAGAATCAAAACACAATAGCATTGGCAATAGTTGCTTCTATCTATAGGAACACTTTCAGATTAGTCATATGTTGGAAAAGTCTCTCCTAACTAGGCTAACTTTGTTATTTGATGCCCAACGAATATTCCTTAATTTGGAATATTTTTGATTTTAATGATGAATTATTGCTTGATATAAATATAAAAATATTTAATTGGATAGTTTACAAATAATTAGCAAAAAAAATTATAATAATAAATTACCATTATATCTATTATTTGTAAATTTGAAATATTTAATTTTCGAAAAATTGTATTATAAGTTGTTATTGTATTAAATTTAGATGGCTCACATGATATAGCAAAAAATTATTATTAAAAAATTAATTTGTAAATATTTGATTGGATAGTTTGAATGATTTATCAAAAACATTTTATTAAAATAGATAAATTGCATCTCTTATTTGTAAATCGAAAATATTTTCTCATTTTTCATAGTTGATTTTTTGGTTTTCAGTTTGTTTGAGGAGTGATGGCTAGGTTGAGACATGATTGTCATGAGAATGTTGATTATGATATTATTATCTTATGAGTTTGAATTAATGAGTTTTTGAATGTTATTTTGATAATATTATTTTAAATTTTGATATTTATTTTTAAAAATAAATGTTGAGAACTTTAAAATTTTATTTTGCTACTTTGAACTTATATTTGGGTAATTGATGTTTTTTAGCTGCATAATAAAATGACCATACTCTTCAATTGGTTTTGGGGGTGTGACAGAGTCGTATTATAGGAATACGTTTTTGATCATAATTAGAATTTGTTTGTTTTATCTTTGGGTAATGAGTAATATTTTAGTTTATGTTTCAACTCCATTTATTTCAATTTATTTTATTTATTAAAATTTTGATTTGCTAATTTTTTTTCGTAATTAATTTAGCTATATTTTGCACTTAGTATAATATCATGACATTGAGGAGATATGTTTCTTTCCAAAACAATCAGGTTAATGTTGATATACCCTCTCTACTAGAGGGATTGTAGTCTATGTGTATTGAATGACTCTCTTGATATTTTGAGATTTTGGCTAGTCTTGTTATGCATCATGCACAGGCTGGAACTTCTAAAACTAATGGTCAAGATCATTCCTAATTAACTATGGATAATCTATTTGGTAATTTTAAGAAGTTCGGTATCTCCTTAATTTTTTGATACTTCAAGTTCAACATAGGTAGATGTCTAAATTATGAAGATAAGAAAATTAGACGTTGTGAGAACAAAAACGCTCACATGCAATATTTATATTAGATGAATGGGAAAATCAATGATGACACATGACTAAGAGATTATTGAAAATTGATGATATATTGTTTGATGACATTTTAGGGAGATATTTTATAAGAAATATTCCTTTGATGATGATTTTTTTTTATATTAGAATAAAATTTGATTGATAATGATAATAATTTTTCTAATGATATCCAATGAATAAATATGAGATAGTTTGTTTGCTTGGAACATGAGGTATGAATGTGACCCATACGATACAATTTATAGTGTTACCGTGTTTTAGTTTTACCCCACATTTGATTTTCACCATGGAGGGAAAAAATATTAAAGTTTCAGTATGGATTGAATGCCTACATAAAGAGTAAGATGTCAATTTTGAAATTTAGTGTTTACTTAGAATCATAAGAGATAATGAAGAGCTTTAGCAATAAAGGGAACAACAAAGACATATAAATAGGAATTATGATACTCATTGTAATTCGACACAGGAAAAGTGTATTCTAATTAGAGATCTAAATAAAGAAAAGTTAGGTTAAAATTCAGATGAACTGTCCTATTTGTGATAAAAATCATTAGGATGTCTGATGCAAGGATGAAAATATCAATTTCAAGGGATATATTGATACTTTGATTTTATGAATATATTAGATATATCAGAGATGTATCGGTGTATGTTTTCACATGAGTACCAATCAAGGATAGTGATACCAGTTTTAACGGATATATCGGTACTTAAAATTTCCAGATATTTCGAAGATATATCGATAGATATATCATAAATTTTCATCCCTTCTCTCATGATATAAAGCGACTACAATTTGCTTTGGCTGTGGAAATTAGACATGTAGTTTGAGGTTGTCCAAGAATAAGGAAGATAAACAAATGCCTAATGCTCGAGGGCATATAATTGCTGACTCATAAAGGAAGACAGCTTTTGATCTAGTGATATGTACTTTTCAAAGTCATACCATATTGTTAGGCTTAATTGATTCTTGTTCCTCTCACTCTTTTGTTTCGGTATTTTTTTGTTGGCCATGTAAATTGATGACATAAACTTTGATTTATTTGTCATTATTCTTTTGAAACATTTTATATTACCTAATAACATTTTGTAGCTTCTTATTGTGTTTTTGTTGATTGTTTTCGAAAATGGGCGACATTGAGCATATCAGATATGTCTGAGTCTAACTTTGAGGGGAAACATGTGGATAAACAACTGCATATAATATCAACCTTGCGAGTGCTAGTTCCCTGCTCATGAAAAGTTGTCAAAACATCTGGCTTATGTTATTGATGATGACACACATGGAGCTTTATGAGTTATTAGATAAGATTTTTATGATGCATAGATTCCTATTTTGGGAAGCTCATGTTTTATTTGTAAAGAAGAATTATTGATTATTGACAACGAAAAAGAAATATCTTGGTTAAGGTTTAAATGTGAAAATGTACCTAAGACTATATTTTGAGCTAGATATGAATTTTATGAGTTTGTGGTTATACTTTTTGATTTGCCTAATGCACTTGCTATTTTTATGAACTTAATGAATAAAATATTCAAGTCATATCTAGATTAATTTGTGGTAGTCTTTATTGATGATATGTTGTACTCAAAAACTAGCAAGGAGTTAGAATATCAATTGAACAATATGCTACAGACTCTCAAAGATAAATAATTATATTCTAAATTAAAGAAGCGTGAGTTATGGCTACACCAATTTTCTTTACTTAGACTATGGTAATCAAAGAAGATATTTCTGCTCATCTTGCAAAAATAGATATTGTGCCAACATGGAGGATACCTATTATGGTGATTGAGTTTTGAAGTTTTTAGGACTTGCTATATATTACATATGATTTAGGGTTCTCTAAGATCACTCAGCCTTTAAGCATTAGGTTTAGGAGGATTTGTGGTGTATAATGATGTCTCTCATTAAGGTTTGAGTTTAGTTCTTATGTAGTATGGGAAATTTGTGACTTAAGTTTCTAGACAGTTGATATCTTATGAACAAAGTTATCCTACTTGTAACGTAGAAATAGTAGTTGTTGTTTTGTACTTATGATCACAAGAGATTGAAATAGTTATTTACTCAAAAGAAAGTGAACATGAGACACAAAAAGTGAAGTGAATAATTTAAAGATTATGACTGTGGTATTGTATATCATCTAAGGAAAGCAAATAGTGTATCTTACATCTTGAATAGAAAATCTAATTATTCCTTAATAGTTAGTTTTTAAGGAATATTAGAGAAAAATATCAGAAGGTTTAAGGAATTTAGAAGTCTATAACAAAGTTTTAAAGTCGGGAACTAGAGCTCTTATGGCAACTATTAGAATGCAACTTATACACTTGTTGGGAAAATTAAAACCTTACAAAATAATTATGTGCAACTTGTATAACTTATGGAGGAAGTTAAGAACGATGACAAACATGTTTTATTCTATTAGATGATAATATTTTAAGATTTGAGACTAAACTTGTGTTCCAAAATATTGAAAATTTAAGATTTGTGATCTATTCAAGAGGAATTAAGATGCATAAAGGTTTAAATCTTAATTATTAGCAGTCATGTATGAATTGAGATAATGTAAAATTTTTGGTTCAGTTTTTGACATGTGAAGGAGTGAAAGTTGAATATCAACGACTACTATGATCATTACCACCACTTTTTTATTTATGAATTGAATTGAGAACATATTATCATTAATTTTGTGATAAAACAAGCAACTCATTCATTCATGCAATCTCTTAAAAATAAAGAAAAATCAAATTATTCATAATTTTTTTATGAATAATTTGATTTTTCTTTATTTTTAAGAGATCGCATGAATGAATGAGTTGCTTGTTTTTGTAATATTTAACTAAAAATATCATTTTACCTTCAAGTTTTGACATAGTCAACGAAAAATATTTGGTTCTAATCTAAGTTTATTATTGTCTTTTATTCACAAACTAATTACCAGTAGGAGAGGGTCATTCAAGTTTTGAATGATTTATTACAATCCTGTTCTTTGGACCTAATCTAAAGAGTTGTTGGGATGAGTATTTATCTTTAGTGGAGCTTGCTGATAATAATAGCTTTAAGACTAATATTGGACTGACACCTTTTAAGGTATTATATGGTAGGATGTATTGATCTCATGTTTGTTGGGGTGATTTGGGAAAAAGATATTCATGATTAGAAAGATTGTTGACAAAATAAAGTAGATAAAAGAGTTATGCCGATGATACATATGAGATTCATGATTTGAGGTGAGTGATATGTTTTCTTAAAATGTTAATTGATGGAGTCTATAATGATATTTAGACGAACAAAAAACTCAGTTTTTGTTATGTGAGATTTTCTGAAATATTAGAAAGAGTGAGCAATTTGGATTATAAAATGATCTTTTCTCTTAGCTTGTCTAGTGTTAATAATAATGTATTTCATATTTTGTCCTTAAGTAAATATGTTTATGATCCCTCTTATATTTTAGAATTGAATTCCATTCAGATTTTTGAGGACTGAACATATGAAGAAGTACCAATTCAGATTGCTAATAGGATAAACAAAATCTTACAATATACATTTATGAAGTTGGTAAAGCTCTAGTGGAGCAATCATAGTAATTGAAAAGCTACTTGTGGATTAGAGGAAAAGATGAAACAAAACATCTACATATATTTCAAAATTGATGTATGTAAAGTTTAGATGACAATTCTTGTTAAGAAGAGAAGGATGTGACACTATAAAAGGAGTATTTTTGGGTGTCTCATATTAAAAAATTAAAAAGTTGAAGGTTTTCCTCTCACCATAAAACAAAGTTTGTAGCCGCTTTGCATAATACTACAAAATAGTTTTATTCTCTAGTAAGTTTGAATGATTTTTTTTTTCCTCTTTGGGTGTGAAGTTATAATTATTTTTTTTAATAGTAGAATTTGATTTTGTATTGTAGATGTATTCTTCATAATTCTTAGTTATGTTCCTTTGTATTTATTTTATTTATTTATTTATTTTATTTATTTTTTAAAGTAAGTTTTTATTTGGTGGAAAGTTAGAAATACTAATAATGACAGTTTAATAATTTATAAGTTATATTAGTAATAATAATTATGTGTTATTTCACTCTTTTGGTTATGTTTATTGAGGTTTTAGTAGAGGTGTCAAATGGGTCGGGTGGCCCAGTCACGTCTCGTGGCATGTCATGGTTCAGCAGTGCCTGGCACGATATGGTTCTGCTGTGCCTGACCCGACATGGCACGGTCCAGACCCATGCCTGGACCTAGGCGACCCAATTTTTGGATTGACATGTGTAGTACTCAAGCACGTGTGCATGACCTGTTACTATGCTCATGTCCTTGGTTATGGGTGAGTGAGTATGAATGCACAGAGCATTCTTGTGCATGTGATCCCACATGTATTAACATGACCAATGTTTAGGCATGTGCCACATGGTCACGAGTGGGCATGAATAATAAGGTCATGGATGCGGCAAAATGGTCATTGCTAGGAAACATGGCCATGAACAAGGAAGCACGGACACGGCTTCCTGCAGGCGTGTCCGACACCTGGACACGACACGGATACAACACGGCTACGCGTCTGATATGCCACGTGGCGTATCATTGCACAATTCGTATCCGATACGCCATGTGGCGTATCAGATGGTTGCGTCGGCAGCCGTATCCACGTCTATAGTGCCTGATGTCCGACGACGTTGGTGGCCAACATTGGCCACTGGCAGGGGTCGGGTGCGATTTGAGGGAGAGGCAAGAGTGGGCACGATTTGAGGGGAGAGGAAGGGGCGGCACGATTTGAGGGAATAGGAAGGGGCGGCGCGATTTGAGGGGAGAGGCAGGGGCTGGCGGGCGGGCGGGCGTGATTGAGGGGAGAGGCAGGGGCAGGCGGGCGTGCTTGAGGGGAGAGGCAGGGGCATAAAATAAAATATTTTTATAAAATAAAATAAAAAATATATATTTTTATATAATATAATTATAAAATATTATTTTATAAAATAAAATAAAATATTTTTATTTTATAAAATAAATAATATATATTTATTATATATAATAAAATATTTTAATTTAATTTAATTTAATAAATTTTATAAAATACATAATATTTATAATTAATAATTTTTATTTTTATTTTTTTATTATGTCGTATCCTAGCCGTATCTTAGTTTTTTAGAATTTGTCGTGTCCCCATATTCTACCGTGTCGTATCTCCGTATCCGTGTCCGTGTCCGTGTTTCTTAGGTCATGAATGCTACGATGTGCCACCTGTTGGGCCAACATGCACCATCTTTGTGTTAACCTGGCTTGTGCTTCTACAGGAGCTGGGCTGAGCCATGCTAAGAGGCACGCATGTCCTGTTGAACACCTAATTACATATGTTATCATAATAAATTACCTTTTGGTTCATATATAAAAAATTGTAATATATTGTGATTGACTATTATCTTTTTTATTTGAAAAAAATTTAAAATAGCTGATATTCATTAAAGTTTAGTGTTCATACAATGTTTTTACCAACTTGTTGGGAGTGTTAACAAATATTAGATGTGTTCATTAGGCCATGTAGGACATGGCATGGTCCTATCTCCAAACCGTGCTGTGCAGACATGACTTTGGGGAAGGTAGGCTAGGGACGGTCTGATGGTCCAACTGACGTATCTAGCCATGCCGAGCCGTGCCGTGCCGGTTTGGGTTCTCTGGCCGTGTGTGATTGTCATGGTTGGGCCAAGCTTGCTTTCATGCCTGACCTACCTAGCCTGTATTGGACTGGTGGAGGTAGCAGTAGTTGACAAATTTTTTCGTGATTTCCTCTCTAACATATGACATCTTATCATTTTGGTATTGATTCTTCAAAAGTAAGATGTGGCATAGTTGAAAGTGTAATTAAAGGTTAGAGAACTTTCAGATCTTTTATGAATCTTATTCCCAAACATTTTAGGGATTCACATTCGAAGTCTTGCAGAGGAAAAGATTAGAGAACTTCAAAATTAAGCTTGCTTTGGTAGCCCTTATAATTAGTAATAAAAATTTCTGATATATTCATCGATATATCTTCAAAATATCCCTAAATTCTAAATATTGATATATCTATCAAAATCGATATATCTATACTTGATTGACATTCATATAAAAATATATACCGATATATCTTTGATATATTCGATATATTCATAAAATTCAAATACTAATATATTTGTAGAAATTGATATTATAATCGCTGATTATAATTTTTCAAACCATGTGAAAGTAATTTGAATTTAATAATTTCAAATGATTAAGATATTATTTGAAATTTGGTAGCCATGATAACATTTAAATGTATATGTAGTTTATATGACTATTTTTGAAAACACAACATCATCACTTTTTTTTAAAAAAAAAATTGGATACTAGAATTTTTGGGTTTTTATTTTTTAGGGTATTAAAACATAAATGTTTTTAGTTTTGTTATTTTTTTTTCTTAAAAAAAAAAATTGAATGATCAGGGGGATTTTTTTTAAAAATTTTTCACCTGAGGGCCCTTTTACATAAGTTTACATGTTAATACCATTAATGATACTTGGTGTATAGATGTATTGTGTTTATTAGTGTCACTTATTCGAGAATAATTAAGCTGGATAGTGCTTAGATGGAAATTAGACAGGGCCAGGAGGCAACCATGAGTCAGGCTGCTGGCTCATGGTTGCAGGCTGCCTTGTCTGTACTCTGCAGCCCGCTGCTGCCTACCGCTTGCCGAGGATTAGAATGAGGACTAGAAAATGATTATGATGTTTATGAAGGATAGGTAGAAGGATTAATAGTAGTACAAAAAGGAAATAAAAAACAAAAAGAAGAATAAAAACAAAAAGAGAAAACAGATTAAGAAGAATGAGGATGATATGAAAATGATCATGATGAATAATGAAAAAAAAAGTAACAATAATAATAATAGAATTAGTAATTGAAATAGTGATTGTGGTGGTGATATTAGTAGTACAAGATGATTATGAGGCAGTAATGGTGGTTAGGTTCTCCTTTTATGTCATATTAGTTTATTATTATGATGATTATTATTCTTTTACTACTACTATTATTATAACTATTATTATTATTATTAATGCTTCCATGACTACTACTATTATAATTTTTTTTCTAATGCTACTATCACCATCACTAATCTTATTACTCTTTTTGTTGTTGTGATTATCATTATTTCTTTTTCATCATGATCATGATTATTATTTTCTTATTATTCTTTTTTTTTTATTTTTTTTATTCTTCCTAATCTTTACACACACACACACACTCTCGCTCTCTCTCTCAGCCCTCTTCCTCTTGTTAATTCTCTTTCATAAATATCATATTCATCTTCTTGTTCTCCTCCTCCACAAGTAGTAGGTTGCATTAGTGTATGAATAGGTCAGCATGTAGTCATGAGCCAATAGTCTTGCTCCTAGTTTGCCTCTTAGTTTGCCTTTTGATCCTACTTGGCTTGGGGCCTAGGTAGTGACCACCGGGCAATGGGCATCGGCTATGGCTGTAGGCTAAATTTGATTAATTTTAATATTTATAGTTAAATTTAGTGTGTGTGTGTGTGTATATATATATATATATACATATACACTATTATTATGTAAATATAGAAAAAAAAATTCTTTCAAATGTAAATAATAAATTGTACTGCAAATATCATTAATATGAAACATACGAAAAAACATGAAAAAATACACAAGTTTTAAAATATAAATTTAAAATAAATAAAAACTTCAAAAAAAATATATGTCAGTTCAATGTTATCTGATACTTTGTATGTCTGGTTTAGATTGTTACATCTCATAGTCTCGGTATGAGTATCATCTTATTCATGTATATCATCTTGAAGACTTGTTTGTGAATTCTTTTATTTTTTTTTAGCAGAACAAAACTTCAATGATAATAAAATATATATAATCTTTTTATCTGAAATCATATTCATGATTATGAAAAAAATAAATTTTATTATGCTATTGAGTGGTCAATAAATCATAAGCTATTTTTGAAAATACGAGAAATGTAGAATTGTATGATTTTTATTAATTCAATATGTCAAATTTTTATATTACTTTGAGATAAAATAGAATAGTAATGAATATTTAAGTATCTTGACAGCTCGCTCATATTAGATTTACCTTCTCATTTGCCTTTTGCTAATTGAATCGAAAACTTATCTTGGAATATGATGTCGGTCTCCATATTTGAAGGTTCACTAAAATTATCATATTTTTTTTTGTAATTTTTAAATAAATTATTTAATTATTCAATTGTGGTTAGTTTATAGAAATGAATATGAAATTTATAGTATTTCTTAGTTATTTTATCTTAATCCTAAGATTTATACTGGTAAACAATCAATAAAATAATAGAATAAAAGATTAATATTTTAAATATATACTTTTTCTCAATATTTGTTTAAGATATTATTAATATTGCATATGCATCTAAGCATAATGTATATAGTAAAAATGTAGATAAATGAATATATGTACGTCGTATCATAAAAAAATTATTGAATTTTAATAATTAAAATTTTGTTTTTCTATCTATTTTGTTAATTATTATTTTATTCATTTTATTATAAATGTATTTGAATATTACATATTGATAACTAACACGTGAGTTTAATATAAAATATGTATAATTCTAATGGTTTTTGATATCAACTTGAATTTTTTTTAGACTTATTAATTCACACTGAGTGTAAAACTCTTGAAGTATGTTAGATGAACTCTTATAGTATGTTAGACGTCTTTATATATTCTAGTGTATTATATATATATTCTAATTTGAGATAAATTATTTTTAAGTTTTTTTTATATCATTTGGTTTTTTATATAACATATATATTTAATGTAAAAATTTTTATTAAGAAATATTTTTAATTATTCTTACAAACATACTTATAGTGACATTATTATTTGATGTGCTAATCATTATCAAATATAATTTTAAATATTTTATTTTTATATTTTGAATTTTTAATAATCTTTGACAAACACTAATTTTTGATGAAGTTATTAATAAAATTAATAATTTTACAAAATTTTTAATATTTTTTTATTTAGAATCAATAAAGTGGGCGGTGACACATGCTAATATATTATCATTATCATTTATTTAAATTTTGAATGTCATAGAGATCACTTAACTGTGTGTTTTAAGGATGTTAATTATTAATTATTTTTTTTATTATATTATTTTTTATTATATTATTTTTTATTATTTCATTCATATTATTCTTCTTAAGGATCATATGATAAAGGGGCTGAATACACATGTTCATAAGATGAAACAGTCTAGGTTCTTCTAAAAATATAATTGGAAGACTAATGATGGTAATAAATTTAGCATGTCTTCTTTCGAAATCTTATGATGATAAATAAAAAGAGTTCATTAATTTAAAGTCGATCCATATTTAAATACCGCATACTCATATTCAATTTGGTTTGCATGTGATCTATTTCATTAAGTTTTTAGATGTATTATTTGACATGTTTTCTAAGATATCTAATATCAATAGTAGGCATGGAAATGCTGCGGGTCAGGATTGGGGTGACCCTCCCCATGCCTCGCCCCATTGAGGATTTTCTACGGCATGCCCCACCAGACACCCTTTAATTGTGAGGTGGGGTGGGGCGGGGAAATTTAGTCATGGGGTGGGGCGGGGAAATTTAGTCATGGGGTGGGGAAGTACAATCTTTTCCCTGTTGCCCAATTAATGTTTGTTTTTTAATTTTAACATATACATATATGAAATTAAAAATAAGTTTTTTATAAAAAATATAAAAAATAAATTTTCTTCCCAAAAAGGATAAATATTTACAACATATACATTACAATTAATGATAAATATCATATTACATAATTATAAATATAGCTAACAAATTTAATTTGAAAAAATAAACAACCAATATATAATAATATTGTTTCTAAATTAAAATAAAAAATACATAATAAATATTACATATATTCAGCATCATTAATATTGTTCCTAATTAATATTCCTGGAATAATACATAGTAAAATTATCATCGTAAGCAAAATATAAAGTTGCATATCATCGTAAGAAAAATATTGCATATCATTATCATTATTATCATTGTCATCATCATCATCCTTAATAAATATTATACATCTCTTGTATGGTGAAACTTAAGAAGATGAATCTGAATCTGGTAACAAAATAAAAATGATTAACACAAAAAATAAAATAGAAAAATTAACAAATTTGATATATTAGTTTAAAAAGTTGTATACTGTATATTTTAGTCCATAACTAATTTTGAGCACATATTATTACCTTCAAAATTTTTAGATTAAGCCTACTTCTATGTGAACTAATAAATCTGCTACTAGTATTGAATGTATATTTTGATGCCACTGTAGATATTGAAATGATTAAAATATCTATTACTATTATTTGTAAAATTAGATATTTACTTGAATTTATTTTATTTATTTTGACCAAGATAATGTACCAAAGTCACTTGATTTAGGTAGGTAACACAAACTCTTCCAAATAAGTAATAATCTCTGATTTCTCGGCATCAATATTAGTACTAGCGCAAACAAATATATCAAAACTTGATAAATGATCTTTTATCCCTAATTTATGTCAGCATCAGTAGTCATCTCAAATTGAAAAGATGAAATTGAAGATTGACTAACATTCCCACTTGAATGATACTTTTATTTATATTTGTCAATTAATTCAACATAAATTTGAACTTTTTAAATTTCATACATTGAATTTTTATTTCCAAAAAGTTTTGAAAAATAAAACTCAATCAATTGCTTTTTGAATCTTAGATCCAACATAGTTATAACAACCAAAAAATTATGAATGTCACCTTAATATTTATTAAAATTTTCAATCATATTTATCATCATCAATCTAATCTCAACATTAGAAGATCCAATCCAATTATATTTTGATAATTTTATTTCTTAAATATTTTGGAAATAAAAATTGGATTTTGGATACTTGGTCCTACAAAATATTTTAATAATTTCATAAAATAACTAAAATATTTCACAAATATCTTTGGTCAAATTACAATCTAAATTTTTAGGAACATATTTATATTGTGATCTCTCTGACTTAGATGAGGAAACATATCTTTATAATCTATGACAGTGCTAAGTATCAAGAATGTTGAATTCCATCTAGTTTTACTATCAAATATTAATTTTTTATCTCAATAAATATTAAATTGACAAGCATTTTCAACAAAATTTTTTAATCTCTTCGATATAGTTGTCAAAAAAGTAAAACTTTTTCAAATTTTGTGATTACTTAATTACTTTCAATTTTTTTTTTAATCAAATTCAATGTGTGCATAATAATGCATGTGAAAAAAAATTTTATTAAATATAAGTGAGATACTAGAAATCTTGTCTAAGAATATTGACAAAAATATTATTCGTTGTGTAATTATCGACAGTCAAAGAAGACACTTTGTGATAAATATTTTAACTAAATAAATAATTCATCACAACTTTTGTAGAGTGCCTTAAATGTATGCAGACAAGATACATATATAAACTTGTAATTAAAATAAAGTTAAATTATGATAAGAATATGAATTATAATAAAATAAATAAATTAATGAAATTTATTTTATTTAAAATGTACCTCATTACTTGACTTTGAAGTATCCAAAAAATATCATTGAAGTGTGTTGTAATTATCATGAAGTCTTTCTTTTGATTAGAAATCTACATGTTATTAGTGATTATAATTCTATTTCTATTATCACCAAATAAATTTATTGTCTAATTCGAGGTGTTAAATGGGACGGGCCGGCCCATGCCCAGCATAGCATGCTATAGTGCCGTGCCCTGGCCCGTCGTGACGTGCCGGCACGTGGGCACAACATGTGACCAGTCACCAAACGTGGTCAATACGAGTCGATGCCCGACATGAGAGGCACGCTGAGCCCCAAAAGGGCTAAGATGCTGAGCGGCGCGCCGCTGAAATCCTAATTTTTTTTTAAATAATTAGGTTTTTCCCGACCTAAAATGGGTCGAACCTGGTGGTTTTTGGCCTTGGGTTCGTGCCGGGCCGGCACGAAACTGTAACCGTACCGGGTCAAGCACGACACAGAACAGTAACCATGCTTGGCCCGGCATGTTAGCCTGGTTGGGCATCCTAAAACCGGGCTGGGCAGTGCCGGGCTGGCTCGTTTGACAATTTAAATAGTTTAATTGTTTTTGATTTGTTATTATCATAAATTTTATAAAATCAAAATGGTTAACTATCAAAAAAAGATATTCATATAAAATAATTATACTTGTAAGATCCTTCCTAATATATTATGATCAAAAGAATATATATCAAGCGACAATATTTCACTACTTTTTTTTTAGGATTTAAAATTACTTATTTAATGTCTATTTATTTATAAATGAACATTTATTAAAATGATCATATAGATATTTTGTACCGTTCTTATTTTTATCATCTAATTTTTTATCACAATGATTATAAATAGCCTTGTTCATTCCATCAATCTTTTGGTTTTTATAGTGATTTTATATTATAGAAGTTACTTTTTTTTTTTCAACTCCAACTCGGTCAACACATAAATTTATAGAAGGAGAAGTTTCATTTGAATTTATTGTAATTGATAATTCTTCAGAATTTATTTAAACTTGGGCACTTCGGATTAAAGATAGATTAATTAGACATCTCAAAACTTATTTAAATTTTAAAAATAATTTAATGCAAAGAGTTTTAAACACTTGAGAGCTTTAAAGACTAAAATCCATATAATAAATAACAATTATAAAAAAAAAATGAACATATTAAAAACCAAAATTAATAAAACAAAAATTTCTAGCCTAGACATTTAATTTCTGTATCTTTTGTACTTGTATACTTATAAGTAATACTTCCTGTAACATTATATCAAAAATTTTAATAATGATAACAAATTCAAACCAAAATACCAATCCTAAGTTCTAACTTGTCATTTTGAGGAATGAGGAATGAGGATATCGTGCACGTGGTAAGACTAGGAATATGATATGAAGTGGAGGAGATTGGACTGGAAACTGAATTCTAGATTGTTGATCTTGGTCTTTGGAACTAGAAGACTGAAGTCTGAACTCCAAAGGCTAGCCACTGGAAGTAGAACTGCCAACAGCTGACTCGTCACCATCTGGTCTGGGGATTGGATTGGACTCTAAGTCTTAAGTCTGGTCTCTTGAGTATGGAGGCTGGAAAATGGAAATTAGAATGTGGAGTGAAAATGTGAATTTGATTCCCTCCTTCCCGATTGCCGAAATGGCGAAACCTTAACGAATTTCGATGGCCAATTTGGCGATTCTTGAATGTCTTAGACCACACCATATTTTATAATTTATATTATATTTTAATAAAATATAAAAATATATTAACAAATAATAATTTTTTTATATAATAGAAATACATAAATGGGGTCTGGATTGTATTCCCCAAACCCTCCCTGACCTTGCCATAAGGCAATTTTTTTTGCTCTGCCCTGCCATGCCAACATGGTTATCCAGGGAATCCTCGCCTCATTTGGGGCAGATCCCAATGAGGTGGGTAGAACTCGAGGCAAATTGCTATGCCTGGTTACCAATACTCATAAATATATATATTTTTATGATATATATATTATGTTAATTTTTTAAAAACTTTTAAAATTTTTTATTTTAAATTATCTTAAAATGATTCTATCTTACATATTTTGGTTTATTCTTAGATTTTTAGGTACAAGGGTTGAGATCAACTTAGGACTGAGAGATAATGTGGTTTTTGATCTCTCGGTCATGCTGTTTTTATTAATGTTTAGGTTTATTTCATTTTTATAAAATTAATTATTTTTTAATTTTTTTAGTTTAGTATTTAAAGAGTTTTGAGTATGAGAGAACTATATCTTAATTATGTTATTAACTATAAAAAAATAATTTCAAATAAAATAAAATGTATATTTTGAATTTCAACTTATGTGCTCAACAAATCTGTAAATGCTCAATACCAATGAAAATGCTTGCCCGTTACTATTAATTTATAATTTATTCAAATTATAAATAAATAAAATTATTATAATACAAATTTATTATTATAAGATAATTGAGATTTTTTTAGAAAAAATATAGTTAAAAATTCCAATGTGAAAAATTTTAAAAATATATATTTTATTTTTTTATTTTTTTTATACGACAATGCAGAATAATCTATAGAATTGATCTTGTTTAAGTAAGATTGTACAATAATATTTTAGTATTTTCAGTATAAAATACTAAAAAAAATTATAGAACTAAATATGTTTTAAGAATTGAGTATAAAAGAATTTTATTTTAATAATGTTATAAACTAAAGAAAAATAATTTCAAATAAAATAAATTACGTATCTTAAATTTCAACTTTTGTACTCAACAAGTACGTAAATGCCCAATTCCAATGATAATACTTGCATGTTAATATTAATTTAAAATTTATTTAAATTATAAATAAAAAAAGTTACTGAAATATAAACTCACTATTAATAATTAATTGAGATTTTTTGAGAAAAAAAAATAGGAGATTAAAATTTCATTGTGAAAATTTAAAATATAAATATTTTATTTATATAAAATTGTAATATTAGATTTTTTTTTATTTTTTTTTATTTGAATAAAAATTCAATTATCATTACATTTCAATCTATAGCTATTAGATAAAATCCGACTTATAAATATTGACAACATATTTTTATTTTTGTATTAATATTCTTGATAATGACAATGCTAGTCATTGTCAGAAGGTGATCGCTGGTACACAAAAAACTACTATTTTAAACTAGTTGTGTGAATGCATGCTCCTCATTTATAATAAAATATTAAAAAAATGGTGCACATTCGTTTGCTTGTTTTTTTAACATGTTAGGTTGGTGAAGGGTGTTAGACATGTGTGATGTCTGTTTGTATTGATTTTGCTTAATGTAGAGGGCTGTACCAGGGATGACATGCTGGTCATCCCTTGTGGGCCCAAGTATGGTTCTGGATTAAAGATGTCAAACAGGTCATGTCATGTCGGTACAACCCTTTGTTTGACGGCCCAGTCAGGCTGCAATTCCATGCCGAACACAATACAACTTGAATATGGTTGGCCCAACATTGTCCCTTCAGCTTGAGTCTGGGTAGAGTTGAGCCGAGTCATGCCTATTTGTGCTGGGGCGTGATGGGTCGACTTGGTTGTGCCTAGAGGCTGCCAGCCTGGTCAATCAGTCATTAATTGTGGTTTATGATTTTATTTTATTTTTTTTTTGCAAATTTAAATTTTTAATTTACTCATCAGTGGCATTTTGAGTTACAATATTATATTATTTATTTATTTCACATAAATTATAAAAAAAATAAAATTATTAATACAAAAGATAGTTTAATAATTTAAAATATCAAAAATAACACATCTATTAAATATCATCCAATCTAGAAAAAAATAAAATAACACAATTTCACAACAATATAAAATAAAAATTAGCAATCATAATTATGTGAGTTCAATTTTAATACCAATCGATATAAGAATACACCTAATCATCATTGCATAAATGTCTGATGGTATTACTAGTGGTGAGTTCAAGATCTTGTCCCATGAGTTATTATTTGCTAGCAACTCATCCGCTCTTATTCCAGCATAATTCCGGATGCTCAACTTTGAATTATTTTAATCTTTCATGTATGTTAGTATCTAAATAATATCTGATTATGATCTCGTTCTCTTATCGAAATAACATTAATTATAACAGAAAAAGTAGATTTCGATGTTACACTTGATACTTGAAGAGTCAGTAGATTTTATGTCATCTTAAACAGTATGTGATAGGTGAACTCATATGATTTTTACCATTTTAAAATATTAAGGTTCTTATTATTGTTATTTGATAAAATTGAGAAGTAATCAGTATTTAAGTATCGAGAAAGTTTGTTCTAATTCTATAGTCTATCTCAGCATTTCTTCTTTGCTAACTGAATGAAGAAATCGTCGCCTCCAAATACGGTGTCAATGTCTATTCTCGGAGCTTGACTACAACTACTACTATACTTAGTATTAGAGGTGTCAACTGAGCCGGGCCGGCCAAGCTGGCACGAGTCACGGCATGATTTGTCTGTGCATGGGCCGGCCCGACACGAGAATTTTTTGGGCCCATGCCTGGGCCCGTGATGTGCCTGACCATGGCACCAAATAAATCGTGTCGTGCCGTGCCGAGGCCAACCAGGCATCGTGTCGTGCCTGGCCCGGCATGGTTTTGTGGCCCGTAACACGATATGTCGACACGAGACTCCAATGACCGACCCAAGCCACCCTGTGTGCTGCACCAGCAGCACGCTGTGGCACCATCACTGCCAGTGCCATATGGAAATGGGAAACCGCACGGGCATGGGTCCGAATTTACTCCGACCTAATCCGTGGGCCTGCCCGAATTTCCCCCACCGCCTTTCAATGGTTCGAAAAAAAAATTTGAATTTTCACCGTTGGATTTTGCCTCCTACGGCTAGGGGGCAGAATCTGATTTCTCTCATGATTTTGCCCCCTAATTATCAATAAAAAAATTAAAAAACATAAATATTATTTTTTTAAAAAAATCATTTATTTAATCTATAAACCCCTCTCCCCTTGCCCCCACTCTCCTATCTCTATAAATTTTATATTTTTTTAAAAATATTTATTCTCACTCTCTCAAATTTCTCTCAAAGCTCTTGCTCTTCTCTTTCTTGAGATTTCGTCATCCGGCTAAGCTTTTCGGGACTAACAGCTTGTGTTTAGAAGTTTGAATTGGATTGTGGTGCACGTGATCTACCTTTTTGCTTTACAGGTAATTTTAATTTTTGTTTATTATTTAAATAAAACTTTAACTTAATAATTAATATTTAAAAAAATAAATATTTTTGTATACTCTCTCTCTCTAGTCTTTCTATCTATTCTGAATATCTAAATCTATCATCTAGGCTCTATCTCCTGTTTAACAAAAATCAAAAAACTAACTAATACTAATGAAACATATTTAAATTTAGAAAATAAAAATCTTACACAAATATCTGAGACTGCTGAAATTTTAGTTTTTGCAGTCATCTCAACCTAAATATTTAAAAAATAAAAAATCAGGACTTTTGTAGTTGACTCATTTTAATATAATAAAACAAAAATATATTAGAGGTGAGGAAGAAGAAATAAAATAGTTGTACGAGAAATTTAACTTCTAAGAGTTTTTTTGGGATTAGGTACATTAATAGACATGCCGAATTATGCACCTAAAAATATGTTGCATTAGATCTTAGACAAACCCAATTTAGCACTATATTTTTTGAGATTGGATCAAGTTTAGTCTCAGTTTACTCCCTTCATATACCGCATCGACTTAGATAGGGAAGACATGACCAAACTATCATATTGATGAGTCTTTCGATCAGATTTTCGGAAGATCAAAAGGTAGTGAGCATTATGCAAACATATTTTCAGCATGCTTATCGTAAGATTCCTAGGTCCACATCTAAGAACGACATACTTAAATTTTATAAGTTAGAAAAATAAAAAATAATTAATGAATTTATGGCATTTAATAGAGTGGTGTCCGTGATGTTCGATATCTAGACAAGTCACGATGAATCATCTTACGCATGTCTTACCGGCCATTATGTAGATTCTAAATGGATAATGAATAAAAAATTTTTAGGATTCTCTGAGATTCTTCATCTTTATGATGGCCTCGACCATTTTGAGTGTATGATGCAAATTTTTAGAGAATATAAAATTTAAAATAAAATTTTTATTATCACATTTGATAACGTATTTAATAATAGAGTAGCGATTAACATGTTTATTAGGAATATTAGAGACGCACCATTAGGAGAGATTTTTCATGTCAGATGCATGTGTCACGTGATTAACCTAATTGTATAAGTAGGTATGAATGTGTGTTCTCTCGTGTTTGATTATATACGTAATGTATTAAAATAAATTCGCACTTCTCGCAGACAAAGGAGTTCTGTAATCTCTGTTTGTCAGCGAATTTTAAGAAGAAGAAATTCCAATCGGATGTGAGACACCATTAAAATTACACGTACTTGATGTTGGATTCATGTGTTGGATACGAACACGTGATAATTGATTACGTCAATAGTAAGAGTGATAAACTTATTATTGATGACACTGATTGGGCTTCAGGATGAAATTTCTGAAGATTTTTTATGACATGACGAACATGTGTTCGTCAGTTTATACTACCACGACTTGTATTATACTCAGATACATATGTAACATTAGTAGCATGTTTAGGAAGTATTGAGCTGACCTGATACTTAGCAATATGGTTGCAAACACGGAAGCATGGACACGGCTCCCTACAGCCGTGTCCACGTGTCTGACACATGGACACGACACAGACACGACACAGATACGTGTCCGATATGCTACGTGGCATATCATTGCACAATCCGTATCCGATATGCCACATGACATATCGGATGGTTGCATCGGCAGCCATATCCATGTCTATAGTGCCCGATGTCAGATAACGTCGGGTGGCCAACATTACCGCATGGGCGACGTTGGCCACTGGCAGGGGGCGGGCACGATTTGAGGGTGAGGCAGGGAGCAGGTGTGATTTGAGGGAGAGGCAGGAGCGGGCACGATTTGAGGGGAGAGGAAGGGGCGGCGCGAATTGAGGGGAGAGGCAGGGGTGGGCGTGTTTGTGTGGGGATGTGGCATAAAATAAAATATTTTTATAAAATAAAATATTTTAATAAAATAAAATAAAATATTTTTATTTTATAAAATAAACAATATATATTTATTTTATATAATAAAATATTTTAATTTAATTTAATTTAATGAATTCTATAAAATTCATAATATTTATAATTAATAATTTTTATTTTTATTTTTTTTATCATACCGTATCCTAGCCATATCCGTATCCTAGTTTTTTAGAATTTACTGTGTTTTCGTATCCTGTCGTGTCGTATCCCCGTGTCTATGTTCGTGTCCGTGCTTCTTAGGTTGCAGAGATAAAAACTAAGTACTTAAATTACTGATTCGCCGTTCTATCTCTTCATTATCTCGCTGCATGCATGGACCCTGGGGTTAAGGTAAAATGGATAGATAATATTTTGACTTATATTTCTTTGTGCACGAACCTGAAAGACTCACTTAAAGGGTTCATTCATGAGAAATTGATTGATCTATTTACATACTAAGATATTAGGTATGATGATAGTAGTAGTGAGACTATGAGTACAAACATGGATACCTTTTTCGGAGATGATTTTTTCTTTCAGTTAACGAGGAGAAAATGATGGGGTGAACCATCACATAGGAGTGAGCTTTCTCGGTACTTAAATATCGATTATTGCTCAATCTTATCACATTCTGATAATAAGACTATTGATGTATTACAGTGGTAAAAATCATATGAGTTCACCTTTTCCATGTTATCTAGGGTGACACGGGATCTACTAACTTCTTCAGTGTCGAGCATAGTATCGGTGTCTATTTTTTTTATTTTAGTGAATGTGATTTCAGATATGAGATTGAGATTATGTCCAGATATTATTGAGATCTTAGCATGTATGAAGGACTAGGAGAATTCGAGGGTTAGTATCCAGGATCGTGCTGGAGCTGGGACATAGACTGCATCTGTTGCGAAAGTGGAGGAGTTGATTATTGATGATAATAATCTATATGATAATGACTTTGATATTGTGGTTGATGATGATCATGATATGTCGATTAACGATTGATGTGGTTGTTGATTTTCCATGCCCATTGCTAGACGCCATTTGCCAATATCACGCCACATGTCATTTATTATTGTCACTTGATTTAATTTTTGATGCCTTACGCACACAGTTGATTTGTGTTATTCTTGATTTTGATATTTTATTTTGTATTGATTGTATGTTTTTTTATTATATTACGTTATATTTGCTTTGGTTTAGTATTGGCTGATTGGATGTTTAGTTTGTTTTTGTCTTTGTGACTGAATTTTTTAACAAAATTTTATATTTAATTTTTTTTTGTATTTAATTTTTTTTAAAAATTCTATAATTTAATTATAATAAATTATAATCTAAATTTATTAAAACATAATAAAAAATTTAAACTTTATAACTATTTTCTATTCATCAATTTTTAAGTTACAAATTTAAAATTTTTAAAAATTATATATATATAGTATATATTTTATAAATAGTTTAATACAAAAATTTAAATATTAAAAAAAGAAAACAAAATTTTTAATTTTTTTTAAACAGGCCTGTACGAGCCTCACCCGACATAGTAAATTTATCGTTGGGCCGGTGGGCCGTGATGGCCCTGGCTTGAATAAATTGTCGGGTCAGGCACGACAATATACAGTAATCGTGTCATGCCTGGCTTGGCACGGAAGCACGATCGTGCTCACAAAAAATGGGCTGGGCCAGCCTTGCACGTCCCGTTTGACACATCTACTTAGTATCATAGTATGTAAATAATTTAGTCAACTTTTCGTAAATGAACTTTTTAGGTTAGTATTCATGGTTTATGCACTTGGATATATATGTTAAAATATTATTAATTCTTTTCATTTTAATCTTAGGATTCATGTAGATATTTAAATAATAAAGAGATAAAATGATAGACTAATACTTTAAGTACTTGGTTTTCATCTTAATAGTCATATCACTAAATGTCAAGTTATCTCTAAACTTTTTAAATATGCTACTAATATTGCATATGCACTTGAGTACAATGCAAGTGGTGGGAGTATAAACAGATGAATATATATTCGATATGTCATAAAAAATTTTTAAGAATTTCATAAATAAAATTTGTCTCAATCATTATTCTCAATAATAAGTTCGTCACTCATACTATTGACATAGTTAGAGGTGTCAAACGGGCCGGCCCGGCACGGCCCGGCCCGTTTTTCACGAGCACGATCGTGCTACCGTGCCGTGCCCGGCACGGCATGGTTTGTATATAGGCGGGCACGGCACGGCCGGTAGGCACGGCAAGGCCATGCCGTGCCGTGCTGGGCCCCCTCGGGCACGCCTTGGCCATACAGGCCAGGCGGCACGGCCGGGCAGGCGGGAGCCGCGACGCGGGCGGCGGGACCGGGTCACCTGGGTCCGGGAGGCCGCACGGGCTGACCGCTGACGGACAGGCAGATGGCTCATGGTCATGGCAGATTAGAATTTTTTTTTATTGTAAATTTTTTGATAAAGTAACCGTATAGAGTATTAGATATTAAATATAATTTTTTGTAAAAATTATAAAAATTAAAATTAAATAAAACAAACAAATATTAGAAATTTTTTTTTTATCAAATTAAATTTAGTTTAGCTTTTTTTATATTTATAATTTATTAATTATATATTAAAATTTAAAGTTATTAATTTTTAAAATAAAATTTAAATCGTAAAAAAATAAATAAATACATTATGTTAGTAAAAATTAAAATTAAAAAAAAATTAAACTACATAAATGAAAAATTACCAATCATGCTTTTGAAACCAATGGTTCGAACAAAATAAGTATAAGTTTCAACACAACGTATGGTACAAAGTACAAACAAAACGTATAAATAAAATAAATAAAAAAACATCGAAAAAAAAGAGCAGATGAGCATCAATCGTCAAGCGGCATATCATGAGAATCGTCAGCCGCAACATCAAGATCAGTATCATATGGATCATCATCATCGGCAATCAGCTCCTCCGCCATCGTAGTGGATGTGGATGCGACTGCAGTGTCTGTCACAGTCTCAGCTTCAGCACGATCACTGATGCTAAATCTCAATTCCTCCCAATCCTTCAAACATGCCAAGGCCTCAACCATATCTGGACGTAATCTCGATCTCCTATCCGAAATCACGTTCACTGCAACAAAAAATGCAGACTCCGATGCTACGCTCGACACCGGAGGAGTCAGTAGATCCGATGCCATCCTAGATAGCACGGGATAAGTGGACTCATATGATTTCCACCACTGTAATAAATCAAGATTCTTATTATCAGAATGTGATATGATTGAGCAGTAATCGGTATCTAAGTACTGAGACAGTTCGCTCCTATTTGATGGCCCACCCCTACGTTTCCCCCTCGCTAGGTTAATGGAATAATCGTCATATCCGAACAAGGTATCAGTGTCCGTAATCACAGTCTCACCACCACCACCATCATACCTAGTATCGTAGTATGTGAACAGGTCTGTCAACTTCTCGTAAATGAACCCTTCATGTGGCTCTTCCAGGTTCATGCACGAGGAAATGAAAGTCAGGGTGTTTTCAACCCCTTCCACCTTAGCCCTAGGGTCCATGCATGCTGCGAGGCAATAAAGAGATGGAATTGTGGACCAGTACTTCATGTATTTGGTCTCCATCTCTGCAACCATATGGCTAAGCGTCGAGTCCGCTCGATACTTCCTAAACATGCTACTAATGTTGCATATGCAACGGAGTGCAATGCAAGTGGTGGGCGTATAAACCGACGAACACATGTTCGTTGTGTCATAAAATATCTTCAGGAATTTCATAAATGAAATTCCTGAAGCCCAGTCAGTGTCGTCAATAATAAGTTCGCCACTCTTACTATTGACGTAGTCGGATATCACGTGTTCGTATCCAACACATGATTCCAACATCAGGTACGTGTAATTCCAACGATGTCTCACATCTGATTGGAATTTCTTCTTAAGATTCGCAGACAAACAGAGATTATCAAACTCTTGTAGTCTGCGAGGAGTGCGAATATACTTGAGTGTATTGCGTATATTTTTCAACGCAGGGGAACACACCTTCATACCCGCTTGAACTATCAGGTTAATCACATGACACATGCATCTGACATGAAAGATCTCTCCTAATGGTGCGTCTCTAATATTCCTAACAAATATATTGATCGCTACTCCATTATTCGCAGCATTATCGAAAGTGACACTAAAAATTTTATTTTGAATTTTATATTCCCTAAATATTTTCATCATACACTCAAAAATGGCCGGGCCATCATGAGGATGAAGAATCTCAGTGAATCCTAATATTTTTTTATTGATTGTCCAGTTAGAATCTACATAGTGACTCGTGAGACATGCATAATAAGAATCATCGTGACATGTTCATATATCGGACGTCACGGACACCACTCCACTATATGCCAAAAATTTCTTAATTATTTTTTGTTTTTCTAACTTATATATCTTTAGTATGTCACTCCTAGATGTTGACCTAGGAATCCTACGATAGGATGACTGAAAATAAGTCTGCATGATGCGCACTACCCTCGGATCTTCCGAAAATCTGATCGGAAGACCCATCAATTTGATGAGCCTGGCCATGCCGTTCCTACCCAACTCGCTGGAGTATCGAAGGGAGTAAACTTTGAGACTGAACTCGATCCAGTCTCAAAAAATATAGTGCCAAGTTGGGTTTGCCTAGGATCTAAGGGTCCATGTCTTTTGGTGCATATTTCGGCATGCCTCTTAAGGTGCCCAGTCCCACATGTACTCTTGCATGTTAAAAGTCTCATACAATATTTACACTGTGCCATTTCAAGTTCCTCACCCCTAACATTTACTTGTGTTATGATTTTAAAATGTGTCCAAACTACAGAAGTCCTCTTAGTTTTTTGTTTTTTAGAACTTTGGGTTGAGACGACAGGAGAAACCAAAGTTTCAGCAGCCACAGACGTCAGTGTAACACTAAATTTTCATTTTCCAAATTTAAATACGTGTCATGTATATTTGTCATTTTTTATGTTTTTTATTTTTTCGTAAGTTTTTCTAGAGAAAGAAGATTTAGAGAGAGAAAGTAAATAAAAACGTAAAATAAATTACCCGGTAAAAGCAATGAGGTCAGTCACGTGCAAGGTGTACCGCAGGAAGCTCTGATGTTCAAAACTCAAGTTGAGTTTCACGAAAATCCTAGCCGAAATCAAAATCACGAGGCCTGAGAGAGAGATGCACTGTTTATGTAAGAGAGAGAAAGTATTGAGAGATTTTATGTTTTTGAAAAACATAAATGTTATAGGGAGGGGGATAGATTTTATAGGCTAAAGAAAGTTTTTTTTTATAAAAAAGATATTTTTTTATTAATTTTTTGAATTTTTTTAATATATTTAAGGGGCAGAATCACGAGGACCGTTGGATTCTGCCCCCTAGCCGTTGGAGGCGAATCCAACGGCTGAAAATCGGTGAAGTTAGAAATTTTTTTTTTTTGGCCGTTGGGATTGGTCGGATCGGATCTATCATCTATGGCCGTCGGGTATCGGCAGTCGGGACCGCGGGTCGGGTCCAATCAAACCCGACCCGCGGTCTTTTTGCCAGGGGGGCCAGGGAACGGCCGGACGGGTCACGCCACGCCACACGTGACAATCCGCCAGCGCCACGCGTGCCTGAGTGAACCGGCACGGGACGGACCCGTGCCGGCGTGCCGTGCCAAGGCACGGCACGGCACGGGCTGTTCTTAACCCGGGCACGGCACGGGCTCAGGCACGGTTTAAAAACGTGCTGGGCCGGCCCTGGCACGGCTGAACCGTGCCGTGCCTCGTGCCGGGCTGGGCCGGCCCGACGCTTTTGACACCTCTAGACATAGTTAGATATCGATTATCATGTATTCGTATCTAATACATGACTTCAATGAGGTAAGTTTAATTTCAATGCTATCTCATTTTTGTTTGAAATTTTTTCTTTAGACTTGTAGACAAAAAGAAATTACCAAACTCATGTTATCTGCTAAGCGTCCGAAGATATTTTAGTGAATTATATTATTTTTTCTATAGTGGAGGAAACGTTCATCTTTGTTTTTACTATAAGGTTAATGATACAACATATGTATCTAACATAAAAAATCTCTTATAATTACTCATTTCTAATGGTCATAACAAACATGTTAATTATTATTTTATTGTTCGATGCATTATCAAATTTGATACTAAATATTTATTTTGAATATTAAAATCTCTAAAGATTCTTATCATATACTTATATATAGAAGAACTATCATGAGAATGAAGAATTCCTGAAAATCTTAAATTTTTTTTATTATCAATTTAGAATCTACATAGTGGACGGTGAGACATGTAAAAAATACATCGGACTTCATGACATTATGTCATTATATTGTATAAATTTATTAATTATTATTTATTTTTCTAACTTATAATATTTTAATATGTCGTTTTTACATGTTGACCTAGGAATTTTATTATATGCAGGTTGAAAATAGGTTTGTATGATACTGACTACTTTATTATCCTTCAAAAATCTAAACAAAAGACTCATCTTGTGATTAGTTTTTTCATGTCTTTCTCTCTATAACTTGTGGTTAATGAATGAGGTCAACATAAAAAATGAACTAGATTTAATCTTAAAGATCACACTGTTCAGTTAAGTTTGTCTAGGATCTAATACACTATATTTTTTGATACAATAATTGGTATGATCTTTAAGTATCAAGTTCCACACGTATTCTTATATGTATATATATTTTTATAATACTTACATTGTGCTAATTCTTCATCGATACATTTAATATTTTTATTTTGTATTTTGTTAAATTGTTCAAACTATATATATTATTTTAGTTTTTTATTTCTGATGTTTGAGTTTAGGTTGAAGTGTTGAGAGAAAATGATTTCGGTTTTAGATATTTTTATAAGATTATCATTATTAATATTATCTATGTTTACGTTAATATTAATTCTGTTATTATTAAATTTATTATTTATTATTGTTAATTTTTTTTAGTTTAGAATTATATTCTAAATTAATAATTAAATAATATTAAAAAAATTTAAAAATAATATCTGGCTATGTTTATGGAGAGGAGAGAGAAAGTCATAACCTGCATCTGAATTTTTAGCTCTTCATGTCCATGTTTTTTAAGTATTATAAAAATATTCTAAAGTTTAAATTATTAATTTTAGTTTTAGACAGAAAAAGAGAGAACTGAGATCGAGTGGAGAGAGAGAGAGAGAGTGAGTGAGAGTGAGGAGGAGGGAGAGAGAGAAAGAGAGGAGTTGAGATATTTAAATAAAAAACTTAAATTTCTAATTTCATTTATATAGATTTTTTTTATTAAAAAATAGATATATTTTTTTATTTTTTTAAATTTTAATAGGGCAGAAACTTGATAATCATCGGATCTTTGGACCTAGCCGTTAGAATTCAATCCAACGGCCTGGATCTTCTAATAATTTTAAATTTTTTTTACCATTATCCGCCTGTTAGAATGAGAAGCTGAAGTTTCTGGATGATCCAAAAGCTTTGGCTCAGGCTCGGGGTTCGGCCTTGTCCTAGACGTGGACTCGGTCAGGCTGGCGGGGCACGTCCACTTGTGCCTGGGTTGTGCCATGCAGACGCACTTAGCCAACCACTTGGCTGGTTACTTAAAAAAACCTGTCATGTGTATCAGGTAGAGCGGGCAGGTTTATATAAATATAATAATATTTTTTAAAAAAGATAATACTGGGTGGGACGGGCATGATTTGATTGGACCGCACTCTTGATATCAGCTCCGAGTTCTGGGGCATGGTACCCATGTCGCTGGATCATGTCTACGGGTCAGGCACCCGCATCGTGCCTAGCCCAGCATGGCACAAGCAGTGCCTTGGGGCCTGCATGAACCGAGTCCAGGAACGGCTCAATTGGGCCGTGCCTCGGGCCATGCCCGCCCCATTTGGTCCACTTTACTCATCTATTCTGGTTGATGCTATGCTATTCCTTGGGCCGGACTCAGAGTGACGTGCCCATTTGACACCTAACATATATGTTCTATTATGTATTTATGTTATCTTTGGAGTATTTTTGGTTGGCATATTGTATAGTCCCCGTGACATATTTTAGTGCTCTAGTGTATTTTTTATTTTTTAGTTCCTACCCACACACATTTGCACATTTATCATGGAGAATATTAAATAAATAAATGTGCATTTTTTTTAATATTTTTGGGATTATTGGATTGAGTAAATTTTTGTTTTTGTTTTTTTTTTGTATAGAGATGTCATCCAAGTAGAAATAAATTGTCCCATCAGAAGCATGCATTAATTTGGGTGACTTAGATACTTTCATTGATTCTATTATATATACTAAAATTTTAAGAAAAATTAATTATTAATTTATTATTAGGTTATATATTATATTTGCGATTAATATAATTAATTAATTTTTTGATTATCATAGATAGTTGCATATAATGTAATTTTTATAATATTTCAATATAATTCATATTTCTACAATCAAGGATTCCATATCATGTTGATTTATTATTGAAATATATATAAAATTTTTAGTAATAAAAGCTACTCTTGGAAAATTTGACATTGACATCAATGAATGTTTTTGGTATTGCCGAGGTTATTTATATGAATTTTAAAAAAAAATTCATATAAATATTTTAATGTATTATTTTAAAAAATAATTCTTAATATTTATCTTGCAACCATATGATCTTGTAGTGGATGAGTTTGTTTAGTGGTTGGTGATGATGCAATTGATTTTTCTAATATTGATGTTCTAATTATTTAATAAAAAAATAGATGAGTTGTACTCAATATCATATTCCAATGTATTATTATATTTTAATGTAGTATCATATTCAATTTAATTTTTTTGTTTATTATTATTATTATTATTATTATTATTTTTCTTTATGTTATTAGGATATGCAAGTCTCATTCTGAGATTTTATTTCATCAATGATTGTGTCACACCATGTTAGATGATATAGATACATTCAACTTGGATGAGACTTAACAATTAGTATCTTGACATTTAAAAAATCTTGTTGTATGTCATATGTGAGTGTTCACTAGGAATATTAGTTTAAATAGGAAGATAAATTATCTTGATGTGAGACTTGTTCTAGGGGAGAAGTATTTTTTAGGGTAATATTATTTTCTGAAAAAATAAGAAATAAATGATTATTTTGAGATGTGGTGTAACTACTAAGCATAGGATAATGGTAACAGTTATTTGTTAGATATTTTGGATTCGATATTTTTTGTTTGAAAAAATCAAATATTATTTTATTTCTCAAACAATTATCTGTTGTGATTATTATGCAATGAGATATATAATCTTTAATTTAGTATTTCACAAGCTTACACGAAGTAGATAGAGAAAAATTATTTATTTATTACGAAAAAGATTCATGATATGAATCTTGTTATAACTTATTTTTTTATACCATATCAATCATGTGACATTTTTATGGTCTTTAAAAGACTTGAACTTTATTTTTTCTCCTTGAAATTTGATGTAGTGGATATTTTTTATACACAAGCTTGAATAGGTGTTCTACGGCGTGCTGAGTTTTTATATTTCTTTTTTGTCTTTGATTGATATATGATATATAAGAGAATCCAACATGTGTACTATCTCAACATGATTTTTTTTTTTCCATCTCTTTAATTCTCTCTTACTAATCTCAGAGTGGATGCATATGACAAACTTTTATACCGGTCAATCGTCTCACTAGTGGTCGCAATCAAACATGTTTAACTTTAAAGCTCTTATGAGATCTAATGCATTAGTGATGGTTTAAACACATCTGCTATCTTAACATGAAGGACATAGTGTTTCTAGGGTTTTACATTTGTACCCTATCTTTTTTATTGTCGAATGGGATAATTTTATCTTCGCTCACACCTTGCAAGTTACTCGCTGATAAATTTAAAATATATTTGTTTTTTTTTTTTGCTGATAGCTGTGTTGCCGTATTGACAAATCAATTTATTGCGTGGGCGTGTTTTTTTCAATGTTGTTTTTTGCAAATAACGAAAGCAAGTCATCAGCAGGGAACTTTCAGAGATCTTTCGAAGAAGTCCCAGGATCATTCTCTGATCCCAATCGACCAGGACGAGGTATGTACGTCAACTTTTGAAATATGATTTTCATATTCGTGTATTGTTGTCCTCCAAGTCCAAGCATCACGTGGAAAAAAAAACCAAACCCAGGGTGATGCGGAAGCTAACGACTCGGACTCTGGAAGGTCCCAACATCTGGATATGATAGCTGTGTAATCTTCTCAAGCGCGGCAAGATTGTGCTCTTGGCAGAATGGGAACGGAGTTTCATGCCAGCTTCATCCAGCGTGTTATGGCTTGCTGAAGCTGTTGTGTGTCATGGATAGGTGTAGTGGTAGGGCCTCCCCGTGCAACACATTACGCACCTCATAATGTCTAGCTTTGTCCTTGTTAGGACTGAACACCATCTCTGTCTTGTGTCTGGGATCTTTGTTTCTGTTTTCACGAAAAGGAAGAGTTCAAAAAGCATGCCATTTGTGGTGCAGCAGTCTCTGACGGCCTACTGCTCAGTTGTAATATATAGCCACTCCAGGGAAACCTTGCGTTGCACTTGTATGTCGTGTAATATATATATATATTTATATATATAATCAATTTACAGCAAGATTCCTTGTCTTTCTAAGGTTTCACCTCACTTTTGCCTCTTGTCATGAAATATCATCGCATATTTTGTACAAATATATGCACAAAATTTCCGAATTTTCTTCTTCCTTCTAATGCGCACACGTCTACTCGTTATTTCTCTCTCCAATTGTAAGTTCCTAATGCTGTATACCATTTCTTTCGGTACGCCCTTTTTTTGATCGTTTTCCCATTTGTTGGAGAGGTCAAGATAAAAAAAAAAGGGGAGATGCCTTGTGCACCACCAATCCAAAACAAAAATAAATAAAGTGAAGCTATGTTTTATTATTTTAAAATAGGTGCACCAACCTCATATGTAATCCTCATATGTAATGAAGTTTTGTTACACTAATTTATGATAATACGACATTGCCCTTATTTTAAAAACTAATCTAACTTTTAAAAAAAAATGTATAATGAGCTCCTCGATTGAGCTCCAGCCCTCAAGTAATTATGTTTTGATGGCGATATTGACTTTATTTTTAGGGATAATTATGTTTTGGTGTACCAATCCAAAAAAATAAAAAAAAATAGAACCTATGATTTCTTAAAGCTTCTAGACAATATATAACTCCTCTGTGAGTTAAAACTTCTAATCAAAGAAGTAAAGTATTTGTGTATGTGATGCTCATCCATAATATTTGAAATGCACTCATGAATATTTTTCACAACATGATTATGATTAATGAGTATAAAATTGATTAATTTTTGTAAAAAAAATATTTTGAATGAAGAATTATGTAATTAATAGATAAGTAACTTTTTGTTACCTCTATAATGATAATTACCAAATCTTAGCGCAATACAAATATTTATTGGGTTGATCTTAGAACGCAAGATGAATTTTATTATAACATGTAATTAAATATAGCATTAGAATCATGTTATGACATGATAATAGTTAATATTCTTTGATGAGATAATGTCTTATGAGGAATTTATTCCACCACCATCACCTTTTGCACCTTTGCACGTTTTAGTAACTTTGTAACTCCTTTCCATTTGATGAATGTATGTTTTCTTGTTATGCCAAACACTCATTTCATAATTACCAAAATCAAAATTAATAATGGGGATATTTTAATTAGTGATACATTAGAACATGGGAATAATATATTTACGGTTAAAGAGTAAGTGTGAAAATTAGAAAAACACAAATAGGTTGATATAATTGAGAAAATTGATGAATATATATATTTCTTTCCAACTCGTACATTCATCGCATAATTGCGAAAGCCAAAATCAATAATTTGGATATTTTGATTATCAACATCATGTACAAAAAAAAAACACTTGAAATTTAGATAAATTTGAGCATATTCATATAGTTGAGGGAATTGGAAGTCAACAATATCATCACGATCAATCATTATCATCAACTAAACCTTATGATCAATAAGTTTTTTAAATATACTTTTTTTTTTGTAAAAATAAGTTTGGATCAAAGTAATATTCAATCATGCTTGACTAGTTTTTTCTTTTTTTCCTCTTCCAACAAAAGTGTTTGATTTTATTGCAAGATATAATTTATAGTAACAAACATTTAAATCATCCATTTTTTGTTCAACTAACCCTTCAAAATTTAGAATACTATGAGTTCTTAGAATACTATCAATTAATTGCCATACAAATCACTTGCAATTGCTAGATCATAAGTTTAGGTGCTCACCAAATCATGAGTAATAAATTAAAATTAAGATAATAAGTTTGCTTTTCTACATTGGTGAAGCTCTCTGCACATTTCTCTTGATGATTTTTGAGAAAGTTTAATTTATCAACTTGTAAATGTGCTCATATGCATTCAAAATAGTCTCCATAGTTCTATCAATCTCAACTTTTTGTAGAACATTTATTTGACTATTTTTGCCACAGTTCTATCAATCTTAACTTTTCATTTGACGGAAAAATGCTCATATGTACGTAAAATAGTTGTCTTTAAACATTTAGTAGATGTGCTCCATTGTGCATTGTGGTCCTCACAAATTATAATAGGTGTACTTCCTAGTAACTTCATTTCTCAAAGAATTTGGTTTGATTTCTAGAAAACTTACCATTAATACCTTTTCTTTAAGTGAAGTTTTCCTACAAAACAACATGATGCCAAGTCCTAATAAAAATATCAATGGTATCATTGCTTATCACAATGAGCATGTCTATAAACCACCTCTGAAATCACTACAGTTTTTAGGCTTCTTGAGAAGAATAAATATTTTAATACAAATTGGGATAATTTTTGTAACATGTTGACTCGACGTCACTTTCTTACTCAAGTTATTTAACTTCTTTGCATTTTCAACCTTAGTAGTTGCAGGATTCAATGAGATTAATCTCTGGAAGAAGACTATTTTATTGTGTGTGGAAGTAATAATCTCATTATATTCTAGGCTTCTATTGCATATTAACATTTGTTATATTGAAGCAATTCACATGGGGTTGTCATAATGAGTAGACAGGTGGGGGAAGAGCATAGGGATGGCCCAACCAACCTTAGTCCACACATTCAGGGAGTACAAATATACTTCAAGGGCATTCTAGTATATAGATTGGAGATGGAGGGAAGCATGGAACCCACATATGGATTTGTAGATGATGCAATAGCAATCATTGGTGATGTGTGCTATGGAAGGAAATATATTAATGCTACGAAGTTTCCTTTTCTTAGAATATTGTGTAATGTCTTATTTCTTAGTAACCTCATATTTGGTATTGTCTTCCTTTGCTTCCTCACCATGCTTACAATCTCAGTGACCTCCAACTCAATATGAGTTGCATTGGAACACATACTAGAACAACTCTTTGACTGAATTTTGGAGAAAATTGATTAACATTGGAACACATACTTAGAGTAATTTAGCGCATCCATGATTTCTTGTTCTACAAAAAATAAATGGGATCATGGTTTCAACCACATCCGACATTGTTGTGAAGGGATCAATGTTCTTGAAGTAGTTGGTGATCATCTTAAGAGTGATCCCATTCTAACCTGGGAGTGATCATTTCATGGTTTTTAGTTGATCAACCTTGAAGATGTTACTCTAGTCATGAAATGATTATCATGATAAATCAAATTTTGTATGTGAAAATGGTTTTAGTGTCACTTGAAGGATGTAATGATCATGGTGTCCATCAATTATATTCAAGAAGTGATCTTTAATGGCAACATCTTTACTTAAAAGATAGGTGAGCTATAGAAAATAGGTGACTTGGGATGACACATTGTCAAGGAAGAATAGGAGGCGAAGTCTTTTCTCCTTGAATACTAAAATAGTCAGAAAAATTATATTCATGTATTCTGTTGGTAATGTAATTCGCACTTTCATTTTATCATTTAACCTTTGAACTCATTATTGGAATATGACACCAACCATCCATGATTTTTTGTTGTTATGTTAGTAGAATCCTAGCTACTCGCCAATGTTCTTGTTAAAGCAACGAGGCTTCAAGGAGTAGCAAATGATGAATGGCGTCAGCTAGGGTGATTGATTAGAATTAGTTATGAAATCAAGTAACAACTCAACTTTGTCCTTATTTATCCCTCAATTTGTCATTATACAATTTTCCTCTCAGGAACCATGCTATAGAAAAATGTTGTGTTACAATAAGAGAAGTTAGAAATAATACCAAAATTGAATGTTGCAAAGATTGTTCCTCTTGTACCGATCTCACCCATGTTGCAAACATTATAGTGCACATTGAGCAATGAGATGAAGAGCTCAATTAGAGTTGCTGCAATACCATTAACATGAAGTAACCCACTATAACCATGGATCTTGATGGGCTTCAACTTGTGGTGATCATGAAATCTTTATAACCAGCCATTTAAAATTTGATTGTCTTTGGTGATGTTGAACTCTTGGGAAGGCTTGTGCCCCTTTCCCTTGATTACCGATGATTAGAAACCATTCTTTCTAGCATTGCAAAACTTGTATAGAAAATGTCTTCTCAAGCTAAGGAGAATTGATCATCTTTAGTCATTGGCAATGATTGGCAGAAATATTGTTTGACTCATGCAACAAAGGATGACAAAGAGATAGGTGGGTATTTGGATATGTGCTCGTAGATCACCAGGTTCTACTAGTCGGTAAGCTTGGAGGACATGGTCACCTACAACCAGTAGGAATGAAATTTATCAATCATAATAAAAAAATGACTAGGAGACTAATGCTAGTGAAATTACTATAAACTATATTATTACAATATTATTCTAGCTTGAATATGTTGAAGAATAGACGAACATGAGTGATTGGGTGATGTCACACACTATAATGTGTAGCCTATTGTTTTGACAACACTCAGCTTCCTTGGTAAGTTGAAAAAAATAAGCTCAAAAGATAAGCTCTTTATTATGTAATTGACGTGTTTTCTCATACATAATTGGTAGATTGAAAGAAAATGATGAGGGGTGGGCCATGGTGAATAATGTGTGCCCATTATATCTATGGTTAGGTTCTTGCTATCTGATTGTTGATTCTTGGATGAGTCATTCGAGCTCCTAGTCATATTCAAAGTATACCATAGTTTCACCAAACTTTACTTAAAAAACTCAACTTTATAGATGTACATGATTAATGTATCTAAACATGAAAATATTTAAATATATCCTTGATATATCCAGAATATATCTTATATCCATCACTATCAATATACTACAGTGTATAGAAATATGCATTGATCGATAAATCTATAATCATCCCCACAAATCCATGATATATCATAAATATACTAATAATTATGAATATATCCATGTATCAGTAAAAAATAGCTTTAGGGAATGAAATGTCCACATATATTCATGATATATCTAGATATAGCGAGAAAATTTTGTGATATATCTAGATATATATTTTTAATCAAATTAAAAATATAATTAATTTTATTTAATTTTTAATCAAATTTATTTAATTTTAGGTATATTATAATATAATTAAATTTTATTTTTTAAAAATTTAATGAATTTGATTACATTAAAATAATACATAATTTAATGGATTTGAATTAATAATTTATTACATCTCTAATAACTAAATGAAATTAAATTTTATACAGCTCATATATTAAAATGTAAATAAATTAATACATAGAACTATATTTTAGTGCATACAAATAGAAAAAAATGAGAAAAATATGACTAAAACTATAGCATAACAAAAGCAAACCAATTCCTTCAGCCACTAAGCCATAACTCCAAATGACCTGAATGCAATAATAAATGTAAATAGTAGTTTATTTTTCCTAATTTTCTAAAATTTGATGCACTAAAATATTGTTCTCCCAATTTAATATGTCATATAATGAAGCATACTTAAATTTAATATTAGTATTATTTTTATTAAATTTGAATAGTATAAGGATATATTTTTAAATAATTTTTTTACTATATGCACAATAAGTTAACAAATTAATTTTCAATATTATTATATAAATATAAATATAATATAATATTAGCTTAATATTTAATAGATATAAATAGTATAAAAATATATATTTAAATAAAAAATGTAATATATTTATTATAAATAAATAATATGACAAAAATTAATATTTCTTAATGACAAATATGATATAATTTAATTTTATATCACAAGTTATGTAATACATATCTTAATTTTTTAATTATAACTTTAAAATATTTATTTTGCTTTAAATTCATTTTTATTATAATATTACCCACTGATATTTTATGTTGAAATATTCATGAATATATCTAGATATATCTATAACTATTACCACAACTTTTTATCTAAGTACAAAGCTAAGTTATAGTCAAACACATCCTCTACTGCTATAATGTTTCTAAGGTAGGGGTGGCAATGGGGCATGTTGAGTCGATACAACTCATTTTTTAGGTCCAATTGGGCAATAGTACCATTTTGAGCATGACATAGTTTTTAGCGTCGGTTGTGTCGTACTAACCTAGTATAAAACAAAGATGATTAGATATAGTGACTTTGTGAGGGTACTAAAATTATCATTAATTGAAATAATCTCAAAATTTTATTGGGCGATGATCTCTCATCTAATGCCGGTCAACAATTATACGGATCATACAAGTATTAAAGTAATACATAAGTCCAGATATTGATCTCATATAGATTGTGTAGATAGTTCGATCAACTAATAGTATACTAACTATTACTCAAGTTGAATAAATATATTCAGCCTTAAAAAAATATTAAGACTATGGGGTTGCCTGACATCCTTGTTCATGATAATATTCTTCTTATGTTTGATCAATGTCATATTTGGTTATTAGATAAACTATAGATTAGTATGAATATGATTGTACCCTCTTGGTATACAAGGTGACCACAACTTTGGAATGCCATTACTAATGATGATCTCTTTGTAATTGTATCTTTGATATATCAACATCGAAGTCACATATCATTTCATGCAAGGATCATTGGTACATCTACTCCATTTAGGAAATACATCAACTGCCTTTGATGATTACTTTAAATATTTATTTCTATTCTCTAACCTCTAAGTCTCTTAAAGATGTGAGATAATATAATACTATATGTATTTGTACTTTTAGCTTCATAACTTATAAGTACTATACTCATGATAATTAACATACATCTTCTCATAAATTTCACTTATAGAAGTCATACAAGAGGGAATGACTTATAGGGCTATCAACACAATGCTAGTTTCTCATACTTGCACGTATCCCATGATATACCTATCACCATCTATCACACCTGACATATGACTCGCACACTATAGTGAAACATCTAGCATAGATATTCTACTTAATCCCCATATTACTAGAATGTTAGTTCTTCTAGATAATATATAATGGATTAATCTTAAATATATTTGCACTTTTGGCTTTGTGTCACTCTTAATGATTAAACGTAAATTTTTATCCTCACACTTTGGTTTATCTTATGTATTCACAAAAGAATGGTTACCACTTTTATCTTATTATGCCACATGAGTATGTCATGTAACTTACTTATCAACATTCATCATAGTCAACATGCATAAAATTACATATTTGTAAAAATTCTAAGTTTTAGTTCTTATTTATATCCATAGCTATCAACATTAAACAATAATATAAATTCATATACTAATTAATTTATCACAACACAAATATATTTACCAATCCTAGACCTCAATTTAGCCTGGTATTAGAAAGAAAATCACATGAGATATGTTGAGAGACATCTCGTGGATTTGTGGGTTCCCAATAAATACCCAAGTGAAAATTCATGTATATAATCCTAATTCTAATTGAGAATTATTTGTGTTTGCCTTAGATTTGTCCTAAATGGGGGTCGAATCATGTCACATAGGGTTCTTGATATGCATCATTTATATTTTTTCCCCTTTCTCTTCTCTATTGTGTCTCCTCTTGTTTTCTTATAAGCGTGACTTTATACTTAAAGGATTTATTTGATATTTTAAGTTGGAAGTAATGTCACAAACTAAATATCATGACTTTATTATATCTTTTGATTTTTTCTGAAATAAAGTATCATGACACTAAGATAATCATGACTGAGACAATTACTATTTATAACACAAATTCATGGTAATAGAATTGACCACAACTTTTGTTTTGTCTTTTTGAGCAAAGTATCATGATATTGAGATTATTATGACTAAAATAATTACTCTCCATAACACAAATATATAGTACTATACAAGGATATAATTTTTATATTTTCTCTTTGGAGTACAGTGTCATAATATTGGAAATATCGTGACTAAACTAAATGCTCTCTAAAAAAAACATTGCAGAAAATAATGAATGACTTAAAACACAAAGTATTTTGACTTTGCATCTAATAATTCATAACTCTAAAAATTACCATGACTATTTATACTATTGGAGTACTAGTTTGGTGTAAAGAGATAATAAATATTATGGTCATTAAGTATTTTAGAGATAATGTAGCTATGACTTCAAGAAAATGTTGTGCCCATAACTCAAACAAAATATTGTGGCCATGATAATTATGTTGATCAATGAAATCTAGTGTCAACTTAGTGGTAGTTCTATGGCATACAAAAAAATGTCTATTATTATTCTCTTTTTCAAGTCTTTGCTCAATTGAGTCTACCAATTTACCTAAAATCATAATGATTTTACTAATATTTGTCAAATCTATTTAAAATAAAAAGTTAGTAAAATCTCTCTAATAAATACTCGAATAAATATAAATATGACAAGATACACTCACCAAATGAACCAAAAAAGTTAGTATGCGGAGTGCCAAATAAACTCACACAAAAAGTATTGCTCATCCTCGAGTATTGAATCTCACTCCAAATATACACACCAAAAGAAGTACATATCTAGGATATTCATGACTATGTTTGAATGTCGAGATTGACTTTTTTTTTTGGAAATAGGATCTAGATTTTTAAGATTGGTTATGAAGCATATGAGTCATGGTTTAACTTATCTATCAATCAAAATGTGCAAAAAAAATTCTTGTATTGCCTCCCAAACAATGCTATATTTAACTTCCATAATAGACTTATTTTTTGGGTTGAATTTTTTCATTATAGGTATCAGATGACTGCTATTTTCTTAGTTTAAATTTTTCTCTCCTTTCACCTTGTCCTTTATGTGTCGATCAAAGATGCTTATTAGAAAATACCCCAACTTTTTTCTTCATTTGTGTAGTGATATCAAAAACTTTTGTGGCTACTTAAGTTTTTTCCATGACTCTGTTCCTCATAAGTTTAGTGATGGTAGTCAAGACATTTTTCAGGTGTTGCAACTTCTTGCCGCACTTCAACCTCAACATTATTATTACTTTGTTCATCCTCCTTTTGACCTCATTTCCCTTCATGTTTTCCTAATAAATTGTTACAACTTTGAGTAGAATAATTTCTAATGTCATGCTTGTGTCTTCAATTTTTGTTTCCATCAATCTTATTTGATTTTATTTTACATCATTACTCTTCTTTGTCTCCAACAGTAATGACAAAATATTATCATTAAATGATGGTTTATCTGTCCAGCATGAAATTATATGTTATGTTGGCTGTTATGGACTCTCATTTAATAGACCTTCAAGACTATGAATATAAGGATGATAGTATGAATGGAAATCATTGTTTGGCCTGAAGTACCACCTACTACTTTGAAATAAATTCATTTTTTTCATGACATATTTGATTGGAAAAGATTCTTTTTGATTCCTCAATTTTTGGGTCAAGAGGTTTTAACTCAGGCATAATAGTCATGCTCATGTAAGTTATTATTACTACAAAATAGATAAATATAAAAGTTCAAACAAAATATAAATATGATATAAATACTAAGCAATAATCATATATACACAACTAAATATATTACTTTTATTTCACAAGGATAATTATGTCAACTCAAGTTAACTAATGAAACTACAATAAACTAATTTTTGACAATGGTTCCAAATAATGTATTATGACTTTGTGAGAGTGTCAGAACTATTACTAATTAAAATGATTCCAAAACCTCATTGGGTGAAGACTTATGTCCAACATAACTCTATATATATGAGTTGTACAAGCAATAAAATGAACATAAATCTAGATATCAATCTCAAAATAATCATGTAGGTAGCTTGATCAATCAATAATGACCTAACTATTGCTCGAGTTAAATATATGAACTTGGACTTCAAAAAGATAATTAGACTTTAGGATTGACTCATTTTATTATGCGCGATGATATTTCTTTTATGTTTTTTTTCAATATCATATTTAATTGTTAAATAAATAGTAGATTAGTGTGAAAATACATGTGTGTCTTCTTGGTATGCAAGATACCATTATCCTTGGATTGTGACTTCTAAGGATGATCTCATAGTTGTCCCCTCGATATTTCAACACATAACCACATACTATTCCATGCAAAGTTCATTCACATATCTATTCTTTTAGACAATATATTAACTATCTTTGATAATTGCTTCAAATATACACTGATATTCTCCAATCTCTAATTATCTTACAGATATGAGATTATATGGCACTAAATATGTTTACACTTTTGATTTCATAAGTACTATACTCATGACAATTTTAAATATATTCTCAAAAATTTCAACTATGAAAGTCATATAAGAGGGAATGACATGTAGGGCTGTCACCATCATATTAGTCTTCCCTACTTGTATGTGTCACATGACATACCTATCACTATCTATCATAGATGACACATGAATCTTACACTATGGTGAAATTTTTAGGTTAGTCATATTACTTAATTCCCATATTACTCAAGCATTATTTCTTTTAGATAGTACATAATAGATTAGTCTTAAATACATTCATACTTTTGGCTTCCTAAGATCATACTTGCAATGATTAAACTTATCTCAACTTTGGGTTTTTATACATTGGTTTATCTCATATATTAAGAATAGAAGTGCAATCACTTCCTTCTTATCTTAGTATGTGAGTGTATCTCATGACTTACATATCACTATTTACCACATCTAACATGTATAACCTATATATTCATGAAAATCCTAAGTTTTAATTCTAATTTTCATTCACATCCATCAACATCTAAACAACATAAATATAAACATAAACTCATATAATCATTAAATCATTATAATACAAGTATATTCACTAATCTTAGATATCAAGGGTTCCTAATGAATGCCCAAGTGAAAATTTAAACAATAATTCTAATTCTAATTGAAGATTGCTTGTGCTCACCTTAGATTTGTTCTAAATGGGTGCAAAATCATATCGCCTAGGATTCTTGGCATGCACAGTTCATATTTCCCTCCCACTTTTCTCCTCTCTTTCATCCCTCCTCATGTTTTCTTCGAAGCATCACTTTTATACTTAAGGGATCCATGTAATATTTTATGTTGGAAGTCATAGCATAGACTAGAGGTCATGACTTATTATCTTTTAAGATCTTCTATAGAGTAGTGACATGTTACTAAGATTTTTGTGATAGAGACAATTACTCTCTGTAAAATAAAGTTGAGACATTGGAATTGGTTATGATTTTGGTCTTTTTTTTCGGAGCAAAATATCATGGTACTGAGATTTTCATGAATAAGATAATTACTTTTTATAATATAAAATCATGCTCTAAATAAGGTCTCAACCCTGGTCTTCTTTTCGTAGTACAAAGTCGTGATATAGAAAAAGTCATGACTAGAGTAATTACTCTCTAGAATGAAAAGTTATAGTATAAAATAATATCATAACTCAAATTATTAGGTATATTCGGCTTCGTATCGAATAAGTATGACTTTGAAAATTAGCAATTGCAACTCTAAGAATTATATATTTGGCTGTCATGATATAAAGATAATATCATGACTATTAAGTATTTTAATAATAATGTAGTTGCAACTCCAAGAAAATATCATAGCAATGATGATTATATTACATAGTGAAATAATTATTTCAACTCAATGGTAGGGTAGTGATATATATAGAAACACATTAACAATTTTTATAGAATTATGACCAATAAGGGATATCACAACAACTTAATAATAAATGTGGAAGGTATACCCAAGTAATGATAAATGAATTATCATGACTCTCAATCATTTCTCTTCTCATCCAAGTCTTTACTCCATTGAGTCTACTAATTTTATCCAAAATTAATATGATTTCACTAATATTTGTTAAATTCTCTCAAAGTAAAAATTTAGTAAAATCTTTCTAATAAGTACTAAAATAAATGCAAATACAATAAAATATACTCGCCAAATGATATAGAAAAATTAGTATATAAAGTACTGAATAAACTCTCATACTAAAGGTATTGCTTATCTTGAGCAATGCATCTCATTCCAAACATCTACACAAAAAAAAGGAATGCACATTTAGGAAGACCACAACTAGGTTTGAATGTCATAGTTGACGTTTGTTTTGAAAATGAGATCTACAATTTTGGGATTTGTTATGAAATATATGAGTTATGATATAACATGTTTATTAATCAAAATGCAAAAAAAAATATTTATTGGGATGCCTCCCGAGCAATACTATACTTAACGTCCATAGCAGATCATTTTTTTGGAGTTGAATTTCTTCATTGTTGATCTAAGAAGTTGTTGAGATCCAAGCTTCCTTCATTTGGGTAATGCTATCAATAGATTTCATGATTCTTTTTAAATTTTCCATGACTTTGTTTCCTATGGGTTTAGTGATGATAGTTGTGAATTTTCAGCGACCACAACTTTTTGTTGTATTTCAATCTCAACCTTATTATTATTTTTTTTAATCCTCCAATTTTACCTCATTTTCCTTCATGTTTTCCTCATAAATTATTATAGCTTCGAGTGGAATAACTTCCAATATAATGCCCATGTTTTTGAGTTTTGCTTCCATCCATCTTATTTGATGTTTTTTTGTAGCATTACTCTTTTTTGCCTTTATTAGTAATACCAAAATGCTATCTTCAAATGATGGTATGTCTAGTATGAATATTTGTGTTGTAGTGATTATTCTGGACTTCATATACTTGATCATTATGACTTTGAACAAAAGAATGATAATACAAATATAAATTATTGTCTAATATGAAATACCATTCATTTCTTTCTAATGAATTAATTTTTATATTTGGCATATTTGGCTGGAAAAGATCATCTCTCTGATCTCTCAATTACTTGGTACAAGGATTCTAACTTAGTCCTAAAAATTCCGCTTATTTAAGTTGTGGTTTTTTTAAACATAGAAAAGTACAAAACAAATAATAAATATAATATAAATACTAAGTAATAATTACATCCACGCAACTAGAAACAAAACTATTATTTTTTTAAGATTGTTATGTTAACCCGAGTTTACTAATCAAACTACAATAAAATAATCTCTAGCAATAATACTAGATAATTTATTATGACTTTGTGAGGGTATCAGAATATCATTATTTGATTAAATCTCAAAATCTCATTGGGAAAGGATTCCTCATCTAATATAGCTATGCAAGTATACGAGTCATATATATAATACAATAAATATAAGTCTATATATCGATCCCACAATGAGTATGTAAGTAGTTCAATCAACCAATAATGAACTAATTACTTCTCGAGTTAAATAAATATACTTGGTTTTTGAAAAGATACTTAGACTCTAAGGTTGACTCACATCATTGTGCATAATGTTGTTTCTCTTATTTGTAACCAATATTATATTCAATTATTAGATAAAGGGTAGATTAGTATTAAAAATGGCATTTTTCCCACTTAGCATATGAGGTAGCCATCACCTTGGATTTTCACTACCAAGGATGATCCCATCGTAGTTGTCCCCTCAATATTTTGATACAAAAACCACATGTTATTCCATGCAAAGGTCACACACACTACTCATTTTAGTTAATGCATCAATTGTCCTTAGTGATTGCTTTGAATATTTACTTATATTCTTTAATTTCTAATTATCTTGAAGATATGAGATAAATTGGTACAAAATATATTTTCTCCTTTTGCTTCATAAATATTATACTTACGTTAATTAACATATATCTTCCAATGAATCTCATTTTATGAAAGTCATAAAAGATGGAGTAGCTTGCATGATTGTCACCACCATACCAGTCTCCCCTGCTTGCTTGTGTTTCATGATATATCTATCACTATCTCTCATAGCTAATACATGACTCACACACTATGATAGAACTTATAGGTAAGTTGTTCTACTTAACCCCCAAATTACAAAATATATTTACTAGTCTCTCCTCCTTTAGATAGTACATAATAACTTAGTCTTAAATACATTCATGTTTTTTGACTTCATAAGTATAATATTTATAATAATTAAACTTATCTCAACTTTGGGTATTCACACATTAGTTTATCTCATATGTTAAGATTAGAAAGAAATTTATTTCATTCTTACCATACCATGTGAGTGTGTCCATTAACTTATATATTTCCTTTTGCCACATCTATCATGCATAAACCTGTGTTCGTGAAAATCCTATATTTTGATTTTAATTCACATCCATATCTATCAACATTCAAACAATAACATAACACAAGTCAAAACTCATATAATCATTAATTTATTATAACACAAATATATTTATTAATCCTAAATCTCAATTTAGCCAAATATTAGGGAGAAAATCATGAGAAATATATCAAAAGATATTTCATTGGTTCAAGAGTTTTTATTGAAATATTAAATGCATAAGTAAAAATCTAAGTATATAATACTAATTCCAATCGATGATTTCATGGGTTCATCTAGGGTTTTCCCTAAATAAGGGTTAGAATTGTGCACTTAGAGTTCTTGACATGCATGGTTTGCATTTTTCCCATTTTCTCCTCTCTTTCATCTCTCCACATATTATTATATTTTGGATCTAAACTGGAGCAAAATGTCATGACATTGAGATTGTCATAATTGAGAAAATTGCTTTTTGTAAAATAAAATCATGGTGCTAGAATTGACCACAACTTTGTTCTTGGATTTCTGAGCAAAGTATCATGATATTGGGATCGTCGTGACTGAGATAATTACTCTATATAACACAAAGTCTTGATGTTGAAGAATGCTATGACTTTGATATTTTTTTTCTGGAGCACAAAATTGTAGTATTAGAAATGTCACGACCAAAGTAAATGTTCTCTAGAATAACTATTTATACCCGGGAGGTACTTCAGTTGGGTCCCTGAGCTATTTTACCATGCCATTGGGCCAACCACAAGGGTCATGTCGGCTCGGCACGTCACAAACTATTCCAAGGGTAGGCCTAGCCCAACCCATGACACAATTCTAAAATGTGTTCGATGAGGCTAGGCACGACTGAACTGGGTCGGGCCTAAGGCCATGTGTTAAAAGCTAGACTCATTTAACAACTCTAGGTATACCCTAGTCTTGACAAAGAAATTATTGTGACTCTATTTCTTCTCTCTCCTCAAACCTTTCCATTGAGTCTACCAATTTATTCAAAATCACAATAATTTCACAAATATTGTCAAATTATCTCAAAATAAAAATTTAATAAAAAAAATTAATAAACATTGGAATAAGTATGCACACAATAAGATCTATCCATTAAATGACCCAAAAAGTTAGTGTGCAGAGTGTCAAATACATGACACAACATGCTAGCATAGAGGCATAATGGGGCATGCAGAGTCATGCTAAGTTAGGTTCGACTTGGGTAGAAGTGTCAAGTGAGCCAGACAGCCCAGACATGGCCTGAATTAGCCAAGCCAAGACCAACATGGCATGGTCTAGAACTAGAGGTGTCAACACGGGCCGGGTCGGGCCGGCCCGGCCTGGGACGAGGCACGGCACAATTCGGCCATGCATGTGCCGGCCCGGCACGGAAATATTCCGTGCTGGCGTAAGGCACTACCTGTGTCGTGCAGTGCCGAGGCCAACCAGGCCTCGTGCCGTGCCTGACCCGGCATGGTTTGGTGGCCCGTGGCATGGCCCATAGGCACGGTCGAGGACACAGTTCACACCCAGCCCCGACGTCCCACACCCGCAATCTCGCACCCATTGACCCGCAGACTTGGCTAGGACTAGGTGGCTCCCAGTTTCCCGCACCCTCACGAGTCATGGGTGGCTTCACGATGACTCGGGACACGGGAGTCAGGCCAAGCCAAGCTTCCCACAAAAAAGATGGTGGGTCGGGTTCAATCAGACCCGACCCGCAGCCCCCCCCCCCCCCCAACGAGCAAAAAAAAAATTTTAAAATGTTGTCATTGTATCTCGCCTCCAACGGCTAGGGGGCAGAATCCGACGGCCCTCATGATACTGCCCCTTAAAATATTTAAAAAATCAAAAAAAATGACTTTTTTTTAAAAAAAATTAATTTCTTTAATCTATAAAATCCTCCTCCCCTCTCTATAACATTTATGTTTTTCAATTGCTCCTCTCTCTCGAGACTCAGCAAGTTGGGATTTCGTCATTTGGCTTGACTTTTCGGGAATCTCAACTCGGGTTTTGAATTTTGAGCTAGACTGTGGTGCACCATGCACGTGATCGACTTGACTGCTTTATCGGATAATTTATTTTAAGTTTTTTTTACTTTCTCTCTCTCTTGTCCTAAAATATTTAAATCTAAAATCTATCATCTAGTTTCTAAATAAGTATCATGTTTAACAAAAATCCTAAAAAATGACAAATACTAATGAAACATATTTAAATTTAGAAAATGAAAATATTACACAGAGGTCTGAGACTGCTGAAACTTTGGTTTCTCCAGTCGTCTCAACCCAAACTTCTAAAAAACAAAAAACTAGGATGACTTCTATAGTTTAGACTCATTTTAATATAATAAAACAAAAAAATATTAGGGGTGAGGAAGAAGAAATGACAGTGCAAATACTCTATGAGAATTTTAACATGTAAGAGTACGTTTGGGACTGGGTACCTTAAGAGGCATGCCGAATTATGCACCAAAAAACATGGTCCATTAGATCCTAGGCAAACCCAACTTGGCACTGCATTTTTTGAGACTGGATCGAGTACAGTCTCAAAGTTTACTCCCTTCATATACTCCAGCGAGTTGGGTAGGGACGGCATGACCAGACTTATCACATTGATGGGTCTTCCGATCAGATTTTCGGAAGATCCAAGGTAACTGCGCATCATGCAAATATATTTTTAGCCTGCTTATCGTAGGATTCCTAGGTCCACATCTATGAATGACATACTAAAAATGTATAAGTTAGAAAAACAAAAAATAATTAATGAATTTATGATATATAGTGGAGTAGGTGTCCGTGACATCCGATATCTGGACAAGTCACGATGAATCATTTTATGCATGTCTCACTAGCCACTATGTAGATTCTAACTGGATAATGAACTAAAAAAATTTTAGGATTCTTTGAGATTCTCCATCCTCATGATGACCCGACCATTTTTGAGTGTATGATAAAAATCTTTAGGGAATATAAAATTCAAAATAAAATTTTTAGTATCACATTCGATAACGTATCTAATAATGGAGTAGTGATTAACATGTTTGTTAGGAATATTAGAGATGCACCATTAGGAAAGATTTTTCATGTCTGTTTCATGTGTCACGTGATTAACCTGATTGTTCAAGCGGGTGTGAAGGTGTGTTCCCCCATGTTGGATAATATACGTCATGCACTAAAATATATTTGCACTCCTGTCAGAAAAAAAAGAGTTTGGTAGTCTTTTTTTATCTGCGAATCGTAAGAAGAGAAATTCCAATCAGATGTGAGACATCGTTGGAATTACACGTACCTGATGTTGGAATCATGTGTTGGATACGAACACGTGATATTCGACTACGTCAATAGTAAGAGTGACGAACTAATTATTGACGATACTGACTGGGCTTCAAATTTTTCATTTATGAAATTCCTGAAGATTTTTTATGACACGACGAACATGTGTTCGTCGGTTTATATGCCCATGACTTGCATTGCACTCAGGTCTATATGCAATATTAGTAGCATGTTTAGGAAGTATCGAGCTGACATGACACTTAGCCATATGGTTGTAGAGATGGAAACCAAGTACTTAGAGTACTGGTCCACCGTTCCATCTCTTTATTGCCTCGCTGCATGCATGGACTCTAGGATTAAGGTGAAAGGGGCAGAAAATACCCTGACTTACATTTTCTCGTGCATGAACCTGGAAGAGCCACCTGAAGGGTTCATTCATGAGAAGTTGACTGACTTATTCAGATACTACGATACTAGGTATGGTGGTAGTAGTAGTGAGATTGTAATTATGGACATGGATACCTTATTCGGAGATGACGATTTTTCCATTCAGCTAGCGATGAGGAAACATCTGGGTGGACCATCACATAGGAGCAAGTTTTCTCGGTACTTAGATACTAATTACTGCTCAATCCTATCACATTCTGATACTAAGAATCTTGATATATTACAATGGTGGTAATCATATGAGTCTACCTTTCTCGTGCTAACTAGGATGACACGGTATCTACTGATTCCTCCAGTGTCGAGCGTAGCATCGGAGTCTGCTTTTTCTCTTGTAGTGAACGTGATTTCAGATAGAAGATTGAGATTACGTCCAGATATTGTTGAGGCCTTGGCCTGTTTGAAGGATTGGGAGGATTCGAGGTTTAACATCCATGATCGTGCTGGAGCTGGGACTGGGATAAGGACTGCAACCACATCCACTAGGAAAGTGGAGGAGTTAATTGCTGATGATGATGATCCATATGATACTGATCTTGATGTTGCGGCTGATGATGCTCATGATATGCCGATTGATGATTGATGATGATATACTACTTTTTGATTTCGATGTTTTATTTTTTATTGATTGTATGCTTTATTTTTACATCACGTTGAAACTTTAATTTGTTTGGTTCGGACTTTTAATATCTATTGGCTGATTGGTCATTTCTCATTTGGTTTGCTTTTATTTTTTTTTAATTTTTAATTTTTTTAATGAAATTTTTTGCTTAATTTATTTTTTTGTTTAAATTTTTCATTTAAAAATTTATAAATCTATAATTTAATTCTAATAAATTATCAACTAATTTTATTTTAAATTATAAAAAAAATTTAAACTTTGTAATTTATTAAATTTTTATCAATTTTCATTTTATAAATTTAATATATTATACATTATCTATAATTCTATATATAATTTAATATATTTTTTAATTAAACTAAAATATAAAACTCTAAAAATTTAAAAAAAAATTAACCTATCCCGTACGGCTTGGTTTGGCCCGACCGGGCAGGCCCAGCCCGGCACGGCGGGCCGTGCCGGGCCTGGCTTTTATAAACAGTGTCTGGCTCAGCTCGAAAGCACGGTCATGCTCTAAAAAAATTGGCCGGCCCGGCCCAAACGGTTTGACACCTTTATCTAGAACTATGTCGGACTTGGATCATGCTAGCTTGAGACATTTCTCATGCCGTGCTGGGCCATCCATTATCCATGTACCTACACCTAGCCTAGTGGCATGATCCACATGCATTATGACCCGTGATCGAGCATGGGTGGGTCACGAGTCATAGATCATGGCCCATCATGTAACTAGTCGATGGGGCTATTTTTTTTTTCAAAAAACAACATGGCCACGTAGCATGAGTTTGACTTACATAGCCTTCTTGTTCGGCCATTCAAGCTTGGGTCCTCGACTGCCCATTATGTTTTCACATAATGAGTGCTGACAATGAAAGTGACATGCATGGCCTATCATTTTCGTTGTCTTTAAAAAATATATTTTTTTAATAATGTAGAAATCGAATGTGTTTTCAATGGTTATAGGCAGAATTCATTTGCTGTCAGATTTCTACTTATATATATTCATACAATTAAAACAAATAAAAAAAATATATTTTTTAACATAAAATATTTATATAAATAGAGAATACAAATTTCTTGAATTTTATTTTCTATTTCGTAGTTATCTCATCTTTCCTGCTCCTCTCTCTCTCTCTCTCTCACATCTCTCCTCTATTTTTACTACTCTTTTTACTGTTATTACAATTATGCATAAGGATTGCAAATAAAATTTTAATAGAGGTGGTGCAAAGGAAAGTTGGCTACAATAAATTGATTATGGTTAAAATACATATTTTTTATTTTATTAGTTTGTATGTTTTTATTAGATTTTTTTCTAAATTATAAAAAAAATTAAAAATGGTAAAGTAAATTTTATGAAAATGAATTTACTATAGATATAGAAAATAATTACAACACTACAGAAAGGTTCGAGGTCTAAATTAGGTTTCTTTCAATGGTCTCGATCCAAACTCATTTACATCCTAAAAAACTACAAACTAGGCGAACTTTAATATATTAACTCACTCTAGATAATAAAAATTAAAAATTCTAGGAATGTCAAAGAAGAATCAACATAATGTATATATTTTCAAAAGATATATACATATTAGGAGTGCATATAATATTGGCTATCTTAAGAGGCATGCTGATCAATATACCAAAAAAATATAGTATATTAGATCCCAAGCAAACTCAACTAAACAAAGATGTCTTTCATGTTAGATCTAGTCTAGGTTCAATTCCATTGACCTTCTTCATATAATATAATAATTTTGAGAGGGAAAACATGACCAAATAACTATAATCATGGGTCTATCGATTAGATTTTTAGAGAATTATAGGGTATTTAGTATTATGCAGACCTACTTCTTGCCTACTTATGATAAGATTCTTAGGTCAATAAGTAGGAATGACATAATAAAATATTATAAGTTAGAAAAAAAATTAATAATTAATGAATTTAGAAAATATAGTAGAGCATATCATTGATATTCGATACCTAGTCTAATCAAGATAATGCATTATTTACATGTCTCACCTAATACTATGTAGATTCAAAATGGAAACTCATTACAAAGAATTTAGGATTTCCTGAGATCCTCAATTCTCATGAAGACTCTTCTACATATGAGTTTATGATGAAAATCTTTGATGAATATGATATTCATAATAAAATTTTTAATATAACATTCAATAATGCTTCTAATAATTGAGTCACTATTATTATGTTTATCATAACCATTAGAGATGAGTCGTTAAGTGAGATTTTTCATGTTAGGTATATTTGTCATATAATTAACAAGATAGTATGGGTTAGAATAAAATTTGTTTCTCACATATTAGAAAAAATAAGAAATTTACTAAAATACCTTAGGTCATTTATCAAACAATATGAGTTTAGCAGTATCTAATTGTTAGCCAGCCTAAAAAAGAAAAAAAGTTAAAAAATGTAAGACACCATTGTAATTATACCTATCTCATATTAGAGTCATGTAGTAGATACCAACACATGATATCTGACTATATTAGTAGTGAGAGTGATTAACTTATTTTTAATTATTATGACTGGGATGCATAAATTTCTTTTATGAAAAATTTAAAGATTTTTTATGATATGATAAATATGGTTTTTTCTGTGTACATTTCCATCACTTGCATTGCACTTGGGTGCATGTGGGACATTAGTAACATGTTTAGCAAGTATATAGGCTATCATACATTTTATATCATAGTTGTTGAGATATAAATTAAGTATTTATAATATTAGCATTCTTTTCTTTCGTTTTATTGTTTGGCTGCCTATAGGGATGTTAGGGTTAAGGTGGAAAGAGTGAACATATTTTGACATATATATCCATGAGCATGAACCATGAACACCAATCTAAAGGTTTCATTCATTAAAAATTAATCAACTTATTTACATATTATGACATCAGGTATGGTAGTTATAGTCATGCTTTGAGTATGGATATGAATACTATATTTGAAGATGATGACTTTTTCATTCAGTTAGTCAGGACCAAATGATAAGGTAGTCCATTGAATAAGAGCGAGTTGTCTATGTACTTGGATACTTACTATTATTTCATCTTACTATATGATGATAATAATAATTTTAAATTATTGTTTTGATGGAAATCATATGAATCCACCTTTTATGTGATATCTAAGATGAATTATTGATCTATTAACCCTTTATGACATTTAGAATAATATTAAAGTCTATTTTTTTTATGATATCTAATATTATTTTAGATATGAAATTAAAACTATGACTAGATGTGTCAAATGGGCAGGGTCGGGTTGGCTCGGCCGATTTTTTTTAGCACGGGCGTGCTTTAGTGCCGGGCCAGGTTTGACACGGTTAATAAAAGCCGAGACCACTCGGCCCCGGCAAAAAAAATTTTTTTTATTATTTATTTTGCTTAAATTTTTATTTTAATTATATAAATTATTAAATTATATATAAAATTATAGATAATGTATAATATTATATATTTATAATATGAAAATTGTTAAAATTTATTAAAATTACAAAGTTAAAATATTTTTTATAATGTAATATAAAATTAGTTTAAAATTTATTAGAATTATATAATAGAGTTATAAATTTTTAAATGAAAAATTAAAACAAAAAAATAAATCAATCAATAAATTATGTTAAAAAAAATTAAAAAGTAAAAAAAACATAAGCAAACCAAATGAAAAATGACCAATCAACCATTAGATACCGAAGGTCCGAACCAAACAAATTAAAGTTTCAACGTAACGTATAAATAAAGCGTACAATCAATAAAAATCAAAACATCGAAATCAATAAAGAGTAGATCATCATCAATCATCAATCGGCATATCATGAGCATCATCAGCTGCAACATCAAGATCAGTATCATATGGATCATCATCATTAGCAATCAACTTCTCTGCTATCGTAGTGGATGCGGCTGTAGTCCCTGTCCCAGTCCCAGCTCCAGCACGATCATGGATGCTAAACCTCGAATCCTCCCAATCCTTCAAACAAGCCAAGGCCTCAACAATATCTAGACGTAATCTCGATCGCCTATCCGAAATCATGTTCACTACAATAAAAAAAGCAGACTCCAATGCTACACTCGACACCGGAGGAGTCAGTAGATCCCATGTCATCCTAGATAGCACGGGAAAAGTGGACTCATATGATTTCCACCACTATAATATATCAAAATTCTTAGTATCAGAATGTGATAGGATTGAGCAGTAATCGGTATCTATGTACCGAGAAAGCTCGCTCCTATGTGATGGTCCACCCCTATGTTTCCCCCTCGCTAGCTGAATGGAAAAATCATCATCTCTAAACAAGGTATAAATGTCCGTAATCATAGTCTTACCACCACCACCATACCAAGTATCGTAGTATGTGAACAGGTCAGTCAACTTCTCGTGAATGAACTCTTCAGGTGGCTCTTCCAGGTTCATGCATGAGGAAATGTAAGTCAAGGTGTTTTCTACCCATTCCACCTTAACCCTAGGGTCCATGCATGCAACGAGGCAATAAAGAGATGGAACGGTGGACCACTACTTTAAGTACTTGGTTTCCATCTCTGCAACCATATGGCTAAGTGTCGGGTCAGCTCGATACTTCCTAAACATGCTACTAATGTTGCATATGCATTAGAGTACAATGCAAGTCGTGGGCGTATAAACCGATGAACACATATTCGTCGTGTCATAAAAAATCTTCAGGAATTTCATAAATGAAATTCCTGAAGCCCAATCAGTGTCGTCAATAATAAGTTTGTCACTCTTACTATTGACGTAGTCAGATATCACGTGTTCGTATCCAACACATGATTCCAACATCAGGTACATGTAATTCCAACGATGTCTCACATCTGATTGGAATTTCTTCTTCTTAAGATTCGCAGACAAATAGAGACTACCAAACTCTTGTTGTCTGTGAGGAGTGCGAATATATTTTAGTATATTACGTATATTATCCAACGCGGGAGAACACACCTTCATACCCGCTTGAACAATCATGTTAATCGTGTGACACATGCATCTGACATGAAAAATCTCTCTTAATGGTGCGTCTCTAATATTCCTAACAAACATGTTAATCGCTACTCCATTATTAGATGCGTTATCGAATGTGACACTAAAAATTTTATTTTGAATTTTATATTCCCTAAAGATTTTCATCATAAACTCAAAAATGGCCGGGCCATCATGAGGATGAAAAATCTCAGAGAATCCTAAATTTTTTTTTATTCATAGTCCAGTTAGAATCTACATAGTGGCTGGTGCGACATGCATAAGATGATTCATCGTGACTTGTCCAGATATCGGACGTCGCGAACACTACTCCACTATATGCCATAAATTCATTAATTATTTTTTGTTTTTCTAATATATATATTTTTAGTATGTCATTCCTATATGTGGACCTAGAAATCCTACGATAAGCAGGCTGAAAATATGTATGCATGATGCGCACTACCCTTGGATCTTCCGAAAATCTGATCGGAAGACCCATCAATGTGATAAGTCTGGTCATGTCGTCCCCACCCAACTATCTGGAGTATATGAAGGGAGTAAACTTTGAGACTGAACTCGATCCAGTCTCAAAAAATGTAGTGCCAAGTTGGGTTTGCCTAGGATCTAATGGACCATGTTTTTTTGTGCATAATTCGGCATGCCTCTTAAGGTGCCCAGTCCCAAACGAACTCTTACATGTTAAAAGTCTCATACAATATTTGCACTGTGCCATTTCTTCTTCCTCACCCCTAATAATTTTTTGTTTTATTATATTAAAATGAGTCTAAACTATAGAAATCATCCTAGTTTTTTGTTTTTTAGAAGTTTGGGTTGAGACGACTGGAGAAACCAAAGTATCAGCAGCCTCAGACCTTAGTGTAATATTTTCATTTTCTAAATTTAGATATGTTTCATTAGTATTTGTCAATTTTAGGATTTTTGTTAATCAGAATAGTTATTTAGAGACTAGATGACTGATTTTAAAATTTTCTATTTTGGTCTAGAGAGAGAAACTATAGAGAGAGAGAGAGGGTAAAAAAACTTAAAATAAATTACCTAGTAAAAGCAGTGAGGTTGGTCACCTGCACGGCGCACCATAGTCAAGCTCAAAATTCAAAACTCAAGTTGAAATTCCCGAAAATCCAAGCCGAATGCTGAAATCCCGAGTCCCGAGAGAGAGGAGCAAGATTTTTGAGAGAGAAAATGAGAGATATGAGAGAAAAAATGTTTATGAAAAAAATAAATATTATAGAGAGGGGGGTAAAATTTATAGATTAAAGAAAAGATTTTTTTTTTAAAAGTCATTTTTTTAATTTTTTAGGGGGCAGAATCATGAGGGCCGTTGGATTCTGCTTCCTAGCCGTTGGAGGCGAGATCCAACGGCTGAAATTTTAATTTTTTTTTAATTTTTTTTTTGCCCGTTGGGGGGGGGGGGGGGGGGGGGGGGGGGGGGGGGGGGGTATTGGGTCGGCTCGGGGGACCGCGGGTCGGGTCAAATCAGACCTAACCCATGGTCTTTTTTGCGGGAGGGGCGAAGCAAGGGGGACACGGGACGAACCCGTGCCGGTGTGCCGTGCCACGGGCACCGAATTGTGCTGTGTTAGGCACGGGATAGGCATAACACGGCACGGCTAGTGCCTTACCCATGCACGGGATTTTCCCGTGCCGGGCCAGCCCATGCAAGGCCGAACCGTGTCGTGCCTCTACCAGGCCGGCCCGGCCCGGCCCGGTTGACACCTCTAACTATGACCAAATATCATAGAGGAACTTGAATGCATGAAGGACTGAGAAGATTTGAGGTTGAACATTTATAATAAAATACAGAGTTATTGACAAACGATGATTCATGGAACATGGAGGATATTGAGGTCACCATTAGTGATGCTTTTAAATGTTTACATAATAACAATAACCTGCATCTAGAGGTGTCAAATGGGCCATCACGGGCCGGACTGGCCCATTTTTTTAGGGCACGATCGTGCTTCCGTGCCGGCAAGGTTTAAAAAAACCGAGCCCGGCACGGCCCGCAGGCACGACGGGCCATGCTGTTCCTTGCATGGCCCGCTCGGGCTTGCATGTCCAAGCGATTCGGAATACGGGGGATCGCGGGTCGGGTCGAATCAGACCCGACCCGCTGTCTTTTTTTGCGGGAGGGGCATCGTGGGGTCGGGCTCACGGGACACCCGGCACGAGATAAACCTGTGCCGGTGTGCCGTGCTGCAGGCCGAACCGTGCCGGGCCAAGCACGGCACGGGCTAGGCATAGCACGGCACGGCTCGTGCCAAACCCGGGCACGACATGGGCCCGGGCACAGAATTTTTCAGTGCCGGGCCGGCCCAGGCACGGCTGAACCGTGCCGTGCCTCGTGTCGGGCCGGCCCGGCCCGGTTGAAACCTCTACCTGCATCCACACGACCATACTAGTGCTACAAACATAAATTGATAATTCGAGTTATTTTTAATTGTTTTATTTATCTGAAACTATGTTTTCATTATTTTTGGATTTCTGTCAGTTATGTCACTATGCACTTATGATCTTATGTTTCATCTTATGTTATGTATATGTATGTATCATGTTCTACTTTTGATTATGGAATGAATTATTTTTTTCATTAACCATTTTCATTTTTTAGTTGAGCTGAATATCAAATTTTTTAATTATTTATTTCATTTTAATTCATCTATATTTACAATGCAATTTACATTTTACATGCATTTTTTAATTATATTATTTTGATATATAATTACATAAATAAAAAATTTAATATTTTGAATAAATGATAAATTAAAATTCAAAATATTTAAATTGGGGCTTGGACACACACAAATGCAAATTCAATTTATATTTTAGGGCTTAGGCTGCTCGCTTGGTAGCTTTCCGCCGCACCATTACAAAATTGCCAAAAAATCAATATGACTCAACATGACCCAACACAAATGTGCTTGGCTTCATGCCAAATGGGCCATGTCGGGCCTAATTCTCATGTCATACTGGGCATAACATGACCCATTTGACATTTTTAAACCTAAGTTAAAATCCAACATGATCAGGCCAAGAACATGGCTACCCCAGGCTAGCTCAGCATGACCATAACCCACATTCAAGTTATAGAGGCTAGCACTACTATGCTAGCCTACTTTACGGCCTAGCCTATCCAATGGGCGAGGGTTGGTGCTAGCAGCTAATTTGGCTATCAAATCTGGCCTAGATCCAACCCAACTCTCTTGTGTGCTATGGCATGGATAGGACAACCCAACTCACCAATATGTGTGTGTGTGTGTGTGAATTTTTTTAAAAATAATTTTTTAAAATTTAAACTGCAAATGTATTGTGTACCAATATGAATGTAATAAAACACTTAAAAAAATTACACTCAACTCTAAAAACATAAATGTAAATGCTTAAAAATATAAATAAATGATTATAAAATAAAATGCATGCTTAAAAATTACACTCTATCTAGTTCAAATCTTAATGTTTCTAAGTCTATGTTTATCATTTTTATATATATCATCATCCACTTGTCACTCTATCTTAAAGACACATCCATATATCTTCCTAATTTTTTTAAGCATTAATAAAACTTAAATAATATCTAGTTGTAGGTAGTCATTCTATCTAAATTATATTTATATCCATAGAAAAAGTAGACTCTGATGTTATGCTAGACATCAAAGGAATTAGTATATTACATATAATTTTAGATAGGATGAGAAATATTGATTCATATGATTTTTACCAACACAATATGTCAAAATTTTTCATATCATTATGGAATAAAATATAGTAGTAATTAATATTTAAGCATCTCATAGTTCATTCTAATTTGATATATCTCCTCATTATTTTTTCCTAGCTAACTATTATTCTTATTTTCATAATATTTAAATAGGCTATTAATTATTCATAAGCCCCATCCTCTCTTTCTTGTGGTTGATTCATACTAGTGAATATGAATTTGATAATATTTTCTACCATTTTGATCATAATGACTTAACCCTAGGATTCATACAAGCATCTAAGCAATAAAAATATAAAATGGAGAACTAATATTTTAAATATTTTCTTTCCATTTAATAATCATATCTTCAAAATATGACTATTTTTTATATTAGATATAAATATTATTCATATTGCATATGCACCTAAGTGCAATTCATATTGAGAGAGTGTATATAGGCGAATATATATTCATTGTATCATAAAATATTTTTATAATTTTAAAAAGAAAAATCTTGTGAAAGTCTAATTCACCAAATTTATTTTGCCAAATTTACTATCACCACATGCATATATCATATGTTAATAGGTAGCACATAAATCAAACATCAAATATATATAATTCTAATGGTATTTGACATCTAATTAAAATTTATTCTTTGTTCTTTTTATACCATCTAACCTACATAGCCTATAAAAGTCTTATACTTTACTAGCTATCATAATATATTTTAAAATATATTGTATTTTTTATAATGATAAGGACATCATTTTTAAGTTTGTTTGTACTATTAGATTTTTCGTGTAACATATACACCTAACATGGAAAATCTCAACTAATAGATCATCTCTAATAGTCCTTATGAAAATACTTATTATGATATTATTATTTAAAGTATTATCAAATATTATGTTATATATTTGATTTTGTATCTCATATTTCCTAAAGACACTCGATAGATATTTATATATGATAGAACCATCATGAGGATAAAGACATCATAAAATATTATTTTTCTTTTATTTAATTTTCACTTAAAAATAATAAAGTAAGTTGTGATATATGTAAATACATTATTATCAATGGCTAGTCTAAATTTTGGACATCACCAAGACTAATCTACTTTTTAATTTGTTAATTACTAATTATTTTTTTAATTTATAATCTGTTATTATGCCAGTCCTATTGGCTGACTTATAAATTCTATGACATATGGGCAGAAAATATTTTTGCATTTAATGAACTAGTCTAAAATCATAATAACAGATTATAAGTATATAATCATACTACTTAATTGAGTTTTCTTAAGTTTCAATGCACCATAAGTTTTGGCACATTGTCAGGCATGTCTCTTAAAGTGTTTAGTCTCTCTATTAGTCTTATAAGTATATTTTTTTTATGATATATATTATGCATACTTTTTTTTTATATCTCTAGACTTTTTATTTTTACTAATATTAAAACAAGTTTATACTAAAGATATTTATTTATTAATCTTATGATTTTTAGGTGCGTAGGCCGAGGATGACCTATGGCTGGGAGATAATATAGACTTGAACATTTTGATCAATTTATCGTTATATAAATCAATGTTTAATTGTTTTTTATAATAATCTCAAATTTTCTATATTTTTAATTTTTAGATATTTTTGCATAGGAGAGATATTTATTTACTTTTAAAAGTATCTAGTAAATAAAATAGTTCTGAAAAAAAGAAATTGAGTAACTTGCAAAAATTTAAACCCGAATATGAGGTCGACCAATTGCAAATTCATAACTAAAATTTATTTTCATTGAATGCGTCCGTGGATGCATGACATGCTCACCAATAAAAATTTACATGATTTTATAATATTAAAATTTGAAAATGCACAATATCATTGTTTTGAGATTTTGAGAGAATAGGAGAGAAAATAAAAATAAAAATTTGAGGATAAAAAACTATAAATATTAACTACTTATTTATATATTTTTTATAAATTAGAATATTATTATTTTTATATATTTTTTGTGGGCATAAACCTAACCACCATTGGATTTAAGTGTAGTACCATTGTACATAAATCTAATGATTTAGATTAATAAAGTTTTAATAAAAGTTTCTAATTTTTAAACATTATTCAATAACATTTATCAATGATAGTAATGCGTATGCATGTTGATGTCTGTTAAAATTGGGCATCTAGACTCCACACACCTATATTTTTTTAATAAAACATGGATTGATAGTCCATGCATCATGCCAATCATGGAATGATTGCTTGCCATGCCAGGCTCGACTTGTGCAGTCTATGCCACAAGCTGAGCTACTGCCGCCTCACCCTTTTTCCACCTCTACTCTGAGCGATTACAGTACTTGGTTAAATTTTAGTTAAGAAGAAATTAAACATGAACTATAAATATTTGTAAAACAATTATATTATTATATTATAAAAGACAAAAATAAAATTACAATTTAAATTTTAATTCAATATCACCTCATTAAAAGTCTTCTTACAAAGAAAACTTCATTGAGATAAAATCTTATCAAGAAAAAAATAGTTTAATTTTAATTCATATATAAATTATAACAAACATCAAAAAAAAAATTAAAAATAAATATTAACAATCAAACTTTCCATATGCAATCATCTCCTTAAAGTGTTATGTTAGGTCTTCATGATGTAATGTGTATTCAATTTATTTTTAGAGTTTTGTATGGAAATAATGTATTTAAAATAAAAAATCCAAAATTTAAGTTGAGTTTCAAAAATATGTCCAAACTAGAGCGTTTGCAAACACCATGGCAATGCCCGTCGTTGTGAACGGCTACCATTGCCATGCTGTTGATTTTTTAAAATCAGAGGCCGGCGTTGTGAATGCTGGCTATTGAAAACACTATGGAATTCTATTGTCGTTATCTCAGTTCGCTCCTCTACCCTTGCTTGTCTTCCCTCGCCCATTTGCCCTCACCTCTCGCCCCTCTCTTCCCACCCCTCTCCCCTCGCCCATCTCCAGGAGCTCCTTCGTGGAGCTCCGTCGAGCTTCAATGAGCTCGATGTGGAGCTCCATTTCTTTGGCACAGAAATGCAAACCAAAGAAGGAAAATAAAACAAACGTATCAGCAACTTCACAATGAATCGCTCATTGGTCGGCTTCATCCCGAGCTCTCGGGTGACTTCAAAATAAGATTTATCTTTCCCTCGCTATACTATACATATCTATATGGTGGCTAGAACCAAGTGTTCTTACTGTTAATTGCAACAGAAAGCAATAATTTGGTGGACGTATGACCCCCCCTAAGAGGGACACAAGGCTTGCAAATGATGCGTTAAAGAAGAACACGAATGGCGGCACTGAGCATTTGCAAGTCATAGTCGAGAGAGCCTATGCAACATCTCCTGACCACTTGGTATCTGTAAGACATGTTGATTGGCCTTCGATTCAGTTGGTTTGGGTTTCTGGTAAAATTATCAATATGCCCTCACTAATATTTAACAAAGACCACGTTGGAATTTGCCGTAGAGTTTTTAATTATTGTTTACTTTTTATAAATTATTAAGCTTTGTATATAAGCTTATTTCTTTTTTTTATGTAACTGTTGGACATTTATCAAACTGCTGGAATTTTATTGTTGCACTCCGATTTCTTCTTCCTCCAAACCCTTATCTTCTTCTTCCCATCTCTGTAATCCTTGTTGAGACAAGGATTTATTGTTATAATATAATATTCTGGTATCAGAGTGAAGTTCTCTCTGAGATCAAAGTTTTTTTCAAATGATTATTCGGAAAATTTTTTTTCAGAATAGATGATTCTCAGATATCATCCTGACCTAACATTTTTTTTCTTCACAATTTCTCTAGATCCAGTACAGAGCTGACTAGATCTGTCTAGATCTGAAGGATTTGTGTCGTCTAAATTATAATTTCTACAAAATCTCTAAATTTTTTGTTCAAATATTTTTCAAAAATTTTTCAAATAAAATGTCTTCCAAAAATCTAAGTTCATCAAACTCAGGGTCGATCCCCATACTCATGTTTGATGGTGATAACTTTGAGTATTGGCTTGATAAAATGAGAACACTATATATTTCACAAGACATTTGGGATATTATGGTCACTGAATATGTATAAGCACATAATTTCTCTTCTCTGGAAGGAAAATAGTTATTAGAAGAGAGAGAACTGAGAAAATTAAATACAAAAGCATTACTGTTCATCAAACATGGAATCAGTAATGCCATATTTCCTCGACTGTTGGGATGTACTCAAGCCAAGGATGCTTGAGATCTCCTAATCAAAGAATACCAAGGAGATTTACCATTCAACAAGTTTTGAGTTCCCTGAAATCATATGATAGTAGATTGGTCAAGAGAGATGAAGTTTTTGGAGAAATAGTAATGCAATCTAGATGGGAAAAAAGAAATAAAAGACAAAATTCAAGGTATGTGCCTAATAATAAAAACAGAAATAAAAATAAAATCAGTTCTTTTTCAGTTGCCTCACATAATGACTCATATATCTTATACAACATATGCAAGAGATCAAACAAAACCATGATAGAGTGCTAGTTTCAAAAACAAAACTAGTGCCTAAACTGTAAAAAGTTTGGGCATGCCTCGGAGGATTGTAGGATGAAGCACACACAGTATGCTAGTTGTGCAGAGCAAATAGTTTCTGCTGAACACTTGTTTTATGGAAATAAAACAAGAAATCACCCTTCACCCAACATGTGGTTTCTGGACAGTGGTTTCTCAAACCACATGTTTGGTAATCAAAATATATTTGTGGATTTATTTCTTGTAGTAAATTTATATGTAAAATTGAGCAATGGAGACCTCGTCGAGACAAAAGTCAAAGGTAGAGTTTATGTTTATACACCCACTAGAGTCAAGATTATAAAAGATGTACTCTTGGTTCTAGTACTGAACCAAAACCTTCTATGTGTGAGACAATTGATAGAGAAATGTTATAGACTGGTATTTAAAAGTAACATATGTGATGTATTTGATCATGAATCTGATCAACCTTCATGGACAGTGAAGATGTCCAATGGAAGGAGCTTTCCACTGGCACTTAATCAAAATATAGATAATGCATTAACTATGAATGTCTTGTCTGAAGCCTCATTATGATGTAGGAGGTTTGGGCACCTTAATTATTTCAGCCTAAAAAATATTTTTTAAAAACAACTGGTGAAAGGTGTGCCCTCAAACCTTGCCATTCCAACCACTGTTAGTAATGAATGCTCACTTGGGAAACAATACAAACAGAGTTTTCCAAAAAACTCTATCTTGAGAGCCTCTCAACCACTAGAACTAAAACATGCTAACATTTGTGGACCCATGTCAGTCCAGTCTTTAGGCAACAGTAGCTACTTCCTACTATTTGTCGATGACTGCACATGACATATGTGGGTTTACTACTTGAAGCACAAGTCTGAAGCACTTGACTGCTTCGAGAAATTATTACCCATTGTTGAAAGATAGCCTGGACTAAGTGTAAAGATACTTAGAACATACAGAGGGGGTGAGTTCCTTTCATAGAAATTCATTAATTTCTGTGAACTATAAAAAATATATAGACAGCTGACTACTTCTTACTTACCTCAATAGAATGGTGGTATGGAGAGAAAGAATAGAATAATAATAGAAATGGCTAGAAGTATTATGAATGAGAAAAACCTACCTAAAGTCTATTGGGTAGAGGCATTGAACACTGTAGTATATCTGCTCAATAGATGCCCTACAAAAGTACTGGATAATCTCACTCCATTGCAAGCTTGGAGTGAGAGAAAACCAAGTGTTAAACACATCAAGGTATTCGGGAGTGTTTGCTACTCCCACATATCGAATGCCTGTAGAACTAAGTTAGACTCCAAGAGTCTAAAATATCTTCTAGTTGGTTATAGTCTATAATCCAAGAGTTTCAAACTGTACTCACCATAAATAAAATTATTCATGGTGAGTAGAGATATAACTATTGATGAAAACAACAAGTGGGATGAAAACTTCAATGAAACTAAAGTTGAAAATAAAATCATGGAAGGCTGTAGTATTGATATTATAGCAAGCAATAAACAAGAATGCAATCAAAGGTATGGTTTCTATTCCTCTTCTGAGTCAAAGTCTGAAATAGAGGAAATGCATGATAAAACTACACCCATTAAATATAAATCATTGACTGACATATATCAAAGATACAATTACACCTCAGTTGAGCCTCTCAACTATTAAGAGGCTATAAAATATCAATTCTTGATAAACGCAATGAAGACAAAAATATCTATCATTGAAAAAATCAAACTTAAACTTTAGTAGACCTACCCCCAAATAAACACAACATAAGAGTTAAATGAATATTTAAAATTAAGACTCGACCCAACTCCAATCAGCCTGTGTATAAGGCTCGATTAGTGGCCAAAGGTTATTCCCAAAAGGTTGGAACTGACTATATTGAAACCTTTACTCAAGTAGGAAGGTTAGAAATAGTAAGGTTTATAATAGCCTTAGTTGAATAAAAGGGTTGGAAATTGTTCCAACTGGATATCAAGTTTGCCTTCTTAAATGGAATACTCAAGAAGAAGATTTATGTAGAACAACCCCTTGGGTTCATAAAATAAGAGAGTGAGCATTGTGTTTATAAATTAAAAAAGACTCTATATGGGTTGAAACAAGCTCCACATGCTCGGTATCAACAAATAAACTCTTACTTGTTGAATCAATGATTCAAACATAGTAAGAGTGAGCTTACACTCTACATTAAAAAGGACAAGAATTTTGGAATTTTAATTGTGTCAATATATGTAGATGATATACTTTTTACTAGCAATAAATCAAAATTAATAGATGGCTTTAAAAGAGAAATGGAAACTAAGTATGAAATGTCGAATCTATGTAACTTAAAACATTTCTTAGGACATGAGATTTTTCAAGACACTAGTGGTGTGTCCTCTCAAACTGCATATATATAATCTGTATTAAAAAGTCATGAGATGAGTGAATGTAAACTTATTTCTACCCCTCTAGTCATGAACCAGAAATTAATTTATGCCCAAGGTAGAATAGTGGATGGAAGAGTATACAGAAGCTTAATCGGAAGCTTGTTGTATGTTTCTACGGCAAGACCAGACATTGTTTATTCTATTCACTCACTGTCACGGTTCATTACATGCACCTAATCACATACACCTTAGTGATGCCAAAAGAGTATTAAGATATCTTAAAGGTACCATAAACTTAGGTCTGAAATACACTAGGACTAACCACATTGAAATATCTAGATATTGTGATTGTGATTGGGGTGGATGTCCAGAGGATTACAAAAGTACATCTGGATATATATTCAATTTAAGAACTAAGGTTGTTTCTTGGTAGTCCAAGAAATAATCCATAGTTTTCTTCTCTACCACTGAAGCTGAATATATTTCAGCTTCATTAGCTACATCTCAAACATTATAGATGAGAATGCTACTGACCGATTTGGACAAACCATTAAACTATCCAACTAATATACTTTGTGACAACCAATTGACTATATCCATTGTAAGTGATGTAGTTATGCATAGTTGAATAAAACATATAGTTCTCAAATATCACTTATATCAAAGATGTCATCGAGACTGATGAAATTAATTTGTTGTTTTGTAGAATAGAAGAACACGTGGCTGATATTTCCACCAAGCCTTTACCTAGAGAGAAGTTTGTCTATTTTTGGGAAAAGCTTGGACTTACACCAACTACATCAAATGGGAGAGATTGTTGATTGGGCTTCGATTCAATTGGTTTGGGTTTCTGGTAAAATTACCAATATGCGCTCACTCATATTTAACAAAGACCACGTCGGAATTTGCTGTAAAGTTTTTAATTACTATTCACTTTTTATTAATTATTAAGCTTTAGCTTATTTCTTTTCTTTTTTATGTAACTATCGGACATTTATCAAATTGCTGGAATTTTATTGTTGCTTTTTGATTTCTTCTTCCTCAAAACCCTTCTCTTCTTCTTCTCATCTTTGTAATCCTTGTTGAGGCAAGTATTTATTGTTACAATAATTACTTCCAAAGTATATATTGTTCCCCTTTTTGATTTCTTCATCAAACTTATTGTTCTCTTTTTAGTTGCTCACTGGAAGAAGACATTACTTCCAAAGTATCTCCGCCACTACGAAAGGTACACCACTATTCCTGGAAATAGGAAATTGACTGATTTAGTTGCAATCTCGATTCACATGCAAGCAATGACTATATATTTGCCTATATATTGACTGTGTGCATGTGAGTATACATGTGTGAGACCTACTAACAGGGGAAGCAACTTGATGCCATTGAACAGCTCTTGGTGGCTTTAGTGAGCTTTTACATGCATGATAAAGTGCTAGTTGATATGGACATGGTCAATTTGGAGGAAAAAGCTACAAGAAGCCATTGTAACATAGGTATTAGATTATTCAAATGATACAATAGCCTGCATACTTAGCATAAAGAACATGCATCAGCTTAGAGCAACTTTTCATCGCTACGAGCAACAGTTTGGGAAACCCATTTACCATGTCTGCCATCTTGAGCTAAGTGTATGGTATATAAGCCTAGAAACAAAGTTTTACATATGAACCATTTCTTCCAAAAAAAAAATAAAAAGAAAACAAACAAACAAAAGTTCCTACAGCTTGTCTATATAGTATAGCAAGGGAAAAAGAAATCTTACTTTGAAGTCACCCGAGAGCTCGGAATGAAGCCGATCAATGAGTGATTCATTGTGAAGTTTCTAGTAAGTTTGTTTTATTTTCTTCTTTGGTTTGCATTTCTGTGCCAAAAAAATAGAGCTCCACGTCGAGCTTGCTGGAGCTCGACGGAGCTCCACGAAGGAGCTCCTGGAGGGGGTGGGGGGAGAGGGGTGGGAAGAGGGGGGAGAGGGGTGGGAAGAAGGGGGAGAGGGGTGGGAAGAGGGGGGAGAGGGGTGGGAAGAGGGGGGAGAGGGGTCGGAAGAGAGGGGTGAGAGGTGAGGGCAGACAAGCGAGGGGAGACAGGCGAAAGTAGATGGGTGAGGGGTGAGGGGCGAGGGGCGAGCTGAGATAATGATAATAGAATTTCACGATGTTTTCAATAGTCGGCATTCACAATGTCGGCATCTGATTTCAAAAAATCAACAGCATAACAATGACCGTCATTCACAATGACAAGCAATATCACAGTGTTTCCAGACGCACTAATTTCGGTATATTTTTGAAACCTGACTTAAATTTTGGATTTTTTATTTTAAATGCATTATTTCCGTACAAAGCTTTTTTTTTAGTATATTCCAAATAATTTAATGCCTCTATCATATCTTGTATTAATAATTTTTTCTATTCTTTAAATATCTTTCTAACTATGCTGAATGCTGATTTAGAAAAAAAAATTTATTGAAATAAGAATGACTAAGATATAGTGTGCTTAGTGAGAAAGTATTGGAACATTTATTAACAACTTTTAATGGTCTAAGATTGAAATCTTCAGTATTTATATGCGAGCCTAATAATAAAAAAATTATTTATAAATAATTTGAGTTTCGATGATGGATAATTCATAATTGGCACTTGTGCTCAAACTAGATGAAATCCAAGCTTTTTTGTGTGTGTGTGTGTGTGTGTGTGTGTGTGTGTGTGTGTGTGTGGGAGCAATAAAATAATGCAAAACTTTTTAAATTTTGGGTCAACAAAAATTGGATGACCACTTCGAATTTATGGTTAGGAATTTATTGAACAAGCTTACTTTGATATATTATACCACCACTAATTTATTTTCTTTATTAGAATAATAGAAAAATCTGTTGATACAAATTCTATATTAATCATATGTTCATACATATTAGTTCATTAAAAAAGATGATTTAATTTAACATGATTTAAAACAATGATAAGACAATATAATAAATTTATATAATAATGTGATCTCAATATTTGTTAAATTTTTTAAATTTTTTCTACAATTAGATTAAAATAAATATTAATTCATATGTTGTTTAAGTAATAAAAAAGTAAACATTAATTAGCAATCAATTAGTCATCATTACTTAATAAAATAATATTAAATTTTGCATTGTAAAATATTGAAATATTTTTTTTAATATCCAATAATATATTTCGATATTAAATAAGTTGAGTTCAATGTTATAGACATATCAATTCTAAATTTTTGTGGTTCTAAGCCTTGAACTTGGAGAATACTTTTAATTTCAATAATGTAGGAATTTGAATTATTTAAATAAAGAAGAGTATTATTAACACTATAAATAGTATGGCTCACCAATTTTATATCGGCATTCATAAAGCAATTGATGGTAATTCAAGCATAGCATTAATGTAATCAAACTATATGATTCATATATTGAGTCACTTCTTATCCCGACTCACCATTGTATTTGTATTGGCATAAATATTATTTAGGATAGTTGTGATAATGTGATTGCTACCAATGAATTCACTTAAAATACTAAGAATATTATTAATAAAATTTGAAGTGATATGAGTTTTATATATAAATCCAGAATCAATATTTTTTTTTCAATATTAATTGTGAATCTCTTTCTCTATAATATGAAACTATACTAACAAAGTTATGCAATATATAAATAATTTGAGCTCAAATAAGAAATTAATAGGTGTACAATTTATTATAATAAGTTACTAGACTATTACTAATTATATGTTTATGACCTTTTTAAATTGTGGGTGAACTGGTTTTCAAATATATTTTTCATAAAAAATATTCATCAAAACAAAAATGTGAATTATTAAAAATAATTAAATGGACTAAAATTTTATAGCTACCATGGAATCATATCAAAAAGTACTTAGTAAACTATCAAAGTTGAATTCAAGCAAGTTTTGCGTATGCTCCCTCCGACCAATATGCATTGCCACATGTTTTTCAAACATACCTATGCTATTTTTTGACAAAATATACCACACTTTATAAAATTTATCTTTTTCCCTTTTACTTCTTTTCACTCAGTTAAAAAAGTTATAATAATGGGATGTAATATTATTATAAGAGAAAGTAAAAGAGTTAAAACTTAAGATGAGATATCTAGTCTGTAAGTGTAGATTTAGAGAAAATATAAAGAAAGATGTAAAAATAATAATTATGATTAAAAAATATTGGAGGAAATGTGTTTTGGTGCATTCACCCCAAAAAAATATAAAAAAAAGATAATACATCTTTTAATATTTGAAAAAAAAATGCACTAAACTCTTAACAAATTGAAATTTGGGGTACTCAAATATATTAATCATAAATTACCATTTATTTAATCTCTAACCTAAATTTTGGTGCACTAACTTAACTTTCAGTAACACTCTCACTTTCCTCTTCTTTCTCCCCTCACCTCTTTCTCATTGCCCCTCACCCCTCTCCCCTCGCCCTTCTCCCTCGCCCCTCGCCCTCGCCCCTCACCCATGCTCCACGGAAGAGCTCGATAGAGCTCTACGAGCTTCCTAGAGGTGCTCCCTAGAGCTATAGCGAGCTCCACGATTGAGCTCCATCAAGCTCCATGATGAAGCTCCATCATAAATTTAGTTTAGAGATTTAGGACTTGTTTGTTTTTTGGGCTGAACACTAAAAAGAATTTGATTTCTGTGTTAAGCTGTTTGTTTTTCAAAAATTGTATGACTTAATGTTGAATTTTTTTTAAAAAAAATTTGATTAGAAAAAGTTAAAATATTTGATTTTTCTATTCAAAAATAGTCATTTTCTACCAAAATAAAAAAAATTTTATCATTACCTAATAAGGAGGAGAACTAATAGTACCCAATATTATGGATGACAATGAGAGGTTTGGTACGAGACTACCTCATCTTGACCCGGCTCATTTATTTTGTTTTAATTTTACCTCGTTACCATCCCTTCTCATTATCTAATGTTAAAAATAAACAACTTAATATTTAATGCTATTAAGTACTATTAAGCATTAAGCTCAAAAAAATCTATTTAGTATTAACTAAAAAAAACAAACACCATCTTAATGAATGGTAATTTAGGATTAAAATATTTGAATGCACTATATTTCAATTTGTTAAGAGTCTGGTACCTTTTTTTCAAATAATAAAAGATGACTTTTTTAAAAAAAAAATATTTTAAGGTAAGTGCACCAAAGCACAATTCCATCAAAGATATTTATAGTTGAGGCGGGTTAAAAGAAAAATATAAAGTTACAAAAAAAAATAGCATATAGGTGCTACCATCAATGGCTATCCAATTGTTGCCTCAACAAAGACTAAGCTAGGCAACGATATGATCCTCCTCACCCCACTAGGCCTTGTCCATCTTAACACTTCTAATCTATTTGAGCTTAGTCAATCCCATGAAAATTGATAGATTAATTATAAAATTCATCGGATCCCTAACGAGCCTTTCTACCTTGGCCTAGTAATTATTTGACAAGTTGAGATCATGACACTATATTTTTAATCTGTTCTAGGAGAAAAAACTTTTCTTTTCAAGTTCTTCCACACGATCAACCTTTAGTGACAACTCTTTTTTGTAACTAATTTTTTGATCTCTCAAAATTTTGGTATTTATCACTATTATAAAAGTGATCTTTCTTAATTTTCAATCTCTCTAAATAAAAGCTATTCACATTCATTGTATATGTCATCGTTAGACTGCCACCTCACAACATCTTTCTCAAAACATTCAATGAATAAACACAAAATGAGCACCCAAAAAAATTTGCAAAGACCCTGAAGATACTTAAGTAGTTAGCCAAATAGTGCAAGGTGTTTTGACACTAATTTGAGGATCCTCAAGCAGGATTAATATCAATTTGAAGTTGGTGGAGAAAGACTAATATAAGTAAGAGATGATGATGGATGACTGATACCCTTCTAGGCAAATGACTAGACAAATAAAAGTTAAAGGAATTCTATTTGTATCTGGAAGTTAAGCATGCTAGTTGTTGCATAACTATAAGCTAATAAACTACTTTCTGCTATGCAGATAAGTCTTGAATGGAATAATAAATATTAAATTTATTTACACAAGCAATACAAGAGACATGCCTTTTGACATGGAAAACCCTTAAGTAAAAATTAATGAAATATGTATTCAAAACCTAGTACTAATAACTATAAAATTGGAGTATAATTGGCAGCATTATAAAACCAGCACCAAAACAAGTTATTCATGTACCTTACCTTGTAAAACTCTATTCCTTTTACTCGACATATGCATTCATGTTGTTGCTCGCTCATTTTTGAGGATGCGAGAATTCATATAGAATGAAGAAATCCTTCCTCAACTAGTACAAGCTCAAAGCTCAAACAATTATCTATCAAGATATCGACAGACACATTTCAAACTCTTAATGGCACACTCGTGCGTAATGAAAGTGTATTCAATATATTCAAACACACTTAGGACTAGTTTTCATATAATCAAAAATACATCTCCTATCGGTACCTTTGAATAGAAAACTCTTGAGAAGAAACACTATAGGTCAATTATGTAAGAATACTTGACAAATAAAAATCATATGTATAAGACACTTGATATCTACCTTTTATAAATACCAATGTGGTGTGCATTCATTATATGCGACAAATTATATATTACATGCCTATTTATACATGATCTTAAAAAAGTATTCATATTAGCAAAACTAGCCCAATTCGTTTAAGCTCATTTCAACAAATTAACTCTTGAATATTTTGCAACAAAGCTAGCTCAAACAAATCAACTTAGACGCATTCAATTCTTCTTTGCAACACTACAATATTCGAGTTAGTTCCAATAATAACAACTAGATTGTTCCATACCACTTCTAGAATGGATATTGTTTAAATCCATTCGAATGAGAAATAATAAACACCTTTTCTAGAATATATGAATCCATTTTCACATAAAATAAACTTATTAAACGCATCTCATTTAAGCAAATGAAATGATGGACCTAAAAATATTTCAGATTGCACTCAGAATTTATTTTGTTTAAATACATTGAAACGAGAAGCACTAAGGATGTTCTAGACTACTTTTGTAACTCATTTCATTTTTATTCTTTCAAGCAAAGCAAATCAAACTATTTAGACAATTTCTTGAACACAAATAAACTATTACAAGTACTTATGAAATCTAACTCATTCAAATGCATTTTAATGAAAAATAAACCTCAAGGGATATAGAAAATAATTTTTTTAACCAAGTATATATTTGATAACTTTAGAAAATTTTTATTTGAGATATTATGACATACATTCATTCTAAGGTTTTTTATTAACATAACACAAGTGAGCTTAGCATAAAACATCCAACACAAAGTCATCAAACAAAAAAACCATTATAAAATAAACTTTGGGAGAAATCTATTAAACTTGTTATATATAAAAAAGTTATGTGGTTTTCCATGTTGAATTTGCTTTTTCATAGATTGAGTTATTGTGGCTGAACATTAGCTAATGTCAATGTTTCTTATCTCATTTTACTTATAAGTGTGTGTAATAAACTTCTTATCTGACATAACTAATACATAAGTATTTTTATCTTTCATTTTGAATTTATTTTTATTTATACAAATCTTTGAATATGGAACTCAACATACCCATATATGTATATGCTTACATATACATAAGTGTTTTATTTTAGTTTTAAAAACATATACATAAGTGTTTTTTACTGATACAAACATATTATGTTCATATATATTTTATTATATATGTTGAATTTATATATAACTACATTTTTATTTGTATATAATTTCTTTTACTTATAGATATATATTTTATTGTGTTGGCATATTTTACAGCTGATAATATAATTTAGGACATATAAAATGCATTCTAGACATTTAATTTCATATACAATTTCTTATTAAATGTTTTTACAATTGAATATACCTTAATATGCACATATATATGTACATACTTCTAGTATGATATACCCATTAAATTTTATTTATTTATGAGTACCATAAGTATGCACACATAGACAAACAGACACACACACACACGCGCACACACGCACACAGTTTCTTATATACTTCTAAAACAATACATATATCCTTAATGATATCTATATTTAATTTACCAAAAACACCTAACAAATATATACGCATCGCGTCATAAAGCATACACACACCATGTGTTTTTCAGTAGCTGATAACAAACTTACAAATTGTATATGCATCTTTTTTCACTAAATGCCTATTATTTTCTACTTAGGAAGTTAAATACATAAACTCTGCAAACAAACTCTATTGCCACACTAAGTTCACATGTAAATACTTCTAAAACAATATATATCCTTAATGATATTTTTAGATCACCACAAATAACATTTTTTTAGAGATACATTTCCCACATTGCATCTCATTTCTCTTCTTCTTCTACTATTATTGTATGAAGGGATTGAATCACTTTTGTCAGGCATGTCAACCTTTTTTTGGCATCCAGGTGCATATTTTCTAAAATATAACAAATATCACCCAACATGCCTTCTTGTACATCTAGGGAATGCTCAATGTAGACATCATCTTCTTCTCATCTTCTACCTCTTCTTTACATGGCTTCTATGTCAATTTTGGTGAAGGATAGTCATTCTTCCAAAATATCCACTAGTTCTTCTCCTTCAAGAATTAGTTTCTTTCCTTTTCTATCTCCTTTAAGTCCCCCTTTTAATGCTCAATAATGTCAAAGGGACACCCTCAAACATAATTCATCACTATCATCATCCATAAAGACTCTCTTGGTTTGACATAATAAATTATATAGGAATGATAAATTATTAGGCTAGAAAATCTACAATGCATCAAGAGGGCATAAAGCAAAATTATTATATCTTGTGTTATGGTTGAGACATGGAGCATCAACATCAAAAATAAACTAATGAAATACAACCTAACTTTATTCACCTCAATAACTCCATGCATAAAAAATCCATATGTGCTTTTTGAGGTTACTTTCTATTCTCCTTTGTTGTCCATACATACATTTTCAATTACTTTGAAACTCATGTTATTCCATATGTGCTCTTTAGGAATTTGAAACTCATGTTATTCCAAGCCCCTAGTAATCAAAGTAACTCTTTGAGAATCTCTCTATGAATATATATTCAATTTTCTCTAAGGTAGTATCTCTTTTCTTCCTAGACCTCTAGATTGTCATAGAATTCTTGCACAATTAAGGTATTTTCTAATTTTGTGTTGGCTCAAAATAAATTAAATCTTTGTTTTCTTTCATCTCCTAGAAATAGTAGACATACTTCATGAAGACTCACTCTCTTATTAAACTTTTCAAAGAGAGCACTAAATTGAATTATGTCTATTTTTGATAGAAAAGTTGCTATGAGCACCATGGATCTTTATGAAATTTTGGCAATGAGGGATCATAATCACTGCCATTTTGCCTTGTCGCTCATCTCTATATCACTACATTTTTCTTTTTGCTTTGATCGTGGTTCTTTCTTCATTATTGTGTTAAAGTTTTGGGGTGTTGGGGCTTGGAATTTGTGAAATTAGAGCTCTGAATCAGAAGAAAATCTTGTTTTGAGAGTTTAGGGTTTCTCTCCCTACTCAACTCTATTTAAATAGTCATGCAAAGTCACGACTTTGCCTTTTTTTTTGGAATTCACAACACTAAATGACAAACATGATTTTTAGTGATTTGAAGGTCATGGCAATGGATGATGGTTGTGGCTTTAAGTCTCTTGAAATCTTGACACATGAATATGGTCGTGACTTTGAGTCTAATTTATTCAAGACCTCAACTAGGTTTGAATATATGATCCATTATTGTGGGAAGGAGCCTCTAATGTTCCAGAAGAAGTTTCTTCTTTATTCTCAGCTCGGCTCGGCTTACCATCACATCATAGGGCTTTTATTGTGTATTAATGTTAGGTGTGGTATGGATACAACAAATAAAAGAATTTTATTTCTCACACAACAAAAAAAATATCTTGGATTACCTCTCAAGCAATGTTATATTTAATGTCCAAAGCTAGACCATTGTTAAAGTATTTGCTTCATTTAAAACTTTTGTAGTCTATGCTATTTTCTCTATATAGTATTTTACTTTCTTTCTTCTTGTACTTTCTATGTTGGACATCAATACTATATGGAAGGCTATCTCAATATAAATTTTCATATAGTTTTTTGGTGTTGAGTGCACAAATATCTTTTTTTCTTTTTTGTTTTGTCCACAACACTATGATGTGTCGTGACTCCTTCAACTTCTTTGACTTCCTTCTCAATACTAACCAGAAATGAAATTTGTGTAGATTAGATAAGGACTTTCAATTGTAATCACTCTGTGGCCCTCAAATCACAATTCTTCATATCTCACAAAGTTTAAATAATTGAACTAATTCATGTCATCATTGGGCATGAGATAGAATTCACTACTTGGTGAGAAATAGGGTTAATCATATTGAAACATTCGGTTATACATGTTCATTTTCTACTTCTAGAGTTCCTCTTTATGATTTTTTTCTTTTATGGGTCTTATTAAAAAAATACAAATAAAAATACTAATAAAAACATTGGGCTATACAAGTTTAAATAATTGTATCAACTCAGTCCTAGAGTTTTGATCTATTGATTGGTGGCTAAAAAAATAACAAAGCAAAAAAATACTAATAAAAAGGAACAAACAAGTAATGCAAGTTAAGACATGTGAATTGAGATGTAAAATTAAGATGTTGATATCCAAACTATTAAAACATGAACTATTATTTCTTAAGGATAGTATGTTGAGTGTCGACTAATATTGACTAATCAAACTAAATAATTTTTTATAACAATGCCAAGAACTTATTGCAACTTTGTTATAATGCCCAATTTTTAGGATTAGGCAGAGTCCCAAAATATTGTTTGGTTGAGGCTCTCTCATTCAACCAATCCTACAAGTATACGAGTCATTTAAGTAGTAAAATGAACATTTTATCTAGATATTGATTACATAGAGATTATTTAGGTAGTTTGATTAACTAGCAATCAGTCAACTACTAGCCTAGTTGAGAGGATAGGACTAGTTTTTAGGTAAGATTCTTAAATTCTATGATTAGTGTATTCCAGTATGCATGATGACTCGTTAAATAGTTTGAATATTTTTGGGCTTAGTTACATAATGAATGTAGGATTATTATGAAATGGCCTAGTACCTTACCAGCATACAAGGTGGTTATCAACTATTAGTTCATCCCTAATGATAGTTCTCTCATAGCTATCATCTTAGTACTTTACTACCATAATTAATATACTCTCCTTTGAATCTCACTGGTAGTAGTCAAACAATAAAAATTAACTCAAAAGACTATCACAACCTTATGAGTCACCTCTACTCATGCATGTTTTATGGATTATATGTTATCATCCATCACGATAACATGTGACTCTTATACTAAAGATGAAATCCTTAGAAAAATATTTTATAAAATATTCACACTAATTAAAAGTCCATTCATCTAAGACATGTATAATATATTGACTTATAAAAGTTTTTTTTACTTTCAGCTTAATAAGCACCATAGTCATATGATTAACATACCTTAATATTGAGTGAGTATACTTTATAGCTTGTCTATCATCATTCATTAAGATTGCATGCTCAAACCCATCAATATCAAAACCCTAATTTTAGTTCTAAATAATTACCATATCCATCAATATCCAACCATAACAAAATCCACACATAAATTCCATTTATAAAGAATTTATCACATATAATAAAATATAATAATCCTAGACCTCAATTTAGCCTAATATTAGGAAGGAATTCACCCAAAATAATTGGAGAAACATCTCGTAGAATTTTAGAATCTTAATAACACCCCTCAAGAGTGTCTAGAAACCAGACCCGAAATCCACAATATTGAGTTTTCATTGTCTCAGATTTATAAATGTTTTTCCCAACACCCTTCTTATGCCCATAACTCTTTAGCTTTTTTTCAAGATTTTCATTTTTTTATACCTTAAGTTGAATGTCATGACTCTTTAGGTACGAACCTTAAGTTGAAAGTCATGACTTTTTAGAACAAAGTTGTGCATTTAATCTCTTTTTAACTTTATAATATCATGATATTGGGAATAATCATGGTTTCACATTTAGTCTCTAGGACTAAAAGTTGTGGCACTCAGAATGGGTTGCACCAATGGTCTCTCTCTTGCATCAGATAAGCATTATGCTGGTAATGGTTGTGGATGCTTATTTCATTTCTGGAATACAAAGTTGTGATATTAGAAATGGGTTATGGCCTTGGTCTCTCTCTTCCTTCATATTTTCATGGTGTTGGGAATAGTTGTGGCTGTTCATGTCATCACTATGACACAAAAGTTGTAGTACTAGGATTGAGCCATGGATTTAGTGTCTCGTATCAGATGGCAGTAGTACTGAGAATGACTATGGCTTTAATCATTTCTCCGTAGCAAAAATCATGAACCTAGAAATATTTACTTCTTGAGTATCACTCTCTTCTACTTTCTTTAACACTGGAAATATCACCATAATTTTTATCTTGGACTTAATGACTTTGTATTAGAAAAGTTGTGATGCTAGAGGTTTGCTATGACTTTGAGCATCAATGGAATACTTGGTTGCTGTAACATGAAATTAATATCATAGCCATAAAAATTATTATAAGTTAGTGTGCCTGTGACTATAAAAGTTTCATAATCAAAAAGAATTTATTGCACATTGAAATGATTATGTCAATGAGGTAGTAGAATTCTAGTATACAAAGATTGACATGATTATTTGTATACAATTTCATCCAAGAATAGACATCAAAACTACCATATATCTCAATGGGGTGTAACAAGTCATAACACAAAGAATATTATGACTTTATATGACTTTTTGCTCTCATCCTTCTCAATAATCCACCAAGTCTCCATTTCACAGAAAAAACCTTCAATTTCACTTTTATTCATCATATTCTATCAAAAATCATATTTTAATAAAATTATTAATTTTAAATCTATTTTGTATAAAACACATTATGAATATTTATCAAAAATAGCTAGTTTTATTTTATATATAGCATACCATATACACTCAAACCCAGTCATGACTTTTTTACATAAAAAATGAAGTCATGACATTCAAACTCAATCATTACTATACATTTAAAAAAAAGTCATAGTCATGCATAAAATCATTGCTATTTTTTTCAACCACAACTAAAGCCCTAACCCTATTTTTAATGTAAAAAATTTTTTTCTTCTTCCCTATCACTGAAACTTGATGTGATTCCTAATTTTGAAATATAAGCTTCAATGAAGGAAGAAGCTAGGGTTGTCAAGTGGGTCAAAGAACCCATACACAACATAAGGCATATGCAAGCCATGCCTAGTTTAGAATGACAGGGTTCAGAATCATGCTTGGACCATAGGCATGCCAGCCTATGGCACAACAAATGTCTTGCTAGGCTGAGGACGCATGTGCCTTGTATCATTCCAAGCATGGCCCACATGCTTGGCATGATGGCACAACCCATTGGCATGAATTTTTAAAAATAATAAAGCGCCATTTTTAATGGCTAGTATATTAATTCTAGTCATTCTAGGCAGAAAGTAACAACTAATAGGATAATGCCTGTCAATGTTTTGTTGGCTATAAAGGTGTCAAATGGGTCAAGTGGCCCGGGCCCAGAGTTCGCCCGGTTCAGTCATGCCTGGCTCGACACGACACTGTTTGGAATTGTGCAGCAGGTCAGGCCGGGCCAACCTTTGGCATGGTTCGTGTCGTGCTTGGATGCCACGGTTACCACACTAGGCTATGCTGAGCACGACACAGTAGCCCAATTGGGCCACCAAAAAATAGGTCGGGCCCCAGGCCAATCGACACCTCTAGTTGGCTATAATAAAAAAACATCTTTTTAATTAAATTTTGAGTCATCGAATTGCACTACATAGCTCATTTGTAGGAATTTGATAGGTATCAAATTTATATCCTAAAAAATATTTTAAAAAAAATTATAAATACCTTCTTGATATATTTTTTTTTTCTTTGTCAATATGTATATTTCTCTACTCTCCCCTCCTTCCTCAAACTTTAATTGATATTGTGCCATTTTTATGCTATTAAAAAAATATATTGTAATTTTAATATGATGGAACATCAATGTTAGTTTAGTAATGAGTTGCAACTTCTAAGTACTAGAATATGAGGTAGAAATTAGAACATCCAAAATGTTTATTGTACAAATAAAGTTAAGGTACACAATGTGATTTTTTTTAAATTAATTTATTTTATTTAGTAATTTTTAGATTAATAAATAGATTAAAAATTAAAAAATTAATAGTATTGCTCTTCTTTTACTTTCAGTCAAGTCTCATATTAAAAAAATAAATAGTAAATTTAATAAAAATAAATTAGACCTAAATATAGATAATAATGATAACCTAGTCAATATGTCTAAGGCCAAAACTAAGTTCTCTTCTATGCTCTTCACCCATTTACTTAAAAAAAATATTAAAATAAGTAAACTTCAGTAGTCTAAATATGCGTTAACATAATTAAAAATAAAAATATCAAGTATGTCAAAGATAATTGAAATTAGTGTAGATATTGTAAAAAATATATATGTAGGCTTACTGGTGGTACTAGGCATCTTAAGAGATATGTCAATCAATGCATCAAAAAACGTGGTATATTAGATCTTAAACAAACTCAACTTTGATGTTTGATCATATTCATGTTCATTAATCTCCCTCATTTAGTACAATGAGTTTGAGAGGCAAAGAATGGTAAAATTGATTACTTGTATGAGCCTTTTGATTAGATTTTTTTAGTATCCAAGAGTAGTTCATGCTATAAAAACCTACTTTCATCCTAGTTACCATAGAATTCCTTGGTTGACTAGTAGAAATAACATATTAAAATATTTTAAATCAAAAAAATAATTAGTAATCAAAGAACTTATGAAGTATAGTGGAATGGTCACTTTGGAATTAAATATCTAGACTAATCACGATGATACTTCATTCGTATGTCATATCGCTCATTATGTCGATTCTAAGTAAAAACTAAAGAAAAAAATGTTAGAGTTTTATAAGATCTTCATCCTCATAATGATCTTACCATATATGAGTGTTTGATGTTGATCTTTAAAGAACATGACATTTAACATAAAATATTTAGTATTATATTTAATAATATTTCAAATAATAATGTCATTATTAATATTTTATTAAGAACAATTAGAGATGTGCCCTTTGGTTGATATTATTCACATTGAAGGTATATGTCACATAATTAACATAATAGTGCAAGCAGGAATAAAACTTATTTCAAGTGTATTAGAAAACATAAGAAATTCGCTAAAATAGCTTATAACACCTAACAAAGTATAAGAGTTTAATGCTTTATATTTGTCAATGAGCCTAAAAAAAATCAAACAGATATTAAACACTTTTAGAATTATACTTACCTAATATTATAGTCAGGTGTGAGTTTATCTATTCTATTTTGAATATCTTATCCCAAGACACATGGTATTGGAATCTCGTTCAATAATTATGATCATGATGTGCATGTTATAAATTACTAATATATCAGTCTTTTTTGTGCTTTTCAAGCACATTGGCAAAATATCGAGCACTTATTTTAGACACCAATAAGCTCTTATAGATGAAGATCTTCCTACTAGGGATGAAACTTTTCCTACAAGGGAATGAAAATTTTATATCATAATCTAGTATTTTATTCTATGATAATCAAGAAAAACAAAATGATATTTCCTATCTAATTTTTCACATGCAAGTGAAACATATCAAGATAAAGAATTAGATTATTCAAAAGAAAATACAAGATGGTTTCATAACTATTATTGATAATACAAACAACTTGCAAATTATTTCCAAGAAGATATTACAAACACCACAAAATATTTTTTTTCCTCATATACAATCTTGATCACTAGGTATAAAATATAAAAAGAAATTACTTGGATGCATATGGTTTGGATAGAATGAATATTTCTGATATTTTTGGCATATCCTACTTTTAATAATATTTCTGATATTTTTGTCATATACTAATTGTAAAAATATTTCTGATTGATATTTTTGGAAAATCCTAATTTTATTAATATTTTTAAGAAGGAATTATGTTTTAGGGTTTGAAATGAAAAATAATTAGTAAGAGGGGAATCACTTTTTCAAAATTGATGGAAAAGAATGAAAATTAATTTAACATATTTGTTCTTCCTACACTCCATGTCTATCTTCCTCCATCCCTCACCTTTATTGCTCTCCTCTCTCCCTCCACCCCACTATATGTCTCCCTTGCCATCATATTCCTCATTCACTCCCTCAACCTTTTTCTCTCTCCTCTCTCCCTCCACCCCACTCTCTCTCTCCTTTGCTATCATATCCCTCCCTTCATTGCCCTTTTTTCTCTCTCACTTCCCTCATCAACTTCCTCAATCAATCTCACTCCAACAATTTAAGAGACCTTTCAAAATAAAAACAAAAATCAAAGGGAGGAAGCAAAAAGTTAGTGTTAACAAAGACAATTTGAAAGTCAATGAGTCATTTCAAGCTTCTAGACCCAGCTAGATGTGACAAACAAGTGGGTCAATACCAAGTTAAGGACTAAGGAGAGATGCAAAAAAAGATTAACTAATCACTCATGTGTGTTACTGTATTCCATGGCGCAAGGGTGTGCTGGTGAATCCTAATGAACCAAATGTTGGGGACTTAGGATTCAAAATTCCTTGATCGTGATAACGCACATAGGATGAGATTATTTGTTTAGTTTAGGATTAACATTGTTTTAATAAGAGCAATATACCCCTAATGGAATGTTTGTCGATGGTAGAGTTGTCTCCCATGCCTTTTTTTTTCTAGTTTCTCAACAAAGAAGATAATGCTACAGAGAGGTCATGTTGGCTACGCCATTTCTTTTAATCTTTTATTTATTTAATTTTTTTTTAAAAATGTAATATAAGATTTATTATATATATATATATATATATATCAAATTAATTCAATATAAATCAATTAGTCTGATTTAAATTAAACTAATTACTTTGATTATATACATACACATATATTCTAAATAAATAAAATTTATAATACATTTCCATGATATTAGACAAGTCTACGAAAAAGACCCTAGTTAGGATAAGATCTCAGGCTCTCAGTATAAATTATTCAACATCATAATTTATATTAATTATAATTTATACCACTATAAAAGTATAGTTATACTCAATCATTTATTTAAAATTATTTGCGTCAATAATTATTTAACACTTATTAAACTTATTTGATAGATAGATTAAAATCCACTTATAAGGTTTGACAATATTAAAATTATTAATTTTTCTCAAGAGGGTATCATCAATCCTTCTAACATAACATGAATTTCATTTGTAATCAATATTCACCATATAGTTGATAAATTTATTCAATTTATAGAGTTTATATATATGTTTCTAGACCATACTCGTTATGAATCAAAACAACTATTAACAAGTATACGTGAGTATTAACTACTTCAAAATTAAGATTAACAATATTTATAATAATAATGGTGTATATTATTTTACATGTCGATACAAAATAATCATACTATAATGGTCTCATTCAATACATACAAGCACTAAAAATTACAACTTCATCATTCTCCATAATTAAGATAAACATACTGGAATCTTATGATATAATATTATCAATAGATTGTCCAATTCTATGTATACTATAAAAAATAAACTTATATTCTATAAGAGCTGGTAATTTGATCTTCTGTGTGTAAGCCGAACTTTATGTATCAAATCATATACTATGTAGAATAAAAGATACATGTATTTTCAAAAATTTAACTCATTATATATTCTTTCATTAAAATAAGAAAATGATTCAAACTAAACTTAGAAAAATAACAAAAAATATCTTTGAATATAAAACACTTTCAACAATCTCCCATTTTAGCAAAAAATAACATTCACTTTTCTTTCAAAATTTTTAGCTGAAAGTCTCTTCATAAAAGGATCCACCAAATTATCTTCCGATACCACTTTCATCACTACATCTTCTTCTTTTTTTTAATATCCCTTCATTAAATCTCTAAACTAAATTTTGTGGACTAACTTTATTTTCAGTAACATTCTCACATGCCCCTCCCCTTGTCCCTCTCCCTCGCCCCTCTCCCATCGCCCCTTGCCCCTACTCCACGGAAGAGCTTGATGGAGCTCCACAAGCTTCCTAAAGGTCCTCACTGGAGCTCCACGATGGAGCTTGAGGAGCTGCGTCAAGCTCCATCATGGTGCTCTGTCGAGCTCCATCGTGGAGCTCCTCAAGCTCCATCGAGGACTTCTATGAATGGGCAAGTGAGAGGGGCGAGGAGAGAGGGAAGAGAAGAGGGGTGAGGGGTGAGGGGTGAGGGAAGAGGGGAGAGAAGAGGAGTGAGGGGAGAGAAGAGGGGCAAAGGGCAAGGGGAGAAGGGAGAGGAGGGTTGAGCGGCGATGGGAGAGGGGAGAGAAGAGGGACCAGGGGCGGGGGAAGTGGGGAGAGGATAAGGGCAAGTGAGAGGGGCGAGGGGCGAGGGGCGAGGGGCGAGTGAGAGTGTTATTGAATGATAATTTAAGATTAATATATTTTAGTACACCAATTTTCAATTTATTAAGAGTTTGGTGTATATTTTTATAAATAATAAAAGATGAGTTATCTGTATTTAAATATTTTGAGATAAGTGCACCAAAACATAATTCTCTCAATTATTTAAATTTAAATCATTAAGAAAATAATATTTTTAGATTACTTTTGTCGATTAGAATTATTTATATCCTCCTAACTAATTACGTAAATTTCACACATTTTCTCACTAATTATAGAAATTTAATACCCCTATTATTTATAACTTATTATTCTTATACCCTATAACCCTAGTCATTATTCCAATACATATGTCAAATTTAACTGCTAATAATGCATCCATATTCATCAATGTTTTAACTACTATGAAAATTTACATGCATGCATTTTGTCATTTTTATTCACCATATTTATCAACATGAAATATTAAAATTATAAAATAATAAAAAACAATGCTAGGATGAAAACTGTAAAAAATACATTTTTTTACAGCTCTTTAAAAATAGAAATTATTTGACTTTGGCACTATTTAAACTAATCAACATTCGGATCATGCTAATACCAAATTTGACTATCATAATGTTTTAAGCATGACATAATATTTTAAATATAGCTCTTGAACATCCATATCATTTTGCTTACACCAATTCCTAGCTAAAACAAAACGAACCGTCTGGAACTTGCCCCACCCCAATGAGACTGGAACTGGGCCAAACTAACAAAACCAACAAAAGTTTGGGATAGTGGCCCACAGTTCGCCATACCCCATACCTTCCAACTAGCACTAGCTGTTTCACATAGCTTACATTTGACATGGCCACCACCATTGCTGTTACCCAAAGCAGTGGCCATGGCCATAGCTACAAATGGCAGTAGCTGAATCCATTGCAGCAACTAACAGTCACTGTTTGCCATAGTTGCCAATAGGAAAAGCTGTTCTCCATTGCAGAAACTAACAGTCACTGTTTGCCATAGCTGCCAAAAGCAGTGACCATTTTCCACAGCTACAACTAGCCACGGCCATCCTGAATCCCAGTGCTTGATTAAACTATCAGCAAAGCATTTAGATGAAAACCACAAGCTTAAAAAAGAAAGTGCTTGATTAAACATGAATCTGTGGTTAGGTAACTAATACTCATTAGCTATCACTTTTAGAGGGCAACTAAATAAATCACTAAACAGAAGCAACTGGGGGAAAAAAAAAGCAGTGAGGGCACATTAAAATGGTGAGCTAAGCACAGTTTAAGGTCCATCTGCTTGAATAAATGGGTTGGAAATCTCGTCTGTTCCCTCCAATGGAGACACCAGCATCACAGCAGTTCCCCTGCAGACCTGCAAATTCCATATCCACATTTACCAGCCGAAGCATAACAGTTCCAGAGGTGCCAGTTTGAGGTTCATGCACAAAGAAATGAAAAGGCACATAAAAGAACAAATTTGAGCATACAATTAGACCAAGACGCCTTGTTTGATCAGTTGTTTTCAGTGGATCATCAGTGTCTGCATAATCATTAAGCAATTATCATTTTCTAGTCATTAAATGTAAATTTTAGTAAAAAATTACCCAACTCAATGCAGATTTCAAACATAATCATCTTTGATACTTGTAAGCTTGCGCAAGCATGCGTGCATGCATGTGTGTGTGTGTGTGTGTGTGTGTGAGAGTACCCAAAAAGAAACAAAACGGAATTAAGAGTACTTTTGGTTAACTTATTCATGAGGAAATTGCATAAATAATAAAATATCAATCCTTAACATTCAATTTTTACAAAAACCCTTATATGCCAGTTTATGACCTAAAATTGACAGAATAAAGTAATATCCATCATTAATTTCTCAAACATCAAATCAAATTAGTGTTCAAAACTACTTATGCATCCCAAATTATACTCATTCTTTCTAAAAGCTTGTCACATGCATATAAGTTCTATATAACATTTAAACAATAAAAAACCATAATATCCCATAATATCACGTTTTGAGAAAAGAAAAATATGTTAAGACATCTTCAAGATTTTTGTGAAAATAACTATTAACTACTCAGTTGTTTTAAAATATGGTATACTAAAAATTGTATCTTAAATCTTCTCACTAAGAAAAAAGTAATTCATTTAGATATATTTTATCTGCTCATGAAATATTAGATTGAAAATTATATGTTTTGTTATCATTATCTGTCACAATCACAATAAAAAAATACCGAGGAAAAAAAGTACATACACAATCTATTTGAGTAGAAACCATATTCAAATTATCTCAAAAATAGTTGTTATTACTTTTAGCTTTGTCTCTATTACTAAATTTCAAAATAAAGCATACCTCTTACTTTTTCAAGAGATAAAGTTATATCCAAACAAAGATACAAAATTTTATTAGAGATATTCTCTTGATAGATACTAATACTCAACTTAAATCTGAATATCTAGCCAACTAAAAATATTCATATTCTATGAAAAATATTACAAATCCTAGAGACTTTTTTACATAACTCAATATATGAAGAGATGCATCAAAGTGGATCTGCCAAAAAGAATTTAAGAAATGATAAATTATATTGACTGGGTATGTAATATATAACCTAGTCATAATCAAATAAATCTTACTTGTGATTCTCTTACATATTTAATTTAATTGAAGAGATCATATCATAAATAAAGTTAATACCTAAATTAAAATAAATATATATTGGGACACAATGCAAAAGGTCAACATATATAAGAGTATCAAGTACATATTTCATCTGTGATAAGATGATATAACTCATAGAATAAGTCACTTCAATATCAGAAAAATATTTGAGTCTCCCAATATCATTTATCAGGAACTATGCATGAGAGTACTCCTTGAGTTGGATGATACCCAACTCATCATTTCTCGTATCAAAATATTATACTCATACAACAACAAAATCTTCTGGCCAATAGAACTCTTCCTTAAAAAAAAGAAAAATCAGTAGCATTCATATATAACCCAAATATGATGACCATTTGTAAAAACCTAGTAAATAAGACACTCGATGACTACTGATTTCGATACAATACCTTCCACAATCTATAAACTATACCTAACAGTGTTATTCACTCAGATAACTACTCTATATGCATCAATTCCTCAAAATTATCATAAAAATTAAAGGTGTCAAAATGGGACGAGCTCATTTTTTTAAGCACGTCAGTGCTTTCGTGTCGGGCCAAGCAGGACACGATTACTATACCGTGCCATGCCTGGCCAGACACGATTTATTCCAGCAAGGCCCTGCCGGCCCGGCAGTAAAAGTACCGTGCCGGGTCAGGCCCGTACGAGCCTGGACAAAAAAAATAATTTTTTTTTATTTTTAACTTAAAGTTTTGTATATTAAAGATTAAACTATATATAAAATATATATTATAATATATATAGATAATGTTTAAAATTTTAAATTTATAACTTGAAAATTATTAAAAATTTAATAAATTATAAAGTTTAAATTTTTTTTATTAAAAATTTATTAAATTAGAATGTTTAAATTGGTAAATTAAAAATTATTAAAAATATGTAAATGTAACTTAGATAATAATAATATTTAAATTTTTTTTATTAATTTTTAATAAATTTAGATTATAATTTATTAAAATTAAATTATATAATTTTAATTTTTAAATGAAAAAATTAAACACAATAAATTAAACAAAAAATTTTGTTAAAAAAATTGCAAAATCACAAAAACAAAAACAAACCAAATATCTAATCGGGCAATAAATACCGAACCAAAATAAATATAACATAACATAAATAAAAAAACATATAATCAATACAAAACAAAATATCGAAATCAAAAAACAGAATCAAGAATAAATCACACAAATCATCAACTGTATCCGTGACCGTGAGACATCAAAAATCAAAATCAAGTGAAAATGACAAATGGCATGTGGCATGGCGTGACATTGGCAAGTGGCAACTGGCGTTTGGCAACGGGCAGGGGAAACTGACAACCACATCAATCATCAATCGGCATATCATGAGTCATCAACCGCAACCTCAAAATTATTATCATATAGATCATCATCATTAATAATCAACTCATTCGCTTTCGCCGCGGATGCAGTCTCTGTCCCAGCTCCAGCACGATCCTGGATACTAATCCTCAAATCATCCCAATCTTTCAAACATGCCAAGGCCTCAACAATATCTGAATGTAATCTCGATCTCCTATCCGAAATCACGTTCACTACAACAAAAAAAAACAAACTCTAATACTACGTTCGACACCGGATGAGTTAGTAGATCCTGGGTCATCCTAGATAGCACGAAAAAGGTAGACTCATATGATTTTCATCATTATAATATATCAAGATTCTTAGTATCAGAATATGATATGATTGAGCAGTAATCAATATCAAATTAGCGAGAAAGCTCGCTCTTATGTGATTGTTCACCCCGTCGTTTCCTCCTCGCTAACTGAATGGAAAAATTATTATCTCCGAAGAAATTATCCATGTCCATAATCACAGACTCACTACTACTACCACAATACCTAGTATCATAGTATGTGAACAGGTCAGTCAACTTTTCATGAATGAACCATTCAGGTGGGTCTTCCAGGTTCATGCACGAGAAAATATAAGTTAGGATGTTATCTACTCATTCCATATTAACCATATGGTCCATACAAGCAGCGATACAATAAAGAGATAAAATGATGAACTAGTACTTTAAATATTTGGTTTCCATCTCTGCAACCATATAGCTAAGTATCGAGTCAGTTCGATACTTCCTAAACATGCTACTAATATTACATATGCACCTGAGTGTAATGCAAGTCGTGAGAGTATAAACCGACGAACACATGTTCTTCGTGTCATAAAAAATCTTCAGGAATTTCATAAATGAAATTCCTGAAACCAAGTCAGTGTCGTCAATAATAAATTCGTCACTCTTACTATTGACATAGTCGAATATCACGTGTTCATATCCAACACATGACTCCAACATCAGGTACGTGTAATCCAATGGTATCTCGCATCCGATTAGAATTTCTTCTTAAGATTCGCTGACAAACAGAAACTATCAAACTCATGTTGTCTGCAAGGAGTACGAATATATTTTAGTAGATGACGTATATTATTCAACGCGGGGAAACTCACCTTCATACCCACTTAAATAATCAGGTTAATCACATGACACATGCATCTGACATAAAAGATCTCTTCTAATAGTACTCTCTAATATTCCTAACAAACATGTTAATCACTACTTCATTATTAGATACATTATCGAATGTAATACTAAAAATTTTATTTTAAATTTTATATTTTCTAAAGATTTTTATCATACACTCAAAAATAGTCGAGTCATCACAAGGATGAAAAATCTCAGAGAATCCTAAAATTTTTTTATTCATTGTCCAGTTAGAATCTACATAGTGGCCGGTGAGACATGTATAGGATGATTCATTATGAATTGTCCAGATTTTGGACTTCACGGACACCACTCTACTATATACCATAAATTCATTAATTATTTTTTATTTTTCTTATACACTTTTAATATATCATTCCTAGATGTGGACCTAGGAATCCTACGAATAGCAGGCTAAAAATATGTCTGCATGATGCGAAGTACCCTTGGATCTTCCAAAAATTTGATCGGAAGACCCATCAATGTGATAAGTCTGGTCATGTCTTCCCTACCCAACTCACTGCGGTATATAAAAAGATTAAACTTTGAGACTGAACTAGATCCAATCTAAAAAATACAGTACTAAGTTAAATTTGTCTATGATCTAATACATCATATTTTTTGTGCATAATTCGGCATGCATTTTAAGGTACTCAGTCCCAAACAAATTCTTACAAGTTAAAGTTCTCATATAATATTTGCATTGTGTCATTTCTTCTTTCTCACCCTTAATATTTTTTTATTTTATTATATTAAAATGAGTCCAAACTACAGAAGTACTCCTAATTTTTCATTTTTTAGAAGTTTGGGTTGAGACGACTGGAAAAACCAAAATTTCAGCAGCCTCAAACCTCTATGTAAGATTTTCATTTTCTAAATTTAAATATGTTTCATTAGTATTAGTCATTTTTAGGATTTTTGTTAAACAAGCGGTAGAGCCTAGATGATTGATTTTAGATTTTTGGATTAGAAATAGAGACTAGAGAGAGAAAGTAAACAAAAAAAATTTAAATATCCGATAAAGTAGTGAGGTTGATCACATGCACGGTGCAACACAGTCTAGTTCAAAATTCTAAACCCGAGTTGAGAGTCCCGAAAAACCAAGCCGAATGATAAAATCCCAAGTCCTGAGAGAGAGAATAGCGAGGATTTTGAGAGAGTGAGATTTGAGAATAAATATTTATGAAAAACATAAATATTATAGAAATGTGGTGGGGGATTTTATAGATTAAAGGATAAAAAAAATTTTATGTATTTTTTAATATTTTATTGAATTTTAGGGGGCAAAATCATGAGGGTATCGGATTCTGCCACCTAGCAGTTGGAGGCGAAATCCAACTGCTGATATTCAAATTTTTTTTCAACTGTTGGGAGGTGGGGGAGGGGGGGGAGGGGGGGGGAGGTCGAGCAGGACCACGGGTCGGGTCAAAGTGGACCCGTGCCTATGCATTTTCCTTTCCCTATCCGAACCGAATGGTGCTAGCTAGCGTGGCAATGGGGTGGGTTGGGTGTTGGGAAGTGGGCCTGCGGGATATGTCCTGTGCCGACGGCTGGTGCCACGGGCACTAAACCATGCTGGGTCAGGCACGGCACAAGGCTTGGTTGGCCTCAGCACGGCACGGCATGATTGGTGTCGTGGCCGAGCACGACACGAGTACGTGAAATTCCTGTGTCGGCCGGCCCAGGCACAGCCAAATCGTGTTGGGCCGGCCCAAGCATGGTGGAATCATGCCGGGCCAGCCCAGGCACGACCGAATCGTGTCGTGCCTCGTGCTAGACCGGGCCAGCCTAGTTGACACCTCTAATAAAAATATATTTTATATCTAATTAAAATATCCTTCAACTATAAGAGGCTGCAATATATATATATATATATATTGATGCCAACTTAGTTAGTAGAGTAAGTGTTTGGTAGTGTCCACGTCAAATATGAGTCAACCTTCTCACTACAAGCTGTCTTAAATATTTTTATCTGAATATATTTTTATAGTGAACACTTACATGAAACCAATAATATATTTTTACAAAGGTTGAGGTAATAGTTCCCAAATCTCATTCGAATGAAATACATTCATTTCTTCCATCTTGATTTGACATCATCCTAGATAAGATCTACCTCAAAACAAGAATTGAATATTTTAATATTGTAAAGAGAAATAATAAAATAAACAAAAAAATGAACAATACAAGAATACAACATTTATCAAATCGAGTATTAAATACAACTCATTTATTACTTTCAAAAAATAATCAAAATGCCAAGATCAAAAAGATTAATTATAAAAACATCTAAGTTTTTCTAGCCCACAAAAATTGTGGTAATAGTTCCCATAAAGTTTTAATTTTTTATGGGAGCATTCTATTTTTATAAAAAAAATATGATTTATTACAAAAAAGATATACCCATGTAAATTTCGAGTAGTCATCAACAAAAGTGATCAAGTATTTAAAGTCATCTATGATCACATTCAACTTGATTGGCATATAGGATATGAAACTATAATAAATTTTTCTAACTGGCATGTCTCATACTCTATCATTGAAATACCTTAAAATTATGATAAAATATTTTTAACTTAATCAATAATTAATGATCAATTTAGATACGTTTAAAGCATCACTAATACACTAGATCTCATAAGAACTTAAAATTTAAATATGTTTAGTTGTGATCACTATTGAGATGATTGACCAATATAAAAATTTATCGTATGCATCTATCCTAGAATTAATACGATAAGATTGAAGGGATGATGAAAAAAAAATTTAAAAGAAAATTATTGACCAAGCTGAGAATACACAACTAAAAGGTCAAACATACTCAAACATGTTGAAGAATATCTTACTGCTAAAGAAAAAACATACAATTTACTTTCCTTAACTATATATGAAATCTTCTTCAGAATCTTTTGATCGTACATATAAATATTAATAAAAGTAAAATAAAATTTGAGTTGAGTTATATAGAAAAGTGATAAACTCTAAGACTAGATATTATCATAACTAATAACTTTCAAATATTTTTCATTGACTAAAATAATATTTTCAAAATAAAAAAAAAATATAATAAATAGGATATCATTACCAATAAGATAATCATTAGCTCCTGTATCGATAACCCAAAAATCTGAAATGAGAATATGAGAAAAATAATCTAAAAAAAGAAAATGATATGATATTGCATTAACGAAAAAAGATTTTTATATTCCTCTATAATAAGAATTGAGACTCCTATATCTATTTATGTTGCGATGATATATTCTCTATGTTAATTCCTTCAAAAATAAAAGTTGAACTCATAATTTTTGTCAGACCAAATTAAGATTTAATCTTCTTTTTTTAATCAATAAACTATTAAAATCCTAATTAAGATTTCTGACCATAAAAAGGCAAAGCATTGCCAATATCACTGCCACTGGTGATGCCACCATCACTTGACCATCACTTGACTATCATCTTGACCATCCCCTAACTGTCATTGACCATCGCCTGATTGACACCTTTCATAGCATGTTTTCTGTACTTACAACCATGTGTCTAACATGCTTATACCATTATGCCATCGCCAAATTCATGCAACAAAATTCTCTATCATCGAAGCAGTGGCCATTGATGACCACCTTTGTCGTCATGTGGTGTGTCGAACACAATGAATGTGCAAAAACAAGGGATGAAAATCTAAAACAAAGTTACTATTAGCACACAATAACTAAGGATTTTCTAGCCCTTACTCACACATATCCTTACTCACATAGTAAATGATAATAATGCAATAACATTTGATAATAAAAATTATATATCAAATATTCTTATATAATTAAAAAAATTAATTGATCTATCCTACATGTCGAATACTCATTAAAAATCACAAAATAAAAATAAAATAACAAAAAACTATAACATTGTTCACTGGCTTCTCAATTTAAATAATTTTTATTATAATAATTAATTTTATCCTTAATAGATGTGCCACCTAAATGTTTCTTAATCTTATTAATTTTAATATTATCTTAATATTTTTTTGACACATTAATCTTAACATATGCCTATATAATATCATCTTATGAATATCATATCTTCTAGCAACTTGATAATTTAAAATATAATTGATCTAATAATTTCTTATAATATTCTAATATCATATAAAATTTTTAACATCATCAATTTTATTCAAGTAATTCTAATCAAGTAATTCTAATCATTTAGTCAACATCTTTTTTTAGTTTCAGATAAATTAAAATTACATATCACAAACATCAAGAACTATAATTTGAAATACTAACTTTATCAATTTGAATTGAATTGTATCTCTCCTCTAAATCATGGCGAAAATCATAAATTACATATTCAATCTTCAACCACCTAATTTTCAAACATACTTTCTAACATGTCACACATACCTAATTTTTGACATAGCTATTTATTAATTTTATCAATTAGAACAATATTATCTAAGAAAAAATACACAACAAAATACCTCTTTTGGAAGATGTCTTGTTAACATATCTAAAAATAAAGCAAAAAAAAAAATATTGTAGTCTTGTTATAAGACCTACAAATATTTAAATGAATCAAATATAATGAATCAATACTAATATCCTCCCGACACATAAGATTAAAAGTTCTAATATATCTAAGTCGAGAGTGTATAATATGTGTATCAATAATCATCATGCACCAAGGGCTACACAAAGTATAGTTTATTTCGCTCAATTCCTATGGACGTTTATTTTGATCCTACATAAACATGTTAGAAAAATAAAATACAATATTATAGTTCAGTAACTTAGCAAAATAATTGACTAAAAATAAATCATAATAAAACTCATATACAAAAAAATATATATCAAAAAAAAGGCTCAACATTGATATTGTTATGCCCCCTAACTATACAACGCTATCATTGATCACAATAATATCAAATTATCTAAACTCCAATAAAAAAATTAAAAGAATATGTATACCTCTTTGTGTGCGTGTGCACGCTATCACTGGCACACGCATACAATGCACCACCACACCAATCAGCATGTGCCACTCCCAATCATACCTCTTTGTGTTTTGATTACCATAACATATGTATACTCAAATTGAGGGTGCACCCTTGCAAACTAAAATAAATAAGGGTGAATATAATAAGTAGAAATTCAAACCAACAAACTACATAATCTCAAAACCCAATCAATCTAAATGTACAAATAAAATCCTTAATTCAGATGACACATATATTAGGTGCTCTCAACCACAATATAATCAAGAAAAATAAAGAAAAATAAATAAATAAATTATAAATTATAACAACTCCCTCAGTCTGATACGTAAAAATTCAGAATATTAAATTTTTTTAAAAAAAATTGAGACATATTTATGAAAATATATACTTACAAATGTGGTGTATGGGCATATGTTGTAGTATGTTACAACCTAAATTTTTTGTCTAAGAAAAAATAATTCACATTTATGACATATGTAAGAGTATTAACCACACATCTCAACTTTAACAAACAATCTCTCTCTAAAAGTAAGTCACTTATATCTGAAAAAATATTTGAATATCCAAAAATTTTTCATTGAAAACTATGATTAAAAATACTTGAGTTGAGTTGTTCTCAACTCATCATCTTTGATAATCAAAATATTATCTATGTATAAAATAAGTAAGATAAATATCATCTGAGCTTCAAACAAATTAAATAAAATTCTATAACACATATGTATAAATCAGAATAAGTGATTGTCCTAGAGATGCCAGGCGGGCCGGGCCGGGGCGGCCTGGCACGAGGCACGGCACTGTTCAGCCGTGCCTGGGCCGGCCCGGCACGGGAATTTCCCGTGCCCGGGCTCCTACGGTGCCGAGGAAAACCAGGCCTCGTGTCGTGCTTGGCCCGGCACGGTACCATGCTGAATTTTTTTTTTTAAAAAATTAGGGTTACTGGGCGCCGAAACCCTAATTTTTTTATAAATTAGGGTTTCAGACGCGCCCAATCCCTAATTTTTTTAAAAAATTAGGGTTTCGGGTAGAGGTGTCGAACGGGCCGGACCAGCACGGCACGGCACGGCGCGTTTTTCACGAGCACGATCGTGCTACCGTGCCGTGCCCGGCACGGCACGGTTAGTATATAGGCGGGCACGGCACGGCCCGTAGGCACTGCAAGGCCATGCCGTGCCGTGCCGGGCCTGCTCGGGCAGGCCTTGGCCATACAGGCCAGGCGGCACGGCCGGGCAGGCGGGAGCCGCAACGCGGGACCGGGTCAACCGGGGTCCGTGAGGCCTCACGATCACGGCCTCACGGGCTAATGGCAGATTAGAATATTTTTTTTTATTGTAAATTTTTTGATTAAGTAACCGTATAGAGTATTAGTAATAATTAAAAAATATAATTTTTTGTAAAAATTATAAAATTTAAAATTAAATAAAACAAACAAATATTAGAAAAAAAAAAATTTATCAAATTCAATTAAGTTTAGCTTTTTTTATTATTATAATTTATTAATTATATATTAAAATTTAAAGTTATTAATTTTTAAAATAAAATTTAAATTGTAAAATAATAAATAAATACATTAAGTAAGTAAAAATTAAAATTAAAAAAAAATTATACTACACAAATGAAAAATTACCAATCATGCTTTTGAAACCAATAGTCCGAACAAAACAAGTATAAGTTTCAACACAACGTATGGTACAAAGTACAAACAAAGTGTATAAATAAAATAAATAAAAAAACATCGAAAAAAAAGAGCAGATGAGCATCAATCGTCAAGCGGCATATAATGAGAATCATCAGCCGCAACATCAAGATCAGTATCATATGGATCATCATCATCGGCAATCAGCTCCTCCGACATCGTAGTGGATGTGGATGCGACTGCAGTGTCTGTCACAGTCCCAGCTTCAGCACGATTACTGATGCTAAATCTCGATTCCTCCCAATCCTTCAAACATGCCAAGGCCTCAACCATATCTGGACGTAATCTCGATCTCCTATCCGAAATCACGTTCACTGCAACAGAAAAAGCAGACTCCGATGTTACGCTCGACACCGGATGAGTCAGTAGATCTCGTGTCATCCTAGATAGCACGGGATAGGTAGGCTCATATGATTTCCACCACTATAATAAATCAAGATTCTTATTATCAGAAGATGATAGGATTGAGCAGTAATCGGTATCTAAGTACCGAGACAGCTCGCTCCTATGTGATAGTCCACCCCTACGTTTCCCCCTCGCTAGGTTAATGGAATAATCATCATCTCCGAACAAGGTATCAGTGTCCGTAATCACAGTCTCACCACCACCACCACCATACCTAGTATCGTAGTATGTGAACAGGGCTGTCAACTTCTCGTAAATGAACCCTTCAGGTGGCTCTTCCAGGTTCATACACGAGGAAATGAAAGTCAGGGTGTTTTCAACCCCTTCCACCTTAGCCCTAGGGTTCATGCATGCTGCGAGGCAATAAAGAGATGGAATGGTGGACCAGTACTTCAGGTACTTGGTCTCCATCTCTGCAACCATATGGCTAAGCATCGGGTCCGCTCGATACTTCCTAAACATGCTACTAATGTTGCATATGCAATGGAGTGCAATGCAAGTGGTGGGCGTATAAACCGACGAACACATGTTCGTCGTGTCATAAAATATCTTCAGGAATTTCATAAATGAAATTTCTGAAGCCCAGTCAGTGTCGTCAATAATAAGTTCGCCACTGTTATTATTGACGTAGTCGGATATCACGTGTTCGTATCCAACACATGATTCCAACATCAGGTACGTGTAATTCCAACGATGTCTCACATCTGATTGGAATTTCTTCTTCTTAAGATTCGCAGACAAACAGAGATTACCAAACTCTTGTAGTCTGCGAGGAGTGCGAATATACTTGAGTGCATTGCATATATTTTCCAACGTGGGGGAACAGACCTTCATACCCGCTTGAACTATCAGGTTAATAACATGACACATGCATCTGACATGAAAGATCTCTCCTAATGGTGCGTCTCTAATATTCCTAACAAACATATTGATCACAACTCTATTATTCGCAGCATTATCGAAAGTGACACTAAAAATTTTATTTTGAATTTTATATTCCCTAAATATTTTCATCATACACTCAAAAATGGCCGGGCCATCATGAGGATGAAGAATCTCAGTGAATCCTAATATTTTTTTATTGATTGTCCAGTTAGAATCTACATAATGACTCGTAAGACATGCATAAGAAGAATCATCGTGACATGTCCATATATCGGACGTCACGGACATCACTCCACTAAATGCCAAAAATTCCTTAATTATTTTTTGTTTTTCTAACTTATATATCTTTAGTATGTCACTCCTAGATTTGGACCTAGAAATCCTACGATAGGATGGCTGAAAATAAGTATGCATGATGCGCACTATCCTCGGATCTTCCGAAAATCTGATCGGAAGACCCATCAATGTGATGAACCTGGTCATGCCGTCCCTACCCAACTCGCTGGAGTATACGAAGGGAGTAAACTTTGAGACTGAACTCGATCCAGTCTCAAAAAATATAGTGCCAAGTTGGGTTTGCCTAGGATCTAAGGGTCCATGTTTTTTGGAGCAGATTTCAGCATGCCTCTTGAGGTGCCCAGTCTCACATGTACTCTTGCATGTTAAAAGTCTCATACAATATTTGCACTGTGTCATTTCAAGTTCCTCACCCCTAACATTTACTTGTGTTATGATTTTAAAATGTGTCCAAACTACAGAAGTCCTCCTAGTTTTTTGTTTTTTAGAACTTTGGGTTGAGATGACAGGAGAAACCAAAGTTTCAGGAGCCACAGACGTCTGTGTAACACTAGCATTTTCATTTTCCAAATTTAAATACGTGTTAGGTGTATTTGTCATTTTTTATTTTTCGTAAGTTTTTCTAGAGAGAGAAGATTTAGAGAGAGAAAGTAAATAAAAACGTAAAATATATTACCCGGTAAAAGCAATGAGGTCAGTCACGTGCAAGGTGCACCGCAGGAAGCTCTGATGTTCAAAACTCAAGTTGAGTTTCACGAAAATCCAAGCCGAAATCAAAATCACGAGGCCCGAGAGAGAGATGCACGGTTTATGTAAGAGAGAAAATATTGAGAGGTTTTATGTTTTTGAAAAAAATAAATATTATAGGGAGGGAGGTAGAATTTATAGGCTAAAGAATGTTTTTTTTTTATAAAAAAAGATATTTTTTTATTATTTTTTTGAATTTTTTTAAGATTTTTAAGAGGCAGAATCACGAGGACCATTGGATTCTGCCCCTTAGCCGTTGGAGGTGAATCCAAGGGTTGAAAATCGGTGAAGTTTGAATTTTTTTTTTTTTTTGCCGTTGGAATTGCTCGGATCGGGACTCGGCAGAAAAGACCGAGGGGGGGGGGGCCAAGGGATGGCCGGACGGGTCACGACTCACGAGTCGTGGTGTCACGCCACGCCACACGTGACACGCCGCCAGTGCCACGCGTGCCTGTGTGAACCGGCACGGGATGGACCCGTGCCGGCGTGCCGGGCCAGGCACGGCACGGGATGTTCTTAACCCGGGCACAGCACAGGCCCGGGCACGGTTTAAGAATGTGCCGGGCCGGCCCAGGCACGGCCGAACCGTGTCGTGCCTCGTGCCGGGCCGGCACGTTTGACACCTCTAGTTTCGGGCGAGCCGAAATCCTAAATTTTTTTTTAATTTTGGGTTCGGCCCGACCGGGCCGAACCCGACGAATCGTGCAGCAGGCCCGTGCCGGGCTGAACCCCCAAAAAATAGTGCCGGGACAGGCACGGCACGGTTACTGTTCCGTGCCGTGCTAAGCCCAGTTGGGCCTGGAAAAAACATGCCGGGCCGGGCTGGCACGGCCCGTTTGACACCTCTAGATTGTCCTTCAAAATCTCACAAAAAAAGCATAGATAATTGTTTTAGGTCAAACTATGATTTTAACAATTTGCAAACTAAATTTAATAGTACTGCTCAAAACTGCAATAATTATGTCATATGTATCTATTCTTCGAGATTATCATGAAGAAAGATATTTTTGATATTTAGTTGATATATATCTTATCTATGAGACATTGATAATGATATGAGAATCCCTATGAAAGACATATTGATCACTAGATAGAATAGATCTTGGATATCATATTTTTTGTCAATTTGTTTTTTTTTTTTGTATTTTCTATGAAAATACCCGATGTGGGTTGTCTCAATTATTTTTGTTCATTATATAGGAGCAATTGATAAATATTTTTTTTATTAGTTTTGTTTATTTTATTTTTCACATATCAATTTATATAATGATATCATATCAAGATTTTAAACCCTAAAGAAAGAAAGCATACATATTGTACTAGCATAGTACACATATACATGTACTATTTGAAAAAAACACAAGTTTGTAAATGCACACATAGTTTAGGCATGCAAACAGAGTAGGAGGACAAAGCATAGGGGGTGTATGGTGAGAAAGTGGTGCATAATATAGACTCACTTTTTGTTTGTGCACACATTGTAAACTACAATGTGTAGAGGTTTATGATGGTGTGACTGGTGGTGCATAATGTGCATGTACACGTTGGATTGCATGATGGTGTGTGTTGTGTTGCATACAATGGTAAGTGCGATGGCACACATAGTGATGCAGTAAATGGTGCATGTAGTGATGAGCATGATGGTACACAAGATTGCAAGAGGCAAAAACTCTAATTGGGTCCTTTTTGACATATATATAAAAAAGAAAGAAATTAAACCTTAATTCAGTTTAAGGTTTAGAATTTTATTTTTTGGAGAAAAAGTATAGATTATTGTAGCAAAGTTAAAGGAGCATCTCAGTTCATTGATCTCATAACAGGAGGATAGGTGAAACTAAAAATAATTGTTAAATATTATTTTCAAACAAGGTGACGAGAGCTTTACATAATAGCGAGAAAGAATGACTACCAAAGTCATCTATGAATCTTTACAGAGTTTATCCACTATAACACTTATTAGAGATGAGTATAATAAACTCTTCTCTAGGTTAGCAACATATAATTTTCTTCAATCAAGAATCACTAATCATTTCACTCGTATTTTTATTTCAAACTCATGAATTTGCCACAAAAATAAATATTCGCATTATTAATAACCATATTTTATTTTTTATTTTTTTTATTATTCTAAAAAATCAATGACAAATATTCAAAAGTTATTATATATGAAACTATACATCTTGAATTTTTATTACTTTCTCACATCATGTTTATTTATAAATATTCTATTAGTTTATAATAAGTGAATTATCTTTTTAGATAACATAACTCTAATTTTATTTTTACTTTAACAAATATTTATTTGCAAAGTCAGAAGACTGAAAAAAATTGTATTTGTAATTGATCAAACTAAATTATAAGATTTATCTTCAACAATAACATCTTTTGTCTAAATATTTGAGTATTTTGAATCCGTTACTTATGCATTCTCATCTTGGTCACTCATCACAAACCAAATTAAAAATATTTTACCATAATTTTAATGATATCCTAGAGTATAAAGCATATCAATTAGGAAAGCTTACAAGAATTTCATATCTTACACATCATTCTAGTTTGAATAAGGAGTTATTTAATTTTATATATTCAAACATATAAGAACCTAATAAAATTACGATTAGATATTAATTTAAGTATCTAATCACTTTTGTTATATGACTATTCAAGATATACATACATAGTTATTTAAGATGCAAGGCGCACTGAGGCGCATAAGCCTTTTAGGGCCTTGAGGCACAATGCGCATTTGAGGCATGGGCTTTTTTATTTGAAACGCACCCAACCTAATACAAATAAAAATTATATATCTTACAAAATATAATCTATAATTTTCATCTAATAATAAAATAAAAAATATCAAACATAAAAAATAAACATTAATAGTACTCTTATTATCCAAACATTCAAAATTCCAAAATAAAATAATAAACATCATTAATGATTCTCATCATCACAAAAAATTCAAAGTTCTAAAATAAAATAAACTCTTCTTCATCTTCCTCTCCTGATGAATAGATCATCTATATATCTTCATCAATCAAAACAAAAGTAGAAGTATATTTAGAGCCATATAGTATTGACTTTGGTTTTGGTTTTGGTTTTGGTGTTGGTGTTTTGCTTGATTTAGCTCTTGTGCGGGCCATAAGTTCCTCAACTCCACTAGCTATTGCAACATCACTCCAAGTTAAATCATTACTTTCAAACACCAAATCATCTTCTACAGTACATTCATCTTTCATTATTCTCATCAATCATTCGTTGTTATCATCTATATCATTCAAATTAATGAAATCAATGGTATAATATTCAGTGTATCTTTTCATCAAGTTTTAATTATACTTAATATACACCAAAGTATTTAAGCATTGATGGTCCAACATATTTCTCCTCTTGCTATGAATCTAAAAAAATAAATAATTTTCATGATTATATCTCAATATTTTAGTTTTGAAGAATCCAAATTACTTTAAATAATATAATAAAGAATTTAAAGACAAATTAAATTACATATAATTACTTTAGTAACTTACATTCTTGAAGATACTTTAATTACTTTCACAACTCAATGTACTATATGTTAGATTAAGAGTCCTCAATACAAACTTTTACAAACCTCTAGTACTTGATCCAAATATACCTCATCATTCAGCTGTAATTAATATAAATAAATTATTAATAAAATATTTTACCTAATTTAATCAAATATATATAATAATTTCAATATACTAATTAACAAAACAAAATGACTTACCTAGAAGTTTAGTCTTCTTATTCTAATGGCAAACTCATTAACAAAAAATCTTTAGAATACATGTACAAGTCTAATTGTAATATAATTAGATCTTGTTCATCTCAGTTTTTTACTAATCTCAACATGTAACTATACATATTTTAAAGATTTTTAAATCTATTTCAATTCCTAATCCTTTTGTATTATAATAGAACTATGAGTTTAAAAATACCCAAATGAATGCAAAAGCCGATGAAGCCGAACCTCTATCTCCTATCAATGATTTCCATAGATTACCTATACTTCTCTTCATTCCCATTAAATTTTTGTCAATGGTTTTCTTTGTATTTTTTATGACTGCATAAATATAGCCCATAGAAAGTTTCTTTTCACCATCTACCAAACAAAATACACGTACAAGAAGGCCCAATACCTTCAAACAAAACACTATAGTATTCCAAAAAAAAACATGAAAATTATATTAACTATATTTTTTTCCTTTTACCCGTTTGCTCATTTACTTTCTATTCAATCTGAACTAGGAAACATCTTCAAATTGTTTCTTTGTTCATTGATACGGGATAATGTGATAAAGGCCATTATAAACTGAGTCTTAAGAGACCTTAACAACTTATTTTGTTCAGTAAAACACCTCATCATGTTGAACAAACCTATTTTATTATAGATGTAGCCGCTTGTGGATATAGACTTTTCTATTGTCTTCTTGATATGCGGTAGTTTCCAATATCTTCTAGTATCAAGTCAAGATAATGTGTAGCACATAATGTCCAATACAAATATGATCTTTTCTTTTTCAACAACCTCCCTATATATTTTAAACACATAATAATTAGATAGTAGATATAATCACTAATGTACATAAGTAAATAAAAATTTCAAATTATATTATAAATATTTATCGCCAAATAATTTGAAGTATTATCTGTTATCACATAAATAATATTAGTTTCACCAACTTTCTCCGGCTAATTATTAAGTAATTCAAATAATTCTTTTTCATCTTGATCATAGAAGAAACATCAATAGATTTCATAAACATGATCCCTCTTGAAGAATTCGCCAAAAAATTCATCAATGACTTTTCCTTTCTATCAGTCAATCCATCTGACATAATTGAACATTTATTTTTCTTTTATTCTATGAAATGGTCCTTCATTGAATCCCTTGTAAGAGTTAATTCTTTCGTGAGGTTATCATGAAAACTTGGTCCCTTATAGCCCATATCATATTATCCAATTACCTTAAGTATTGATTGAAAACTAACATAGTTCACCGTATAAAATAAAATCACAATATCATACATCCATCTACAAAATAGTATATCAGGTCTCTCCTTCGTCTCTTTCTTACATGTATTGTTGATAGTAATTTGAGTGATATTCTATCTTGAATAATCATTTCTAGATTAAAAGTAAAGAAATGATCCAAAGAACTTTTTTTTTTATTCTCTTTATATAACTACCACTACCAGTACCAATACCATCACTTTTCTCTCCAATGCTACCACCACTAGAAATATCCTTTCTTTCCATTTTGGTAGTAACTTTTGGGTCATCATCATATTCATCTTGGAACCCAAACATATCCTCATTCACATTATGACTCTCAAAACTTAATTATTTTTTTTGAATTTTTTTGACTATCATATAATCTTCTATTACTTTCCTAACATATTCAAAACAACTTGTACACTTTTTTGAATTTCTAAATCCTCCAACAATATGTTTCTTTTGTCTATAAATTCCTCCTTTAATTATTTTATTACAAAAAATACAAATGAGCATACTTGTATCTTTCTCATTCAATAAACATGCATATTTCCAACCAGAATCTTTTCTTCCACTTGCGGCCTCTACTTTAACTTCAATCTATGTCTGTTTTTGTGTATCTTTAGCTTTACAATAAATCAACAATAATATAATAATTATATTAAAAAAAATAAAAAAATATATATATAATATATATTATTATAAATCTATAAGTTATAAACATGCTCAATGTTTGCTAAATGACTAAAATTTTTTTAATTTTTTTTCTAATTATTTTATAATATTTTATAATTTTCTAATTTTTTTCCTATTTTTTACTTTAGGTTTCTAAAATTTTTATTTTTTATTCAAAGTTTTTTGAAAAAAATTTTACTTTATTTTAAAAATTTTTTTGAAAATGTTTTTCTACTTTATAAAAAAAAGTCACCGCAAAAATATGAAAAACAAACAAAAATTACCTCTTTGTGTCTTATTCTTCTTCATTTCTCTTTAATTCAGCTTTGAATGTGTTTTTGAAAGATTTTGTTGAGGATTTTAAGGTGTAATCTAAGAAATAAGAGAGTTTTAATAGGGATAAGTTTGAGACATGCAAAACGACACCAATTTGAAGGTGTATTTAAAAAAAATCACTCTCCAAAAACTAGTTGGATATTATAGTATTCAAGAAAAAAATATATCTCAAAATTCTACTACCAACTTAAAATATCCTAAAAAAAATTAATGAATAAAATACGTATTTTCAAAAACTTTGGAAGACTGACTAAATAATATTTCTCGATGATATAAAATCTAAAAAAACATATATTGAGAAATGACATAAGAAAATATCTAATTAAAAAGTGTTAAAGATTTTATTTTGTTTTTTTCTCCTTTTTTTCATGAGTGCTCGACAGTCGACATATGTATTATCCCAACCATATTTATCCATTATATATGAGCTTGAATTGTATATTATTTATTATTGGATATTATTGATTTTTATTTTATATTCGTTAAGTTCAACATATTATCAGAGCAAGACATGTAAACCTTAAAGTGTATCCCCTTTTATTTTGTTATCTATACTACAGTAGTGTGCACAACCTGTTATGCAGGAGTCACACACCCACTATGTAGGACTATCACTGCACATAGCCACACAGGTACTTATCAAAATAATGCATGTAGGCACACAGCCAGCACCAAAGCATGTGTTGGTGGTGTGTGTAATGGTATGCATGATAGTGCGCGTGATGATGTATTCGATGGTACTTGTGGTGGTGCATGCGATGGTGTGCAATGATGCAAGTGGAGATGTGCATGGTTGTGCATGCAATGGTGGTGCAAATGATGGTGCGCATGTCAATGCACAATGGTGCATGTGGAGGTGCACATGATGGTGCTTGTGGTGGTGTTGCGACAAAAACCATGTCTAGGTTTCCTCTTTCATTTTTATAGATTCAGTATTAAAAATACGAAAGATTAAACCCTAATTCGATTTGACAAAAATTAAGGTTTAATACATTGATATTTTTTAGAGAAATTAGTATGAATTATCATAGCATAAGTATGTGAAAGAGAATATCTAGTATAATCATTGCAGAAAGATAGATCACACAAGAAACAATTACTAGATATTATTTTTAAAGAGAATACCAAAAACATTACACAATAGTAAAAGATACAAACTGACTACTATAACCATTTAGGAATCTTCACAGAGTTCATCTACTTAGATACTAAAAATTAGTAAACAAATTCTTCTCTAAGATATCAATTGGATTTTCCTTATTTTTAGGTATCACTTGTTTTAGATATACTCTCACTTTTAAATAGAGGTGTCAACTAAGCCAATTAACCCAAACTCAACCCAAGGCTCGGCACAAAAATATTGTGTCAAATCCAACACCGCACGATCTAGAGTAATGCATAAACCAGCCTAATGTTAGCTCGTGGCTTGGTTCATGGCTTGGCTCATGTCGTGGCAGCACGAACTTTGTGGTGTGCCAGACATGACCTACGTGGTTGGCATGGCAAGCACAAAATGTGACACAAACACATGGTGCATGCCTAATTTTATAAAATACAATCGTAGAAAATTAAAAATCCAACTACTATTGGATTTCTGCCCTTAAAATAATTAAAAAAAAATCTAATGTTAAAAATATTCTATAAATATTATGTTACCATTTTTAGATTTTCAAAGTATATTATAATTTTTTAACTCTCTTTCTCTAATCTCTCAAAATATCAAAAATTAGTCATGTTTTTTAGTTAAATTTTTTTTATATAATTTAAAATTAATAAATTATAAATTGTTATATTGGCAATCAGACATTTTTTATAGTTGGTTCAAGGTAATTGCATATTGCGGTTTGTAGACTTCCTGCTATGCACATTGATTCAAGGCACATAATGCATTTTTAGTTTTTATTTTTTTTAGTTTTTATTTTTTTGTAACTATAAAATATTAATTAAATTAAATAAAAATATTCTTTTCTACACAAAATTCTTTAAAAACTAAATTTAAAAATAAATATAAAAAATAATGAATATCATAAAATCAAAATTGACCTAAACACAGATAATAATGACAACATACATATCAAAGATAATTATATAAATATAATTAAAGAATAAATGAATATCAATTATATAAATACATTAAAGATAATTAAAAATAAAAATTATAGGAATATCAAAGAAGATTTAACCCAAGCCCTTATATATATATTACAATATATATATATATATATATATTGATAACATTGGACTATTTATTAAACAGGCAGAATATTACATCAAAAAATATGATATATTAAATCTCATACAAACTCAATTTAATAATAAAATCTTTGAAATTTGTTCAACTTCAATAACATCATTTATTTATCATCAAAAGTATGTAAAAGAAAACATAACAAAATTTGTCGCTAGTATGAATCTTTTGATTAGATTTTCATAAAATTTTATACTACATCTTATGTACAAATATATCCAATGTGCTTTTCATAAAGTCCCTAAGACATTCAGTATGAATTACATAATAAAAAACTATAAAAAAATAATAATAATAATAAAGCAACTTATAACACAAAGTGGAATGATCTCCATGATGTCTAGCATTTTGATTAGTCATGATACTAATACATTCACATGAATCACAAAGACACAAACCTATTTTATTAATTCTAAATAAAAACTAAATAAAAAAATATTAGTATTCCATAAAATCCTTCATTCTAATGATGATCCTGTTATTTGTAAGTGTCTTTAAATATCTTTTAGATAATACAAGATTAAAAATAAAATTTTTAGTATAATATTTAATAATATTTCAAATAATAATATAATATTGAATGAATTTATAAGAATCATTAAAGACAAAAACTCATATGTATAATTTTTTATATTAGGTATATGTAGCAAATAATTAAACTAACAGTACAAGCATAAAAAATATAATTTTTCTTGCATTAAAATATATATGAAATTCACTAAAATATATAAAGATATTTTATCAACTACAAGAGTTTCACATTGAATACTAGTCACGAGCCTAAAAAATAAAAATATTCCAACTAAATATTAGATATCATTGAAATTATACATACTTTATATTGGATTCAAGTATTGGTTACCAATACATAATATCCAACTACATTAATAATAAAAACAAAGAAATAAGAATTGATCAATCAGACTTAAAATATAAATTTCATATATAATATTTTTTAAAATTTTTTATGATATGATATATATATGTTCGGCTATGTATACTCCCATCACATGTAATATACTTAGTTGCATATGCAATATTAATAGTTTATTTAACAAATAAAAAATAATATTCATATTTAATATCATGATTATTGACATGGAAAAAAAATATTTAAAATATTAGTACTCAATTTTATCTCTATTGTTTAGTTGTCTATATGAATTCTCTTATTAATATGAAAAGAGTGACAAATATTATAAAATATAGATCAACTTGTATGAACCAACCACAAGATACCAAAAAATTAAATTTACAAATAATTAGATAATTTATTTAAATATTATGATAATACGTATGACAATTTTAACAAGTCTCTAAGTATAGATATCAACATTTAATCTAGAGAAGATTACTTTTCAATTTAACTTTCTTATGACAAATAACTTGAAGGTCCATCAAATAAGAGCGAGTTGTGGAGTCATTTAGATATTGGTTAGTTACTTCTCTATCTTATCTTATGATAAGATCAAAAATTTTGATATATTAAGTATAAAAATCATAGAAAATTCATATTTTTTATTTTATCTAAAAACACACATAATCTATTGACCCCTAAAGTGTATAGCATAGTATCAGAGTATTTTTTTTTCTGTGATTGAAAATGTAAGTTCTAATAGAAAAGATATATTAAGACCAATATATCATTGAAGTAATTTTTTATCTAAAAAATTAAGAAAATTCACTAATTAGTCTTCAAGATAAAATAAAAATATTGAATTATGATAATGATACAGACACACAAAAATGAAAATGACGAGATTATGAACTGTGACGATTTGAATCATTCATACTAATATTGGACTAGCATATGTTGGTTTTTTTTAGTTGTATTGCTATTCAACGTGTTTTTTCATTTTTTTATATTTTTAGATATTTTCATTAATTTATTTTTTTATGTTAAGTACAATTTACCATTAATTTTTAGACATTTTTTTATCTATATGATATATATCATTACTATAATATAATAACTTATAAGATTTAAAAAAAAATTAAAAGCTGGTAGTGGGCCAATGACAGCAAGCTTGATGCCATGGCCCATGACCAAGAGTAGGGGGGCAATCTGCAATAGCAAGGGCCTGATCATGCGAGACTTAGCTAGCATTTGCCCAACTTAGCATGCCCAGCAACCTCATCCAGGTCATTGGCCCACGTCGGGTCTGCCTCACTGAATCTTGTGCCGGCACAACACGACCCATATTGAGAAATAGTGTAATGTCCAACACAAAATGGGGGCATAATTAGGACACCTAAATTCAGATTGTGTCAACCCAACACAACCCACTTGACACCTCTAACTTCAAAATCTTAGATTATTAATACAAAATCAAACATTCACATTACTAATAATCACATCTTATTCTCTTCTCTTTTTTTAAAAAATATAATTATAAGCAATGAAAAAAAAACTCAGAAATCAATAAATATGATACTATTAAACTTTAATTTTTATTAATTTCGCATGTAATACTTATTCTTGATTATCCTTTTAATTTATTCTATTTAAGTTATTTTTCAAATAACTCAAATTTAACTCTCTTTATTCCTTTGTTATTTATTTATATGATCAGAATATTCTAATAAAAAATCTTTTTATGATTCAGTAGGTTGGATTATTTATTTTCTTTTAAATAGTAAAATTTTCTTCTAGATATTTGAATATTTTAGATTTGTTACTTATACATTTTTATCTTGGTCACCTATCACTAGTCAAATTGAGAATAATTTACCCAAGTCTTATAGGTATTTTAATATTAGAATATCAGACATAATAGCTAAAAAACTTACCAAAGCTTCATATCAATGATACAATGCTGATTTGAGTTGAAAATCATTCAATCTAATACACTAAGATGTGTGAGACCTAATTGAGATGTGACCATAAAGAAATTTAAAAATATAATTATTTTTGTTGATTATTACTCAAAATATACGTAAATATATCTCTTTCATGACAAATCATAGGTTTTTTTTAAAAAAAAAATTTACTGAATAATAAAAACTCAATTCAATAAAAATATTATAAAAAAATGACAATCCATTTAAATATATGTCAGACAGATATAGCATTTATTATATAGATCATGATATTATAAACCAAACTTTCTATACTGACACACCCCAATAGAATGTGATTGCTGAAATAAAGAATCGCTAATTTATTGAGATTGTTCGAACACTCCAACTTGAAAAAAGTGCTTCAAAATATTTTTAGGAAAACATAATTTTAATTATAGTCTTTTTATCAATCAAATACTCTTTTCTATCATTTTTTAATGTATGCTTTCATACATCCTAGAGAAATAATATTTAGCAAACCTCTAAGAGTTTTTGAATGCACATTTTTTATCCTCAATTACTCTCCAAGATAAGATAAATTTATATTTGGGATCTTGAAATATACTTCTATTGGATAATCTAGTACCCAAAATGGTACAAATGTTGCTCAACAAAGACAAACTAAAATTTAGTAAGTGCGAATACTATATTTTTTGATCATAACTTTATTTTTAACAATTTTAGAATGAGTGTGAATCCAAATATTATAGTTTGATCTATTACCCTTTATCCTTAACCTATAACTTTTCATGGACCATCAGTTAATAGAGAAAATTACTCATCGAATATATCAAAGTATATTGATACTCAATATAATATTAAGTTTCAAAGAACATGTTACCTAAAAAGAATACAATTACACTTGGATCATTACTCTCATATAGTCATCACATCTAATAACAAATTTAGATCATATTAAGTCTAAAGAAAATATGATTTTTTGAATAGGAAGATCACATTAAAACCTAAATGACACAATTTTCCAGGAATCTATACAAACTCATACTGAGTCAACAACTAAGAGACTTGGCTACTAAGGACTTAAAATTTATGTTGTGAAAGAAAAACATGCTCAATTTTCTCATATTAAAGACAAATTTACCGAAGAATCTAATGATCCTACAATTAATTCCTCAGATCTTGACCTTCTGATATTTTCCATAAAAGATATAAAAATTATACTTAATATTAGATTTCATAGAATTTGTCAGTCTTGTTACTTTTTTTTATTATTTCTATTAATAGTACTAAAATACTTAAATCTCATTTTAAGATGATAACTCATCGGAGATTACATCATGCCATGATGAAAGAAAAGCATGTCATCCACTATAATGGGATCTATAAACTATTACAACTTTCAGAAAAATATGTTGGTGCATGTGAATGTTCACAGTGAAATAGGTCTGAATGAGAATATAAATTATCTTAAAGAGAGACATGTAATGAGATGACATACTCAGACAATTGTTGTAAACTACCAGAACACTCTCTAGTGGACAAGATGACCATGATTGGTCCAGATGTGCATATCCTCATTTCTTTTACAACATTTTATAGTAGAAGAATAAATCAGTTAAATATGAAGAATATATTTTTTCATAATGACCTTAAAAAAAATATATAGACAATAGGCACTTATATTTTGAGAAATAGAATTAGGTGCAATTTATAAATTATCAAATATATTATATGGACTAAAATAATTACCGAGAGTCTAATTTGTAAAGTTTTTAAAGACAATCATGATATTTATGTTATAGAGATGTGTCATTGATTTTTCTCTATTTTTTTTTTCGAATGAGTCATGGTAGTTGGATAATTTTGATGATTATTTACGTGAATAATATTTTAATTATAGAAAATAATGAGTTATATCATTCGACTAAAAAATTACATTAATACACAATTTTAAACAAAAATCCTTGAGAGACTTCAATTTTTTATTGGAATCGAGATGAATTATTCTATAAGGGATATTATCTTGTCATAGAGAATATATATAATTAATACTCTTGTAGAAGTTAGTCTTTTAAGTTGTACTCCAACAGGTAATCTTATTGATCTATTAACTGACTTCATTTCAAATGTGACCCCTCAAATTGATTATACTTATAAAAAAACAATAAAAAATATTAATTATTTCAACTGAACAAACTATACATAATATATGTAATTAATATAATTAATCATTTTTAAGATTCTCTTCAGAATATTTATTTTGACATGGTTCTTTACATATTGAAGTATATAAACAAGCTACTTGAGCTTTGGATCTCTTTCAGAAATTAAGAATAGTTATAATTAGTCGGGTATTTAATTTTGAATTAGATACCAGCATGCACTATGAGGAGATATATCATAGAATTTTCAATTTTTTTAAAGACAATCTTATCTCTTGGAAAAATCAAAATAAATAACTATTTCAAGATATAGTACAAAGTTCAAAGTGATGATGATCATTACTAATTAGATATTTTAGATGCAAATCTGCATGGAAAAATTAGGTATGTACTCTCTTCTACCACTACCATTTACTATGATGGTTAGGAAGCAAGGCATATAATATTCAATTCAGTGTTTCACAAGTAGAAGAAGCGGATAGACATGAACTACTTCAACATGGAGAAGATTCATGACGAGACTATTTTTTCAACATACATAATCAGATAGCAGAGCAGCCAGCAAACATCTTCAAGGATATCTCAATGAGATCTCAATATACATTTCTTTCCTTAAAGTTGGGTGTGATAAACTTGTATACATCAGCTAGACAAATGATGTTATGGGTTTTATTCACCATTTTCTCTTTTTTATCTTTTTGATGGGAGCATCTGGCCAATAAGCTATGTCAATCACATTTGCCCATTATATAAAGGTGTGAGTAGTATATTATTCATTATTGTGTAATATTATTTTTTATTTTATATTGGTTACGTTTAACAATGGTGTAGGTAGCGATTAAAACTCCATATCCACCAGATATTTTGAAATATTTCTCAAGTATGAATATCTAAGCTATCACAATCAAAAATTAATTCTTCCTTTTAGCAAATCTCACTCAGTGGTAGTGTTCCAACACAGAGAGTTTGATGTTTTAGATTGTTCTCTAGTAAATACTCATTTTAATTCAAGTGCTACTTCACTTTTAATGTGACCCTTATAATTGATTCTACTATTTTTAAAAAAATTATAAAAAAGATTAAGTATCTAACTATGAACATATCATATATACATAAATAATATTTTGATTATGATAAATGATAAGCTAGGAATCAATCAACTCAAAAAGTAATTTCAAACATAATTTCTAAATAATAGACTTTGAGAGACTTAGATATTTTTTTGACATACAAATAATTTATTTTATGAGTAGTATCATATTATCATAATAAAGACATTTAATACTTTTGTAGAAGTTAGCCTTATGAGTTATACTAAAGTAAATACTACTATTGATATAGATACTTACTTCACTTCTAATGAGACTTTTTAATTACATCTACTATTTAAAAAAATAATAGAAAAATAATTATCTGATTATAACTAAACTAGATATAACATACACAATCAATATAATTAATTATTTCTTTAATTTTTCTTTACGAATTCACCTTGATACATCTTTTCATATACTAAATTATATGAAAAAGTTTCTGAGATTTGAAATTTTAAAAATCATTGTCACTTGCAATTAGTTATATATTCAAATTTATGTTGGACATCATCATGCAATGATAGAAGATCTATGAAAAAGTTTTATACTTTTTATTTAAGACAACATCGTCTCTAAAAAAAAATACAAGACAAACAATTATCTCGGGATCTTGTATAGAGAGAGTTTAGAAAGATTATGATAGTTACTTATGATATATTTTAGATGTATCGTCTACTTTAAGAGGTCAAATATACAGTCTCATCTCTAATTATCATTTACTTATTATGACCGTCAAATAACAAAGCACATAATCTTAAATCTGATATTTTATGAGTGAACAAAAGACTTGAAGATAAATTATTTCTTCCTTGCAAAGAAGATTCAAGATGAGAAATATTTACAATATATATTCAAACAACAATGAGCAAAATAATCAACAAACATCTTCTCAAAAACCTTAACGCAACCTTAGCTTACCTTTTTGTCCTCCAAGCTGTGTTGTGGACATGTTTACCAATATGATGAGGGTGTGGTGATTCTAATTTGTTTTTTTTTCTATTTTTTTCTTTTTGACGAAAGTATCGAATTTGTGACCTTAAAAATACTTGAGTTGTATTTTATTTATTATTGAGTATTATTATTTTTTATTTTTTAACAATGAAGTACGTAACAATTAAAATTTAATCTCATCAAAAATATTTTAACACAGTTCTCCCAAATATGAATTTCTAAGTTATAATAATCAAATATTAATTCTTTATTTTAACAATCTCATTTTGTGGAAGTGTGTCAACACACAAAACATGATATATAATACATAATATATTTTTATTTTTATAATATTTTTATCATTTTATAAAATATAAAAAAAAATATAAAATACATGTGACATATAATGAAAAAAATACACATATATATAATATGCAAACATCAATAAAAATAATTAAAATAACGGGCACATTCTCCTCTTTTGAAAGATTTACAATTGGTTATATTAATATTTTAGAACTAAAAAAAATGATAGTAAATAAAAAATAATTACAATTAATATGAGTATTGGCTCTTATTTCAATAATCAAAGACCAAAAATCCTAATTTTAAGTTTTTCTGAAACTAATAAAACTTAAGATTTCTGATACCAATTAATTGTCTGCCCAATTTTTTCATCTGAAGTATTACAGTTTCGGTTGGCCCAACAATTCTGCCAGAACCCTAATACATTGAAATTCTCAAAACCCCAAACTTGATTTAGGGTTTTTCCCATGGCACACAGTGAGTGTGTGACATTTCTTACGATAGCACACATTACTAGTACAATGCATGTGATGTACTATGCACAAGGCCCCTCAACCCTTGCAAATCCTAAGTTTTGCACTCCTAGAGTTTTGGCTCTAATATCATGTAATAATACTAAAACAATAATACTCAAAGAATTTAATCATATAAATGTTGTTCTTATATAACAAGCAAGAAAGACTAGTATAGCTCTCAGATTAAGTGCTCTCATCATAAAACATAAACAGAAAAGAAAATCAAGCATAAAGCTGTAAACATGTTAAACAACTACTAAAACCTCAACAAATTGAATGAGGGGTCAGCACACATTTACATTCTAAAATTTTGATTATTTCGAATTAGTTAAATCTTCATCCAACATTTCAGTTCAGATTGGTTTTAATTTTGAGAGTTTCCATCAGATTCATTGGTTCAGCCTGGTTTTGAATGAGGAATAAAAAAAGTCAGGATAACTGATTCAGTTCAATTATTATGCAGGGCGGAGATGGGCCTGGGGGAGATGCCAAGCTACCACCAGTATATGTCATCAAAAGATTGTCCTGACATCTTTGACTCTGGCTGTCATAGCATGGCCAGACTCCCGAGCCAGGCTAGTGAGTTGGGTATGTAGGTAGGATAAGGTTTCAAACTAAACAGACTGGGGTCTCCCAAGATGAATAAATACATATTTTATGAACATATAGCATTGCAACAACACATGGGAGTTAGATAAGAGTGTGCTTTCAGAAAAAATATGGAGATGTGTTATTAATTTGTATGTCTATCAAAAAAGTTGCTACCTCTTAGATATTCAATAGTTTCGTCCAGGACAAGGTTCAGCAATTGATCATATCCTTTTAAGGTCCCTGTCACTGATTGAAAGAAACACTCAAAAAGATCATTCAAGGTGAATAACACCATTTTCAAGTGATGTATAAACTATGGGACTATGAAACCAAGCTCTTAACAGCTTGGTTATAAGAAGCACAATTGAGAAAGACGTAATTTTATAGGAAACATGATTCATTGAAATTTCATCATATGAGAAACAAGAACAAAACAATATGTTACATCTATGATATTCCATTCTCACACAGTTGCTTTGCAAACCAACTCTGTCAACTTAGAGCGTGAACTTGAGTTATCGAGAAAAGCATTTGGATAAAAATTATGGCTTGTATTTTTATATCTATATAATGACTTGTATTTTTTTTTATTTTTATTATATAATGAGTACGCTTAAATAATAAAGGAGTGCTCACATTTAGTTTTCTTTTTTTTTATTAAATATACACCATGATGTTAATGAAGAGATGATATAATTTTCTCTTTGTCTAATTATACATGATATGAGAACACTATATAATAAAGTAACCACTACTATTAGCTGCCAATGATCACGACCATCCCCAAGGACCATTATCACCATTGTTAGTACCAACTAAGGCAAATTTTCCTCATCATTTTTTTCTTGACAATTTAATTTGAAGATCAATTTGAGTGATTTTGAGAGTTTTATCATTTGACATCAAACCCCTAATTTAATTTTTTTTAGTTTTTTAGTTTTTTAGTTTATTACTTGGAATAGGTTAGTTCAACTAAAATTTCACTGAGTCAAATTAATGTAGTTTTCTTTTTTGTAGTATTTTTTTTTGAGGTTCCTAGCGTGTTTTTTGTAGCGATACGTATGACTAGAGATTGAGTGATCATTATTACTAAGTGAAAAATGAAAATTCATTTTTATGTCCAATGAAATGTCTCTGTGAGGATTTGATTCTTGAGTTATAAAATATTTAATTATCCACTAACTAATAATTCAATTTTCTTTTTTGTGGTGGTTTTCAATAATTCTTTGTCTATTTTAGTATGTTTTTGGTGGTGAGCATGATGGGAGATGAAGTGTTTATTATTATTAAGTGAAAGATAAAAATTCATTTTTATGTACAATGAGATCTCTCAATGAAAATTTAATTCTTAAATCAGAAAATATTTGATTATTTAACAATAGGTCTACTAGAAGTTAACAATGAGAAAAGTAAATAAAATATAAATAATTTTCATCTAAGACATGGTTGCAATAATCAATTGAAAGTTTTAGTCATTGAGTTGTATTTTTTAAATAATTTTCACACATTTGAAACAATCTTTTAATTATTTGGACATAGAAATTTTAATAAATCAATATGAGATTAATCATTATATAGAATTCTCACTATTATTTGACTAGTTTCCAAAGTATTTTCTGATATAGATAAATCTTATAATAGCTGCTAGACAAAAAGATAATGTTAGTGAGATATTCTATCTTTACTCTTTTGGAGACAAACACCCATTTTCAAAAAATCACATACCTAGTAAATGAAATTTTCTTATTCAAACAATGATTCATCATAAGCATATCCAAGTCTCGATTATTAGTAGTAATAGATTGAGAAATTATGAGGTATATTTGAAACATTTGTTGGAATTGACATCTCAGATCATGAAAGATATCCCCTCAAACCATATATATCATAGAGGAGAAGAGGCTACTCAACTAATTCATGAATCGACATAGAACTTATTCATTAATACCATCATGATCTCTAGAGATGAACATGTGAAGTTCTCTCTAGATGTGTGATAGAAGTTTTCAAAGAGTCAAGTACTAGAGCTCACAGTTCACACATTTGTTGATCTTATTCCATATTCTTGAATAGCTACCTCATGAGTTAACAATTATATCACAAAATATCATTTTTTATTCTATCTCCTTAGTTTCTAGAGATTTTGATGTTAGAATAGTCAATAACAATTATATCACATAACACGATATATAAAAATTCAGGTTAATTATTATGATAACATTAATATCTTCAAATAATTGAAATAAGACTTGAATGATGATATGGTAATATTAGACTTATTATTTTATTTCATATTTATTATAATCATATGTCTCCTTTTATGTTCTTTTGTAGTATTGATAAGCTTTGAGGATAACTTTTCTAAAAATTAAGATTGAAAGATTATATCTTCTTTTTTATTCTCAAAAGATACTATGCATGCTTGACTATGATTAATATTATACTTGTTTATTCTCAATTTGATCAACCTTAAAAATATCAAACAGATCGTGTCAACCCGACTTACCTAAAAAATGAGGTGGCCCCACCCATCACATTGGCCTCCAATCCATGACCCACGTAACACATTACTATTACATGTTACATAATACTATTTTAGACACATAAGGGAGAAGCATGTTAGGCCAGTCTTTGATGGGTTTGACCTCTGATCATGCCAGGCAACCCAACCAATTGGACACTTATAGTAATCTTTAGTTGACTAAGTTGAAATTTGTATTGTTCAACATGAAATAAGTTTTTACTATTGAATGATACAAATTAATTACAAAAACATGTTATAAATTTTTATTTGACATATCAAGAAATAATTAGGAAGCCTACTTTTTATCTCTTCCAAACAAATATTTATGATTCTAATCATTATTAATGATATTTATCACTATTTATTATAATTAAAAATAGTTACACTCAATTAATATGATATTCTTGTTTGAAGGAAAAAAAATTGAATTATTTTTATTTTTATATGCTATCATAAAGCAATTAAAATTCAATAAAATTACAATATTTATATATTAAATAATAAAAATATGCTTTAATATAGTTAAGGTAACTTTTTTTTTGATTAACTGTACTAAAAGAACAAGTATCATTTGAAATTGAAAAAATGACTTTCCTTGCCTTTTTTTAAAATAGATATTCTCCCATCTTTCAATTATTTATGTGCATTTTAAAAGAAAATATTATTTTTATATCAAAAAATTAAAATTATTCTTGTCCAAAATGATTATTTCTCATGGAAATAAAGAAGAGAGATTACATTTGCAATTTCCTCCTTATTTCATCACATTTAAATGATATATCATACATTCTTCTCATGTTTTGAGAAATATAGGATAACTATTCAAACATTTAGTTAAAATAGGAAAAAATGACCATCCTATTTTATCATAACATTTCTTTTATAGAAATAGGATGGCCAAAAGAATGAATAAACATTTAGTTGAAATAGTCATGACACTTCTTTTATACAAAAGTGTTCATTGGTATTTTTTGGTAGTTTAAATATTATCATAAATTATTTAATCAAACGAATATTTTTTTTGGTCTTTTCCGGATTGTATTCTCTTTCAGATCATTCATCGAGGAAAAAACTTCTACTAAATATAACCATGTACTTTTGGATGTATGCATTGTATTCACAACCTCTTTCTTATAATAAATAAGCTGATCACACATGTTATTAAGTGTGCTTTCACAGTTATGTTAATATCTAAAAAAAAATATCAATGATATTCTCACAAGACAAAAAGAACTATTATTTGTGTTAGTATTAAATTCTTAAAGAAAGAATCCTTCATCAAGGATTCATATCCAAATAAAGCCGATAGAGAATCTTTGGCAGTGATATCAATCACATGCCCAATTAAAATTGTAATTTGAATTGCTAATGATATTGAAACACCTATAATCTTTGAACTTGTTGAGTTAATCTTCTAAAAAATATTTTCCCAAGATTATATGATTGATCTAATAGTGTCACAAGATGTAGCTTTTGGAGAAAATAATAAAATTATTTATCAGAATAATTTATTTCCATTGACAAAGATGATTGGTGATAATGTTATTGATTTTAATCATATTGTAATGAGATCAATACTACTCATAAAGATAGAGTAAGTAGGGAACCATGCAATCCAAAAAAATATTTATAGTATGAGAATCCAACAATAAAGCTCTCATATGAAGACTCATCATTGCTTGCTAACCTTTCAAAAATATATAATTTAAATCTTCTGATTGTTTTATAAAAGAAACCAATATATTCTATATTCAACTTCTCATGTATTTTCTTAATGTTATTAATGCACTTTATAGCATAGTTTTATATCTTTACTTGATAATTATAAGATTTATATTTCTTCTTTAGAGACTCTTGAACAACCAGAATGGAAATAAGCTATTAGAATGAAAGTCATTCTATTACTGCCAATCATGCCTATAAGCTTGTTTCTAAACCTTCTGAACAAAAATAGGATGATTTAAAATCATAGTGATTGAGATAAATTTTACATTATCTCTAGTAGCGAAGATAGTATCAATTATAAATAGTTTTTTCTTGTATCATCTTGTTGCGCCTTTGTGAGTATGTCAAAACTATTATTAGTTAATTACAATTCTAAAAGCTCATTGGATGAGGATCTTTGGTCCAACATAATTCTATAAGTATATGTGTCATACAAGTAATAAATGAACGTAAAATATAAATTCAAATATCAATCCTAGAAGAACTGTGTAGATAGTTTGATCAATCAATAATAAACTAATTATTGCTCGAGTTGCAAAAATATATTTAATTTTCAAAAAAAAAAAAATATGCAGACTCTATGGTTGGCTTACATCATTGTGTGTGATGATGTTTATCACTTCATAAATATCATATTCACCATATTTAATATACATCTCTCAATAAATTTCACCTATAAAAATCATACAAAACAAAAAAAACTTGTAGGGATGTCACTATCATACTAATCTCCTCCACTGACATGTGCCCCATGTCATACTTATCACCGTCTACCACGATTGACACAATTCTCATACTATGATGAAACTCTTAAGTAATAAATTTTACTTAACTCCTACAATACATGAAGATTAGTTCTTTTAAAAAATACATAATGAATTGATTTTAAATAAGTTCATATTTTCTACTTCGTAAGCATCATATTTACAATGAATAAACTTAAAATTTAAGTCTCATGCATTGATTTATCTCATGCCTTAAAATTAGAAGGATTGTCACTTCTTTTTTATAATACCATGTAAGTGTGTCGCATGACTTGTTTATCATCATTCATCACCGCATACAAGAAAAAAGCTATATGCTAGTGAAAATCCTAAATTTTAATGCTATCTTGAATCCATATCCATCAACATCCAAACACAAATATAAACACAAACATAAACTCATTAATTCATTAATTCATTACAATACAAGCACATTCATCAATCATATATCTCAATTTAGCCAAACATTTAAGAAAAAATTATGTTGAGATCTCTTGAAATTAAGGATTCCCAATGAACATCCAAATGAAATCTAAATAAAAAAGCTTAATTCTAATAAAAGATTACTTGCGTTCTTCTTGAATTTCCACTAAATGAGGGTCAAAATCATATCGCCTAACATTTTTATCATGTGTGGTTCATAATTTCCCTCATTTCCTCTCTTTTTTTTTCTCAATTTTCTAAGTATTACTTTTATACTTTGGAGATTCATATGATATTTTAAGTTAAAAATCATGACAAATATCTTAAGTCATGATTTGATCATCTCTTCAAATATTTTTTGGAGCACTAATGTTGCGACGCTATGAATGATCATGATGAATGTCTTTACTTTCTGTAACATAATATAATGACACTGAAATTGATCATGACTCTGATTTTAGCTTTCTAAGCAAAGTATCATGATACTATGACTACTATAATTAGCCAATTGCTCTCGGTAATACAAAATCATGAATTTAGAATTGATCATGACTTTATTTTTAAATTTCTAAGCAAACTGTCACAACATTAAGAATGTTGTGACTAAGTTAATTACTTTCTATAACTCAAAATTATTGCTCTCGAATTGATCATGACTTAGGCATTTTCTCAATAGAATACAAAATCAAGACATTAGAGAACCACAACTAAAGTAAGTATTCTCTCGAATGAATAGTATAACAGAAAATAATAACACTACTCAAAACACTTGGTATCTTGACTATACATCAAAGAAATCATAACTCTAAAATTTATCATGACAAAAAATAATGGTATGATTGTTAAGTATTTTAATAATTAATATAGTTGACTCCAAAAAAATATGATAGCCACATAGTATAGTCATTATGTCAACTTAATAATAAAATCATGACATACGAAGGATATCATAATGACTCAAAAAATATTATGGAATTTGTACCAAAATCATAACAAAAGAAGTATCATAAGTTTTCATTGCTTTTCTCCCCTCCAAGCCTTTATTCCATCAAGTCTATTAATTTTATCCAAGATTACAATAATTTCATTATTATTTGTCCAATTTTCTTCAAACAATAATTTAATAAAATTTCTTCAATAAAAACTTGAATATATATATATACACAACAAGATTAATTTATCAAAAAACCCAAAAAAAAATAATACACATAATACCGAGCATATCTCACATAATAAAATATCATCGACATCTAGAATTGCAAACTCAACTCCTCAAAAAAAGTGACAAAATCATTGCGCTCACAAGTAATCAATATTAAAATTTTCTATTACAATTCTACACATAATCTGGAAACAACATTCTAACACTAACACTTGTAGAAAATAAAATTGCCTCTAATAAAACTATAAAACACGATTGAATATCTACTCTTTATGATAGGGGAGCCCAGCAAGAAACTAAGTAGGTCAATACTAAATTATCCTCAATATCTTTAAAAGAAATCTTATGTCTAGCATCACTTATCAAATATTTAAGAATTTAAAGAATTATATTTATATGAATTAGGGGTGTCAACCGGGCCGGGCCGGCCCGGCCCGGCACGAGGCACGGTTCAGCCGTGCCTGGGCCGTGCCCAACACGAAAATTTCCCGTGCCGAGGCCAACCGAGCCTCGTGCCGTGCTTGGTCCAGCACGTTACCGTGCATAATTTTTTTTTAAAAAAAAAGTTAGGGTTACTGAGCGCTGAAACCCTAATTTTTTTTAAAATTAGGATTTTGGGTGCGCCCAATTCCTAATTTTTTTAGAATTAGGATTTCGGGTGCGCCCAATCCCTAATTTTTTTTTTTGAATTAGGGTTTCGGGCGCGCCAAAACCCTAAATTTTTTTTTTAATTTAGGGTTCGGCCTGACTGGGCCGAACCCCGCGAATTGTGCCGCGGGCCCGTGCTGAGCCAAACCCCCAAAAAACCATGCCGGGACAAGCACCGCACGGTTACTGTTCATGGTCGTGCCTGGCCCGGCAAAAAACCCGGTTGGGCCTGGAAAAAACGTGCCGGGCCGGCCCGGCACGGCCCGTTTGACACATCTAATGTGAATCAATCAATGAGAATTTATAAAATAATTAATTATATTAACAACATAAATAATATATATTTTGAAAATTATTAGATAATTAAGTTTTATTATAATTCAATTATATCTAAAAGATTTAACTGCATCTGGAAGGATCAACAAAAATATTGTTATATATAAACAAGTTTACATTTGAATTGAATGATGAGTAGACCAGTGCACATCTCATTATACCAAGCTCAAATAAAATATCTAGGGCATACTTCAATAAAAAAGAAAAATTATATCTCCTAAGTATCCAAAAAATACCTAGGATGTCCCAAATCTATCATCTAAAACTTAGTTTGCAAAAAATAATTTTAATTGAGATATACTTGATTGATCATCTCATGTGGTACGAATATCATCAATATATATCATTAATGTCACATATTATTCCTCTAATCTATATTGATAAAAACAAAAATCTTATGTCTAGCAGCACTTATCAAATATCTACAAATCTAAAGATTTGTATCTATATGAATCTATCTATAAGAATTTACAAAATTATTAATTATACTAACAATATAAATAAACTATGTTTTAAAAATTATTAGATAATTAAGCTTTATTATAATTCAATTATATCTACAAGATTTAACTGTATCTAAAAGATTCAACTGTAACTGGAAGGATCAACAAAATATTGTTATAACTTATACATAAACAAGTTTACATTTGAATTGAATGATGAGTTGACTAGTACACATCTCATTATACCAAACTCAAATAAAATATCTAGGGTATACTTCCAGTAAAAAAGAAAAATTATACCTCCTAAATATCCAAAAAATACCTAGGATGCCCCAAATCTATCATCTAAAACTTAGTCTGAAAAAATAATTTTTATTGAGATATACTTGATTGATCATCTCATGTAATATGAGTATTATCAATATATATCATTAATATCATATATTATCCCCCAGGCTCATATTTATAAAAACAAAAATAATAAAATATATATCTCCTAAGAAGAAAAATAATAAGTACTAAAGAAAATAATTAAATAATGAATACTCTCATTGGAATAGTAAAATCTAATGGCAGCTAAATATATATATCCTCCTCTAGATCATTGTAAAAAAAATATTTTTTATGTCTAGCTGATATATAATTCAATTATGAAAAATAACATAAAAAAACAATTTGATAAAAGATATTTTGACCAAAAAATCAATATATTTCAATAATCAATATTATAAGTCAATATAAATTATTTGGCTACCGATATGGCCTTACGTTGATCAAACTTCCATTCATGTTCAGTCTGCAGTATATATACCTACTTATATCTCACTATAAACTTACCTAAAAGATTTGGAATACAATCTCATATATTATTGTAGATGGTTGTATTTAATTCATCCAATATAATTTATTATCATCTTCAATAACTAAGTTTCTCGCAAAAATTGTATCTAGGATCATGTAACTATCAAGAAAAAATAAAAAATTAAAATATATAATACTAAAATAAGAATAACAATATATATGTGATGACAAATACTTGGTAAAACACATCTTAAATTTCTTTTATAGTACAATTGAAATATTCAAGCTGACACTCTAAATTAGATCAATTGATAAAACATAAAGCTCATCTTGAAAAATAATTTACATATCCATCTAATATATATTTTTAGGTTTGAATTATCAAGTCTCACAACATTTATTTACTCATTGTAGGAGAGACTCGCTACCCTTTTCAAGTTTAACTATAACTATAGTATCAAGTACAGAAGCAAGTTCAATTATTACTTTGACATGAGTAACAACCAGACAATGAAACAATCTTACAACTATGGTGTACAAAGGCATATGTTTTGGATAGTCCATGGAAAATGACTTATACTCAAAAAAAAATCATATTTTTCCTAGTAATGATCAACATTTCCCTTATGTTCAATCTTCACCATATATACTCACTTATATCTCATTCCCACAATAAAATAACCTAAAAAATTTGAAATAATATCTCGTGTATTATTGAAGATGATTGTTCTTAGTTCATTCCATATAATATATCATTATCCTTCTTAATTAAGTGCTCAAAAGAATAACTAGAATCAATGAAACTATTAAGAAAAAATAAAAAACTAAAATATATAATACTAAAACCAAAATAAAAATGTAAATATGACGACAAGTACTTGGTAGAACACATCTTTGGTTACTTTTATAGAGCAATTAAAATATTCAAGTCAACACTCTAAATAGTCTATATATCCATCTAGTATAAACTTTTAGGTTTGAATCATTAAGTCTCACAACCTTTATTTCCTCCTTATGGGAAGACTCACACCTTGTATCCAGCATGACATTGACACTAGAATTTTCCTCCTTGCTCACACTACAATGAGCTCCAACTGAACCATAATGGCAATACAAGATATCTCACTACTCTTTTCAAGTCTAACTATAGTGATAGTATCAAGTGCAGAAGCAAGTTCAATTATCACTTTGACATGAGTAACAACCAGACAATGAAACAATCTTACACCAATGGTGTACAAAGGCCTAGGAAAGACCTAGGGTGTCTGGGGTAAGGGCTAGAAAATCCTATATTTTTGTGTGCCAACAAAAATTCCTTAATATTTTTTATTCCTTGTGCACACCAACTGGGTGCGACAAAATGCACAACAACAAAGGTGGTTGACGCTCAATGTGTTGACAACAAAGAAATCTAATTGCCAAGATTTCAACAATGACAGAACAATATAAGCACGTGAAAGGTGCTGGTCAGGCAATGGTCAAGTAATGATCAAGTGATGGTGCCGATGACAAAGGTGCTGATTCTTTTTTTTGGGACAGAAACCTTTATTACGGTTTCAACTGTTATTGTATTAAAAAAAAATGAGTTGGCATAACTTTTATTTTTTTTTTCAGAAATTAGCATGAAGAAATATTATCGTAGCAAATATTGATAGAGGAGAGCCCATCTATTTATCATAAGAAGACAAATAACCTTTAATGAATTTATGTAGGGAGGAGAAAAGCTTCTAAAAATATGAAGAAACTCTCTTTTTCAAAGTATGAAAAATTCTAAAAAATTAAAGTGTCTAAAATCTTTCAAAGATTTCGAGTATTGTAAATATCAAAAACCTTGGAATATTTTAGACACTTCCAAGGATGTGTATAAAAAAAAATAATCTCTTTTACAAACTACCAAATTATTGCCTTCAATAATAAATAATTCTCCTTTTTAATGTTCTTTTGAGTTCTCTTCGATTATAAAATATTGATAAAAATTGAGTATCACTTGTAAGGTAAGCAAAAGACTGCCTTAGTAACATCCAATGGACAAGTTGTCTAAGTATCAAGCAAAAACTTAGCAAAAAGACTAAATTCATGATAATTAGTAACAAAACAAGGTTACATGTGTGTAGTAACTTAAAAGAAAGCTCTCATGTGAAAGAAATCTTCAATGAAGCTAAAGGAAGAAACTTTGATCATCTTGCAAAGGGTAAGAAAAAAAAGGATAAGTCGCATAATCCTCTTACAAGCTTGGATGATTGGGTAATCAGGTTAGAGATTGTTATGATAGACATCAAAGAGAAAATTGACCTCATAGAACAAAGCATGGAGAATGTCGTGTATGATATCAAAGAGCAAATCCAATACATTTAAGAGAAAATACAAAACTCGACAATCTCGAATGTGCCATATAAGGGGTTCATGGGAATCCTAAGCATGCTAATTAGTTTGGAGTCAACAGTAAAAATATTGACTAAGAATAAAGAGGAGCTAAGGCAAAAAGTAATAATTTATAAAACAACATTATCAACTCGGATGATGATCACCCTAACACCGAGGGCAGAGGTACCAAAGCTCTACACATTCAGGGAACAACAATAAGCCAATGAGTTAATATCATTGCATCAAAATGTCTAAGTATTTTTACGCAATTACACTAACCGATGAGACAACAAAGGTATGCACCACTATTTTTTATCTCATTGATAATGTAATATTATAATAGTGTTTAAATTTTATGAAAAAAAAATACATGTACAATAAATATTTAGGCTAACTTTAAGAGAAAGATCAAGAAGCAATTTTACCCAAAAAATATGATATATATAGCACATAAAAAAGGTGAATTATCTCAAACATACGAGATCAATTTGTGACTATATCAAGGAATTTGTTTTCCTAATTCTTGAGGCTCCAGATATAAATTGGAATGAATTATTCTTCAACTTTATAAATAACTTAACAGGATTGTGTTGAGTAAGAGTTGAGAAAATGAGGTATCCAAGATTTAACCATAACCATGACAGTAGCAATGTCACTCATAGATTTTCAAAAGAGAGACTGATCTTAAGTTAAACCACCATTCAATAATAGTTATGCTAAAGATAAGAGAAAAAACGAACCCATGAACTATAATGCTATAAAATAATCAAATGTGGTCTCTACCAGAAAAAGAGAGTAAGCACCAAAACATAAATAGAGATTTCAAACTAAAAATTAATTATTTTTTATGTGATAGACCACACTAGGCTAGTGAATATCCTACGAGGAATACCCCCAATGTTATGATCAAGAAAAAGATTGAGCAAATAATGGTGATGCGCACATGGGATCAATATAATTATTAAATGTCCTCGGGGTCAAGTCAACTAAGGAGCAACCTCAAAATAGAGGACTTGTGTATGTGGAAACCAAGGTAAATGAAATGTATACCAAATTCATGATACACACTGGTGCCACACATAACTCAATATATACGTGGATATATCTTTTTTAAGATAGATCTTAAGTTTTTTTTTTATTTTTAGATTTTTCATATAATTATAAAAATAATCAATTTGATAAATATATTAAAAAATGAAAAATTACAATGCATTATAAAGTATGTCAGGCCGATTCAATACTTATTATATAAATCATGAGCTTATACAACAGACTTCATATGCCAGCATACCCCATTAGAATAGAATTGCTAAAAGAATGAATAAATATCTAATTAAAATAGCTCAGATATTACTACTTAGAAAGAGTATTTCAAGATATTTTTTTATGAAATACAATATTAATCATAATCCATTTAATCAATCAAATATCATCTTTTGTTCTTTCTCAACACATACCCTTCTATATCTTATAATATAAAAAAAACTATTTAGCCTGTCTCCTAGAATTTTTGGATAAACTTATTTTGCACTGGATCACTCTCCACAACGAGAAAAATTGACATCTGAGATCTTGAGATATATCTTTTTTGAATACTCTAATACTCAAAAATATATATTTTTCACTAAAGACTTACAAAATCTTAGTAAATATAGATGGTATTTTCTTTGAATATGATTTATTTTTTAATGAGTCTAAAAAGAGTATGAATCCAAATATTGGACCTAAACCTTTTACCTTTCCTCATAACCTTGTCAAGACTATCAATTAATAAAGAGAATCACCCATCAACTATAAATAAATATGTTGGTAGTAAGAATGATGATAATTCCATAAAATCATCATATCTATTAACAAATTTAGTAGTTAATGAATTTTCACCAGTACACACTCACATTGAATCAGCAACTATAAAACTTAACCCCCCAAGACTTGGAGTCTATCACAAAAGAAATAGACATATCTAACTTATCCAAATTAGAAACGAATCTACCAAAGAGTCAAATGATCTCAAGGTCAACTTATCTAATATTGACCTTCTGATCATTCTTTAAAGGGGATATGAGTTGTACTCAACATCTAATTTCAAAGGATTTATCATATATTTACTCAAGTCACCTTATGTTTACTCAATAAGTTGTACTCACATTGAATCTTCTTTTATTTATTTTTTTTTATTTCTTTTAACAATACTAGTATACTCAAGTCTCATTGTGATACATTGTCTCTCCTAGAATGACAATAATTTATGATGAAAGAAATACATGCCCTCCAACCTAAAAAAACTTGAGAACTAGCACCATAACATTTAAGAAAATATGTTATTAGTTCCAAGTAGATATGCATTATGAAGACATATAAGATGAGAAGATAAATCAAGTTAAGGCAAGACTTGTAGTGAGAGAATTTACTCAAATATTTGATATAAACAATCAGAATACTTTCTCTCGAATACCTAAGATAGCATCTGTATGAATTCTTATATCTCTTGCAACATCTCAAAATTAAAGAATACATCAACTAGAAGCAGAGAATATATTTTTTTACGATGATCTTGAAAAGAAAATATATATAAATCATCAGCTTAATTTTCAAGCAGCACAATCAGATGAAATTTATAAATAATAAAAAACATTATATAGCCTAAAGCAACTTTCAAGAGCCAAGTTTATAAAATTTTCATAGATAATCACATCATTTAATTTACACATATGTATTATAGGCTTTTCTTTTGTTTTCCAAAGGAACAATAAGGGCAATGTGATTTTTTTTAATTGTCCACATCAATAATAATATGAGTATGAGAGATTACAAATTTAGGAATACCTAAATATATTTCTTCAAGCATAATTTAAAAAAAACATTTGAAAATTCAAATATTTTTTTTGGTATAGAGATTGTACATTCTATAAAGGATATCATCTTGTCATAGAGAAAATATGTAATTAATAATCTTACATAAGTTTGTATTTTTGGGTTTACTCTAATAGATATTCCTATCAAACTAGATAATAACTTTATTTATGATGCAACACATCTAGATGAGTCCACTAATTATAGAAAAATTATTTGAAATATTAAATATCTGACTATTATCAAACTAGATATAATATATGCAATCAGGATAAATTAACTATTATATTCTAAATATTAACTAACTGACTATAAATTATTTTCGAGATTATTCTCGGCACGTTCACCTTAATATAGATCTTCGCATACTAGGATATGTAAAAAAACCTCTCGGATTCAAGATGTCTTGTAGAAATCATGAATATTTGTAATTGACCTAGTATTTAGATTCTAGTTGTGCACCAATATGTACTAAAAATGAAGCTTATAACAAGATTTTATAATTTTCTCAGAGACAACTATATTTACTAGAAAAATAAGAAACGGACACTTGTTTGGATATACAATATAGAAGCAAAATTTAAGATGATGGTACAACTTATTTGTGAGTTACTGTACTATGACAATAAGACATTATAACATATAACCTCATATCTAATATTTTAAATAAACAAAATATAGAGAGGTAAATTACTTCTTTTTAAGAAGATATTTCATAATTGGACTATTGATATAGCATATATTCACACAGTAGAACAATTAGCAGACATCTTCATGAATATCTTCAAGAAATCTCAACTTAAATTTTTTTCTTCTAAGCTTAATATTATGGACTCACGTGCACTAATTTGTTTTAGGGTATTTTAATTTGCTTATTTATTTTATTTTTATATATTTGATGAAAACATCCAACCTATAGGCTACTTCAATCCATTTTTGAAGATTTTATAAGAGCATGTTTGTATGATTTTATCATTTTATGTATCCAACATTATTTTATTTTTTTACTTTCCACATTAATTGATAACAAATGTGTTCTACAAATGTCCTTTGTCACATGTATTTTTTTTACTCTCATTTTAATAAGACATTATATTTTTTATCTTCTCTTAATAGTTACAAAATCTTGAATACTTCTCTTAGATACTAAGTCATACAAGATAGTGACAAGTTATGTGGGATAAACTAAGTATAATTATCTCTAATAATACATAAAATCTTATTTCAAAACTTTTAGGTAAGCTTATAATGTGATGTAAATGAGTATATGTGGTGAATAATAAACTTTAAAAAATATTGATCACTTTAAAATCAGATGGATAGAGAGTTTACACAAACGTGTGAAATTGATTATTTATATTTTTCTCTTGTAATCAAGATAATAACAATCATATTATTGCATAACACAATTTAGCATGGGTTAGCATGTGCAAGGTTTTAACCCAAGTCGAATAGATGACTTCTATTAACAATATGATATATTAATTAAAAAAACATAATAGAAATTCTTATATAATATGTCAATAATGAATTAGTAATGACTCATTTTATTTAATTCATTCAAATATTTTACTAGGTATTATTACACATGATAATTTGAGGTATTTTATTAATTTTATTAATAATTTTATTAGGTATTCTTCGTTATCCATTTTCAAAGAAATATTTCAAATTATCAATTTTTATAAAGTGTTATCAAATGATAAAAACAGAGCTTGAATATAATATTAAAAAATTAAAAAGTAATAATAATTTATAATATGTTTCATATAAGTTTATTTATTTTTTGGAACATGTGATAAAAACAGAGCTAATACTCATGTACAGAATAAGATAACAAAGAGAAAAAAATATTTGAATGAAATCGATAAAATATTTTTACTATATAAAAGTATTTCAAGATACACAAGGAGAAGTGACATTAATTATTAATTTTTTGATCATTCAAGTGTAATATTTTATCCTTTCAAGTTGTATCTAACATCAACTTATGTATCAAAGAGAGAAACATTTTTATGTACGAGCTAGGGAGTATAATAATGTTGATGTTGTTTTTGTTTTTTTTTACACATTCTATTTATACATTAGTCTCATCATAATTTATTTTTAATTAGTTATTTAACTAAATAACAAGACTATAATATAATGTTTTATTCCTTTTGATGTTTTAGTGCATGATTTGCAAATCATAAAAAAGAATTCCCAAGAAATTGAGTAAAATAAATAAGATTTATTTTTCTTTATCCTCAAAACCCCCTCTGAGTACTTGATTATCAATGACCCATTTATTATATATTCTTAACTAGACATTCATCATTGAATAGACTAAAAATTATAGAACCAAGTACTTCTATTAACAGTGAGATGACATCTATTAATAAAAATATAATAAAATTCATATTTAACATATCAAGAATGTATTAGTAATGACTCATTACATCTAATTCATTTAAATATTTAAAAATCTTGTAGAACTACCACAATGATAATTAAAAATATATATTATTTTTATTGATACTTTTACTAAACAAGCTTATTTATTTATTTTCAAAGAAAAATCTCAAACTATTTAATTTTATAAAATTATATCAAATGATAAAAATAGAGGTTAAATGTAATATTAAAAATTTAAGAAATGATAATATTTTATAAAATATTTCACATTAATTTTCTTATATGTGATAACTTATAATTCACATGGCATCTCATGTTGGTATTCTTGTACAAAATAAAATAGCAGAGAAAAAAAACAAATATTTGACTAAAATGAATAGCTTCTTCTGTATAAAAGTATTTCAAAATATTCCTAAAAAAAAGTAATATTAATCATTAATTTTTTTATCAATCAAATGTCATCTTTTGTCCTATCAAGTTATTTCTTATATCAACTTATGTATGATAAAATTTTTTATCTTCCACTTAAGATATTTATGTGTATTTATTCTATTTAAGATCTCTGTTTTGATAAAGAAAAAAATAGCCACATGTGCCATTTAGCATGCATTGCTCAAGTACTCCATTACTCAAAATTATTACAAACATTATACACCAAAGACCATGAGAATTATTACAAGTATAGATATGATATTTTTTAAGGATAAATCCTTTTTTAACAACCTAATCCAAAAGACACTTTTAAATGGTGTTGTGATAGAATCCTTACTGAAGTCCAATTGTTACAAGTTCAAATATGAATACAGATTTTTTGAGGATGCATCATTGTAATAGAACCTCAAAATAAATCAAAATCCAATTGGACTATGATTCCATTGAGGCTCCTGCTAGTTTGAGTCATGATGAGGCCAATATTATAGATATGTTCATTTTATTTTTCTTTATAAATGATAGATGATAATTTTGTAATTAAGTACAAAAACAAAGTTCATGACAATAATTACTATCACTCATGAGATACTTTTGATTAACAATTTTTTAAGATCATGTATCTGCTTACTTTTCCTACTACTTTTTATTATAATAATTAAATAATAATACATATAGTCTCTAAATTAATATTTTTATGAACAAATAAAATAAATAAAGATGAATTATTTATTTCTTAAAAAAATATTCAAAATAATACTATTATTCTAGCCTATGTTCTTATGGTATATCAGTCAGTTGATTATTCACAAGGGTCTTGAAGAAATCTTTGTTTACTTCTATTTCCTCTAAAATTGTGTATTAAATATTTATACACAAGCTTGACAAAAAATATTGAAATTTTTTATCATTATTTTTTTTTATGTATTTACATTGTTTGATAAGAGCACATACCATGTGGACTCTCTCATCTTTTTATTTTCTATCTATGGTATTATGACTTATTTGGTACACAATAAGAATATATTACTTTTTGATATATTGTCAATATTATTTCCATCACCAAAAAATTTTGGAACATGTAATTAATACAACAACAAAAATATAAAAAAATAATTAGATAAGATCAAAAAAGAGATTAACACTAATAAAGCTCAACAAAAAATAAATTTAAAAATAAAATCTTTAATGATTGGTTGTGCCAAAAGAATTCAGCATTAAAAATATAATTATTAATAAAAAATATAATTATGAAAAAATAAAGTACAACTAACGATTAGAAATAAATACTTCAAATTTTACCAAAGAAATTAAAGTAATCTTTTATGAGTTTGATGAAAACTATGAGATTGAACAGTAATTGGAGAAAATGAAAATCATGTCTAGTATACAAGGTTCTCAATTCTCACTTTAATGTTGAGTCTAAGAAATATTAATATATCAACAGCATTACTCTCAAAAATCAAATAGATTATGTCTAATAAGTCTTGAACCCAAAATCTACTATCAATGAATAAAGATAATTATCATCATATCAAGACATGACTTTTAGCATATGCATACAACAACACAAAAACTTCATAGGTAATCAATTATCTCGGTATTATTCTAGCTCAAATATATTTAGCTTCAAAATTTTTACGAGATCTAATATATTAGCATTTATGTTATCTTACGTATTGAATAATAAATAACAAAAGAAATAAAAAATACATGATTCCTAAAATAAAGTTAATTGTATATTTTAAATAAATTAAAAATAATATTTTAAAGTTAGATAGCACAAAAAATGAAAAACTATCAATTTAAATCATATTAAATGTGTCGTGTGTTGAGATACAAAATTTCAAAATAACACAAATATAATATTTGAGATAGAAGAAGAATTACTTTAAGAATATACTCAACAATATATATATATATATATATAAGTATTAAACTTAGAGTGTTCAACCTATAAAGGTACATTGTACACCAAAAATTTTATGTTTTTGCATACATGATACATTATCTCTTTTTATCATAAAAGTATAATATCATTTATCTAGTATGTTTATATTTTAAACAAACCCCTACTACAAAAATAATTCTAATGCACTTTTTTGAGATATTCTCTCTGCTAAACTAAGTTTGACATGGAATGCCACAACTTTTGAACACACCCTACTAAACTAAGTTTGACATAGAATGTCATAACTTTTGAACCCATCCTACTAAACTAAGATAAACTTGGACTTTGTCTTATCCTGCTTGAGATAGGTGAGAGAAAATTAAAAAGTAATGAGTTGTCAATTTTATGAAAGGCATGCATTGTTTGTGTAAAAAAAAGTGCAAAGCTCAGCAACTAAACTAAGTATGAGATAGAATGTCACAATTTTTGGACACATCCTACTAAACAAAGATAATCTTAGACATTGTCTTATCCTCCTTGGGATAGGTGATAGAAAATTAAAATGTGACAGGTTATCAATTTTATGAAAAGAATACATTATTTGTAGAAAAAAAGTGCAAGGCTTAACTATTGAAAAAACTTTTGGACTCATAGAACATGAATTTAACACTCACAAATAATATTGTTATGAAAATATGAAGAATGTACATTTAACCACTTTAGATCAAGGATGTAAAATCTCTTGCTAGACTAAAGATTTTGAAGAAAATACAATCATCTGAAAAAACATACGCTTGATGAAATGGGTTATGAGAGATAGGAACAATCTCAACTAGGTATGCTTTCTTTCTCTCAACACTTTTTTAGGATGGTGTATCATTAGATGAGGTCCCATATACCTCTCTATTAGTATAGCAATCCTAGGAGCCAGGAAGTGAGTCTTATGAGGATTCTATGCTGGCTAAATATGTCATCCTACCCTCCTAATGTACCCAACCATAGATTGTTAAATTGAATACAATCTTCATAAAGTCTTGAAATATATCCTAGCTTCCCACAATACAAATGCTATCGAATATTTTCATTGCATTTACCATCACTCCTTCCATATCAAAGAAACAGCTTCCTGCCTAACAATTAATAATTCTCTTTGAGCTAGGATAATCTCTAGTTTAAGAAAATCAATGGAGAAGTGATTCAAACCTTGATAGAAGTTCTCTCTTGTGACACAAAATAAAAGGTCTAAAAATATGCATTTAAAAAGGCAGGAACGATCTAAAGCTATCGAGCAAATCCCTAGTAGTGAGCAAGTCTCAGGGAATAGACGCAATATCTCTAATAGAATACCAAATCTTATGATTATTGATGGAAACTCACATTATTTATACAAAAAGAGGTTACTAGATGATGTGGAATTGTTCCAGGGTGTTCGCATTCTTCATAGAATTGTTGTAGTTCAAAAAGAGTTCTCAGATTATTAACATGGAATCCAAGCCATGAGATATAAACAATGAACAGCAACCTTGTCTGCCGCCAGTGAGCTTCACTTGAACGCCCTTGTCTACGAACTTTGCAAGATCCAATACGGTTTCTTTCCTGCCCGACTATAACGAAAACCGGATTGCAAATAACAATATGTTAGGGATCAAAATGAATTATTCTATCAATGCTGAGAAGAAAGAATTGTGCAGAGCATGCCCACCATGGTATTAGTATTGAAGTATCTATGTGCCTCAAAGTAGTCCGGATGTTAGGTGAAGAAGTGGACCAGGTCAAACATAAGTCAGATTTTCTTGATACGACAGAGTCCAGACTTCAGAATCGTGCCTGGGCCGTGGACCCGGGCAGTTCCTGCTCAGCTCCTGCATGCTGGGGCAAGGCGTGGCCGGTCAGGCCCGACCCGGATGCCAGGGCAAGGGCACTGTCCAGCAGCAAGGTCGGATACTAATTACCATGCCCGAGAACTCGGGCCTTGTGTTGGCCTTGTCCAATTGGACCTCGCCCGACCCACCCACTTTTTTAAAAAAAAATTAATTTTTATTTAAAAAAACTCATCTCATTTTTTACGTATTTGGCTGACGACGTCCACATAAGACTGTCCAAGCCCATGTAGACGTGCAAAAAGTGGTGCCCCATCCCGAGCCTGAGCTCACATTGGACCTCGCACGAACTTTCTGGAACAGACTCCCAATGATTCAAAAAACAATTTAAAATGACATACAATCAACTATTAGATGCACCCTCAACGAATACGATAGAAAATCTAATAGTTATCGGGTTTCTACCTGGAATATTTATTAAAAAAATACTAAAAAATAATAATTAAAAAAAATATTATTTAAAAAAATAATGTTTCTCAATCTCACCTCACTATCCTCTCTTTCTCTAACCTATTCTCATGTTCTCTCTCCCTCTCTCCCTCTCTCTCTCTCTCTCCCTTTATCTCTCTCCCTCTCTATCTCTCTCCCCCTCTCTCTCACCACCTCCCTCTCCTCCCCCTTTCTCCCCCTCCCTCCCCCTCCCTCCCCCTCCCTCCCCCTCCCTCCCCCTCCCTCCCCCTCCCTCCCCCTCCCTCCCCCTCCCTCCCCCTCCCTTCCTCTTGTCTCCCTCCCTCTCCCTTCCTCTCGTCTCCCTCCCTCTCCTTCCCTTCCTTTCTCTCCCTCCCTCTCCCTCCCTCCCTCTCCCTCACTCCCTCTATCTCTTTCCCGCCCTCTCCATCCCTCCCTACCCCTCTTTCTCTCTCTCTCCCTCCCTCTCCCTCCCTCTTTCTCTCTCTCTCCCTCCCTCTCCCTCCCTCTTTCTCTCTCTCTCCCTCCCTCCTTCTCTCTCTCTCTCTCTCTCCCCCTCCCTCTCCCTCCCTCCCCCTCCCTCTCCCTCCCTCCCCCTCCCTCTCCCTCTCTCACTCCCTCCCTCTTTCTCCCTCTCCCCCTCTCCCTCCCCCTCTCTCCCTCTCCCTCTCCCTCCCCCCCACTCCATCCCTCTCCCTCCCTCCCTTTTTCTCCCTCCCTCCCTCTCCCCCCCCCCTCTCCCTCCCCCTCCCCCCCCTCCCCCTGCCTCCCCCATCCCTCTTCCTCCCTCCCTCTCCTCTCCTTCCCTCCCTCTCCCTCCACCCCTTCTCTCCTCTTGGAATTTGATTTTCCTATCATCTCTTAGTCTCGGGACCCGGGTGTGGACTACGGATATCAGACATCGGACTTTACCAATCGGCATTCCATAAATGACCAAATGGGTATTATTTTTAGAATTTTTTATAGTTATTTATTTTTAAATTTTTATTAATAATTTAATATCAAATAATATTTAATTTAAAAAATAAAATTTAGAATATAATTAATAAAATAATAAAAATCTAAAATAGAAAATAGTGAATTTAATGACAACGAGATTAATATTCACATAAACGTAGATAATTTTAATAATGATAACCATACAAAAAGGTTTGAGGCTAAATCATATTTTTTCACATGGCCTCAACCCAACCTCAAACATCTAAAAAATACAAAATTAGAAGAAAATTTGTAGTTTGAACTTACTTTATTATTATGCAAAATAAAAATATTAAGGGTGTCAATGAAGAATCAGCACAATGCAAATATTGTTATAAAATATTAGCATATACAAGTGCATGTTGAACTAGGTACCTAAAGAGGCATGCAGAACAATGTACCAATAAATATGATACATTAAATCATATGCAAACTCAACTGAGTGGTGAGGTATTTGAGGTTGGATCTAGTTTAGCTTCTATCTTGACTCCCTTCATTTACCACATAGAGTTAGGGAGAGAAGGCATGACAAAATTTCTAGAGATACAAGGGTAGTCGGTATCATACAAACCTATTTGCATCCTACATATCATAGGATTCATCGATCCACAACTAGGAATGACATAGTAAAACACTATAAGTTGGAAAAATAATTAATAACTAATGAATTTATGGAATATAGTGGCGTGGTGTCCATGATGTCTGTTATCTAGACTAGTCGTGATGATGTATATTATCTATGCCTCACTAGGCAGCACCCACTATGTAAATTCTAAGTGGACACTAAATAAAAAGATATAAGGATTTTCAGAGATTCTTCATCCTTATAAAGCTTCGGTCATATATGAGTGCATAATGAGAATCTTTAGATAATATAATATTCAAAATAAAATATATAGTATCATATTTGATCATGCATCTAACAATAGAGTATCTATCAACATATTTGTTAGAACCATCAGAGATAGACCATTAAGAGACATTTTTCATGTTATTATCCTAATAGCACAAGTAGAGATGAATGTTGGTTCACTCACTTTAGAAAAAATACATAACTCACTAAAATATCTTCGGACACCTAATAGACAACATAAATTTAGTAGTCTCTATTTATCTGTGGGCCTAAAGAAGAAGAAATTCCAAATGGATCTGTGATACCATTAGAATTATGTTTACCTAATGTTGGAGCCATATATTGGATACAAACATATGATATTCAACTATGTTTATAGTTAGAGTGACAAACTTATTATTGACGAATTAACTGAGATACAAGAAATTTCATTGATGAAAATTTTTAAGATTTTTATGATACGACGAATATATGTTCATCAATATATACTCCTACCACTTGCATTATACTCAGGTGCATATGTAATATCAGTAGCATGTTTAAAGAAGTTTAGAGATGACCCAACATTTAGTGATATGACTATTTAAATGAAAATCTATTATTTAAAGTATTGGTCCACCATTTCATCTTTTTATTGTCGGGCTGACTGTATGGACCCTAGGATTAAGGTGGAAGGAGTAGAGAACATTTTGACATATGTATTCTCATGCATGAATAAGGAACACTAAACTAAAGGGTTCATTCATGCTATGTTGACTAAGTTATTTACATAATATGACACTAAGTATGGTAGTTGTGGAATTCGTTCTCCAAGAATAGACATTGATACCTTATTTGTAGATGATGACTTCTCTATTCAATTAGTGAGAGAGAAACGATGGGGTGGACCATCAAATAATAGTGAGCTATCTCAGTATTTAGATAATGATTACTACTCAATCCTATCAAATAATGATAACAAGAACCTTAATAATTTACAATAGTGAAAATCATATAAATCCACTTATCTCATGCTGTCTAAGATGACACAGGATCTACTGACTCCTCCGATGTGAGCATTATATCGGAGCCTACTTTTTCTAATGCAGTCAATATAATTTTAGTTAGGAGATCAAGATTATGACCAAATATCATTTTGGCATTAGCATGCATGAAAGATTGGAAGGATTCAAGATTGAGAATTAAGGATTGAGATAATGCTTGAATAAGATTGGAGGAGTTGCTGGTAGATGATGACTCATGGGACTTTAAGAAGGTTGAGCCCACAACTAGTGATACCATCATACACTTATGTGATGATAATCAATTACATACTCATACTGATTAGAATTAGGATTGAGGCATTGGGCCTGCATTATTATTTATTATGATTGAGATTTATAATTTTTACTTTATGTTGTATTTGTGAGTTGTGACTTTGTGTTAATTTATTTATTTTTGGATTGAATGATAAATGATGGGTCATGAATGTATTTTTTTTGATATTTTTGATTATTTATTATACTTTGTCATTTGTGTTAATAAATTTATTTTTTTGTGATTTATTATTTATGTGAAATAAATGAATGATGTAATATCATTATATCTTATGTTGCAATTAAAATTAATCCACATTTTGAATTTAAAATATGAAATTTGAAAAAAAAAATTAAAATAATTAATCCACAATTCCACAATCCCACAATAACAATTGGTGGCTGGTGGGGGATTAAGTATAGGTAGTTGTATACTTGTATAGTTGTATTGTTGACTAGAATAATCAGGCCTGAACCGACCCAACTAGGCCCCCAAAAACCATGTCATGCCGACAAGGCACAACCCATTTGACACCTCTAAAGAAAATAGGAGAGCTTGCCCAAATTGAAATTAGAATATAAATAAATATAAAATATTTAAATCTTGTTGATTGTTTTGTTTGTTTCTTTTGGGGAGATTTATGTTCTGGTGTTCTATACACAATATAGGGAGATTTGTATTTTGGTAAACCAAACACAAAATTTTTGATTTTTGTTGTACCAAACTTTTGATAATTAAAAAAAAGTATACTATATTCTAAAATAATTAAGTTTCCTATACTAAAATTCATCAAGTCAATTTTGCACTCTGAAATTTTAAAAATAAAATAAAATTTCATTAATTAGAAACCTAGTGTTATAAACTAATGAACCATGTAATTAAATAGAATAAACATCAGTGGGATTCAAACCAACACCCTACAAGTATAAAAATTGCAATTGACTAGTCTATCATGCAGTTTTTTTTATAAGTGTATCAAATCAAAATGTTTATATGCAAAAACAAAATAAATGATACATGTATATAAATAAACATAAATATATGTAGATATATATATATTGATAAACATATATATACATATATAAACACACACACACACACACTACAAAAAAAGAAGGCAATTAGAAATGAAAATTAGTGATGCCCACTTCCATTTCTAAAATTAAGGACAAAATTGAAACATAAATAAAAGTTTTATGAAAAAATTAGAAATGAAATAAAAATCTTTCATTATTAAAAGGCATGGATTAATTGATTATATATAGAAATAAAATTAGAAATGAAAATAGAGACGAAAATTGAAATGATTTAGCCATCCATCATTAATATGACGTGTGGTAGTGACTCATGGGCCGATTAGCTTGCGAGGCATTTAATAAGAAAAAATTCAATTTCTAGTTTTATTAGGTATTAAAAATTATAATTTGTATGAGTATTGCAATGGAATTTAATTTTGTTTCAATTCGATTTGAAATGAAATTCATATATGTTTCTAAATTTGTTAAAGGAAATAGATACAATCACTAAATATGAAATGTCTTGAGAGTTCGTCACTTTTAGATCTAAAAATTTCAGCGAAGGAATATATTTCCATCACTGGATAAGAAATGGAAACTCATTTCATCACTAAATTATGTTAATTAAAATTTTGAAGAATACTTCGTCCTTCTGAAAAAATGTTAGGGTTTGGGTTAAAATTTTTTGATTCTATTTTCATCCATTTTGCGTTCGAGCTCAATTTCCTCTATTTTGTGTTCCTAGAGCTACTCTTTTATCATTGAAAGTATGCAATTTAATGTTTATATTTTTCCTATATATACTATAATTGAGGTATGTAATTTTTGTATATTTTATTGTTACCGATAGTTTTTAGCATGCTAATTAATGTGGACTTATTATGTCTACTAGAATTTGTTCATTTTTTAGGTTATTAATGAGCTATTTAATTGAATTTATAAATATTAAAATTTAGAAGGTTGAAACATAATTACAATTAACAACTTTAAAAATTAAGAGAGTTGGTTTAAAAAGTAAAGTATACATTTTGTATGTTAAAATTGAAGGTATGCAGTTTAAATAATGAAAATTATATATATATACATATATCAAATATTTTGAAGGTATACAACTTTAACAATGAGATATATATATATTAACAATTTTGAAAGTTGAAAAGTAATAATAATGAATAACTTCAAAAATATTGAAGGTATGCAATTTTAAGGTTGAAACATAACAACAATCGAACAACTTAAAAAAATGAACCTCAATTCAAAATTTACAGAGTTGCTATATTTACACTTCACTGAAGGTGGATTCCAATAAATAACACCTCCCATTATTTGATATTTTTAAAATATATATATTATATTTCATAGTTGGTAAATAACTATTTATACTACATGCTTCACATGTATTAGTTAATATTCCTATTAATTAATTCATGTTCCGTCACTAGTTGACATTTATTATCATATTTACATTGACATATTGATATGCATTGGTACTGTGAATTTTTGGAGGATTTCTATTACGTAAAATACATTTGTCAAAATAGTTAGTACATAGTTTAACTTTTAAATGCATCAATTATTATATAACCTTAATTTGATAAGATCAAAGAAAGACAAGAGCACTTAACCCCATTGGAATATCACATATTAGGTTTCATATTATCATTTTTTAATAGTTGAATTAATCCCAAATTTAATAGAATCTAATAATATTCATTTTATTAACCCTGATGAAAAATATTTTGTTTATATATTTTCATTTTGAATATCTATTTTACTAGAATTGATTTGTCTTATATTGAATAACATAATTATGATTACAATCCTAATGAGATCGATAACTAGATGAAAATCGTTTTTACTACTTATATGACCCTTACACTTGCAGATCTCTATTGATGAGATACTATCACTAATAAGTTTTTGGGACACAACATAATAAATAAAATAAAGTAGAATAACTAAGTCACAATAAGTTTTTGGCACAGTTGGTGAGGATTATTTATATTGGTTAAACAATGTGAGCTAATATATTTATCTTTGTAAAAGAATAATTTTTTTTAGTAGTTTAAATAACATTAAGTTTAATAAATATTCTTGAATCTAAATGTTGTTCTTGTTAACTTATCTAGAAAGTGGATAATTGCATTTTAGTATTTTACTTGTATCATTTTCATTTTTTTTTCTTTTAAGCATCATTTTATAAGCCAGTGTTTTAAGACCAAGTTAACTTCTAATGATCCAAAAATCAAAAGAACTAAAAGATTATTGTCAAACAAAGTGTTGATAAAGAATCTAAGAATGAAACTAGTAGTAATAAAGAGCTCCATGGTAATAATGGGTAAATAGTCCAGCAGCATCAGTATAGTGAAAGGATTTTGGTAGATCCTAATAGACATGTCGTGATGTTTTTAGAGTTATATGACACTATAAAAATTAATGGAGTTAGTCTCGATATAATAAAGTTATGTCTATTTCTATTTTTATTAAAAGATAAGGAAAAAGTTAGTTCTAATTAATGGTATCAAATGGGTCGGGCAGCCCGGGCCCGACCCAAGGCACTGCTTGAATTGGCCATGCCTTGCCTAGCATGGCAAGGTCTAGACATGTGCATGGACTCTTGTCATGTTATGCCAAGGTAACCATGGCCTCATGTCAGGCCAGGCATGGCCCGAAGGCATAAGATTTCGGCATGACCTGAACCATGCCCCCCCCCCCTCCCCCAAGCTTGAGACCGACTTTTTGTCATTCCTGAACCCAACTCAGAGCCGAACCCGTTAGTTTTATCTCCCCAACCTGAGGCCCGACTATAGGTTCCAGAAGTCGAAGCTTATAGAATCTATGACCATTTGGGTCGGTTCGATGGTCAAACCAACCTAATGGTCCAAATAAAATCACAATTTTTAAATTTTGGCCGTTGGATTTCACCTCCAATGGCTAAGAGATAGAATCCAACGGCCCTAGGGATTATGCCCCTTAAAACACTAAAAAAAATAAAAAAATAAAAAAAAATGATTTAATTTTTTTTTCAAATCTATATAATACCCCACCCCTCTCATTCATAATTTATAACTTCTCTCTCTCTCTCTCTCATATTTTCTCTTTGTCTCCTCTCAACTCTTATCTCTTTCACACACTCTCTTGGTCTGTCATTTTATTTCTACTTTTAGGACTCGAGTGTGGAGTGCGACCTATTGATTGCTGTGTGATGCATACATCAAAAAGCAAACATGATTTTACATATTACGAATTTTTTTAAAATTTTGTTTAGTTAAGTTTAATTTTTTAATTTTAGTTAACTTTAAACTTTAAGAATTTAGTTTTAGTTTAATTAATATTAATTAATATATAATTTTAAAAATATTAATTACAATATAATTAAAAAACAAATACAAAATTAAAATAATAAATAGTAATTTGAATTATGATAACGAAATTAATTTAAATATAAACATAAAAAATTATTAATATAGATAATGAAACTCCTACAGAAAGGTCTGAGGCTACCGAAACTTTGGTTTCTCAGGTCACGTGGACCCAAATATCTAAAAAATATAAAAAAAAATAGAAGAACATCAATAGTTTGGACTCACACTCATTTTAATATAATATAAAATAAAAATGTTTGGGGTGCCGAAGAAGAATTGGCACAAAGCAAATATAGTGAAAAATTTTAACCTATAAGAGTTTTTGTGAGACTAGGCACCTTAAGAGGCCAGCCGAACAATGCACCAAAAAATATGGTATAGTGCATTAGATCCTAGGCAAACTTAACTTAGTGGTAGGTTCTTTGAGGCTCGATCTAGTTCAACCTCAATGTTGACCCCCTTCATATACCGCAATGAGTTATAAAGTGAATGTATGACCAAACTGATCACCATGATGAGTCTTCTGATTAAATTTTTAGAGTATCCAAGGGTAGTCAATATCATACAGATTGTAGACATATTTTCAGCCTACATATCTTATGATTTCTATGTCCACTTCTAAGAATAACATACTAAAATACTATAACTTAGAAAACGAAATAATAATTAATAAATTTAGGTATTATAGTGAAGTGGTGTCCTTAATGTCCGATATCTGGATTAGTCACGATAATGCATCTTATGCATGCCTCACCGCCCATTATGTAGATTCTAAACAAAGACTGAATAAAAAAAATATTAGGATTCTCAGAAATTCTCCATCATCAAGATAGTCTAGCTATTTATGAGTGCATGATGAGAATCTTTAGAGAATATAATATTCAAAATAAAATATATAATATCACATTCGATAATGCATCTAATAATAAAGTATCCATCAACATATTTATTAGGACTATTAGAGATGGACCATTAAAAAATATTTTTTCATGTTAGATGCATATATCACATCATTAACCTCATAGTATAAACTGGGATGAAGATTGTATGAAATCCAAGGAAAAAAATGAATAAATAAATAATATGATTTTTTTCTAGAAACATCGGTAAAATGATAATCTTGTAATAAAAAAAATAAGCTGAAAAAGTTTGAACCCCTATGATAAAATGGATTTCATCATTGAATTTGTCTTGGAAAAATAGTTACGATGACAAATTTCATCAAATTATGAGGCAGTCAAAATTTTGTTATTTTTTAAATTTATTTAATTATATTTTAATAATTAGGAAATAAAAAAGATAGCACCACGACATCATCAACGTGGCTGCGCCATGCATGGTCCAAGTGTCTAAAAAATGAATAAAAAAAATAATACATTTTTTATATATTATTTTAATAAAATAATAGAAAAAAAATGATGTGAATCGAGAAAACGGGATGACGAGAAAATGGGATGATGGGAAAAAAAATATTAAAAGGTGCGTTGATTTTTTTTTGATTATAACCGATTATTTTAGAGTCAGAATAGAATAATCCAAGAACAAAAGTTGCTCTACATGATGAGAGCTTCAGTTTGATATCAAATTTATAAAGTTTCCGTAAAATATTCCGAGAGATAGTAGTTTTCTCCTATTGGAATTTCTTTCTATTTAAAGGCTATAAATGATCATGGTTTATATTTTAATTCAAACTATTTAGAAATTTCATTGGAAATGGTTAATTGATGAAAAGTGTGTTTCATTCAGTAAAATAAATTGTAGTATTTTATTGGGTTTGAATAGTTATAATTGTGTATTAAACATGGTTTAATCATAAATGACATATTTGCATTTCATATGTATGGGAACATTCCATATAAATGAGTGAATGCATGATACACACACACACACACATACATATAAAGGTATAATAGATTGTATTTTGTGAACTCGAATTGGAACAACGTCTAGACTAAGTTACGTGGTATTTTTTTTAGAAGCATGACTAATATTAATATGTGAACTCGAATTGGGACAACGTTCATGCAGAGTTATGCGATGATTTTTGGAAAATATCCAAGGAAAAAAATATTTTATCAGAAAATGTACAATATAATTTTTCAAAGGTCCATATTTCTCATAATATATCCAAGAAAAGTATATTTTATTCAGAGAATATATAATATTATTTTATGAATAAGATCCATATTTTTTAGAATATTTTCATATATATATATATATATATATATATAATATGTCACACTTGGCTTCAGCATGTGTTAGGAAGTCGATAGGACTCAGAATACGGGCATATAAATATTTCATTCATAATTACATTCATATAAACATTGTACTTGAATGAGTGTTGATATATATGCATGATGTTTTACATACACTTAGGTAGAGAGTAGCCTTAAAAGAGTTTATCTCTACTGGGCTTAGCTTATTCCGTTGTGGGACCCCATTCAAGTACAGGTCCAGGATAGATGATAGGCCCACATGAGGGATCACACATATGAAGGAAGTCGATTGTGGCTTAAATAATATATTTGTGCTTTTATTCCATTGAGCAAACTTGGGAAAAAAATGTTTACTCTACATTTGGAAAAATTTTATTTTATTACACATTTGTTGTGTATTACAGGTTGTTTTCCCAGCTTTAGAAAACATATGTAACTCACTCAAATTTTTTCATTCGCCTCACAGATAATAAGAGTTTATTAGTATCTATTTGTTTGTGGGTCTAAAAAAATTCCAATCAAATGTGAGATACAATTGGAATTACACATACCTTATGTTGGAGTCATTTGTTGGATATGAATATGTGATATCTAATTATGTTAATAGTAAAAGTGATGAACTTATTATTGACATAACTAACTAGGTTATAATAATTTCATTTATAAAATTTCTGAAGATTTTTTATGACACAATAAACATGTGTTCATCTGTTTATACTCTTACCACTTATATTATACTCAGGTACATATACAATATTAGTAGCATGTTTAGAAGGTTTAAAGATGACCCAATACTTAGATATCATTGTAGAGATGGAAACCATGTACTTAAAGTACTGGTCTACCATTCTATCTCTTTATTATCTGGCTGCCTACATGGACCCTAGGGTTAAAGTGGAATGAGTAGAGAACATTTTGACATACATATCCTCATGCATGAACCATGAAGACCAACATGAATGATTCATTCACAAAAAGTTGACTGAGCTCTTTATATATATTATGATACTAGGTATGGTGGTGGTGGTGGTGAGGCTCCGAGTACGAACATTGATAACATATTTGGAGATGATGACTTTTCAATTTAGTTAGTGAGGGGGAAATGATGGGGTGAACTGTCGAATATGAGCGAGCTATTTCGGTACTTAGATACTGATTACTGCTCAATCATATCACATATCAATAATAAAAACTCTGATATTTTATAATGGTGGAAATCATACGAGTCCACCTATCTCATGCTGTCTAAGATGGCATGTGATCTATTGACTCATCAAGTATCGAGCATAGCATCCGAGTATACTTTTTCTAATGTAGTGAATGTAATTTTAGATAGAAGATTGAGATTATGGCTAGATATTGCCTAGGCATTAGCATGCATAAAGTATTGAGAGAATTTGAGTTTGGGCATCAAAGATTGTGCTAGGACTGCAACAAAAGTGGATGAGTTGGTTGCAGATGACAATTCATGGGACATTGATGATGATTGATGACTGATATGAGATTGAGCCATTGATGATTGAGCTGAGCGTATAAGCCTACATAAATGCCTATGGCCTACTGCTATTGATACACTGATACTGATATTATCATTGATCATATGATGACGATATTTATTATTTTCATTTATCATTCTGAGATTATCTTTGTTTATTTTTTTGTCATTTTACTTTGAGGCTTAATTCATACACTAATATTGCTATTGATCCATACACTTGTTAGTTTTTAGATTTTAGTTGTTTATATTTTATTATTTTAATTAATTATATAATTATTTTAATTTAAGTATTAAATTTAAGTTTTTTAATAATTTTGAATTTGGGATTAATATTTTTTTAAAGAGCCCAAACATGACCCAAAATTGGCCCAAACCCAGCCCAAACTCGACTCGTACTTGGCCCACATGGGTCAGATCCAGTAACTCTAAGCACGACTAGGCCCAAAAAAGTTAAAATCCAGGCTAGTGGGCCATGCTGGGCTAGCTCTATTGAATTCGTGTCATGCATGGTAGGCACTATGGCCCAATTCAGCCGCCTAAAAACTAGCTAGGCTGGTCTGGCTCAACCCTTTTGACACCTTTAGTTTTAATAGTTACCTCATGGCTCCAATGAATGTTGAGATAGACTAATGAGGGTCTTTCTTACAAAGTTCTTCAATCTTTTCATATCAAATTACTTCTCGATTATAGAGTGAGATAAGCCAATTCTAATAAGATGAGCATTAAACTCTATACTATGCTCAAGAATATTTTAAGGAGTTATTGAGAATATATACTTAACATAAATTTGAATTGTGGTTTCAATCCCAAACTTTCTTTAAAAGGTTGAACTATATGATGAGATGCATGGTTAATATAGTAATTAAAGGGTCAATTATGAATAAATTACTAGAGGAGACATTTATTTATTTGATTAGCTAGCAAAAAATAATTATTGAACTCCAATGGATCATTTATTTTAGAGAAGGCAAGATGGAGTATTGGAGTTGGATCAGTTAACTACAATTGAAGTGAATACGAATATTCTTTTAAAGAAGCTTATCTTTCAAGAGGAAAAGAGAAGAGTATCGAGGACGATTACTATTTTACATCCACATGACTTAATGCACTTGGATATTGTTAATCAAACATAAGAAGCCAGCCACATTTAAAGCTAAGAGTTTGTGTTACGACCCAACAATAATGTTCCAATGCATTACCATTTGAATGTTAGAAATCATGAGAATTTTTTAATAGAAGTTGTGGGAGTGAGTTATAGAGTATTGGTCAATCTTCAAGAAATATTAGGAAGAATGTAGTGAGCTATACAAATTAAGAAAGTTTGTGCTTGGATTATCAACTATCATGAAGAGAAAAAAAAATAATATTGGAAGAAGGTATAAATTTAATCTTAGTGGAATTGAAAAAAGATAAATGATACATAAGACAATTAGTTGGTGATACTTGAAGCATGAATGGATCAAATGAGTTTAATGATGAGAAATATAAAGAATTAAATTACATAATTGATATTATCAACAAAGAAAAACAAGTAAATGAACTACCAAGTGATACTAAAATCAGAAAGGGCTCCAAATGATTTTTGAACAAAAAGATTTTTGAACTTTTGGTACTTAAAGCATCAAGATTTCCCAAAAGTCATTGCTCCAATTGAAATTTTTCCAAGAAGTTGCATTTCCTACCAAAGAGAGTTCAAAAGATGAAGGATATAATGTCGTCCCACCTAGCAAAGCCATACCTCTAGAGAAAGATCAAGCCCAAATATCACCTAAAGATACAAAGGAGGGAATGAATAAATATTTGAAGGAATGAAGGTTGCCCGAAGCTATGAAGATAAAGAAATAAATCAAAATGAAGCTAAGAATAAATTTCTAATGAATATTTTATTGGAGTAATGATTCATAAAAGAGAAATTAAATCAACACATTGAGGAGTTTCTCAATATATTTTGAAGATAAAAGTGAATATACTATCTGCCGATAATCTAGGCCAAATACCAAACTACATAAAATTTATGAAAGATAAAAGTGAATAAAAAGTAGTAAGAGGAAGTTGGAAATATATAGGACCATAAATATGACCAAGAAGTATAGTGTAATTATTCAAAGAAAACTTATGAGAAAATTGAAGTACCCTAGAAGTTTTACTATACCTTGTACTATTGAAGACTATATATTTTAGAAAGTATTGTACAATTTGGGATGAAAAATCAATTTTTGCTCTTGTTGATTGCACTAAGATTGAATTTCAGCTAAATCCTCCAACAACTCTCTCACTCCAAATAGCTGATCAAACGATTAAGCACATGGATGTGATTATCAAAGATATAGTGGTTAAGGTGGGTATTTTTCTTTTCTATTGGATTTCATTGGGATTACTATTTTTTTTCATGGAACAAGCCCTTATCGATATCCAGAAAGAAGAATTCACTTTTTGTGTTGTAGAGGAGAAGGTAAAATTTAATTCTTATAATGGCTTATGGAATCTAGATAATGTTGAAAAGAAGTATTAAAGAATAGATAATCTCTTCTGTACTACAATGTAATAAAAAGTGAATTTCTAATGGAATGATTTTTTAGAAGGCTATTGGTAGATTAAGATAAAAGAGAAAAATAGAATAACAATGTTGGAGTTGTGAAAGTGATGAAGATGAGAAACATAATGAGGAAGAACTATTTTGGATTTACAAAAAAGAGTAAAAAGAGGAACATTACTACTATGAGATCATGACATTCTTCAAAGTTATGATCATGAAGGAATCTTATGCTAACAACTTCAAAGAAGTTGAGAGAATAATTGAGAAAGACAAGAATGAGATAGAAAACATGGAGGATTTAATCAAAGATAAGTTCATGATTGTGCACAGCATGATGACATTGGGGTTACATAATAAAAATTACCAAGGAAAGCTTGAAGACAAAGTTATGGCTATACACAGTGCCACGACATTGATGTCGCAGAATGAAAATGGCCAAGGAAAGATTGAATACAAATCTATAACCATGCACAACATTATAACTTTGGTGATACATAATAAATTAGTCTATCATAAGCTAAAAGGTAAGGCCATGACTATGAATAGTAATGTGCCTTTGAAGTTATAGAAAAAAATGATAAAAAAAATCTTAAAGTTTGAGTTGTGACTGTACTCAATATTACAACTTTGGAGATACAAAATAAAAAGGGCAAGGAAAGGCTCAAAGAAAAAGGCATGGTTTTCTCAACATCATGAGTTTAGGAATCTAGAACGAAAAGAGACAAAATAACACAAAAAAGAAGTCATGATATTTACTAAAGTTGTTGCATCTAATGAAGAACATGCTTAAGAAACAAGTTTAGCTAAAGCTTGAATGAAGAAAGCAACAAACAATGAGGTATAATAATATACTGAGAAGCTAACATAGATAGAAAAAAATTTTAATGGAAGAAAAGAGATTTTGATTGTATAGCTATAGATGTTAAACATATTGTTACTAGGGAGCAACCTAAAATTTTATTTCCGCACGAGTGATGTAATAAACACTTATATCCATCATATAAATAATTGTACACATCCAATAACTTATGGGTACAATTATAGAACTCAAACCTCATCCTAACTATTGAAATATCCATTTGAACTTAAACACTTATAACCATATGACATTCAAACCTAGTCATAGAGCAAAAATGAAAAAAAAATATTTTTTTATAGATGTTGAAGATTTCTTTGTTATGGATGGAGAAGTTATTAATCAATGATGAATAAACATTTTAGTATGTGAGTTTATTCAATGTTCAAATTACTGAAGTTTCTCATATATTTTCATGATTTGTGATGATATATAGGTATGAAAATGGGACAAGTATGAATAAAATTCACAATTATGAACTTTTAGTAGATTTTAATAAATAGTCATGAAATAGATTGATTTTTGGAGGTGTTAGGTTGAGGGGTTAAGTATGGAGTCTTATGTAGTTTTGGCATATATTCTTAGCTAAAATTTTACTTAATTGGTTATGGAAAAATTTGCATCATAACTTTACCTACTCATTAACACAAACTTTCTACTAAATAACAGATTATTTATAACCGTGATATTATCATGGAATCCAAGGCATACTTTCTTGTAAAATTTAATTGGTTATGATACTAATTTTATATTACCGTAATCAAGAATCCCACCATACAAAAAGTCATAGTCATGTCCTAACACTATGATATGATTTTATTTTTAATATGGTTTAATAGTCTCAAGTTAAAGTCATGGTTTTTTATAAAGCTGTAACTTTTGAGCTATATAAAATTATATAGCCAAAACTACTCAAGATAAAGTTGTAATTATTTAGCATCATAATTTTTGTGACACAAAATATTATGGAGTATATTACTCGAGTATAGTCATTTCCCAAGGCCATGACACTTATTATCAAATAAAGAGAAAATCTTTACAATACTACATCGATATGATATATGAAGGAAGTAAAGGCAAATGTCATGATCACTCACAACACTATAGACACTTGTAACCCATAAAGAGCTATTTTTTGTGCTGTTGTCATTTTCCAACATCATAGCCATAAAATGTGCGTGAGAGGCCTTCTCAATGCCATGGCCATCTCTTAGCATTATGTCCATATAATGATTAAGAAATATTAATGTCAATGTCATGGTCATGACTCAATGTCATAAATATTTTATGACATGAGAGGTCATTCACAATGTCACATCATTTTCTAAAGTCATGGTCCTTAACAAAGAACAAGAAAGATAAATGTACGAATTCATGACTACTTCATAGTATTGCAATTTTGTGTTATTGAGACAATATGCCCAAGTCGTGGTGCCCAACACTATAGCTTTGTGCTATAGAAAGATTGATATATATTCTAGAGTCATAACAATCTTTTAGAATCACAACCTCAAGATTAAAAGATTAAGACCAAAGTTAAGGTTTTCTTATAAATGTTGTGACTATCTACTTAATATAATGCAGAATCACTTGAGTATAAAAGAGAAAGACAAAAAATTCCAAGAGATCTTCCCATTTTTTTCTTCCTCCAAGCAACAAGCAAAGCCACAATGCAACTACAAATCCTAGGAAAAGATTTCTAACTTTTATAGGACTCTATAAGCAAGCAAGGAATACAAGACATAATGTTAATCCTTATAGTTTGGGGGTGTGACTTTCAAACCCCCCTCTTTAAGGTAGATTCAAGAAATTCTATCAAAATAGTATGTGGTAAAGGATTTATATAACTTGCTTTATATGATGTGACAATGGTTTTACATTGATGGATGTGTTTTAAATTATATTGTATTATCAATATTGATGGATAAGTAATTAAATAGAACTTGAACTATGGTTTGACTATTGATAGGTTTGTGCGAGATTATCATGATAGATAGTGACAAGTAAACCATGAGGTCACTCATGCATATAGTAGAAAGAAAGTGACACCTTTTTCGATTATAATATGCAAAATAAACCTATATATTAAAAACTAAGATTTGAGTCTGTTAATCACTGTGAGTATGATGCTTGCAAAGTCCAATGTACAAATACTTTTACACATCAATATATTCTACATGTCTTATAAGAGATATTGTTTGATTATAATGCAAATACTCACATTTAGTATGTGAGCCAAATTATTATTGAGGAGGATGATGACAAGCAATCCTTAAGGTATATCCAAATATACTATGGCTCCTAAGGTATTGATAGCCCTTGTGAGTTGATTTCACTAATATGGTTCTTAATAATGAAACTTGAGAGAATCATATGTCAATTATGTGAGTTTGGTGCTTACAAAGTTGAATATGCAAATACTTATAAACCATATCGATTCTTAGTCTTTATGACACCTTAGGTTAGAAAATAAGAGCTTATATACATAGTAATCATCATTGGTAGTTGATAAGTTGCTTAAAAAATATATAATTATGAATAATTCTCGAGCAGAGATGATTTGTTATATTGGTGGTGACGAGTGAGGGGACAACTATGATAAGGCTTATATTGGCATGAGTTCAATGGTGATAACTACCTTGTATGTTGTTAGGGCCAAAGAGTCATTGCATAATACATAAACCTTTATTTTATATCCAAATAAAATTTAATTCTAGCTAATTTGAATATACATCACATAAATTAAATGAATAAACACATTGATCTAATATTGATTCCATAATTTGAATATCTATTTTATAAGAATTGAATTATGTAATTATTGAAAAATCAAACTGTCAATATAATCTTTTTAGGATCGATATATGAACAAAAATTATTTTTACTACTATTGGTGATCACAATAAATGAGATACTCTTACTAGTAAGCTTTTGTGATACTACTAACCAACAAAATTAGGTAGCATAATAAAATCATAATAATAAATAGTATCATAAAACTATTTGAATTATTCAACTTCCTCGAGAAGTTTTCATTGAAAAAATACAATATATTTCTCTATGATATTAATGGTTTCATGTATCTTCAACTTGTCACACTACTCATCATATCCTTCATGAATTTCATATTATTCAATATATAATATGATATTTTGGTAAATAGGATATTTACTTCCAACTTATTAGAAATATTGAAAAACTTCTTAAATTATTTATCTAATTTTCACTTTATAAAATATTATGGAAAAGGAAGGTTTCGAAAAAAATTACTTTTAGCATCATTATTTAGCATATTCATCTTTCTAGTGTATTGGGTAATCTTTATTCACTCATTTTATAATCTTTTTTGTCACCAATAGGGGGTTCAGCTGGGCATTCTATTCATCAAGTGTCACAAATTTGTTATGATATTTAATTTTTACGATTAGACAATATTCAAAAACTTTATTGGGTGAGAGTCTCTCATCCAACTAGTCCCACAAGTATAGGGGTTATAAAAGTAGTAGAGTAGCCTTTTGTTGATACATCAACCTCACAATGATTGTATAATTAATTAAATCAACCAATGATGAGTTAAAATCTACCCTAGCCAAAAGGATAAAACTAGGGTTTGGTAAGATTTTTAGATTCTATAGTTGATTATTTTCAAGATGCATGATGGCTTGTCTAAAGAAGTTGGTTGTTATTGTACTTGGTTACAGAATGAATAATAGATTTTTATGAAAATGCTCTAGAATCATATTGCCATACAAGATGGTTTCCACCTATTGGATCCTCCCCATTAATGGACAACTCATATTTGTTTCCTTGATACTTTATCATTAAAATGACAAATCATCTATATTCAAGAGTAATTTATCAGTCCATACCTTTTAGGTAACTCATCAGCTTCTCTTGATGGTTTCTTCATATACACATTTTTATTCTCTAATCTCATGCATCCTAAAGACATAAAATAATGTAGTATTAAAAACATTAGTACTTTCAGCTTTGTAAGTGTCATGCTTGCATAATTAAAAAATACTTTCTCTCGACTCTAATTGGTAGGAGTTTAAAAGATATCACAATTAATGATGTGGTATCACAATTAACATATAATAGAAAGTAACTCATAAGATTGTCACCATCTTATGAGTAACTTTACTTTCGCATGCCTCATGACATTCCTATCACCATCTACCACAATGATACATTACTCTTGTACTAAAGGTGAAACCCTTAGAATAATATTCTATAAAATTCTACATCAATTGAGAGTCAATTCATCTAAGATATGCACAAAATATTTTCTTATAAAAGTGTTCGTACTTTCAGCTTTGTAAGTGTCATTCTCACATGATTAGCTTGCCCCAATATTAGGTTTTGAAATATAGGTTTATCTAGTACTTTATGATTATAAGGGTCATCACTTCTTTTTTATCATTATACATGAGTATGCTTCATTGTTTACCTATCACAATCCACCATGATAGCATGCATAAACTCTCTAATTGTAAAGCCTTAATTTTACTTCTATATAAATACCTCATCTATCAATAACCAAACTATAGCACAATCAAATCATAAAAATTTTTAATCAAACATCCATCACATAAAATCAAATACATCAACCTAGACCTCAATTTAGCCTAACATTGGAGAGAAATTCACATAAGATAATTCAAAATATATCCCATAGAATTTAGGACTCCAAATGATAGCCCTCAAGAGTGTCAAGTAATCAAATTATAAATCCATAATTCTTGTTCATGCACCTTATATTTCCTTCTAAGTTAGAGTCAAAATTAGTAACCCCCTTATGGTTTAAGGGTGTGCTTTGCATCACCCCTTTGCTCATGGATCTCTTCTAGGTTTGAAAGAATTTGTACTCCCAAAAAACTAGCTTTTTGTCTCATGCCCTAAAAATTTGTTTTAGGTTTTCTAGTTTTCACTTTTATACTCGAATCATTAGGTCCAAATTTTAAATGAAAAGTCTTAGTGTCAAAGTATATCATGGCTTTGGCTTTTCATCTCTATAAAACAAAGTCATTATGATGAGAATGAGTCATGACTTTTCTTTTTCTTACTTTAGTTTACTATGGTAAAAGGATTAATCATAGCTTTTGCATTTCATTCCTATAATACAAAGTCATGGTTTTGAGAATAGGACGTGGCTTTGGTCTTCCTCATGTGTTAGATTTTCATGGTATTGAGAATGGTCATGGCTTGTGCATTTTGTCTCTATAACCTAAAGACATGGCATTGGGAATGAAACACATCTTTGGTCATTTCTCAAAAGAAAAAATTGATGCCCTAAAAATGACCATGTCTTGAGTAATGCTTTATGGAACTCTTTGTGGCTAAAATTCATTACATTGGAAAAGTAGCCATTGTTTTTTCATTAGTCTTGGAAGATTTATAATGAGAAAGTCATGGTGCTCAGAATGGCCATGGCTTTTAGCACTAATAGGATATTTGATTGATGTGATGTAAAATCTTTATTGTAACCATAAAAAAAATAATAAGCTTGTGTAGTTGTGACTTCAAGAAAGTTTAATAACCAAAAAGAATGTGTTGCACAATGAAACAATTATACTAACAAGGTGGCATAGTCGTGATATATAAAGATTATCATAACTATTTGTGTAGAACTTCAACCAAGAATAAATATTGAAACTATCTTATAAATTCAATGATGTGTAATAAATTCATAACACAAAAAATATGACAATTTAACAAGATATTTTCGTCTCTTTCTTCTCGACAAATCCATCATGCCTCTTATCATAATCTATCAAAACTAAAATTTAGTGACACACTTCTTTTTAAAGCCCTTTTCTATTAAAATATATCATACGTAATCACCAAATTAATTAATTTTAATTAGTATTTGGCATACTAAACAAACTCACATATTAAAGTAATTACTCATCCCTAAGTAATTACTCCCCATCTAAATAAAAAAATTTTGTTTTCTATCCATCCTACATAAATATTTACTAAGAGTAGGTTTAAGTGCCATAGTATGTCTAGATAGTGGGGCTAATTCTTTTTGTGGATATGTAAATAAGTCACTATGAGGTTTAAGTTCCTAGACTAAATTTGTGAGTGCAAAAATTATGCAAAATGAACTATGTGAGTGAGTACATATATTTCATCACACCATGTAGCAAAATAATTCTTAGGTTACATACCAAACAATGCTACATTTAATGTTTATAGCTAGATATTATGACTTTGTTAAGAAGCCCAATTTTTAGTTATATATAAAGTCTCAAAACCATATTTGGCGAGGGTATGTCATCCAACTAGTCCCACAAGTATGAGGTTCATACAAATAGTAAAAGTGAACTTTCATCCATATATTGATCTTATATAAAGTGTATAGGCAGTTCTATTAACCAACCATCAATCAATTACTACACTAATTGAAAAGATAAGATTATTTTTATGTAAGATTCTTAAATTCTAGGGTTGATCTTTCTCGTTACATCTAATAATTTATCTAAATAGTTTAGATTTCATTATGCCTGGTTACAGAAAGAATGTTGGACTCTTATAAAAATATCCTAGTCCCCAAATGATATACAAGATAGTTATCAACTATTAGGCCCTCTCCAATGATGGTCCTATCATAGCTATTAGCTTGGTTCTTTATTAATGAAATGAAAAATCATCCATGTACGAGAGTTATCCACAAGTCGAAACATTTTAGGCAACTTGTTAACTATTCTTGATGAATACTTTGTATGTGTATTCTTATTTTATGACCTTACATGTCATATAGATGTAAATTAATGTGATAGTAAATATATTTGCACTTTTAGCTCCGTAAGTAAAGTTTTCACATAATTAATATATGCTTTTCCTCAAATCTCACTAGTAATAATCATACCATAAAAAATAACTCATTTTGAGACCACCACATCAGTCACCTCCACTCATGTGTCTTTCATGACTTGTCTATTATCATCTATCACAAAGATATATGACTTTCACACTAAAAACAAAATTTTTAGAAAAATATTTTATAAAATGCTCAAATCATTTGAGGGTTGATTCTTTAAATTCATGCATAATGGATTGACTTATAAATGTATTTAAACATTTGGCTTCATAAATCCTATACTTGCATGATTACACATACCATAATAATAGATTTTAAGATATAGGTTTGTATCATGTATCATTATTATAAGGGTTATCACTTCCATTCAACCATTATACGTAAGTATGCTTCATTGTTTACCTAATACCATCAACCATGATAACACCTACAAACCCAATAATAGCAAAACCAAAATTTTAGTTCTATATAGATCCATCATCCATTAATAATCAAACCATAATAAAATATAAATATGAAAATTTATTAAATAAACATCCATAAAAAACTTATTAATTAATAAAACAACAACAAATTAATAAATTTATTAATTTATTAATTTAAGAAGAAATAAAATAAGGAGAAGAATAAAAAGACAAGATGATGAATAAAAATAAGAAAAAAAAGTAGAAGAAGAAGAAGGAAAAAATGGAGAAGAAGAAGGAGGAGAAGAAGAAAGAGAAGAAGAGTAAAGAGGAGAAGAAAGAGAAGAAGAATAAGAAGGAGAACAAAGAGGAGGAGGAGGCGGAGGAGGAGGCGGAGGAGGGGAAGAAGAAAAAAATAAAAGAAGAAGTATAAGAAGAAGAAATAAAAGAAGGATAAGAATAAAGACCTAGAAGAATAAGATCAAGGAGGAGAAGGAGAAGAAGAAAAACAAGAAGAATGAGAATAAGAAAAAGAAGAAGAAGAAGAAAAAGATAGAAAAAGAAAAGAAAAAGGAACATAAGAAGAACAAAGAGAAGAAGAAAAAGAAGAAGAAGAAGACGAAGAAAAAGAAGAAAAAGAAGAAGAAGAAGAAAAAGAAGAAAAAGAAGAAAAAGTAGAAGAAAAGAAAAGGAGAAGAAAATGAAGAAGAAGAAGAAGAAGTAGTAGTAGTAGTATAAGTAGAAGGAGGAAGAGAAGTAAAAGAAGAAAAAGAAGAAGTATAGTAGTAGAAATAGAAAATAAAGAATAAGAAGATAATAATGAAAGAGAAGAAGAAGATAAAGAAGAATAAGAATAAGAAGAAAAAAAGTTGAAGAAGAAGAAGGTGAAAAAGAAGAAGGAAAATAAGAAGAAGATAGAGAAAAATAAGGATAAGAAGATGATGATGATGATGAAGTAGTTGAAGAAGAAGAAGATGGATAAAAAGAAGAATAATAATAAGTAGGTGCTGAAGAAGAAGAAAAAAAAAGAAAAATAAGTAGAGTAAGAAAGAAAATAAGAAGAATAAAAAGAGAGGGAGAAGGATAAGAAAAAGAAGGAGAAGAAGAAATATAAGAAGGGGAAGAAAAAGAAGAATGGGAAGAAAAAGAAGGATGAGAAGAATAACAATAAAAATAAAAATAAGAAGGAGAATAAAAAGAAGAATAAAAAGTTGAAAAAGAATAATGAGAAAAAAAGAAGGATAAAGAGAAGAAAAATAATAATGATAATAATAAGGAGAAAAAGAAAAATAAGAGCAAAGAGAAGAAGATGATGATGATGGTGATGATGGTGATGTTGAAGAAGTAGAAGAAAAAAAAGAAAAATAAGAATAAGCAGGAGAAAGAGGAGAAGAAGAAGGTGAAAAGAAGCTGAAGAAGTAGAAGGAGAAGAAATAGTACAAAATGAAGAATGAGAAGGAGAAGAAGAGTAATTAGAGGAAGAAGGAGAATAAGAAGAAGAATAAGAAGAAGTAGTAGAGGGAGGAAGAGTAGGAAAATAAAGAGAAGAAGAAAAGAAGAATAAGAATAAGAAGAAGATTAATAATAAGAAAGATAAGAAGACGAAGGTGAAAAAGAAGGGGAAGAGAAAGATGAAGAAGAATAAAAAGAAAAAGAAGAAGAAGAAAAGGAGAAGACAAACAAGATGAAGAAGCAGAAGAAGGAAAAGAAGAAGAAGAA